>RAKG01000037.1:0-631672 GCA_009802275.1 Neurospora sp. CHS-2018a
CACGGCCCGGCCTCGCCCAACGTCGTCGAACCCGGGATGCTGAACTTGACCAAGTCCCCTGCCTGAGATTCTGCTTCTTTTTCTTCTCCTCTTCGCTTCGAATTCCCCTCCGTTCTCATCACACCCTGTCTATATTGACAGCTCGCAATCGTTCATCTTGCTGACCAAACAAGGGCTCTCCATGTCTATACAAACTCTTTAAGCAGACAATTGCCCACCTAGCTACCCCAGTGTGTCCCTTCGCACACCTCCACCTCTTTTCTACCCTGCGTCCCTCACACGGGATCCCTCAGCGAATCCGACCCAAAACCGAAACACTCAGAATCCAGAGCCCTTGCATTTCCGAGACTTCAGACGACGGACAAGCGAACTTTAAACAAGCCGTTGGTACTTGTGGCCGCTTTGCAAGCATCAAACATTTGCAAATCGACGTCCGTAGTCCACACAGCTGCATACCTCTACATAATCGGGCGCTACAGGTTTACCGTCTCCCTAGCCCTACGATAGACGGACCTCAAAAACCACACCCATCCCCCGCCTCGACAGCACAAAGCAAAGCATTCCCGCCCGTCCAAGACAGTCCGGCCAGCCCTTCGGCCCCTTCCCTTCGCTGCCTAGTGTTCTAACCAGACTCGAACCCTGGTCAAAACACACCCTGGTCGCGCCCTGGAAAGGATCCACAACAACAATTGATTGTCCGGGCAGCGCATACCAGGCACGCCAGGCACTGCTAGGCTATAGGCTCTGCTACCCCCTATCTTTTCCTTTGCCTCGACCATGACGGCGATCATGTCGCCAGCCTCGTCTCCAGCGACCTCTCCGCCCGCCATCACCTCGGCCTCGACTTCAGCCGCTCATCCCCCGCTTCCTCCGCTCATAACCTCGCCGCCCGCTCGCAGGAGCACGCTACCGCGGCCAATGTCGCACGCGTCCAAGAACCGCTTGTCGCAGTACTCGACTGTGAGCTCGATTCCCTCCCGCTCCCGGCCGCCCTCTCAACTGTTCCCCATCTACCCATCCAGTCTGCCCTACACGCTGGTGCGAGACTTCGCCTACCCCGTGGGCCATCCTATGCACTATGGTCCCCCACCGGAACCTTCTCGGCCGCCCTCGGGCATGACTACGCCAGCCAGCGAGCAACGGCGCCTATCCGACCCTCCGACATCTTGGGATCGTCATAGCTGGGATAACTCGTGGAGCAGCGACGGCTGGGGAAGGGCGAACGATCTCCCTCCAATGCAGTTCGCTGATGGTCCTCCGTGGAGCGAGGATGAAGACCTTCAAAGCCCTGTGGTCAGTTCGAGACACAAAAAGCACAAGTCAGCTGGTGGCAGTGGCGGCGGCGGCTATGGTGCGGCAAGGAGCGGCGGTGGTGGTTCGGTCATGAACCCGAGCAACTACGACCGGGAACGGGGTTACTACGTTGGCACCAGTGGTGATGGCAGCGAGCGTTACTACGTGAACCAGGGAGGCGAGGCCAACGGGCCGGGCGGCGAGTACGTAACGTATCCGGCCGATCAGGCGCGTCACAGCGCATACCAGGTTGCCGACCAGCAGCCACGCCAGTACGAAGACGATTACCCATCCGACTTGGACGACTCCAGCCCTGGCGGCTATCACGAGACGGACGAATCGCGTTATTCGCGCGACTACCAGTTTACAATCACCTCTCCCGACGAGGAGATGCACGGTAAGGCCGTGGCGCTGTACGACTTCCACCGGGAAGATGAGAACGAGTTGCCTCTTGTGGAGGGTCAGATCATCTGGGTGTCGTACCGACATGGACAAGGCTGGCTGGTTGCGGAGGACCCCAAGACGCAAGAGAGCGGTCTTGTGCCGGAGGAATACGTGCGGCTGCTACGCGATATTGAAGGAGGTATGAACAGTCTCACCGGCCAGCTTGGCGAAAGCCCTGTTAGCCCGGTGGAAGCGGGAACACCAACTCAGGCGGAACATACAGCTACTGCCTCTGGCGCATCATTTGGCCACACTCCCACACAAAGCCAAAGCTCCAACAGTGGTGGCGGATCTGGTGCGAATGGCAACAACACCAACAACAACAACACCAGCTCGACACCAAGCTCAAGCTCCAATACGAATGGGTACGGGCACAGCCACTCTGGGTCTGATTACAAGTACCATCAGCCGGTCGTATCAACCTTCTCAACGTCAAGCAAGGACCTCGATCCCTATCCGCAGCACCTTTTGGGAACACAGGCTGGCCAAGCCCCACCGCAGGTCGTCCACTATCATGGACAACGGGGCGGCAGTCAAGCGAACACGCCCACGAACCTATTTCATGATGCCGGTTTGATGCGCCGCGGCAGTCAGGACACTGTCGGCAGAAACGAGAGGAAGAGTGGTGAGCAGGGGACGTTGGAGACTTTGCCTGGCGCGAGACTGGAAAAGACATCGAAAGAAGGTGCAATGGAAAACCAGAGTATCGGCGAAGAGGCTGAGCCGGAGGTTGAGACGGATACCAAGGCCCAAAAGACAAGGGAAGCGGAAGCGGAAGCGGACAGGTGACGAAGGTGGAATATGAAAGGGGTGGTGATGATGATGATTGCTACATGCGACACGATGCAATGTCCTGTTGAAAACTGACGCAGAAAGCGGGCTCAGTCATTTAAAGCAAAGGGAGCATAAAGTTGGAGAGGAAACAGTGATGATGATCGAATAATCCCCAATGTAATGGACGATAGGAAGAAAGCTGCTGACAGGAGCATGCTTTATCAGGGAGCGATGTAAAATGGAATACTACGAGCTAATGGCGTCTACTTTCTTGCATACTCATCGTTCCTGTTCTCCCTCTCTTTGCTCTTTCGTTATTTGTCATATTCCTTAACTACTCCCTTCGGCCTCAGCAGATGATTAGTGAGCCAAGATGCTAGGAGCAGGCGTCAAAACAAGAATCAGGACTTACACTACATAGGACATTAGCATGTTAGTCCAGTCCCCGAACTGCACCGATATCTCCGCACCATCCTATTGCTGCTTGGCCCAGCCCCGAATGGTAATTTCTACCTACCCAAAGGATACCCTGGATTCACAAGGTAACAGCTTACAGATTCAAAACAGATTCGATTGCGGAGTTGGTTAAAGCTGACAAACCCGTTTCTCATCGGCGGAAAAAGACCCGATGACGGGGTTGCAACTCGGGATTTCAATCACGCCTGGAGATCGCTGCATGACGTAAGACCCACCCACCCGCACCCGAACCAACTCCCCACGCTCCCCAACCCGCGATTGAAAAAGGTACGGGGACCTCTATGCACTGCACTGACTGCACTGACTACAGCCTAAAACACGGGCGTACCTGAACCTCGTCCGATCTTCCCCTCCTTCATCCAATTCTTGCTTTCCAGACACTGCATGTCAAAATGAGTCTGTTCGTTGCTAGCACCAGGTCCGCCTTCCGGGCTGTCGCCCCCATCAAGAGGGTAAGCCACCACTCTTTCTTCGAATCTGATTTTACTCTGGGGAGTGTTATTGCGTCGAGGTACACAATCCTGCCGTTACCGGCAGTTCTGGTGGTCGGGCGCATACGGCATCAAGAATGCGTCTCGAGCAGAATTGGGGTAGACGCGCAGCGCAGCATATGCGACAGCTTCACGCAACACTTGCCACTGACTCCAAGCACAACCAGCAGCCTTTCCAGAAGTCACTAAGCTAACCTTCCTCGCTATCACAGTCTTTCCAGACCCGCCGCTCCTATGCGACCGAGCCCTCCAAGGGCGGCAGCAGCAGCACCATCCTCCTCGGTGCCGCCGCTGTTGGTATTGCCGGTGCCGGCGCCTACTTCTTCTCCGGCTCTGGTGCCGCCAAGAAGGCTGAGGCCAGTGTTAAGGAGGTGACCGAGAAGCTCACCCCCGGCGAGATCAAGAAGGCCTTCGTCGGCGGCGACCAGGGCTGGGTTAGCCTCAAGCTCGAGGAGGTTGAGCTGGTCAACCACAACACCAAGCGCCTGCGCTTCAGACTCCCCGAGGATGACATGGTGTCTGGCCTCAACGTTGCCAGCGCTATCCTCACCAAGTTCAAGCCTCTCGATGCCGAGAAGGCTGTCCTCAGGCCTTACACTCCCATCAGCGACGAGAGTAAGCATTTTCGCATTGACACTGGTTCCTACGATGGTACATTGACTAACGTCTGAGCAACAGGTGCCCAGGGCTACATTGACCTCCTGGTCAAGAAGTACGAGGGTGGTCCCATGAGCACCTACCTCCATGATATGGCTCCCGGCCAGCGCCTCGACATCAAGGGCCCTCTTCCCAAGTACCCCTGGGAGGCTAACAAGCACAAGCACATCGCCCTCGTTGCTGGCGGCACCGGTATCACCCCCATGTACCAGCTCATCCGCGCCATCTTCAACAACCCCGATGACAAGACCAAGGTTACTCTCGTCTTCGGCAACGTCAGCGAGGAGGACATTCTCCTCAAGCACGAGCTCGCCACCCTCGAGAACCACTACCCCCAGCGCTTCCGCGCTTTCTACGTCCTCGACAACCCTCCCAAGCAGTGGACCGGTGCTAAGGGCTACATCAACAAGGACCTCCTCAAGACTGTCCTTCCTGAGCCCAAGAACGAGGATATCAAGGTCTTCGTCTGCGGCCCTCCCGGCATGATGACCTCCATCTCCGGCAACAAGAAGAGCCCCAGGGACCAGGGCGAGCTGTCCGGTATCCTCAAGGAGCTCGGCTACTCTGCCGATCAGGTGTACAAGTTCTAAGCGACTTGGGACTTTCTGATGCATCTTTCGTATTATAATATCACCATCTTATTTGGCTAGAATAGCGCGGCGTCACTTGAGTTGGGCAATGTGGGATTGGCTTGGTCTACGATACTTATGCTTGACGAGCACACGCGGCGCACATCCTGCTGTGTATAGATAGAGGATAATAGAAGGCAGAAAAAAAGCCAGAAATGAAAGATCAAAAGCGATATGATGATCATGCCAAATTCTTGCTTTTCTGAAACGATGCTCGGTTTCAATTGCAGTCGACATCCAAGTAAACAAAGAGACTGCCCTGCGACGGGATGGCATCATCCGCCAAAGGGTGGCCCCGGCGTGGCTGAGGTGATAGCGGCGTGGCTGATACCGACGTGGCTGATAGCTTATAGGCCATTCTGGAAGGTGCACGTGACGACGTGTCTGCAACTGCCGGCCGGCAAAGCTGAAGCTCCAGCATTTCTTGGCTTGAGCTTCCAATTGATTTCCATTCCCCATTTCCTGTCCCTCCGTCGTTCGCTCTGATTTCCACAGAACAAGCACCACCAAGGCAAAGCAGCTAAACAGGCCGTTTGGCCTGCGCCTGTAATAATGGCAGCGCTTTTGCCCTTCAAGGTGCCTCAAATCAGCGAGGTATGTCTCCTTTTCTTTGATGGTTCCTAGTTTTGGTGATGGCCAGGTACTGACGTGTTACATCATCGATCTTGCAGGCTGATATGTTTGCTTTCCATGAAGCCCACTTCTCCAACCTGTCCACAGGTCACTTCGAGTCTCATTTCCTTCGTCCAAATGACTCGGTCGTCGCTTCAAACAGCGCCGCAACTGAGGGACTGGAAAGCGGCAATGCCGAAGAGGAGTATTACTACGAAGAATACGAAGAAGGTTACGACGAGGACGATGACGGCCTGGGCTATTATCCCGACGGCGTCAAACGGACTCTGACAGATGAGCAAATCGCCATCTTCCGACACTCGGAACTCGAGGCCATGCGCCGTGTGAGGGAGTCTGCCAAGATCAAGAAGGTCATGGATCCCGCGGCGGACGGCGTCGTTGTTATTGAGGGTGCTATAGGGGAGCAGCTCTCGGAGGGCGAGGTCGATTCTTCTCCAAGAGAAGCGGGGGCGGGGGCGGGGGCGGGACCTTCGCAGCACCACCAGCAGAAGAAAAATAAGAACAACAACAGCAAGAGCAAGAACAAGCGTCGCGGAGGCAAGAAGAACAACAGCAGACCTGATGGAGGTGAGCAGATCGATTTGCGCAAGCGCACGTGGGATGTTGTCGACAAGGGACTCGCTTCTTTGGACTATGGAGAGGAAGAACATGGCCAGCCTTCCGACGAGAGAGCGATGCAGAGACGTCGGATTTCGTATGATGATTGAAGAGCTGCGGAAAATGGCTTCAGCACTCTCTTGATACAGCATGCGCTGATGGGGAAACTCACCCAACGCGGCCTACGAGTACGACAGGTTACCGGGGCAGATGTTACGGCGTGCTCATACGTGGGACTTGAGCAGTGATACAGTAAGTTACCCTTTTACAATATCTACCCCTATCAGCATGCTTTCACATGATGAAAAACCATATCGTATCGTCATCCTTAGTCGGAAATCCGGGCAGAGATGCTGTGACCCCTCAAAAGGTCTGCAGTGTCTTGATAGCTGGAATATGTCGAGTTATAATCTTCTCTCTGAAGTTCAAGCATCAGTCATTGCCACTTTTTGTATTCGGACTCTGTCAATAATTTCGCTGACTGATTGGTTGGACAGATGTTTGATATGTTGAGAACGAAAGTTCTCACGAAACATTTGGTACACGTCGCCGTAGGTTTGCGCCATGGCTCTGACATGATGCCTGTAAAATTGCATCGAATGAGATTGACACCGTCCATGGCTATTGGATCCTAACAAGAGTGCATGTGTGTTGAAGAACATACTGAAATCTGGAGGAAATGGTCTTGCGCCCGTATGGAAAGTAAATACCTCGGGGCATTACTACTACTGTCCGTATTCCCGTCTAAGTAGATGACCAGCCTGTTAACCGCATAATATGAGTGTCTTAAACCATCGTTTGTGGAACGTAGCGTGAGAAGGACTATTCCAGCCGCTTGTTTTCGTATCTCTTGCATGCTTTGGACTCCCATTCAAATGGATGCCTAAATTTGATCACACCGTACCCGCTCCCCAGACGAATATCACTCGCTCTACTGGGATGATGAACCAACAGCACTGATTGTCATCGTCGACTATAGGGCTGAAAGGACCTTTGCATAGAGTTCTTAGTCAGCATGTCATCCCTGACTCGCTATAGACATCTCATACACAGGCGAGACATGCTTTAGCAGTCCCTTATTTGAGGCTTGTCTTATCAACTTGCTTCAAAGATGCAAATCTCTTACATTCACTTTTATAATTACTGATCACAGCTTTCTTATTGTATCCCAAGGACTTGCTCAAGTCCATCATGGCTTTAAATCTACAGCCGCGGGAAGACGGACTGGTAAGCTTACAAGTGCCCAAAGCCAGCCAAGCGTGCATCAACTGTCGTAAGCAAAAGTACGAATGATACTTGCCCTCATCCATCATCACACAAGCCCGATTTCGAAGATATCGCCATTCATACCATTCATCGTCTCTGAAGTTTTAAGCTTGTTCCTGCATTGGACCACTCACACAGCCACAATTCACTTACTGACTTCATTCAAAGGAGGAAATGCGACAAATCGGTCCCAACATGTGGCCTTTGTGCCAGGATGAACCGTCAATGCGACTACAGCGACTCACCATGCGCACCCACCGCAAGTGATGTAGCCGCATTACAAGCCCGTCTCGCCGAGCTCGAGAACCGGCTCGCCTTAGCTGGCGGCAAGGAAACCACCACGAGCTCATCATCCCCCAGCAACCTCTTCACACCAGAGACGACCACCAACAGCTGTAACAATGCCACCCAACCAGCACCAGTCATCAACTCCCGCGGCCCCCTCTGGCTACCAGCCGGCGGCTCCGCCAACCGCTTCCCCTCCGCCCTCCTCCTCGACATCGACGTCTTCAAATGGGCCCAACTCTCCATCCCCCCTCCGCCCGTCGCCGTCCCGCGCGACGTCTACGAAATCCTCAGCCGCGGCAACACCGTCCAGGACTGCGCCGCCGAGTACTTCGACACCGTGCACCGGTGGTTCCCCTTCATCTCCAAGAAGCGCATGACGCTGGGGCATACTCTATGGGAAGCGGGGCCGGACTTGGCCATGTTGTTTTTGGGGATGAAGCTCATCGTTACGCTGCCGCGGGAGGGGATAGAAAGTGCGGATAACCCGCTGTATACGGCGGCGAAGGGGTTGTTGGCGTTGTTGGAGAGTGGAGGGTGTGTCAGTTTGTTGTGTTTGCAGGGGATGGTGTTGGTTGCGTTGTATGAATATGGTCAGGGGATTTATCCGGCGGCGTGGATGAGTGTGGCGGCGTGTGCGAGGTATGCGGAGATGTGTGGGTTGCCGGGGTTTAAGGAGAGTTGGGCGGTTTTGGGGGCTGTGGTTAGTTTTTTCTGTTTTCTTTTCTGGAGAACCTATCGTGGCGGGATGAGATCGTTTGCTGACTTTATGCTGGGCGGGATAACACCTGCCCCTTTGATTTAGGGATAGACGACTTGGACTGAGTCTGAGGAAAGGAGAAGGGTCTGGTGGGCTATTTACATCCTGGACAGGGTCATCTGTTTGGGAAACAAGAAGCGGTTTGTGATGCCGGAGCCGGAGAAACACTACCTTTTGCCTGTAGAAGATGACGCTTGGGCAAGTACTTTTTTCTTATCTATTCTTCATCCAACGCCTAACTAACGCTTTTTACCTGACACAGGACAACGGAGATCCAGGCCGTGCCCTCAGCGCAGGAATCACCACCCCTCTCGAGCAGCCACAAGGTCGTTTCGCCCGTCTAGTCCAATCATCCATGCTCGTCAGCAGAACCATAACCCACGTCCGAACCACCCTGCGCAACCAACAACTAGGAGGAGGAGACAACGGTGACCCCTTCGACATCAACGAAGTCGACGACCTCATCAACACCCTCACCTCCTTCAGCACCCTCATCCAACAAGAACTCCTCCCCAGCCTCAGCAGCTTAACACGCACCCAGTCCACAGGATCAACTTCATCAACCTCCTCAACCTCCCCACCCCCGCCGAACTGGCACTTCCTAACCTCCTCCTCCATCCCCCTCAACCCCCCTTATCACCACCCTTCCTCCCCCACCATATCCCCTCCCTTCGATTTCTCTTCTTCTTTATCTCCCCAACCCCAACCTCTAAACCCCCTCTCCCTGCCCCCCCTCTCCCTCACCCACTCCGCCCTCTTCCTCCTCTACGACATCTACTGCTGTCCCGAGAACTGCCTCTTCGACGGGCCCGGCGCCCGGGGGTTCGAAAACTTACAACCCAAAACGCACAACCAGCACGCCCTGCAGGTGCGTTCCGTGGCGGGATTACGCTCGCTTTCGAGTGGCGCTGTTCGCGAGCTGTGCATGGAGTTGTTGGATGCGGTCATGTTGCCGCAGGGTTTGGCGAAGGTCAGTCCGCTTTGTTTGGATTCGATGTATTCGGGGTTGGCTACTTTGAGGTGGTTGTGGAAGGAGGGGGGTGATAATGGTGGGACTGGGTCAGGGGAGGACGGATCCCCGGGGGAGGGAAGTACAGAAGGGAGTGTGGGAGTGATGCAGGCGGCGGAAGATGTGGGGAGGTGTTTGAGTAGATTGTCGAGCAGGTGGAGGCTGGCGGAGGAGTATTTGGGCTTGGTTGGGTTTCATGATGTGGGCGTTGCGATGGCTTGGAATGGTGGGAAGTCGGGAGTCTGCTAACCAGCTGCTGCTGGCAACTGCTCGGTCGTCCCTGCCTCCCGCTCCCTCTTATATACCCTCCGACCGCCAGTCTGGGGAAGGAGCGACCCGAAGATCTGAGTCACGACTGGCAGAGAAGAAGCCTGGGAGCGGTACGGTGGATGGAAAGAGGGGCCGGGCCAGGCTCGAGCCGAGGCCCAGGCTCATAGATCATGACATTGTCAGCGCGTGTCTCGTGGCGTTTAGGAACTTTAGTGTCTCCCATCGTGTATTACTAGTAGCGGGTGCTAAATGCGGAAATTGGCATATGTGCTTGTGGACCGTGGACGGTTGGGTGAAGCGCATAATGGGGGTTTTGCTTCCAGCCACACGTTACACGATACCAACAGACACGAGTCACTCAAGTACGGTGAGTATGGTACCGGGCAGTACGGGAGGTGAAAGAGACGGTGTGTATTCCCAAGTTAAACTGATAGCGAACGAGAAAGTTAACAGACAAAGAAGACACGAAGTTTATTCAGATATCCAGAAACAACTCTACTCGACATATCACTCCAGGTCACTCTACTCATCGACCACCCCGACATACAAAGAGTGCATGATTTCCGCGCTATATACCTGATTTATACCCCTTGCTCCCCTGAACACTTCCTGCAGCTACCCGCCGGTCTTCTTCCTTTTTCTCACTCATATTGGTCCGCCGTTTAAACCATCCCGCAGCTGGACATCTTGGGACCCTTGGGGCCGGCTCTCCATCTTCAGCCGCACCACTGCAATGCTTAATCGGACGTGACGGGACTTACACACCCACACTCTTTTTGGGGCGGCAAATCAACTGGCTGTCTGTCTAGCTGTTGGTGTATACAAAATTCTTTTTCTCGAGATCTGCCTGTCCTCTTCTAGGTGTACTATTTTGTCTCGTAAGGCAGACTTTGGTTCATCCTCTTGTTCTGGCATGGATGTGCCTGGAAGTGGGAACGCCACAAATATCCCGGAGCGGTAGACATGTATCATATCATGTTGGATACAACAGGAAGGATATCGAGGAGCTGAGTAGGTAGGGTAGAACCAGAAAAGGTGGAGGAGAGGCTTGGGCAGTGATTTGAAAAAGGGGTGATTACCTTCAAGTCTGGGTGTTTCTCTTTCTCGGGGTCTAGGGTGCTTTCTTTCTTTTCCTTTCTTTCTTTTGGTGGTTCAGAACGGGAGTCTCTATAGACTGTTGATCATCCTCACCTCCATCGTCATCACTAGATGCTATTGACGGGCATCATCCATCTCGTGTCTTTCTGGTAGTTCCGACTTCGCCATCATCAACAATACGAACAATACCAACAGGCTTAACAAGTCATCCCCGAAGCCAACTCAAACAACAACGATGGCATACTCCAAATACTCCTCCGACCGCGCCCCCGGGCGAGAGCACATCCCTCTCTACCCCAAAGGTTTCATCGCCATCCGCATCGTCCAACTCATCATCGCCATTCTCATCGCCGGTCTCTCCGCCTACGGAGTACACATCTTTGCCTTTGACGGGGACGTCTTTATCCTCGCAGTTGTACGTACGTCTTTCCTCCTCCTCCTCCTTCTCAACCTACCCATCCATCCCCATATTCCATCCGCCCATCCAAAACTCCTCCTCCCTTTCCACCTTCTTACCTTCCCACATCACCACTTAACTAACCCMCCCCCCCTCCCTCTCGTGGGCAACAGGCCATTATAACATTAATATCATCAACCTACCACCTCGTCTGCCGCTTCAGCACCCCCGGCCCAAAAACCTACAACTACTGGGCCGTCCTCGCCCTCGACGTTTTCATTCTCATCCTATGGCTCGCCTCCTTCGCGCTGTTGGCTTCGGAGATCATTTGGTTCTTTACCCTTTGGACGTCTGGATCGGAATCGGTTCCGACTGTTGATCCTTATTATGACGATTTTACCCCTGATTCTGAAGACTCATATGACTCTTATGACTATGGGATTTTGGCTGCTTTGAAGGGGGCGGTGGGGAAGAAGGCACTGAATGGAAGGAGTTCGAGTTCGGGTTCGAGTAGTGGGGGTGATGGGAGGTATGGTGATGGTGGGTTTGATGATGTCTTTGATGATGGTGGTAGTAGTGGTAGTAGTAGTGGAAGTGGTGGTGGTGGTGGATATGAGGATGAGGTGGTGGCGACATTGGTGGCGCCGATTTGTGTTATTGTTGCTGTTGTGCTGGGGGGGATTCAGTTGTGAGTTTTTCTCCTCTGCCCCTTGAACCTCTTCTTTATCTTCCTTGCCTTCAGTCTCCTAACCGTTACACCACCCATCCAACCACAAATTGAAGTCTTTCCGCTAACAGACACACCCCGAAACAGCATCCTCCACCTCATCTCCCTCATTATCCACTCCGTCTTCCTCAACCGCCACCGCGCCGCCGGATTACACAGCAAACCCGTCAAATCCTCGCCATCCAGCGGCAGCGGCAGCGGCAACAGTAACACCGTCCTCTTTTCTCCCGTGCCAGCTGCCGCTCCCGCCACTCCCGCCGCCGCCGTCATCCCCAACGAAAAAGCCTACCATCATCAACAAGTCGACTCAACACCGATCCCTGTCTTTCACAACCTGAACCAAAACCACAGCCAGAACCAGAATCAGCAGCTGTCATCCCCCGCGCCGGCTTATACCCCCGCTGCTAGTCAACAACAGCAACCGTACCTCCAGCAGCAACCGTACCTTAACCCCCAGCAGAACCAGCCGAACCAGCAGCAGCAGCAACAGCAACAGCACCAACAGCAACAGAGACAGTATCAGGCTTATCAGCCACCTCAAGGACAGGGGTCGGTTCACTCACCGATATCACCGCAGACTACCGGAGGGACGAATTATACGCAGTTTCAACAGCCGCAGGCGGTGTCGCCTGTTCCGACGCCGCCTGTGCCGACGTATCGCGGGCCAGCGGGTGTGCCGACGGTGGTTTATCAGTTGGAGTGAGTAGCTGGGAGTTGGTGGGTGGATGATAGCTGGTGGGCGAGAATAGGTGACGACGGTTATTGACTTTGCGGGGAAGAGAAGAAAACCCAGGAAAAAGAGCGGGAACGGTGTGTGTGGAGTGAATGAAGGGTTAAAGGGTGTTATTTGTTTGGTTTGATACGCTCGGTAGTTTGAATATATAACGACAGAGAATGTGCTCGTGGGAATAACTCATGGTTGGGGACTGTTTTCGAGGTTTAGTTGAAGGCATCGGGGAACTCGTACGTTTGCCTCAACCATATGATTTAGGTATAGTCGAGGAGAGGACATAATCCTTCATTCAGAACGTGTGGTTCTCGTTTCAATACCTGTGTGAACGTCAAGTCTCGCTCAATGTTCGCTGAATGGCAACGTCGACAATTTGAAACCAAAGATACACCGAGACCCCAAAGCTGTTTAACTTGAACTTACATCACCTTACTCTTTCCAACCACCAACTCACAACTTCCTCGCCGCATTTCCAATGCAAGCGTCAATAATATCCACCCATCTCTCCGCATTAATCCAATCCCTCGCATCAATGCTTTCCACAAGCCCAGGGAACACCGCTGCAGAAACGATTCAGTTAGCATCAAATCATCTAACAAAGCCACACACACAAAGAAGGGGGGAAGAAAGAAAAACAAGATAGAACATACCTCCAGAATACCCAGTCCACAACCCCGGCGCAAACACGACATGCTTGAACCACGGCCTCCCATCCAACCCCTCGCTGAACAAAAAGCTTCTCTCCATGTACTTATACTTGGTATTGACCTTGCGGATCTGATACCACAGCTTGACCTTCTGGTGCCAGTGATACCACGGGATGTGCTCGCGCGCCTGGCTCCTGAGGTCCTCTGCTTCGGCGTCGAGGCGGGCTGCCTTTTCCGTTAGCTTGCCAACTGCGTCGTGGAGGCGCTTGAGGGACTCGCGGAAGGCCTTTGCGGCGGCCTTGGAGGAGGTGGGTGTGATGATGGTGTTGGTGGAGTTGTAGTGGTTTCCGCGCAAGTGGGAAATGTCTTGCTCGGTGAGGGTAGAGATGTCAATCTCCTCCTTGGGAGGGTGGAGCGTGGCGTCAAGCTTGTCCTCTACCTGGGTGACGTAGTTGTCTAGTGCCGTGGCGTAGCTCTCGGCGCTGAAGGCGAGGACAGGGAGGTCGACGAGCTCGGCGATGAGGAGGCCGAAGATCTGGGCCATGGTCCTGTGGTAGACGAAACCCGGGTCGCCGTACTTCTTCATCCAGTAGAAACTGTCGTAGTTGCTGTGGTAGTGGTAGACCGGGTCGTCTTCGCCGGCGTTGAAACCGACGTCCAGGGAGGGGATGCCGGCGAAGTCCTGGAAGGCGGTAAAATCGCTGCCGCTTCCCATGGTGGTGATCTTCTTGTCCCAGTTCTTCTCGAGGATCGAGTGGCCAGGGTGGTCGGGGGACTCGACGGCTCCGGTGGCGGCGTAGATGATGCTGTTGAGGAGAGGAGCGGCAGAGGCTGAGAAGACCTTGCCCCGGACGCCGACGTCGATGTTCAGGTAGGCAACATTGGCGGCACTCAACCAGGGAAGATACTCCTCGACCCATTCGGTGGATCCGACAAGACCGTATTCTTCACCATCCCAGCTGGCAAAGACGATGGTACGCAGGGGCTTCCAGCCAAGACGCAAAGCTTCTCCGAAGGAACGGATGACTTCGTTGAGAACGGCGGATCCGCTGTTGGGATCACCTGCACCGCCCGCAACCCAAGCATCGCGGTGGTTGCCGATAACTATGCTACAAGTCAGTACCGTGCTCATCAAGGGTACATCTCCCGTCAAGTCCAGGGGAAGATTACTCACCAATAACCTCATCTGGAATGGTACCGTTGATGATACCAATAACGTTCCACAAAGGAGTGGTAACGTATTCCTGCTCGTTGTAGAGGTTCACAACAACGTCATCTGGCGTCGGTCCGATGTTGTAGTCCACACCCTTGTAGCCCAGACCAGTCCGATGAGTCCACCACTTGTTGAAGTCCGAGGCGTTAGGTCCATGGCCGTTTAAGGCCTTGAGAATAGGAAGGGCTTCGGCGTAAGAGATAGGAATTGAGGGAATGCTAGGAATAGCTCCGTCAACCGGCCCACGAGGCACACCGGGTTTGGAAGGATAGCCCGGTGTTGTCCTGTTATTCATGTTAGCCTTCATATATGCAACTCATAAAACACAATGACTTACGGGTCGCCTGGAGCAACACTGAGGAACTGTGTACTTCCACGCTGGACACTGCTAGGTTGGCGAGCCGGTCCTTCGGGGTAAGGGGCGTAACCGTTTTCTTCAGTCATTTCACCATCGTCACCGGGATCGCTGTAAAGGATAACGCCGATCATTCCCAGCTCCTGCGCCTTCTTGACTTTGAGTCCACGGAAGATGAGGCCGTAACGAGCAATGGCGATCTTTCCGGCAAGGCTGACGTTGGCCTTGAGCAGGTCGTCAAAATCCTGGTACGTGCCGTAGTTGACGTAGACCACGGGTGCGGTGACGTTGCCGGAGGCAGAATAACCGTGGAAGACGGGGACTCTGTCGGGCAAACTTGTGCTCGGATCCTCGTCGAGGATGTCCTCTTCAAGAGTGGCTTCAAAAGAAACCTTCCAGTTGTCCGAGCTGCTGTCGTCCTTCTTGTCCTCCTTCTTCAGGAGTGCCAGTCGATGGTCGACTGGGTAGTTGATGTAGACCTCATAGTCGACGATGTGTGACTGGACACCGAATTCTTCCCACTTTTCCTTTGTCCAGAGTGCCTATAAGACACATTAGAATATGACTTGAGACTTTCGAGAGGAAGATTAACGTACCTGGGAGTAGTTCTTGCCGGCAAGATGGGGACCGGCAGTGTAGTATCTCTGCCACTCCTCGGCCTTTTCGCTACTGGGAGTGTCAAGAAGTAGCTGGCGCAACTGCTCGTAGTCTACCTTGCTTCGACCATGACCACAGCCGGGCCAAGACGAAGGGCGGGGAAGAAAAGTGAAGGAGGCGATGAAGAAGAGGGAGAACCAAAAGAGGATGGATGAGAGAGAAAGGGTGAAGAATCGGCGGGCGACATGGTGGGAATACCGACGCCGAGGAGCAGCCTCCACTTCCACCGTGGTGATGAGGGGGGTATGCTCGAAGGCGGTACCCATGTTCAAGGTTGCTTAATCTGTATCTATGCCTGGATAGTCTGTTGATACACTGCATGTTGACAGTCAGTAGCTGAATGAAAGGGTGTTGTGAATAGAAGCGGAAAAGTCCTCGACACCCAATAGGAAGTCAACCGTGGGTTTCACGGACCGAGAGCGGGAGGCTTGAAGCCCATATCGGGACAATTGGTCTCGTGAGAGGGTGTGAGGGGAAGTGGACGAAGGAATGTTTGAGCGATAGATAGAAGTAAATAGTCGGCGGCTGAGGGTGGGAGGGTGTGAGGTCTCACTTACACTTTATCGGATGTCCTTGGAGTGGAGATGATGGGATTTGGCCATGCCACGATGAATATGGATGGAGTTTACGATGATGAGTTGAAAAGAATGAAGTTGGGCGAGTTCACTGACAAACGTCGTCACCAACTCACCTAACGTAACCTCAGATCCACTAACTGTAGTGACAAGTGATTCTCCAGGACTCTCCACCTATTGGCAGGTCTCGCAAGCTAACACAGCCGCCTGCAGCAACGGGAGCTGCCGCACTAGGTATCCACTTGTGGTATTGGGCACCTATCAATCACAAGAGTTGCCCGAGTCGAAAGTCTTTTCCATTGATTATCGCCGGCGACATTGGCAACAATTCCTCGGACTTTACGGTTGGCGTCATTGCAGGGCTGACCGGCACAATCTTGGCCCGGAATCAATATCGTAGCAGTGACCCCTCACGGTCTGGAGGTTCCCCGCACGATGTAAATACAGTACGAAATCATAGTGGCCGTTACACTGTAGCACAGTGACCGTTGAGCTTGCTGCTGTGGCCAGTGACGGGAGTTGGATTTCAGTTCGTTTTGGCCGACGCCGATCCGCAACCGAAAAAAAGTCACGATCCGAAAATTTGATATTTCCGCCGACCGAAGTTGAACTGTCCGTCTATCATCAGATCACTTTAAAGCCATCGAACTGTAAGATCCGAGGTCTGGTGGCCATGTTGACTTTGGCGCCCTTGACGCGGGGGTCAATAGCCCGTGCAGCAGACAAGGGTTGTTGAAGGGCGGGAAAGGGTTCCGTAACCGCCTGCAGATTTGGGGATAACGTTGACTCAGCTGCTAGATCCAAGTCACGATGCTGTACTGACGGAAGGTGAAGGTTGTACTGCATATAGGATGTAAGTAAGCCAGCGTTCCAGTGGCAGCCAATGACCGATGAGGGTGAACGTCGACCCTGTGATCCTCCTCCAGGGCCGATCACGGCCTCGGACACACTAACACAGCAGACGGAAAGCATTTTCCTCGACCGGGCACAGTCGGGGAACGGGAATGGGATGGGTTCCCCGAATGTAATATGTGCGTGTGACTGCTGAGGCAGAGAAGGGTGCGAGGAATATGCATGCAATACCTCACAACTTCAACAGAGTTTTGTGAGTTCTGACACATACTGACATGCTCCAGATTCCTCACCGGTCGACAGCCACAGTCACAACTCAGCTCACCGTCGTGGTCAATGTTCAACTCTCAACAGAAGCACGAGACCTTCCATTGAACATGGTGATAAAACTGGAAGGAGGTTCCGACAATCCTTGCCCATTGTGTTCCATGGCCTGGAAGACACCGGGCAGTCACAGATGAGTGGATTTCTCCAGCCAAAGATTCTTTCCTTGTACCTGCAGTGAACCAACTCCCGGCCTCCAACAGGCACGAATGGTGGGTACAATGGAATACGGTGAACTCCAGGCAGCTTTCAGTGGTTCGGCAAGGGTCCTTTAGCGTTCCAAGCACTGCAAAGGTGGGCAATCGTCCATCCGTACCTCCCGTTAGTTCCGCATAAAGCCGCATGTGAACGGGCAGCGATCCTCTTCTTGTTTTGTCACTAAATACCACCGGGGGCGCCTTTACGCCTCTTTTGACTAATATGGTTTTTTTTTTTTCCGGGGTCAAGGGTTCGAGTTTCTCTTGCGGGTTTCTTCTCGTCTTTTTAGTATTTTATTTTCACTCTTCCTCGTCCGCTTTCCGCCCCTCCTTCATGTGTCATCTCAAGGGCGTCAAAATCTGACAACCTTCAACCTATCCTGCCCTGCTACCTCGTCCAGTCATAGTCGCTACCTCGTATAAGATCGTACACTCGGGCGCTTCTTCTTTGCTTCTGTTCTTTGCTTGAACATTGCTTTTATTTTCTACGATAAGACCTATCGAACCGGATCTCTTATCTACACACTCGATCGCAAAAGTTTCAACGAGATATACAGAGTAGGCCATTGTCATCATGGTAACAAAAAACAAAGATGGCCCCAAACTGCCAAAGCAACAGCTGGCGATTCTGGGTAAGTAATATCCTTACCTCTAGAATCATATTATGCCGTTGAAGAGCCCCTTAGACCCCTCTACAAATAGTCATATCTCACTTGAGTGAACATGTACTAACAGAACCTCAATTCAGCCGTCGCCAGGTTCGCCGAACCGCTGGCCGCAACATCCATCTACCCTTACCTCCCCGAGATGATCAAGAGTTTTGGGGTCCCGAAGAACGAGGTGGCGAAATGGGCTGGCTTCACCGGGTCCATCTTCTCGGTTGCTCAGAGCATGGCCGCCGTGCCATGGGGGAGAGCGTCTGACCGGTTCGGCCGCAAGCCCATCATCCTCATCGGTCTCACGAGCACCATGATCTGCTTCGTTGTATGGGGGTTATCCACCAGTCTCACCATGGCCATCACTGTTCGGTTCATCATGGGAGCGGGTAACGGAAATGGTAAGAAAAGACCCGGGAATCCTTAAAAAAAGAAAGAAACGCTAACATGTACCACCCAGTCGGCATCCTCCGAACAATGGTAGCAGAAATGGTTCCCGAGAAAGAACTCCAACCAAAGGCCTTCTCCCTCATGCCCCTCGTCTGGTCCATCGGCAGCGTCTTCGGTCCCGCCTTCGGCGGCTTCTTCGCCCAGCCCGCCGAGCAATACCCTTCCCTCTTCGGCAACATCGACTTCTTCAAAAAGTACCCGTTTGCGCTCCCCAACATCGTCGCCTGCGTCATCTTCTTCATCTCCCTCATGACCGGCCTCCTCTTCCTCCGTGAAACTCTCGAAAGCCGACGCGGCCATCGAGACTGGGGTCTCGTTTTGGGGGAGAAACTCACCCGCCCCTTTAAACGCCGTAGCCCTCACCATCACCACCACCACCGAAATACCCGACGACACTCCTTCGTCGACGACGGTGCCTCCGCCCCTCTCCTCGCCCAATCCTCCCTCCCCACCTCCATAGCCTCCGTGGAAACCGACCCCCCCACCCTCCGCGAGATCTTCACCCCCCAAACCATAATCAACCTAACCTCCTACACCTTTTTGGCCTTGCACTCCGTAGCCTTCGACCAAGTCCTCCCCGTCTTCCTCAACTACCCCCTCTTATCCCCCCACGACCGGAACCCCTCCAACACCCACCTCCCCTTCAAATTCACCGGCGGCTTCGGTCTCAGCACCTCCAAAATCGGCACCATTTATACGGTGTACGGCATAGCCTGCGGCGTCGTCCAATTCTTCCTGTTTCCCTGGTTCTGCGCCCGCTTCGGCGTTTTGCGCTGTTACCGCGCCGCCACCCTCCTTTTTCCCCTCGTTTATTTACTTACCCCCTACACAGCATTAATAGAAGACACGCACACGCGCTACGCCGTCTTCCTCACCCTCATTTTAATAAAAGGCGTCGCTGTCATCATCGGCTTTCCATGCACCACCATCTTACTCACCAACTCCGCGTCATCCCTAAGAATCCTAGGCACGCTGAACGGGTTCGCGACGACTTTTTCGGGGTTGGGAAGGGCGATTGGTCCCGCCGTGGCGGGAGCGATATTTACTTGGGGAGTGACGGGGAGGGATTATATCATTGCGCCTTGGTGGTTTTTGAGTCTGGTGGCGGCGGTCGGGGCGGTGCCGAGTTGGTGGATTGTGGAGGGGGAGGGGCCGACGAGGAGTTTGGAGACGGATTCTGAGAGCGGGGAGAGTGGTGACGAGGAGGGGGATGAAGGGGTGGAGGTGGTGGATGAGGGGAGTACGTTGGTATCAAACTCAAACTCTCAGGGGTCGAGGGCTAGTTCGGCTATGGATGGGTATGGGACGGTGAAGAGGGATGCGCAGGAGGCGAGATAGGCGGTGGCGGTGTTGCCTTGGATGATTCATGAGGATTTGGGTATTGATGGGTGATAGATTGACGATGCGTGGAGGACGAGTTTCAAAAGTTTCTTGGTTATTAAGCATGGCATGGAAGAGGCGTTGCTTCTCATGATACCCGTGTGTTAAAGCTCTGCAACATGGCTTATATGACGAGGTCTCGTTTCGTTTCCGGTTTGGTTATGATGGCGTTGGATACCAAAAGAATTGATTTACTGGTCTTTTTCGTTATCTCAAAATCACCTTGTGGTGCAGGGGCAGGATGTGACATCTGTTGATCGAAAATGCCAGATACTCGCCGCATGGAACACATGGTCAGGGTTAGTCGTAAGAACTGAACAGATGCGTCATTTGGGGAAGTCACATCGCTGGTGGGTGAAAATGTCACAAGTCACTTGGAACAGTTGTGAGAAACAAAAGAAATCTGTTAACGTTTTGGACCCTCATCCACCACCCCGAATACCTGATTGTATCATGACCTCCAAGGCCTGCCCATAGCTGTTAAAGCACTCGGTTTAACAACCGCTACCACCACCACCAACATTATCATCGTCACCCATCACCCATCATTATCACCCAGCAGTGAAGACCTTGCTTCCCCCCAGTATCCTCTCATGCAGCAACTCTGCTTGTATGATCCACACAGACTTCTGTCTGGTATACAAAGATTCTCAACACAAAAAAAAAACCATCTTTCCGCCTTCACCATCATCAGCTCACTGACTTTGTCAAGTGACTGTCTCATTCCTTCTCAACAGACTTCTGTCTGGTATACACTGATTCTCAAAACATGAAAGCCCTCTTCCATCATGATCTTCACCACCATTCAGCTCACTGACTTTGTCTAGTGACTGTCTCAGTCCTTGCCAAGCTCCTCCTGAGCAATTTATGCTCGCTTGTCTGCCTTCTGAGCAGTTTATGCTCCTGAGCGCTTTAGCGCTTTAGGCTCTTCTATACATGAATCGATATCGAGCAGTTTATGCTCTTCTATACATGAACCATTTCCAAGCAGTTTATGCTCTTCTGTACATGAATCATTTCCGAGCAGTTTATGCTCCCTGTGCACTTTCTCCTCTCGAGCACTTTATGCTCCAAAGCAATTTATGCTCGTTCTTCTCCTTTCCTTCTTCTTCTCATCACCAACATACAAAAACCATGTAACATGATGCGCACACTATCTACTCCTCCTCCTCCTCCTCTGCCCCCGGTCCCCCTTTCCTGTGAGTGTAGAACAGTTAGTCCCTGCGTGATCAAAGAAAAGGAAAGGATAATGAGATACGTACCTGGGCCCCAAGTCCCCTTTGGCCCCGTCCCTGGCATGTAGAAGAGTTAGCAAGCTGCGGTAGACAAAAAGGGGAAAGGAGGAAGTGAAACGTACCTGTCGGGCCCTTGGCCCTCCACCTGCCCGAAGGCCAAGCTACCTACAACTACTCTAAACACAACCAAAAAACGCACGCAAACAAAAAACACAACCCACTTCACACTTCTCCTGCCCGGCGTGCATCCGGCCCACGGTCTTTGCCGCCACTGGGACCACGCCTTCCCCTCTTCCAAACTACCCTCCACCACGGCATGAGTCCGGCCCACGGTCAAAGCCGCCACGGGGACCACGCCTTTAGTTTTTTTTTTTTTTTTTTTTTATGTTTGTTTTTTGTTGAAGCAGTCATGCTAATACTGCTCCGCTCCTCCTCCGTCTCACCACCATAAGATCAACCACCATTTTTTTCTGTCTCAACCAAAAGACATCCATCATGTCATCAAGACTGACTCAGCAGCGCCAGCGCACTCTGAAAAGCCCTCACCACCTCCGTCAAATGCTTTCTCCTCTGCGCCAGATTCTGCTCAGAGAGGCGCACGTACCGCTCGCGCGTCTGCAGGCGCTTGACGGCGCGGTCCGTGTCGTGAGCAGAAGAAGATGAGGCCCACACGTTGAAGTACTGGACCAGCTGCTGGAACTCTTCGAGGAGCTCCTGCTCTTGTGCGTCGGCGGCTGAGAGAGACTCGGTGTAGCGCGTGACGAAGTCGTCCCAGTCAAAGTTTGGTAAGGTGCCTGGGGTGCTGGGCGACGAGAGAGTATGCGCGGCGAGGATGTTGCGAGGGGTTGGGTTGATGGAGGTTTTGATTGGGTTGAGAGTCTGATAGAGGCTGTTGTTATTGTTGCCTTGGTTGTTATTGTTCTGGTTGACAGTGTTGGTGATCGGTTCGTTGGTGGGAGTGGTGGTGTTGTTGCGCGGCTCAGGAGTCTTGACCTGGGGGCGCTGTGAGTTGTTACTGTTGTTGTTGTTGTTACTGCCTTGGAAAACTGTGGCAGGGAGGAAGGAGGAGGAGCGGTTTTGTTGATCCTGTTGGATTTGGGTGACTGTCGGCTCTGCGTTATTGCCGTGGTCACTGGGGCTGTTGGCCATGTCGTCGTCGTCGCTGTCCGGGCCGCCGCTTGAGTTGCTGTTGCTGTCCATGATGGGGACGATGGGCGTTGAGCGTACTGGCTGAAGAGGCGAGAGGAGCTGAGGCGATTGAGGTGACTGAGGTGACTGAATGTTTTGGTCAAAGGAGTCGTCCTCGCCAAAGTGAGAGCTCCGGTTGTGCTCGCTGCCGGCTGGAGAAGCGGTGCTTAGATCGGAATCAGGCGACTCTGGCCGTCCTTGCCGTTTTTGAGGCGGGGTAGATGCCATGTTTTTGGTTTGTGGTTTGTTGTCTGGACAAGGACGGAAGGCGCTGGTAGGCGTGAGTGGAAGGCAGTTTATGCTCTTTCCTTTTGTTGTTTATGAGTTGTCGAAAGTGATGCCGCTTTCACTTTGTTGATGTTTTTGGTGTCTCTTTCTTCTTAGAGACTGTTTGGTTTGTAGACTTGGCCGATGTCTTGTATTTGCTGCCCGATGAGTTGCCGATTGGATTGTGCTACACTGCAAATTTTGTGCAAGTGTGAGTGTGACGGAGAAGTCGAGGTCTCGTCTTCGTCGCTTCCTTGTGACCTTCCTGTGATCGCTTTGATGAGAGGACGTTATGGTGAGACCGAGAGCCGCCGAATGGAGTCGCTATTCGAGAGCGCGGTTGCAGCTGTGGAGGATTCGCTCACAGCGAGTGGAGGGCGCTGGAGCCTCTGAAAGAGGGGGCGATGGGCGGCAGTCCCGTCGAGCTAGGCAGGAGCGGGAAGTGGGTCTTGTACTGCGCGCCAATCCGGGGCAGGGGCGTGACACTAGACCAGATTCGGCGAGGGACTGTGACCTGCGAAACATGATCCCGGTGACCAGTCCTCGGATGACGCCCAGGGGCGTGTATGTGTATGCTGGAGACACTGTTTTGATCTTGTTCATCTCCTCTTTGACACCAACACCCCTTCTCTTTCTTTGGATGATTGATTGATCCATTATTCGTCTCGACGCTCGCCTTGTTTCATCGCCGTTCGTCGGTATCGGTATTGCTTTTGAGGGCATCTCATCGGGCAGCAAACATCGGCCGCTTCGTCATGTCATCGTCGAGTCTTTGGATGAAGATCTGTTCCATCGATAACCACCAGTACAAGTTAGCCTCTCTGTTGCTGACATCCGGGAGATAAACTTTTACCAACTCACCACTTTGGATCCCTCGACGAAGCCACCTTTCTTTGTTTGTTCAAAATGATTTGTTGCAGTCTTTGCGACCGCTCCCATCAGGGGAGGGTGCCTTTTCTCTGCGCTGTTGATGCGCGCAATCGGCTTTACCCACTTCGAGTGCAGAACGCACGAGCCCTGATCGAGAACGAGCAGTTAGAGCGCACCGTCGGAGAGGAGGAAGCAGAAGGATCATCCAAGAAGCCTTACCTGGACCGACTCAAGTCGGAAATGGCTGCCGCTAATGCTCGAACCGCCGAGATTATGGCGCAGTGTGAGCGCTTGAAGAGACAGACCGAGCAGACCAGGAAGGAGGTCGAGAAGAAGAAGGATGTTCTCGCCCGGAAGGAGTCTGATTTATCGGCCATGTCGACTGGTGTTGCAGCGAGGCGAAACCGGCAGCTGGAGGAGACCCAGGAGTCGATCCGCCGTATTAGATTCAAATGGGCTGCTTGTGCTGACACTATGGCGTCGACGAGATCGTTTCTGTGCGAGGAGGCTGCCAGATTGTTTGGTCTTCGGCAGATTCGCAAGGGTTCTTCGAAACGGTATGAGCTCGGCGGTGTCGAGATTATCGACTTGCATGCTCTAAACAGTGAGTTAGCTCCTTTGCTCCCAAGATCTCCAAGTGTCAGCTTGACTTACTTTTTTCTTTTTTTCTGTAGGCCTCTCACCGGAGGTTATCAACACATCCCTGGCCAACATCACTCATTTGGTGATGCTGACCTCCCATTATCTCGCCATTCGGCTTCCTTCCCAAATCACACTTCCACACCAAGACTACCCACGACCGACAATTTTATGGCCGCAGGCGTCTTATCAATTAGAGGAGCCGCCGTTTCCGGCAGCCATGTTATCTGCTCATCACCAGCAGTCCGGGTTGGATGGACCGCCGATTGATGTTGAGAAAACCAGATCTTTCCCCCATCGTCCCCGTCCGCTCTGGATCGAAAAGCCGTTGCCCGCTCTAGTCAAGGAGGACCCTCAGACAGCCGGAATGTTTATTGAAGCCGTCTGCTTGTTGGCCCACAATATCGCCTGGGCCTGTTGCACGCAAGGTCTCCCATTTGGTTTTGATTCGCGGGATACCTACGATGAGCTGTGCAACATGGGCCACAATTTGTATCGGTTGTTGATTGGCGATAATCTCCATCGGCGCTCGGTCGATCCGAACATGTTTCCAAAAAGTCCAAGTCCCAGTGGTCAAGGTGGTAACGAGACAACACCGTCTGAAGAGAGTACGACGGCGAACAACAACCCGAGATTGGTTATAGGTCGCTGGTCTCATGGGACGATCCACAACTTCCTCGAGAGTTTGGAGGGGAAGGAGTGGTTGGACAGGTGCAGACTCCCCAGTCCGCACCGGATGTCGGATCGGTTGAAGAAGAGATTGGTTAACGAGGCGCCGATGTTGGAGTGGGAGAAGATCGAGGGTGACGAGCTGGACGATGCTTTCGAACACGACGACGGTCGGCTTGGAGTTTTGGTCAAGCGACGTCGTCGGAGAGAAGAGGGTGGTGGTAGAGACGGACGGGTGAACGATGATTTCGGGGTTGAATCTGTTTCGACTGTTGTTGGTGCCGGTGGTTTGTCGGGAGCCATTGCCAGAGAAAGAGGTATTGGTTTGAGTGGTAATGCGGCTGGCTCAACCGACGCTGCTGCTGCTGCTGGAACAAGTACTAGTAGTGCCGGTACTAGAGGGACGAGTGGCTGGACGAAGCTCAAGAGTAGATAGAGTTTAGAGCTCTGTCGCAATGCCGTCATGGATGATTGAGATTGGCCATGGATGAATGAGAGTGATTGTCCGTTACTCGTTCTTGGTGCCTGATTTGGTTGGGTTTGGTTTGGTTTGGTTTGTTTGGTTCTTTTGCAGCAGCAAATTTTCGGCTTTCTGTCACAGACAACCAAGTCAGTACATAATTTCAATAGACAACACATAGACAAGCAGGGCAGCACATACATTAACAGTCTGTTGAGTGTTGCTGATTTTACAACCTGGGCAGGCCAACTCAACATAAAACAACACGAATCTGTAATGATCGAAGCCGTTAGCCATTTGCCCCTTGTGTCAATGGTTGTGTTGTGGACTTACTTTTTTCTTCGGTGTTTCGTCAAGCTTTTCTCTCGAATGCAATTTATGCATTCACACTCGATGGTCCAACTCAACATGTTTTTGATTTTGGTTTTGGTTTCTAGTTCTGTCGCCAATGTTAGCCATGCTGCATTGCTTGCCATATCCAATTCCCGAAGACGAGAAAGGACTTACTTGAGTTCATAGTTTAGTTTGCTTATTTGGACCATCTTTTCCCTTCTTTGGGGAGCCCCTTTTGGGGTACCGATCTCGACAACAGTGGGGATCCTCGACGTGAATGAGTGATTTGAGTTCGAGTGATTTGAGCAAGTGGTTTGGTTCAATCTGGTTTTGTTTCATCGAGTCCTGTTATCACAATCACTGTTAGCATGTCTGATCTTTGAGCTGCACGAGAGGAAGAAGGGGGAGAAAGAGGGGGGAAACTTACCCGAATCTGTCGAATCGCAGGTGTTGATGGTCCAAACTCAACATGTACCGGTATGTTTTGGTTTTTGGTTCTGTCGCAGGAGTGTCAGTCATTACCATGTCGTATGATGGGAGTGAGGAGGGGGACTTACATCAATCTATCGTTGAGTTCGCTTTGGACCATCTGGTTTTTCCCCCTTTCTTTGGGGAGCCCCTTTGTGGGGTACCGATCTCAACTGCTTGTGGAATCTCGATGTGAATGATTTGAGTAAATGGTTCAATTTGGTTTTGTTTCATCGAGTCCTGTTATCATCGTTAGCATCCTGCGTCATGAAGTCTGAAGAACGGAGAGGAGAGGAGTGGAAACTTACCCGAAGCTGTTGAATCGCAGGTGTTAATCCATGCCACAAGATTTGCTTTGCTTGCTGCTGGTCCGACATTGTGTGTTTTTTTTTGGTTTGGTTTGGTTTGGTTGTCGTCGGCCAAGCAATGCAAAGCTCTTTGCTGCCGGTCGTCAAGTTTGGTTTTTTTTGACCAGGCATGCAAAGAGGTGAATCATATGTCTCGACATTGTGAATTGAGTTTGGAGTTTGTTCACGGTTTGAAGTTGTGAGTCGAGACATGGTTGATTCGGGGTTCGTTGGGACTGCTTGCTCCTTTGGTTTGAAGATTTGGAGATTTGAAGTTTGGTTTGGTTGTCTGCAGTCCTGAACATGTCACAAGTTGAACGACATCCGAAGTTTGAAGTTGGAGGACGTCGTTGATGTCTCGACAAGCTGATGATGATTGTTGCGAGTCTCGACATGTTGATTTTTTTTCGTTCGGTTCTGCTGTCACTGGTTTTTTTTTGGGTTTGAAGATTTGAAGATTGAATATTTGGTTGTTTGCAGATCCGAACGGTGTCACAAGTTGACATCCTGTGTTTTTGAAGTTTGAGGACGTCATTGATGTCTTGACAAGGTGATGATGATTGTTCCGAGTCTTGACATGTTGGTTTTTTTTTTTTCGTCAGCTGCTTCCTGTTTGAGTGAAGAAAGTGAAGAAGCGGAGCTGAACTGGTCACAAGTTGGTTGTTTTTTTTTGTTCATCAGCTGCTGTGAGAGAGATATGTAGCGCTACTGAACTGGTCACAATGGTTGGACATCCGAGTGAGAGAGAGATGCTCGAATGAAATGTTGTTTTTTTTTGTTTGGTTTTTTTTCCGTGCCTGTGAGAAGAAAGAAGATCGGCGGCACTTGGTCATATGCTGTCAACGTGCTTGAGTGATTGCACATTGATGGTCGCTGTGATCTGGTCGAAACAGAAATGAGTGATAAGATGCTGGTCTTCGACATGATCGTTTCGTCGGTATGCCTTGGTGAGAAAGAAAGTTGTCGGCAAACTGACGTGGTCATAAGTGGACGATATCCGAAAGATGTACTTGTACAGTTGTGGTCAGGTGATGGTCGTACTCGCACATTTTTTGGTGATTGTTTTCCCTTTTCAAGTTTTTTGTGATGTTTGGTGTTTTTCTGGTTGAATGATGCCAAAAAAGAAGTTGTCATGTAAGTATGGTGTCAGTCTCATATCATTGCTGCTGTTTCGCCTTTCGAGAGTGATAAAGTTGCTGCAATGAATCCGGAAGATGTGGATAAGTCTGGTAAGAAGATGATGCTGACAGTAATCGTGACAATGAATCGCAAGCAGACGTGCCTAGGTCTGAAGCTGATAAAGAATGATCTGAAAACGTCGAGAGAATGACTCGGACAGTAAAAGAACAGATAATCTGACAGAACGTTGTCGATTCGCCTTGCGAATGTGAGCGTGACTGACTCGGTAGCGACAATGTTGAGGGTCGTGTTGCTGGTAGGACAGAAGGCAAGTGTGACTAGCTTGCCGACATAAGTTGTCGATCCGCAAACACGTAATGTCTCCGACTATAGGCGCCGAGAGATCGATGAGAGAATGCTTCCGATTATAGGCACCGGAGCTGATATCAGGTTGTCTTATTGCCAAGTGTGACTTCTTGGTTGCAACATATCGAGAGACAGAAAACTGACTCCCTGTTTCTGGCCATCCCACCCACCCTTACCAGAAACCTGATATAGAAAGATTCGCAGCACCTGTACCCGACTGCGGCTGTCGGTGGCGACTGTGCGAGAGAACTCTGTAGTCGAATGTACTCAGTGTGACCGCTGATGACGAACATACAAGAGTGAGAAATGGGTAGTATGATCGGTGATCATGAGAGGACAGGAATGACGGGCCTGTCATCATTTCACACACAACCAAACTCCCTGGTTCTGGCCAACCCACCCACCCATGCCTAGAACCTCTTATTTAAAGTCGAGCCCGCTGGTGAGAGAAGTGTGTGTCATCGATGTAGAAGATTGTCGGAAAAGGGAAGAAAAAGGTGACAGTTCTGATGGAAAGGCGAAAAAAAGATCCCGATAGACAACACACTCTCAAACCGAACGAACAAGACTGACAACAACCGAACAAAGATCAAGGAATTCTAACAAGCTGGGAGTCTTGCTTCGCACCCCGCAAAACTACCCAGGTTCTCTGGCTCCTACCCATACCCGCCTCATGCTCGAGAGAACAACGACAAGCTGGACTTATGTACGATCTTGAGTGGCGCCCGCCCGGGACCACCCATGCCGTTTATGCCATATGCTTATGTGTCGCCTTGTGATTCTTGTCTTAATTGTCGGTGTTGTTTTGTGAAGGAAGGTTGCGACGCCTTCTTGGTACTGCGAGGGTTCTGCTCCGAATGACCTCGACATCAGCACTCGGAGTGTACTCCACCTGCTCCTGCCGCCTCGGATCTCGGTCCTCCGAGCCATCGGCAATCTGCTGGGGAGCGTCGTCCTCGTCCTCGCTGGGGATGCCCAACAGCTCCCGTTCAAGCTCAGTGAGTTCCCTTTCGGCATCTTGCTCCTCGCCAGGCAAGTCGCTGACAACCGGAAGAGTAATCTCACCGACAGAACCCACGTCCGCGACCGAGGCCACGTTCAAGGGAGCTGCCGGGGGAACCGAAGGAGTGGCCATTGCCGTCGCCGTCGCTCTGCTCGCCCGCGACCTGGGCACGGCAAGCCTGCGCTGGCTGACCGGAATCACAACCTCCTGGTCAGAGCTCTCGATCGAGACGTCAGAGTCCTCGTCTTCGCCGTAGATGTACGCTCCTTCGTCTGGCCGAAGTACCTCTACCTGCACATTCGCCGAGGCAACGTCCGCCTGGGTGAGCCTCTGACCATCCCGGTAGGCCTGCTCCATCCTCGCCATCTCCCTCCTGGTCCATTCCTCTTCATTCCTATGGAACTCCGGGTCGTCCGGGGTGTCAGGGACGTGCACAATGAAGTCTTGTCCAATGCTGATGTCAGGGAAGGACGGGGCCTGGTTGAAGATTGGCGCACCGACAGGGAGGATTGGCTGGAATGTCGGGGCCGGTGTGAAGACCGGCGCACCGACAGGGAGGATTGGCTGGAACGTCGCATTGGTGAAGTCCAGCCCAGCAGGGGGGGGAGGAGTAGGCGAACGGTTGGGGGGAGTCGGGGCCGAGAAAACCGGAGGAGGGCTCCCAAACAGCGAATGGTCCCACGACCTGGGCGTGCCCGGTGGTGACAAAACGAGAGGGCTGTCGCTCGCCCCATCGTCAACGTCAGGAGTGAACGAGGGCGAGGCCACCTCCGGCGTCTGATTGACTTCGGCCGGCTCGGGAAGATCGGGATACTCTGATTCCCGGTTGGCCTCTTCCGCATCTTGTTCGAGAAGCGCCTGGAGCTTGGCAAACTCCTCAGGATTGCACTCCTCAACGCCTGGGAACTCGTCGGCAGCCGGGACTGGCTGAGAGACAACCTGTTCAGTTGGCTGCTCAACCGCCGGCGCGATACCTTGAGTCGGCATATCGATGGGCCCAAAGAGTTGTGGATCGACCAAGTCGTTGCTGAACTCGGTAATGTCGGACACCACCGGCTTCTGCTCGGGGGCCACAGGAGAAACAACAGCCTGGTGAGCCGGAGTACCCAACCCCATGTCGGACTCTGTGGTGACGGAAACCGGACCAGGCTGGGGAGCCATTGGCGAAACCACGTTGTTGAGCGTGTCGATATCTGGATACACAGACCCCATGTCGAAGTCAATCGTGTCAGAAACCGGGACGCGGTCGGAAATGGCTGGGGTCGGCTGCTGAACAAAGTTCCAGGGCTGCTGCTGTTGGCCGGGGGAAAACGCAGGGGGAGCCGGATAATCGAAGTGACCCTCCATAGTGGTATCAGCCTGGAAGGAATCGACAGGCGATGTCATTTCAACCATGGGACCCCCAAAAGGCGTCAAGACCATGTCAGGCTGGGGAGCATCAACCATGTCGTGCTCGGGTCCTTGAGGCTGGACCAGGGAGTGCATCGTGAAGTCAAAGTTAAACTGACCATTAAACACCGAGGAAGATTGCCAGCTGGGTTGCTGAGAGCCGAGCGGGAGCTGAACAACTTGCCCGCCAAAAACGACAGTCTCAGGAGATTGCGGTGGGGGACACAACTCCATGTCCGACGAGACTACGGGCGGCTCTTCTTGCATCCAAACTTGGGCGCTGTCATCGCCATCTTGCATATGCTGATCATCGGACAGATCAGCCTGAACCGTAGTTGCAACTTCAATGCCCGTCATGGTCAGATCCCGGTCCGGAGACAATTCACTGATACCACCATTTAGGGCGACTCCGTTGAACACAGGTCCTGCAAGAGACCAGACAGACAAATCCTCTTCCATTTCCATATCATCGTCCAAAGGACGGGCTGACACCTGCTCCATCAAGATGGATTCTTCCACCGAATTAACGACAGAAGGAACGAGGTCATCAGCGGGTGATGCGAGGGTTGTAAGAACGGGAACCTGGAGAGGCGACTGAACGCCATTTCCAACAGTCTTCTGCTCGTCCACAGGTGCAGATGCAGCAACAGAAGGGGAAATATGCCAGGCCTCAAAACGAAGTCTGAGACCCTCGATCTCCTGCTCGGACACGGTGTTCCGCTCGCCCAGCTGCAGTTGGGGTACCACAGAGGACGCCGGAACAGAAGGGGCCGTGACAATCTCCCGAATACGCTTCTCCGTGAGGATAGGCTCGGGAGCGAGCTTGTCGGGCATGCTGAAAATGCCATTATCGACCACGACCTGAATAGCCTCTACAAAGGTCTTGGAAACTAAGACCGGGGAGGGTGGTGTGATGACAATCTCCGGGGGGGTGAGCTTCTCCGCGAGGATCGGCTCCGGAGCGACAGTTGGTTCCGTGGTGACAACCGGTTCAGAAATGGATGTTTCTGCCACAACTGGCTTCGACACTGCCGCCGCGTAGAGAGCTTCAGGAACCATCTGCTCAAAAATGGAGTCCGCTTGAAGAAGATCATACGGGCGCGACAGGACGGAGCGGCGAGACTTCCATTGGGACAGCTTCTTCTGCACGCGCTTGTAGCAGGCACTCGCCACAGGCGTCGGCTGAGAAGCAGGAGCAGTTGTCGGCACAGGCTTGGGAGTCGGCACAGGGCTGGGAGACGAAGACGAAGGCGGAAAAACAGGCGGCTCGGGCTTGGAGATGAAGGTCCAAGACTGCTTGAAAGGCCGATGCTTTGAGTACCAGCCGGAGTTCTTGAGCTTCGTGTCGGCATCGAGTCTCCCTTCCTTGTACGGACCGCTCCACAAGGACTGCTCCTGCGGCTTGTCGGTCTCGGGCAGTTGTGACTGGTCAGGCGCCGTCGTACTTGGCGCGGCCTCTTCAACGGTCCTCGAGGATCTACTTTTCAGCAAACGTTCCTCGAGTTGCTCGATTGGCATTCCAATTTCGCGCGCGGCCTTCTCCTTTTGCAGTTCCAGATGCTTGACCCGATCTGGAATGGGCGAACGAGGAGGGGCAGACCCGGCGTGGACGACATCGAAAGCAGAGGCGGCGTTGGTCGACTCGGCGACTTGGTGGTGCGCAGCCTGTTCCAGGGTAACAGAGCTGGCAGTTGGGCGGGCTTTGTCTTCTCCTTCTCTGGTGCTACGGTTCACGAGATAACCATGCTTGATCTTGGGATCGATCGGCACGATCGTCTCGGACTGGTCAACAGTCTGGTTGTCGGGGGCGACGGGAGGTGATGGGGTGGGCGGAGGAACATATCGAGGAACGAGATAATAATACTCGTTCAAGGCAATGTATACCTTTCCGGTGCGTTGTTGGCGGAGACGAACGGCTTGTGCGAACCGGAGAACCCATTGCGAAATCACCTTCCAAGCAGAAACTCCTTGGGAGGCGACAGACCAGACCATTTCGGCGTAGTCACTGATTTTTCGACAGACCTTGCGATACTTGGGGTGCTTCAAGCCGATACGAATCAACTTGGGGACGAGAACCGCAAGAACAAGGCCAGAGGAAACCGAGAGAAACAGCCAGAGGAGAGAGACGAGATTAATGTATTCGAGGAAGCTCTCGACGAGCTTCCAAGCATACACCTGGGATTTCTCCCACGCCTCGAAAGGGTGGGCGAGTGAAAAAGCTATGTGAGAGAGCATTAGTATCACTGCTTGCCTGTCCGTGCTATACTGGAAAACATCAACTTACTGCAAAGTTGCGCGGCAAAGGAACCAACGCAATCAATGCCACCGGCGATGAGGGCACATGCCACCCACCACACGGCGGTGAGAAGCCAGCTCAGACGGTCTTCCATCTTGCTGGCACACACAAAGCGAGGGTGCGATTGTTGTTGCTGTTGCGGTTGTTGTTGCTGCTGATGCTGCTGTTACAAAGGCTTGCTTGAACGATCGCGAGTGCTGTATCAACGTTTAAAAAACGGATGGTGCATGAGAGAAGAAAAGAGGAAGAGGAGGAAGAGGGAGAGAGATGGAGGGGTTTTAAAGTACCGTCCACAATACTCTGCGGCCGCAGCATTCACTCAAATCGAAGTTGGAAGGTGCGGCAACCTGGTCGATATGCTTGAGGGAGGCCGACTTGGGATGAAATTGCTCCCAGGGCGTCCTCTGGTTGGTCAACCGGTATGGTTGCTCCGTGGTTGCTATGGCAAGTGACCGGCGACCTTGAAGATAACGGCAGACCGGTCGAGTGAATGACTCCCGGAAAGTACTTGGCAGGTGTTGACACTCCCAAAATCGTCACCTGGACCCGTCGTCCGAACTTTGAGCCCGCCTCACTTTTACGCTGGCACTTCTAGACCGCGGGGCAAGAATCCAGGTTGGCAGGACCTTCGCCTCGAGCTCACCTTCACTTGCGCTTGATCAGGCTGACTGTTCAGCGATGTGGCTGCCTGTACGTGTAGCAAGGCTTCTGGCCAGCGAGTTCATCGAGTGAAGGGGAATACCAGAGGTCAGGTTCAGGTTCAGGTTAGCTATCATAGAATCCAGACAGCCACTCTTGCTTCACTCATGCTCCAACCTGTGCTTCCGTATATTGGTCCTGATCCGAGTGTTCTGCTACCATTCTCCGAACGGTGATCTTGTTCTCTAGTATGCTTCAAGATAGCTGTGATGTCTTCAAGACCCGCCACGACTAGGCAGCCCCTCCAGCGTAATATCTGTTTGACGTAACCGTGTATCGAATCTTTCAACGATCCAGTTCATCGCGGGGTCGTCTTCACCTCGAGGCTCAGGCCAGTGCGTATCTATTTGCTGGCAGACTGTGGTCACCTATCCTCCTATCAAGCCGTGTCGTTTCGGCGAGGACCTTGATGGTCGCTCCGCCTCACTTTTGACTCCTCGGGTCGCTGCTTATGGTCATATGCAGGTGTGGTACTTTGAATACCTTATCAGTGGGTCATGCGATTTTACATTTCCTGCTATCGAGGGTGAAGATAACGAACTGCAAAGTGAGATTTGGGTGAGGCCAAGCTCAGAACTGCGAAGTTGGGTGATGGGGACTGTCGGTGTTGGTAAAGTGTGCCTGGAGAACTTCGTTTCCAGAAAAATATCGGGCGAGTTGAGCATCTTTTTTCATGCGTAAATGTTTGGGTATCTGTTGATATATCTAGTATAGGTGGCTATCTTGGATGTTGAAAGTGAGAAAATGATGAGGGGCATCGTCGCTGAACGCAAAAAGCGCAGCCTTTGAAGCTCCTCGCTAATCTTTATACGGTAATCAAAGGGTGCAAGTAGAGCAAAGCATTGGGAACAAGATCATCTTTATGGGTCATGGCGCTCAGGAAGCACGCAGGCTGGAAAACGAGCCCATATAGGATCTTGTGTGAATTTTCTAGTCAAATTTATCGGTGGCATTGTGTGCGCAAACAGTAATTCCTTAGGCAATCAGGAGTACATCAAAATGCCTTTGGTTGCGACAGCTTTGCGTGTGATCCATGGCAAAAAGTGGTTGTTCTTCCTTCGTACATCAATGATTCATTTTGCAAACAAGGGGTTGCGGTTAATTGTGATGATACACCATAGCAGTAGAAGTACGTTGACTTCCGTTGCCTGCCACTCCGCGGACACTCCCACGTCATCACCCTGAAATTTGCGACTTTGATGAGAGAAATGACCGAATACCCGTCGCATGCTGCAAGAATTAATAGGAGAATGGTTTTTTGGGCATTACAATGCGTGGGGTGGCATTTGCATCGAAGAGTGATGATGTTGCGAATTCGCGACACGCACAGAGTTTACACCTAGATATCCGACACCCTTTTGACACTCCCACTCCGCCGTTTGGCTTTTCGCATTTTCTGTAAACAGAACATGAAAACCCATTTAGAAATGATATTGACTCTTGCGAAACTCCATTACACCAATAAGTCTTCCTTGACGTTGTCTTTTTTAAGTGTTTTCGTGCGGCGAGGTGGCGGGGATGAGGGGCTATCTTCGCGTTCTCCCTGCTATCATGACACTCAAAATCAACGACCCCATGTCAAAGCGGTAAATGCAAAAATAAGTCGTTGGCCAGGAGACAAATGGACATGAGAGAGGTTTCTTGCAAAACTTTTGAGCTTTTGCATGGTTTTTGATCTTGTTGCAGATAGGGGTTCAATTGATGGTCCGGCATCTGCTAGCCGTCTACCATGCGCTATGTTGGTTCCTGTGCCTTTTTTTTCCAACACCCACTTTCCGTTCCCCATCATCTTGAACTCGACTCCAAATCCCAAACCAAACACCTCCAATTCATTTGTTATCAATCATCAATTATATCCTCAGAAACACTTCTCGATGTTGTGGGGTTATGTAGGCGACCCATCGAGAAGTGTTTTAGACATCTGCAGATTTTGGCATGGGATATGTATCGCCGACCACGTCGTGCAACTTGTACAAGACTTGCAAGATTCGATATGCGGGAGTATCAAAAACCAAAACTGGTTTGTGAAGATGTCCGTAATGGTCTGCGCATGTCTGGACGGGGTCGATTGTCATAAGTGGAAGCTGCGTCGAAGCGACCGCGTGCAAACTCCATGATCATCATTTTGCCCATGCCGGGTTTTCCAGCTACTTGCTGAAGTTTAGAAAACCATTTTATAGGATTTTCATCAGTTATCATGATCATGCATCGCCGTATAAACCATCAGGCTTAATAAACCAACCGGATGAGTCAGAACATGGCAGTCAGTCATATCAAGTGTTGTCAGGACGGATTTTGCATGGCACCGCTATATCCCACACATCGTGGTTCATCTCCTTTGCTGTTTTACCTGGCTACCTGCGTACATCAAATCAGGTTCGATCCTGAAAAGAACTGGATGCGATGAATCTGTTATCCTTTGTCTCTCTCATATCGATGCCAGCCCTTTGAAAAAGATGTCGCTAGTCCGGTTTGCTCGAGAATCCATGAGTACTTTGCACCCGCATTTCTGTTGCTCACAATTCGTCTTGGTCAATCGTGTGAAGAAATTTCGACACCACTGGAAACCCGCTGTCCCCAGAATGATGCGGAATTGACTACAGGCGCTTGCAATCGAACAATAGAGCAGTGCTTCAATGTCCTCATCTACCATGCATTATCATCGCCTTGACCACTTGTAGCTGAGATTGCTTGTATGCACATTGCACATGTCCCAACTGGAGTAGTTGCTGCACAGTCACACCAGCTTATACACAAGAGAAACAACAAGATAACCATAACGTAACAAGAAACACCAAGTGTGAAGATGGTTTTGCGAGTAAACCTCATGATAGTAGGTGCTAAGCTGAATACCTCCTGCAGCTTGGAGAGAAAGAATCAGCCCCATATCCCACCTGGGAAATCCGTAGTCCGCAAAAACCCATATCGTAAACAGAGAGCGTCAAGAACACCGAGTTGATCCAAAGCAAACATCAAAGAAACCAACCATTGTCCATCAAAATCATGGCATTTGACATTCACAAAGGGAAAGCCCTCATCGCCATTTCGCATTTCCAGAAACAGACACCAAAGACACGATCAATCAAGCGAGGACGAGAGGTACCACAGTAAACCATATACTCTAACCAAGGGTATCTATCGTCCATACCTACCAATACTCGATACTCAAAAGCCATACTTGAACATCCATTATCCGTACAAAGTCCCATCCATCCATCCATCCATCCATCCATCCATCCGATTTCAGACATCTGATTGAGACGAGATGAGCCGCAACATCCATTTCTCGCAGTGAGCATTGCGCACCCATTCAGCCCTATCAACCCCTGCTCCAGCCGCTATCCACTCGTCCATCACAAATCCCCAAATCCGAATCCCCAAACAGTTCGGGTTGTTTACTTCAGCGCCACCCCCTGGCCCTGCAGGCCCTGCGTTGTATTCGCACTCCCATTCGCCTGCTGCACCTGCGCATGCGCCTGGGCGGAATGCCCCACCTTGGCACCCTTCGCCAACAGCCGCTTGTACAACTCTAACACGACCTCACTCCATGCCTGGTTCTGCTGTTTCTTTTTGCTGCCGCTCGCTTGCTGTTGTTCGGCCTTTCCAAGCAATTGCTTTCCGAGCTTATTCTTGAGAAAGTCATTCAGCTTGGACTTGGTGAACTGCTCGCCGTAAATGACCTTGGCGTCTGGTGTGACTTTTACTTCGAAGGTGTCGCTGTTCTTGGTGATTTTGTCCAGGGCTAGACAAACTTCGACGCGAGTTTGCAGAGGTGCCAAAAGCAGCGAGGAGCGGACCTCGAGGGTTGTGTCGGATTTCCGAGTAACTTTGGTGGGAAAGGTTAGGTTGAGCAGCCGGATTTGCTCGGCTGCTGCGTCGGCTTTGTCCCATGCGTCGCTGACGATGCTAAGTAAGCGGTTGACGGACAGAGAGGAATGTGAGAGGCCTTGGAGATGGCTGCTGATGCATTCGATGAAGAATTTCCTTTCTGGTGTCAAGGGAATGACGTTGCGTTCGCGCTTGTTTGCGATGTATCGGATGTCGATAACGGGTCCTTGCTTGTTTTGTTGCTTGAAGGAGGCCAAGTCGAAGGCGAGCTCGATTTCTCGCTTGTAGGTCATAAACATAACCGAATCTTCGATTTTGTTGATGGCCCAGCCGGATTGCTTCTCCAATTCGTCGACACGAGCTGCTAACATGTCAGTATTTGCTACATCGAGACCCGACCTACACAATGATGGAAGCACGTACCTTTAAGCGAGCTGATCTCAATCGAGCTCCACCCTCTGCACTCCTCCCGAATCTTGTCGGCCGCCGTGATCTCGTCCAAGCACTGCTGCTTCTGGTCCGCCAAAGATTGAACGCCCGTCTGATATTCCTCGACCTGCTGGCGAAGCTCCTCAATCCTCTTGCTCTTCTCGGCAATGGTCTTGTCAAGCGCTGTAAGCTCCGCCCGGGCAGCTTCGAGATCCTCGGGGTCGCAATCCTCAAGCTCCTTTTCGACAGCCTCCAGATTTTCCAGCTCGCGCTCAAGAGCTCCGTACCGCTTGGTCAGACCGGGAAGGGCTGATGACAAGAGCTCCTGCTGCTTGCTTAGAAGCTCGTCGTCCTTGTCCATCCCCTCCGAGATCTTGAACAGTCCTTCTCTCAGCCCCTCTTGCAGCTTCATGCGCCATTCATACCACATGGCCTTGCTCAGTAGCCGCGCGTGGCTTTTGACGTTCTTGAACTGGTTATCCATGAGGAGCTTGAGCTCTGGGGTGGCCGAGATGTACTCCTTAAACAACGGTGGGTTTTCCACAAAGGTCTCGGTCTCGATATCGCGCACAATGCGGCGTCCCTCTGAGATGTACTTCTTCAGTTCACGACAGGACTGTTTGATGGTTAGCAATGGGCATGATATTGTGTTTTGTGAGGTTGACCTACATGCTGGTACAATTCTAGCATAGGCACCGTACAGGCACCGGCCACCACGCAACTCTCAAAGGTGATATCCTTATCCTCCGCAGATGTGCTGTCTCGAGAGGCCCCTGGGGCAATAGTGTGTCTTCGTTTAGTCGTAGTGAGCTCCATAAACCGAATACTCGTCATGTTGAGGAAGTCCTGCAGATGAATGCGCTCTCCGTCGTCATCTTGTTGCACCGCATTCTCATCAATGGGGCCGGTGTGGTCGAAATCCATGGTAATTGTAGGCTGGTCATTCGCGACATCCTTAAAACGACCCTGATTTCTCGGCGTCATTGCTTTTGTGGGCGAAGAGGGTATAGTGGGTGTGACAGTACTGTTGTTCGTTTGGTCAATAGACTCAGAGACGGTCTCCCTGCCCGTTGTGGTCTCGGCTTTAGACGGAGGCGCCTGCAGCCTGATGTTCTTGACTGGACTTCCTTGATGTCCCTTCAACCGTTTTACTCCATCCTTTTCTGGGGTATCTTCATCAATATCCTGGTCCAACTCCACGGGCCGCTTCCCCAAAAGGCCTCTTGCACTTCCAACGGCCAAGCTCTTTCGACCACGCAAAGGCTTTTTCTTGGGCGTGAGCCCCTGAATCATCTCCATCAAATTGACAGTGGCATCTCGCTCCCCATCCGCTTCTCGCTCCAAGATCCGGCGACTGTTCTCTCTCTCTTCCTCCTCTCGCCTCTCTTTGTCAAGCTCAGCTTCCATTACTCGAGGGTCCGCAAAGGCCACAGCTCGACGCTGGCCATCGGGTTGACTGGGAACAAAGTCGGGAGCTGTCTCTCCGATGGAATCTCGGCGATCGATAATTTCTGCAACTTTAGGCGAGCCCAATCCCGGTCGATCAGCGCCAACTCCAGAAAGGCGGCGGTTCTGTGGTGTCAACACAATGCGTGGAGTGTTAAGCCCAGTAGAGGGATCCTGGCGAAAGAGCTTCGATTTTAGGCTGAGCGGTGTGGTTTTCACCATGGGCGAAGCCGTGCGTATAGGTGAACTTGATCGGCTCCCAATCATTCTAGGTGCAGGTTTTGAAACCGGAGTACCCAGCTGTGTCTCTGGAGCATTCCCTGGCAAGGGCTGTCTTGCAAGAGGGCGCCTGTCCGGAGAGCTTCGAGTGGGCAGGATCCTGGTAGGCGAGCTCCTCAACGGCGAACTCTGTAATGGCGAGCTTGGTGTGTCGTTAGACAGATCCCCCGCTGCCGCTGAACTCGCAGGCGGTAAACTTTGGCGGAGACCGTTGTTCTGAAAAGCAGCAAGACCAGGGCTTCCATTCTCGTCTACAACCGCCGATCTCCGCCGCTTAGGAGAAGTTCGAATCACAGCCGTAGACGTTAGAGGACGGATATTCTCTTTAGCTGTGGACCCTGTGATCGTTTGGCTTGTCGAGCCCTGCTGAGGAGGTAGGGTTGGTTTGATGATGCCACCCACTGCCGTTGTGATGTCCATCGCTTGGGTGTCGTTTGGCTCATTTACGGGCCTGTCACGTAGAATTTGACCAACACTGACAGTCATATCCATCATCGAGGCGTCGTCTTCTTCGTCATTCGTCCCGTTGTTCCTCGTCGGCCGAGGTTCCTGAGGAGCGTTGCCGAACGAGGTCCCGCCCAACACCGCACCGATTGCCGTGGTTATCTCCATCGACATGTCCTCATTAGCATCCGTGTCGAACTGGCTCGCATCCGAAACCCTGCTGCGTCGGATTCCTCCTACTGCCGTTGTAAGCTCCATGGTTCTGTCACCACGCAACGTTGTTGAATCCTCAAGCGACCTGGCACCCGGTCTAGCGGAATGCTCTTGAATGGTTGATGGTATTGGTTGTGCGATTATTCCGCCTATTGCCTTGGTAACGTCCATCGACATGTCCATGTCATCGCCATCGTCCCCCTCAGGTGATGAACTCATCCGTCGGATGATACCACCCACGGCGGTGGTCATATCCATATCCGCATCCATGTCCATGTCCGATCCCTGATCGGCCTGTGTGAAATTGGAACTGGTGTTATGACCACTGCCTTGGCTTGAGCTTCCCTGCGCATTGTTTTTCTTTCCCCATCCTGCGAACCCAGCAATAACCTCTTCGTCTTCATCCAGTCGTTGGGTTACAGCTCTTCGGGCCGCAAGTCGGAGATTCTCATCCAAGTCCCCACTCGAGTCTGCGCTGAAATGCGAGCGCGGTGTTGCTATAGAGGCCGAGGTCATCTCTTCTGCTTCAACCGTCATCATAGTGCCGTCCTCAACATCCGAGTCATCGCTTGACCCTGTCATCTCCTCCGCTTGAATCTCAGCGACACTATCGGCATGCTCAAGGTCGGAGTCATACGCAATGGTGTCATCTTCGGCGTTATCGGGAGAGGGCGGTGGTTTAGAAACTTCCAAGGTCGAGGGGGCAGGGGACGGAGCGGTGGTCGAAGATGATGCGCGGCGTGTCGTATCGGTAGATGTTGTCGAATCTTGGGGAAGTTCGATCTCGTGAAAGGTGTGCAGGGTAGCTTCGGCGGCAAAGGACACTCTCCTGTTCGCAAGCGACTTTCTGCGCGCTTCCCTTCGCTCGTTGTTGTCCTTCTCAATCTGCGCCCGCTCCTTTTCCTCGCGCTCTCGGGCAGCTGCTTGTTGCTCCTCCTCAGTGCGTACGGCCACCTTGGTCCCGCCCTCGCCGCTGTCGAATGAGCTCGTCGACTGATCGGTGCCGCTGACCTGGCTTCCGGCTTGTCGCGATTTGAAGGTAGGAATTTCTGGGAGCGAAGTCGGTTTGAGAATCGACCTTGGGGGCGGTCGTGATGGTACGGCCAAAGACTACAGTAAAATACCAGTCAGTAACATGTCTAGCAACTCCAAGGCGATAGCTTCAGGGGTGTTGATGAACGTACGGCTCTGCGATTACCATTGCCTGACTTGAGGATGTCAAGACTACCAGGCCCCATGCTTTTACTCCTCATCTTCTTGCGACCAGCGCCCATAGCGCCCATATCAACAGTCGCATTGTCCTTCTCTGCCCTCTTCTTCGTCGGTGAGCCGCCGCTTATCGATTTGCGCGGGATGCGCGTCGGGGGAAGGGTAACATCTTGTTGCGACGTCATGTCGAGTACTGCTGTTGACGGGTTTGGCTCTCCCAATTCTCAATTGGAGTCTCGTATATGGTGTCCGTTGTTCATGAGCGACAGATGAAGAGGCGCACGAGCATCGATGAAGTGTGGGTAGATGATTGTAAGGTTACACGTTCTTTTCTGGGGTGCTTAGTTGGACGCGACTTGGATGGCGGCGCGCATCGGTATGACATTCCCAATCTTTGGGTTCAGGCTCCTCCACCCGCAAGGGTCCCGTCGGTGGGGCAGACTGTTTACTTTGGCAACAGTGAATACGCGAATGGCAGGGGTGAAGGGCGCCGTAAACACAAGTCTCAGGGCGCTGTTTCACGACCCAAGGGCCTGATCGGCTCGCGTGCCCATACCTCAAATATCGTACCTCAAATTGACTTGTGTATCCTATTGTATGGAGTGCCAGTTGTAAGGGGTTGGCGCTCGTACCTAAATTTTGGTATATAGAATAATTAAAACCCTCCTAACCCCAATAGGTTTAATCTGCTAAAGGTCGACTAGGGTAGTTCAAGCTACCGCTATAGACTTATACCGCTATACGAGAGAAGAGTCGTAATTCTTTTCTAATATTAAAGCTCTACTATAAATATAAGGCTTTATAAAGTATAAAATACTATATATCGATATCGATAACGAATTATAATGAGCTGGTATTAAGAGAGGCCCGCTGAGGATAATTATATTTAATATAATTCTTAATACGAACCGTCTTAGTACTCCCAATATTATAATTATTAATATAAATCCTAATTACCGCAATTAGCGAACCCCCAGTATAGGAGTCTCTAATATATAGATTCCCAGCCGTAATATAGGATAATATAATTCCTACCTATCTTTACTAGCTTCCCGGGTATAATTATTACAATTATTATAAGTATTATATTCGATATAGTTAATTATGCCTTAATACTTCGCCCGCCTCCTCGTTAACGTATAGTATAAAACCTTATCGACGACTATACGGACTATAGTTTCCTTAATACTCCTATTTTTTCTAACGCAATCGAACCCTCGCCTAGGGATATTAGTAATCCGCCTAATACCTATACGAGGCCCGTCAATTAGGATAATATTAACGATAACAATAATAACGATGTAGCAAAAATAGTGCGAGAGATACGCAAACGGTCTCAAATATTTAATAATAAAGAAGTAATTAATTAATAACCCGTACGAAAGAAGTAAGCCCTACCTTTAACCCCTTTAACCGGCTATTATAATTAAATTTTAGAAGTATACTACTAGTTTACCCTCTATACTAAAACCTCCTATACCGGCGGCTTCCTTATTACGATTAAGGAGGGCAAAGGTTTTAAGCGCAATAAATATAAGAAATGGGCAGAAGTACTAAACGAATAAATACAAGAATATAAAAACGAGAATAGGGAAATTACTTAGGAAATATGCTAAAGCGCGTTTACCCGCTTTAAAACGCGTACTAAATATATAAAGTAGATAGTTGAAAGTCGTATTAATATATCTTTCGATTATAAGATTAGTAGGGTTCAATATTCTAATGCTTATTAGGAGCCTTTTACTAAAAAGTTTAGTATTAAGGGTTTATAAATAAAGACGGGCCTATACGTTCTCGGCGGTAGCGATAGTTATACTTTCTTAATAGGGATTTTTATAAAGGAGAAGGTAATTAAGTCTTTTATTTAGTTAATGCAAATTACGGTCGATAATAATAAAGGGGATTTATAATCGAAGAGGAAGCGGAGTACGTAGAGTATGCTAATTGCTGCGGAGAAAAAGGTAGTTAAAGTGGAGAAAGCGCGGTTAAGGTAGGCGGTAAGGCGAACTAAATAATAAAAGGCCGCTAACCCCGACCTTTAGAGTAATAAAAATAATAATAATGAGCCGGAGGGAAAGGGGGGAGGTTTCGAAATCCTATCCTATACCGAAGTAATGTAACTTATTAAGAAAGTATCCGTTAAGTAAGGTAATATCCTTATTGCGAAGTTTATTAACGATACCGTTAAATCGATTAATAACGCGAGACCTATTGGCGCGGTCGATATCCAGACGGCGGTTTTAGACTTCTAGTCTAATTTTACGAAGGAGCTATCGCTAAAGATGGTCGTTAATATATCCTAAATACTAAATAAGGAAGAGGCTGTTTTATAGAATATAATAGATGATAAGTTTAAACCCGTTAAGTTAAAGTAGTTAATTAAAAAGGTTAAATTCGAAAAGAAGGCGCGGGGTAGTAACTATAAATAATATAATAGAGTAAAATAGAGAGGGTTGCTTACTTATGTTTAAAAATGCTAGAAATCCTAAAAATTTTACCAAATTCAAAAAGTCGGATTTTAATATATTAATTGCTATTAAATATATAATCAGGGTCTAGAGGAGCTACTTCCCCAAATTATTTATAGATATTTACTCTCCCGCTAGTCTGTATATTCCTAATACACTGTATTATATTAATTAGAAATTTTTAACGTTCTTTAGCTCCCGTTTTAGTATAACTATCTAATATTATAACCCTCTATAATTCTAACGCTCTCCAACGTATACTACCCGTACCTATATTTACCGTTTAATAATCGAAATTTCGAAGTTTAGAGGCACTAATAATTAGTACTTTATATACTTCTAATTTATTGATAGATTAATTTAAATTTATTCTCTTTCACCCTCTTTTACCTTTTCGATTATTTCCTCTTCTTAAAATATTATTACTAGAGTCTCTAAGACCCGTTAGCGATCTAAACGCGCATAGCAATAGGGTTATTAATATAGGATATATCAATGCGCCGTCTCGCTAGTGCTAGCAATTGAATAAGTGCCTCCTCCCCCTCCTTTATTAATTAGTAACGCTAACGATAAATAAAGTTATATAGACCCGTAACGGTATATATAAAGTCGATTTGTATTTCGATAGGGTATTCTAATACCGATTCTCGTATTAACTTCGCTATCCGTTTCAACCACCCGAACGCTTATTCAACTAGCATACGATTTATACTATATCTCAAATTATATAACTCCTTCTTTATCTTAGGTTGCTTATTACTAAGAGCCTCCCTCCAATCTAAAAGATAATATCGTATAGTCGGGAACGGGATTAAAATACCCCTCTATTAATTGAAGTTTGCGTCGGTTAAGTAAAATCGCTTAGGGGGGATCTTGAATCCGTTAAGTAGGGTAATACGAAGTAATTTCGCGTCTTACATCGACCCTTCTACGCTAATTAATACGTACGAAAAGGAACCGTTAAATCGAACTGTAATAAATACGTTCTAAGAAGTAAATCCCTTCTTATTACGCTAACGGTTCTACTCCTTCACCTCTACCTTAATGTAAATATAAATACTATCGATAGTACCGATAGCACCGTTAAACCGCTAGTTACCCGCGATAAGCTCGATCTCTAGCGCCACGAAGTCATCGTCTAATTAAATAATAAATTCGGTATAAAGCTTAACGAAGACTAGCATCATTTACCTAACGATATTTAAGACCATCGATTAGGCCATTAAGAAGTAGTAAACTACTTGCTGCTAAGTCTCGTTAAACGTAATAATCTAAACGAAAACCATTAACTTAAATTCAACGGTTTAATATTTAGTATCTTACACACCACCTCTCTCTCGCATCCACTTTACCAAAGCAATAAATTCAATCTTTATTATACGAAAGAACTTATAGAACTGCCTCTCGTACCTTCTCAATAGGCTATTAGCCTTAGCTACACTCGCTTCTAGGCTACCTTCATTTATAACTTTAAGGTCGAAACCTTTTCGCCCTCCTATCGAAGTAGTAATAGTAGCGATGGCGGATATGGTAAAGAAGAGTAAGACTTTCTTTCGGTAGGCTTTAACCTCCTCCTCCTCTATCCGGGTATATTCGTCTTCTACTATAATAACTAACTCGTATTATTATAATTAGTTAATCTACTTCATCTCCTATACAAAATACTACTATTAGCCAGCAGTACGGCCCCTTACAGCAATAGCATATACGAACAATCGCATAATTACGTAGTACAACCGATAGCCCCGTAGTCACACCCCAACTTCTCCTATACCAGCGCTATAGACTACCGCTAAATTACTTACCCTCTAACGGATTATACCTACTTTCTAAGAGGTTACGGGCACGCAAAACACTTCGAAGGTACTTTGCATAACCCTTTTACCCTACTCCGCTCGTATAAGGGGGTAGATATATAAATAGAAGCATTTAAACCTCTTCTAGCACGCAATAACTAGTGGCTATACCTCATAGGGACTCGCGCGCTCTCACTTACGCACCTTCGACTCCTTATTACAAAAGTACGAGCGGAGCAGTAAAAAAGAGGTACGCATCCATATTGTACAAAACGTAACCTTTATTAATATCTATAAGGGTGGATTTTACCAACTTAAAGAGGGAAAGTAAGATCCACTGTAAGGCCTTGGCTGGTGTATAAAAATTTGAGGTACGATATTTGAGGTACGGGCACGCGAGCCGATCAGGCCCCAAACTGCCCGGCAACTCCAGTGATCGTAACTGCAGACTTACAGGTAGGTTGTGGGTGCGTTCTGAGATCGATGTCCCGCTATCAGCTAGCCGCAAGTGGATAGTGCGCAAGGCATGTGTGGCTATACTTGTGGCTGGTGTGGTGCGATTGCTGGACGTTCGAGCGCCAAGACACCCCTCAGTGGGCAGAGTTTTGCGGTGCCGGCTGAGGTGCCTGGTGGTCAAGGCGGCCCAAGTGTGGCTTTGCACCGCCGCTTCCACACTTTTCGGATTTCAAGCCCCAAAAAATATCCCCAACTGGCAAAATTGTGAGCCCCGTGGAATTTCGACCTTCTTGCCAACCTCACCTCTCACGTACCATAGCACCATCTTGGGCATCACCCGACCGGCAAGATGGCTACCGAACTGACCGTGCAGAGCGAGCGCGCTTTCCAGAAGCAGCCTCACAGTGAGTTTTTGCACCTGGGAGGAAATTGAAGGGAAAAGACGACAATAGCGAATTTGGGCGCGCTGACAAGCTTCGATTTCACAAGTCTTCCTCAACAGCAAGACCAAGGTCAAGTCTGCCCGTCCGGGTAAGGGTGGCCGGAGATGGTACAAGGACGTCGGCCTGGGCTTCCGTACCCCCATTGCTGCCATTGAGGGCCAGTACATCGGTACGTTTTCATGAAAACCCGTGAAACGAACGTCCATCAGATCAGCCCGACTCTTCCTCGACCGCCCGCCGGCTTTGTTGCGAAATGCGAACCGACGAGTACAAAATATGCGACAGCACCAAATATCGAAACGAACAACACAACACACAACACAATACAACAAGAGCACTAGCACGAGCAAGCGAGCGGCAACGGCAAGGAAGAGGGCGATATGACGAGAGACGAAACGAGACGAGAAGGAGGAGCAAATGGCTGATGTGAATTGCCTACTACTACAGACAAGAAGTGCCCCTTCACCGGCCAGGTCTCCATCCGCGGCCGTATCTTGTCCGRTACCGTCGTTTCCACCAAGATGCACCGCACCATCGTCATCCGTCGCGAGTACCTTCACTTCATCCCCAAGTACAACCGTTACGAGAAGCGCCACAAGAACCTCGCCGCCCACGTCTCCCCCGCTTTCCGTGTTGAGGAGGGTGACAAGGTTACCGTTGGCCAGTGCCGTCCCCTTTCCAAGACTGTACGTTCATATCCCGATATCAACTCTCCCGAGAGGCCGAGGACGACCCCTGAAACCTGGCGCGAAGCACCAAACGCGTCAGGCCATTTCAAGCGATCAACCGGTCATCTTTTTTTCTACGGCAAGACTGACACGATATGCTTCTAGGTCCGCTTCAACGTTCTCCGCGTCCTTCCCCGCACCGGCAAGTCCGTCAAGAGCTTCACCAAGTTCTAAATGCAGACTATGGGAGTGCTGAAGGGTCGGGGCTTTTCGGAATTGGGCATTTCTGGCGCGGTTTTTGCTTTGAGGGCTTGTTAAATCAGTTACAATGGGCCGGTCCGGCAGGGGAAAACTGCACGAAACAGTACACAAGTAAAAATGTGTCATAGAGGCAGTGCCGACTGAATGAAATCCGCCGAATGAACTTTGACGAAAAGTCAAAACAAAATGGATATGATACCTTGTTTCGGTGGTTTTGGCAACATTTATGAGCCCATATATCCGTGCCCTGAGCCGCTGGTCACTCATGAATATGTTCTGTTCACCTGCCCATGGAGATGAGAACGGTTTCGCAGACTTACGTGAATTAGCAACACCTCACTTTCACGCGTATCAAACCACCCATATGTCACCATGGATCAGAAAACGACCTGGGGATAAACGCGATATTCGCCTCAGGTCTGTTCCAACGAAAGACAACGGCACGACACGACACGATACAAACACGACATCCACTGAGAAGCCCGAGATGGAAGTCGATGAACATGGAGCCTGCTCACACCCACAGGTATAGCATTTTTACCAGTACTATGTGTTAGTCTAAATAAACAGAATCAACCAAGATGGCAACTACAGTACTCCTGTACTTGTGATATAAAGTTCCGGAACGTCATCCGAAAGTACCCTTGCAGTAGTATAAACCACAATGGCAACTAATCATACTTGTAACAAAGAAGTTCCACAGCGTTATCTGAAAGTCTAACTTGGTGATTTCCCACATTCAGATAACCAAAAGCTCAGTCCGCTTGATCGAAGCATTTTATTGATCATTCATGTGAAAGTCCCCTTGCCACTCACTTTTACTTAACACTGTAACCCTCTGTTGTATTATGTAGACAAGGAAGACAGTCTTCCACCTCAGTTTTAAGTGAAATGGGAGACACAACTACATACCCGTGGATATGGGGACGGTTTGGCTGGCCTGCCTTGATCTATGCCCATCCTCTTCCAGAGGAAGTCTCAGGTTGGTATTTTATGCCATGGCACAAAAGACCAACCTCTTTCATGCCCACGGGTACACGTCCCGTAGACAAGTACCTGTTCTCATAGTACTAGTCTGAAATATGAACAGAGTGAACCAAAACGTCAAATAATCGTATCTTTAATAAACATGACAAAAATGTTATCTAAAAGTCTACCTCTACTTGTGATCTCTCGTAACCAGATGGGTAAACTCCCCGCTTCATCGGAGTTTCATTGTTCATAATAAAGTTCACTTGAGGTTGTCACTTATCTTGTTATTCAACGTCATGACTCTCGATTCAAGACAAGACAGTTTTGCACCTCTGTTAAACGGAAAAGGTGGTACAACTACATGACATGTTTTGAGTTTTCTGCGCTTTGGATTATGAGCCACTTGCTGTGCCGTACATAAAGATAAGGACACACTCTAAGTTGCAACCAGAGGTTTTCGATGAAAGGGCTATCAAACCCAAGTTTACTCTTGCCTCCTGTTCAAAGGCTCACATACCTTTGCCTGTACTGTGATTAGAACTGATCATGAGAAAACTTGATATTTGACCTATAACACTGCCATGTCATGCTTCCCAGTTTTCACACCATTAAAAAGTGGAATCCAGCTTGATCGAAAGGTACACATCTTATACGCGTACCCAATCTGCGAATACAGCAAGGAAAGGTAGTGGTACAGGGGACCAAAACACTACAATAAACCCATCTAGAACCCGGAACCGCAATAATTGCCAACGGTTCGACCAATGTATACCAAACCATATCATTTTTTTTCTTTTCTGCTTTTCGTTGCATAGGAGTATGGGATACTCCCTACCTATTACCGATTCCCCATGCCTCAATCCTCACAGCGTTCCATCAACATGAGCGAACACGCACGCACGCCGATATGATCAGTTATCCTCATCCTGAATGACCGTTACTCAATAAGTCGCCAGAAAACGAACCATGCCCAAGCCCAACACCAGGTCGCTTGTACCACCGTTTGAATCTTCGGGCTGAACTAGGTCGTCCCGTGCGCTATGTGGAAGGATAGGAGCATGGCATTCGGCTCTAATGAGGCTCATTTGGGTTGAGTATACCGTAACGTTTTCTCACTGCTTGTACAGTCCTGTGGGGAAGTAATGTGCGCTGGATCTCTGTCCAGCCCTTCCCTTCCCTTCTCGCGGTAAGCAAGAGATTATCCTCGGCAGCAGTCCAACGCTGTCCAGCAGGCGGTGCGCCACTTAGTCGACTGTAGCGTTCCATCAACTCGTCAACGGTTTTGTAGGGTAAAAAGGAACTTTGGATATCTTCGAAGCTACGCCCTTCGGACTGAGCGGTGAGCAAAATCGTGTCTTGCCAGCTAGTCCACAAGCATGTGATAAAGTGGATTCGTGTTTGTACCGATCTATAGGTTCTGGAGGGAAACAAATCCAGTATCTCTGCATAGCCGCGCCCTTCGGAGTGGGCTTTTATGAGGGCTTTATCGTCCTCCTCGGTCCAATGAGTCCCCTGACCTCCACGCCTATCTGTCAGATTTTGATCTCGTCCCTCCACGTCTTGCTGTGTTTGCTGCGCTGATTGCAAGGAAGCGTTGGTACCAGTAGCCGCCTAGACAGGTGGAGTGTTCCCGGCGCTACCAAGCCCAGCCCCTGGAGAGGACTGGTCAGCACCGGCACTATGGCTGACGCCGTGGAAGGCATCTCCGAACGCAGAGTCCTCCATATCCATGTTTAGATCTCCCAAGTCATCGCCACCTGGCCCAACGCTGGGCGGGTCGTAGCCAGCGAGGGCCTCACCGGCGGTATCGAGATCACCTAGTGAGCTGAAGTCAATACCCTCGCCTGATGGGGTGGGCGCCGCTGATGCGGGTTTACTCGAGGGTTGGGTAACCTGCTGCGCAGGGACGCCAACAGCATCGCTGTTACCAGCTGTCGTCGGCGGTTGGGGGACGGAGGCAGTTGTGGCACCCGAAGGGTTAGAAGCAGCGGGCATTTGATCGGGTGCAGATGTTGCAACCTTCGCTGAGGCTCCTGCGTCAGCGTCCTCCATACTAATGTCATCCCCGCCCTGATTGGTTGCAGGTGGTAGAGGTGAGGCCACGTTGGGGGCTGAAGGAGTGGCAGCACTCGAAGGATTCGCCGAAAGATTCAGAGGTTGAGGGGTTGATGTTGTCGAGAAACCGCCGGCGGTATTCATCTGGTCAAGGAGGCTGGCCGCTGTACCTCCCATATCAATGTCGGAATCACCAATGATTGCACCGCTAGCTTGAGAGCCGGCTTGTGATGGCTGGCGAGACATGGAAGGAGCTTGTCCTACAGGTGGAAGGATGGGCTCTGGCTCAGGAGCTGACTCTTGGTAGCCACCATCCTCAACTCGGTGAACATCATGGACAACCGTAGCAGGCTTCCCCACAATTTTTTCAACGCTGGCGAGAATCTCTTCAAATGTTCTGGCGTTCCTCTGACCCTGTCGGCTACTGCCTTCCTCGTCATCTTCGAGACGTCCCTCAAGGCGCCAAGGTTCCGAACCAGTTTCTTGAACCGCAAAACGCAATTCTTGTTCTGCTTGCATGATAGCCGAATTCTTTCTAAGGCTTGCTAGAGCCTTTTCATGTTCGGCCTTCATCCGCGCAATCTCTTCCATGTCGGCCTTGTTTTTCTCGATCACACGCTTGCGGAACTCATCTGCCACCCCTGGGGCCAAGTGTCCTGTATAAGGCTTCTTCGGCCCATGATCCACCGCCTCGGTACTTTGTGCTTCGAAGATACCCTCTGTCAGCGAGGCAAGCGCACCTTTGCGTCCCAATCCCAGGTCGGAAACTTCTATCTGGCCAATTTGGTAGGGAGAAGACAAGATTTCCTCCATCCACTCGTGATTCTGTTGATACCGAGCGATGCTCACCTCGCGTGGGGTAAGGTGGTCGAAAAGGTCACCACGAGACACATCCTCCTCGTCGTCGAAAGCACCTTCCAAGCTTTGCAGCTGGCCTCCTGCCATCTGGTTCGGATGTGCTCCCGGTGCCTGTCCATGCCCACCCCTGCGCTTGGATGAGCCGGCCACCGCACCCGGGTGCGGAGGGTAAGCCATTGTTGGAGGAATGTGGCGAGGCGGCATTGGCGGGGCATACATCGACTGACCCCGTCCGGGAAGGGGAAGTTGTGGCCAGTTCACACGATCCGATAGCATGAACTCCTTCTTGACGATCTGGCCCATTTGGAAAAGCTGCTGGCGATAGTTGATAATCTGTTGCATCTGGGGGCTGACGGAAACCATTTGTACGTGGATCCTGTCCTGTTTGTCGGCAGGTCCGTAATGCACAATCCAGAGATTAGGGTCCACCTGTGGTGCATTCGGCACTGGCGCTGGACCGGGAACAAGGCGAAACCGTTTTCGAGAGTGTATCGTGTGCTGCTCCCCTGGCCTGAATCCCGATCGTTGGATGTAAGCCTCGAGCACCTATTCCCTATGGTTAGCTCTCACACCCAGGAACGCCGCAAGGTTGGAGAGGGATTCATACCAAGCCGTTCCCGGCAGGCTGATGGTAAAAGATCTCTGGACCCGACCATATGTATCCATCGCTAGAGAACTCAACGCCTCTACGGGCAGAAGGTTGCCATGTCAGGTATATGGACCCATCGTTGGGGCAGTCGAGGTATGTCCAGAAGAATGGAGCCGTGTCACGGGCGATCTTGGGCGCGGCCGTCAACCACTTTGTAACCTCTGGTAGTTCGACCCTAGGCTGAAAAGCATAGCGGAAGGTTGAGAGGAGGTGAACATGAGGAAGCTATCAGGAAAGGTTGTGTTAGTCGTCTGTAAAGACATAACAATAGACAAAACAATGGAAATGTAAAGAGATGCTGTCGAGGAACATCGTACCAAGTCCTGGTGCACGTTTTGGCTCGGATCGCCAGCCATTGTGTTTGGTCGAGGTCAAAATATAAGGTTGGTCGGGGAGAGAAAATATTGTGAAGTGATGATTATTCCTGTGCAAACATTTCAGTCCGGGGAGCTGGCAGTAAAGCTGATATTATCTATTGGCTTTGTCAATGGCGGATGTACTAGTGGATGGTGATTGGAAAACGAGGTGCTTTGTCCCGTCGCGGTTGAAGGTGGATTTCCGGGGCGTTGCGCGCTTCGTGGATCGACAAGGGAACTTTTCGTTCAGGAACCAAGCTACAAGTACGCAGTCGGGCAAGTTCCAATCAGTGATGGCGGCAGGCAAAAGGGCCGCTTAGCGGCAGCTTTGATGGGAAGGGAGGTGTGTGCCCCACCACAGTACAGCTACACGTGACTACCTCCTGGCTCAACCTAGCCAACTCCTTTCAAATGCTCATGGGTCACCTGCAGCTTCACAGAACCATTTCAATTATTTTTGCCATGAAAGGAACGACCGCTGCTGGCCTCATGTCGACTCGAGCCTATCGGCGGCCCTGTCTCAGCCTGATTACAAAATCGCTGCATACACTGTCATTCGACAGGATGGCACGTGGATGGTACGGAGAGGACATCTCATGGACAACGACGAACCACAATCTACAGTCTGCATCAAGGGTTTACCGCTGTATCACGAGGCCCAGTGTCCGTCTTATCGGTTTCGTTCTTTACTGCTCCTGAGCCGCCGCAGTAGCTGGTCTTCCGTCCCAGCAGGATTGGACGGGCATCGCAAGTAATCTGCAGTGCATTGGAGTTTCAATGCGGTACAACGTCATGGTTCTTGTTCACTGCGAGAAAAAAAAAATCGAATTCCAATTCATGCTAAAGTACCACCTTTTAATTCCAGTTCATACCATAAATGGGCATCATGGCTGATGCATCTTGCGTGTTTCCCCTTTCGTTAGTTGCCAAAACAATGAAGCAACCGTTCCCAATGTCTAGATCGTCTCTTCACCATCATATCGTGCCCATTCCATACCACACCTCTTTCTTTATGCCTGGTAGGTGGAAGCGGAAACGTTGCCGCCGCGGCCAGTCCAGTTAACGTGGATGTACTTGCCCTCGGGGTACTTCTCGCTGGCGTACTCGGGCTTGATCAGGAAGGTGTGGGCGCCGAAGTAGTCGCGCTGAGCCTGGAGCAGGTTCGCGGGGAGGTCCTTGGTGCGGTAACCATCGAACCACGACAGAGCAGTGGAGAAAGCGGGAGTGGGAATACCAAGGAGAGCAGCCTTGGCGACAACATCACGCCAGCCGGGCTGGGCCTTGTGGATGGCCTTGTTGAAGAAGTCGTCGAACAAAAGGTTCTCGAGATCGGGGTTGGTGCGGTAAGCAGCGGTGATGTCCTTCAAGAAGACGGAGCGGATAATGCAACCGCCGCGCCACATGAGGGCAATGGAAGGCTTGTTGAGCTTCCAGCCGTACTCCTTAGCAGCCTGTGATCATAATAGCGTTAGCAATCGCACATCGGTGACGGTCTGTTCTGCGCATCAGCATACCTCCTGCATGAGCATGAAGCCCTGGGCATAAGAGATGATCTTGGAAGCATAGAGAGCCTGCTCGAGGTCCTCCAAGAACTGCTCCTTATCACCCTCGAACTTGTTGGCACGGCCGACGAACTCGAGCTTGGTGGAGGCCTTGACACGCTCCTCCTTGATGGCAGACAGGCAGCGAGCAAGGACAGCCTCAGCGATGAGGGTGACGGGCATGCCCAGGTCAAGGGCGTTGACAGCAGTCCACTTGCCGGTACCCTTTTGGCCAGCCTTGTCGAGAATCTTCTCGACGAGAGCAGTGCCATCGTCGTCGTTGAAGTACATGATATCCCTGGTGATCTCAATGAGGAAAGAGTCGAGAACGCCCTTGTTCCACTTGTCAAACACATCACCGATTTCCTTGTTGGAGAGGCCGAGACCGCGCTTCATGATATCGTAGGCCTGTACCAAGTCAAAAGTTAGATCAGTTTACTCGACCACGTATGGCAGAGTGCATTGGGGGTACTGACCTCGCAGATGAGCTGCATGTCACCGTACTCAATACCGTTGTGGACCATCTTGACGTAGTGACCGGCACCCTCGTCACCGACCCACTCGCAGCAGGCCTCGCCTTCGCTCTTGGCAGCAATGGACTGGAAGATGTCCTTGATGTGAGGCCAGGCAGCCTCGTCACCACCGGGCATCAGCGAAGGACCGTAGCGGGCACCCTCCTCACCACCAGAGACACCGGAACCAACGAAGTGGAGGCCCTTGGAGGCAAGGTACTTTGTCCTGCGGTTGCTGTCGGGGAAGTGAGAGTTACCGCCATCAATGATGATGTCGCCCTTCTCGAGGAGGGGCAGGAGAGTCTCGATCCAGTCATCGACGGGCTTGCCGGCCTGGACGAGGAGCATGATGCGGCGGGGGGACTTGAGCTTGGAGACGAACTCCTCGGTGGTCTTGGCACCGACGATCGACTTGCCCTTGGCTTCGTTGGCAAGGAAGTTGTCGACCTTGGAAACGGTACGGTTGAAGGCGCAGACAGTGAAGCCATGGTCGGCCATGTTGAGGATCAGGTTCTGACCCCTATCACACACCAAGTTAGCAAGGCCCAGTGCGGCAGGGTTGAGGGGACGCCCGATGAGCATTAACTTACATGACGGCCAGGCCGATGAGGCCGATATCAGCGCTTGGAGCATCGTTAGCACTTGTCTGACTTTGGGATTGGGACTGGGAGCCCGGCTTCACAGCTCCGCTAACAATGATGTTCGCTAGGCGAGCGCTGGAGGCACTCAGTTGGTATGCAGGGCAAACAGGGCAAGCAAGCTCTTTCCGTCACACATCACGGCGAGAGGACTCTGGTTTCTCGCAAGAGGACTCTCGTTTCTTTGAAGGGGCCCCTCGTCGACACACAGTCACACCCTGACCTCAGCAGAATGCGCGCCGTGGCAAGATCGAGAGCTTCCAACAGAGAACGTTGACGGGCGGGTAGAGCGGGGGAGGCGGGGTAGTAAAAAGGACTTACACAGGTCCAGACATCTTGTAAGCTTTTGTAGGGTATCTTAGTTTACGAGATTCCTCAAGCGTTTGGTTGTTTGGAAGAACAAGAAGCAAAATGCAAGATGAATTGAGTTGGAGAAGAAGAGATTACTCAACGGAGAGGGATTTCCAACGGGGGGGGAAGGAGGGGGTCAAATAAAGAAAGTACCTGCGAGCTGAGGTAATGACGAAACTTTGGAGAGGGATCCTGGAGCCTTCGACTTCGGAGGGGTCAATGGGGAGTCAGCGGGCAATCAGCGTCGTAGCGGGCAAGCTAAAATGTCACTGCTTGCAACAAAGTGGAAACACATCCAAAATCCGAACAGACCCTGCATCATCTTGGCCTGTCTGTACCTTTCGCTAGAATACCTGTATCCTTAGTTGCAGACCGGCGATAGCACCACACGAGTTCCACTCTTGTCGTCCGCTCCGGATACCTCATTTTTTGACATTTGCACCCACAGAGAGACAGCCAGCCAGCCGAGATCGTCGTTGTCTCGCTGCATCATCCAATGTCATGGGTACGGGAGGAAAGTCGAGTGGGCAACTGTCCGTCCGCTACCATCTTTTATCGGCCTACGAGAACGGGGTTTTCATCCTTCCACACATGATCTACTTGCGATGACAGCTGCAGAATGGATAGCCGGCATTTTCTCCCGTGGACCTGTGTGCCTGGAAGAAATAATTCCGCCGTCCTGCCTCAGAAAAACCCCCGCGGCGGGATCGGAAGGCTCCATATCCCATTTGTTGGTCTGGATCAGCCCGACACCCCAAATGGTGCGAAACGATCCACTCATTTACCACTTCGTTGAGGTCAACCATTCCAACCTAGAGAGCTTGGCTTTGGATGCCAGTGTGCACCGAGCCGGTACCTGAGGCAAGGTATACATTCTCGGCATCATACATCTCGACCCAGAAAAACGGTCAAGAATGTCAAGCAAGCTGGTTATCGGGAATGCTTACGGAGGTCATTGGACTCTCGTTTACTATGTACAACAGGCCGGTAGACATGTCCGTCGAGCAACTCACAAAGTTGACTGAAGTAGCACAAGGACGGCAGCTTTGTCTTCATATTTGTAAGTTTGTCCACCCCCAACCACCCCTGTTCAAAGCGTGTTTTTAGTCTGTTGCGGTTTCGCAATCCCGTCCTTCCTTCATGCTCCTCCGAACCTAGGACGGCCCAGACGGAAAAGGTTAGGTTCATCGCCGGCGACCCCTGGTTTGTTCTTTGCATCCCACCCAAGCTCCCAGCCGTCCCAACACCAATTACGATCATCGTGAAGCATTGCTTTGTGGCTGTCAAGAAAAAATATCCTTTTATGGTAAACAGTCTCCGATGACCCAAATGGTTACTGCTCACCTGGCATGTTCGGTAAGCTTCACTATGAAAACTTGAGATCATGTCCAGTAGCTGGTATCCTTCCATAGCCTCTGGGAACTTTTCGTCCATTCCGCTTGGCTCCTCATTCTACGAGTTCCCCGATGCTCAGTCACCCTTTAATATCTGGTCATAAGCACTGATGGTAGGCAACCCCGGATGAGCCGGCATGGTTTTAGCCACCAACCTGCGTTCCCACGCAAACCCCGGAGTGCCATGGAATGAATGGCAACCGCTATTGTAAGAAAAACATCATGGGTTGGCTCGGTATTCCAATGCGCTTGTTCGTGAAGCCCGGGCCATTCATACGCCAGGATTTGACAGCGAGAAGGACATATGGACCTCTGGATTCAGAAATAGCCTAACAATCAATATAAAAAAGCCCCTTGTGTCAACTGTCCACATCTCTGTTGTTTTGCTGACCCCCATCCCCCACACGATCATCTGATTACCGGGCTGCCAAAAGGTATGCAAGCTTACCCAGCTTTGTTGTTGCTTGCGGAGTCATCGCAACTCAGGCACAAACAGACAAACCAAAGATGGAAGTTCAGCCTGGTCGGTATGGAGCTTGCCATCTTGCGCTAGAGATGTAAGACCTCTCGGAAGGTTTCTGCTCGCGCCTCACCCAGAAGTTGATATTAGTTCTCCATATTAACAGTACCGGACCCCCAAAGAGGTCCTGAAGTTTGGTAGTCGGGGCAGGAGTGAGACAAGAAAAAGTCCAGACGAGGGGCAAGAACGAGCGAGGGGCAGCTCCCCACGGGCCCCCATTGATTTCACACGGTAATTTTCAACAAACTGCCGAAGTAGTCGTAAAAATAAACCGAACATGGGCGGGACAGTCCAATACGGCTCGGTTTGGCTAGGAAAGGCCGTTACAAAACTGTGATAGGGATCACAATGATTTGAAAACACATCGGCTAGAGTCACTTAAGGATTCTTCTATTCAAGAACTGCCTAAAAATTAATTTCAAAGGTATAATAAAGACGCTTGGATGCGTAATAAGAATATACCTAAGGTGTAATATACTGACCGTTACGTGTTCGGTTTATTCTTACGACCATTCGACTGCCTAACTGACACCTCGAAAGAGAAATTGTACGATAGTGAGCAATACGCTGCAGTACGATACATACAAGTGAAATTCCCGTTACACTACACTATTGAAAACCCTCCCACCACAGCCTGCTCCATACCCAACCCTGGAAACTGGTGGGGGCGTGGGGGTCAGCCTCGTGGACGTTTTCCGTCTAGTGCTCAAAATATCCACCACAGCGAGTGTGACTCTGTAGCTGACCGTCACGACAACCGGGACTGTGTTGATTTTGGAGTTCGCAAATGGATTGAATTGGTTCGTGGTTCGTTGCCACCAATATTTGTTCATCGTCATCAGCAAGAAGTTTTGAGAGCGCGCACAGCCACATGTAACTGATTGATTACGTATTGATACTGGAGATTTCAATCTTGGCTTGTGGCTGATCGGTCCGAAAGGCACTGCATTGCGGCACCTGTGAGGATGGACCACAGTGCCACAGTGGTCACGGTCCAGCGAGGTGTGACGGATTGGAGAGGTTGCCAAGCCAGGGTTCACCGTTCACCTCAAGGATCGGCGACCGGTCTCCAGTTCACCGTGTCTCCATACGGTTCAGTCAGTTTCGGCCAGACTCCACAAATGGAACTTGCCTGTCCCGTCCATGGCCTCGCTGCACTGACAATCAACTTCTCCATCAACCGCTGACGTCCGTGCCTGATTCAATTCGCGATCCCGATAACCAAACCACAACACATATCTCTACAATTTTCTTACCTGCAACTCTCGTGAGCCAACTCTTTACCGGACAAGCCCGACAGTACCTGATCACAGGAGGATACCTACCACAAAGCGCAGAACACTGCCGGGCTGGGCTCACAGGTACGTGAAACAAGCACAAAAAAACAGACTTGAACCAAGTTGTTTCTCTCTTCTTTTCGGCGCGAGAAATTCATCATGTCGTACCCCGGTCCTCCAGGTGTCTCCAAGAACACGACCCATCCGTCGCTGCCTCCCCGACCGCCACAAGCAAAGCAGCCCGGCGGCTTCAAGCCTGCATTTCAACCCGCGATCCACTCTGCGCGGTCCTTCAGCGCCGCTCCATCATCTCCAGCCCCAGGCTATCCCGCCACCCCAACAACCGCGGCAGCAACCTCGTCGTACACGGCGGCTCCCGGCTATGGCCCGACTATCGGCGCCGCCGCGCCCGGAAGCTATGGCGCACCCACCCCATACGGCGCTCGTCAACCAGCCGTTCCCGGCGTAGGAGGCGGCCGTGGCGGCTATGGCCAAGCAAACACGACATACGGCAGCTACCCCCAAGCATCGGGCTATCAACAACAAGCCGCATACGGGTACGGCACCCCAGGCAACGGCAGCTATTCCACTCCACCTCAGATCCGCAACCCCTTCCCCGTTCCGAACGCCGCCCCGACCGCCGGCCACCATGGTCATCACCATGACGCCAACTACGACCCCGTCGAGGCGGCCCAGATAGCGGCGTGGCAGAGCGCGTACATGCCCAAAGACCCCAACGACCCCAACAACGCCAACAATAAGGCTGCTGGCGCTGGCAACGTTCCCGGCGCGCGCGCTGGAGCCGGTGCCTACGGTGCTAACGCCGCCCAATACGGAGCCGCCTACGGCGCAGCGATGGATCCTGCGTCCGCCGCCGCCGCCGCCGCAGCAGCAGCAGGAACACCAACCGATCCCTACGCAGCTCACAACGGCAGCGGCGCGACGGGCGCCGACGGCGAGAAGAAGAAGACGGTCGTGCGCGAAGGCGGCGGCAAGAAATGGACAGACGACACGCTTTTGGAGTGGGACCCCTCGCACCTGCGTCTCTTCGTGGGCAACCTAGCAGGCGAGACGACGGACGAGTCGCTCCTCAAGGCGTTTTCGCGCTGGAAGAGCGTGCAAAAGGCGAAAGTGGTGCGTGACAAGCGGACGACCAAGAGCAAAGGGTTCGGGTTTGTCAGCTTTAGCGACCCCGAGGACTTCTTCCAGGCGGCGAAGGAGATGAATGGCAAGTATATCCAGAGTCATCCCGTGGTGGTGCATAAGGCCAAGACGGAGATCAAGCCGACGGTGATGAAGGATGATAGGAAGGGCGGCAAGTGGAAGGATAAGAAGAATAGTCACAATAAGGAGAAGAAGAGCGGGAGCGGGATGGGCGCCGGTGGTGCGGGTCATGATGGAGGAGGTGGTGGTGCTGGCGGCGGGTATGAGCCGCATCTTGGACCGGCGCATGGTGGTGGAGTGACCAAGCCTGGTCAGAAGACCAAGGGCGGACTGAAGTTGCTTGGTTGATCATCTTGGCTGGGTTCACTTTCTTGTGCTTCATCTTAGGGCGTTAAGGAGCCTTGCGTATTGAGATACTTGTGCATTCAAAAGAACTATGGGGGCGTTATGGATGCTGTGCATAGAAAGCGATAGTTTGGAGACGGCATGTTGATATCCCGGCTTTCGTCTGGCGTACTCCCTGAATTAGAGAACACAAGTGTCATTAAGTGGTTCAAATATCTGTCAGATGTAATGTTCGTGAATATTTGCTTTACCAGCCTTGTAGTATATCACCAATGCTTTGTGGGTTTACGGTTTCACGCATTTATTTTCATTGTTGGCCTACAAACGTCACTGAATCGTCACTCAGCAACGCCAAACGTAACTGATCTAACTAGAGCAGTAAAACCCCCCTTCAGTCAATAGAGACAGTAGAGGTAATCTCGACACTTCCCTAAACAGTCAGCGAGTACCTTGAATCAAATCACATGACAGCAGAGCAGCATATCGCTCCTCTTAAAACAAACAAAACATCCATATCATCATCATCATCATCACCATCAAAACAAATCAAATTAGACACAAACCGGGTCCCCTTTCTGCTTTCAGTGCTTGAACTCGCTTACACGATCAAGGTTAAAAGCAGCGCTGATGAGCGCCAAGTGGCTGAAAGCCTGCGGCGTGTTGCCCAGCTGCTCGCCGCTGCGCGAGATCTCCTCGGAGAACATCATCAGGTGGTTCGAGAAGCTGAGCATGTTCTCGAACAGGTTGATGGCCCGCACCAGGTACTTGGGCTCGTAGACGGATGCGCGCGTCAAGGCTTCGACGAGCCAGAAGGTGCACATGGAGAAAGCACCTTCGCGACCTCCGACGCCTGTTGGTTGGTGTGTTAGTTTCATTGGAGACAGGAAGAGATCATTTGAGTGTTACTTACCGTCTTCTGATTGCTCAGTGTCATAACGGTATACCAGGCCGGTGCTGGTCAACCCACCCTTGTCGGGGGGCAACATGATGCGGTCCATGGTGTCCAAGAAGCGCGGGTCATTGGGTGCAATAAAGAACACGAGTGGCGCGATGAGGATGGACGAGTCCAGAATCGTTTGGTTCTCGTAGCTCTGCACAAAACACTTCATCTCCTTGTTATACGACTTCTCCATGATCTCCTCGTACAACGAGTCCCTAGCCTCGAGCCACTTGGCCCGGTTAGGGCAAGGGAGAATCCTCTTCTCGGACAGGCGCAAGCCGCGGTCAAACGCGACCCACAGCATGATCTTGGAGTAGGTGAAGTGCTGCTTGTTGTTGCGCACCTCCCAGATGGACATGTCCGGGTCGCTGAGGATGGTGAGCACGTAGTCGAGCATCTCGCGGATCGAGCACCACAGGTCCCAGTGGATCGGCTTGCCGTACTTGTTGTACAGGTAGATGGCGTCCATGAGCTCGCCGTAGATGTCGAACTGCTGGTGAAAGGCCGCCCCGTTGCCCACCCGCACCGGCTTGCTGCCCCGGTACCCGTCCAGGTGCGTCAGCTCCCGCTCGGGAATGTCCGTCTCGCCCCGGATGGTGAACATGATGGGTAAGCCGCCGTCGGCCACGCGCGACTTGCAGAACTGGTCGCTGATGAACTTCATGTACGCATCGGCCTCCTCGGTGAAGCCGAGCCGGAGGAGGATGTAGATGGTGAAGGAGGCGTCGCGGACCCATGAGAATCGATAGTCCCAGTTGCTGTGGATGGGGTGCTTGATGTCAGAAAAAGGGTGCGTTCGGGTATTTAGGTGCGGGTAGGAAATGGCGATAAATATTCGAGGATAGAGGGAGGATGAGGGTTTGACTTACCGGACACCGCCGATATCTTCGGGAATGGAGAAGGTTGGAGCAGCGATAATGGCTCCGGTCGGTTCGTATGTCATGAGCTTCAGAATCATGAAGCTCCTTTGAACAACCTCGCGCCAACGGCCCTTGTACTTGCACTTTGAGATCCAGTTGTACCAGAAGGTCTGGGTACCGTGCTGCTGAGTGTCCAGAACCGCGTTTGTGATCTGCGACGTGACGTGATTGGGGATGTCGTTGCGAAGAATGAACGAGACGGCTTGGCCTTCCAACAGATCGATGCTGGCAACAACACCTTCACCAAGCATGCCGGGCTTCTTCACCTTCTTGAAGTGGACGGTTGGATAGCTATGATACTCCTCCTCTCCTCTATCAATGCTGACATCAAGCTGGAGCTTGACTTCCTTGCTGTGAAACGTCACAGTCTTGCTCTCAGGAGCAAAGGAAACGTTTTCTTCCTGCAGAATCGTGGTGGTATGCGGCGCTGTGGCATACTCAAACGCAGGGAAGATTTCGACCTCTAATGTCATGTAAGTCATAAGATCTGTGTGGGCAAGGCACGAAAAGCAAGGATTTACCCAAAGAGAACTTTCCACGGATACATTCAACACGGCGGACCAGCCATTGCTTCAGCTCCTCCTGAACGCTTGTCATCTCACGATAGGCACTCGTCTTCAGTCCTTTGATGACAGTCTGGGTGGTCCTGGGCCTGGGGAAGAAATCGACAACATCAACGACACCATCCTCATGGATATACCTGGTTTGAAGGATGTTCGAAGAGGGCAGGTATGCCTGCTTGGTTGTGCATCCGAGATGGGCAGCAGGGTGTATGATGAAGTAGCCTCCTTTGTCCTTGTCCAGCAAACGGCAGAAGACGGAAGGTGAATCAAATTCAGGCCTTGAAGATGTTAGTAGAAGCATGGATATGAACCAAGGATGTGAGACTTACCAGCACATAAAGTCCACACTTCCGTCCATGCCCACGAGGGCGCATGTTCTCATGTTGCCAATCAGGCCATAGTTCTCGATAGGAAGATAACCTCCGCAGCGTCTCCTCATTTGAGCCTCGGGGCTCTGTGTTGCGCCCGCGGTTGACATGATGGGAGAGACGCCTCCTTGGCTTAAGCTCTTTTCTAGGTCTTGTGCGTATTGGTGCTCAAATAGAACGCCTGGTCTCAGTTGTGAACCGAAGTTCGGGTGTTTGATGAAGACTGCAATGAAAATTCGTTGCCCTGGAGGTGTAGAGATGGCAACGAGAAGGAAGGAACAAAGGGCCTGACGGCTTAAGTCGGCAAGTGGAAGTTATCCAGATCGGGTCTGATTTGAAAGAGGGCAAAGTAAGAACTATAAGGTACGTTTGTTTCTATGGTGACCTAGTAATAAACAGGAAAGATGAGAAGCATGTGGTAGAAAAGATCTTTCAGATATTTCATCTCACCATAGGAGCTATTCATCTGAAGACGGCGAGGTTGTGCGCCCCGATCCATAACAGCTCGTGCGTAGGACCAGCATCATTCCTGACTCAGCATCGTCTTCCAAGTTCGCCAGGTTACGCCCTCCGGACCTCGTCGTGTCTTTGCCTCTTCTGGGACTCTTGTCGAGGGCTCCCATTTCGCGCTGCGGCTCCCCACAAGGTTAGGTGATCATGGTATGCCTAAAAGATCGATTTGGAAGGGAGCGCGGAAACGATGATGCAGTTTACATGGAGTTACATCCTCGGATGGACCAACCAGTGAAGCTCGCCCGGTCCAACCAGTTTCCTCCCACCAACTTGTGTATCTAGGGAAGCTCCAGTCCGTCACTGATCAGCTCAGTTCTGATGTTAAGTAGCTTTCTGTCAACGTTGTTCGATATCCTTTCTCTGAAATAATCCTCTCCATGACAGCAGTTTGCGGGCTCCTTTTGGAAGGTCCCTGACGGTCGTTTACTCGGATCGTACAAGCCACTGACACTTTCCCTGCAGTGGATGTCAACGACATCATAACCTGAACCTCGAGAGACCGGGGTTGCCAGCTTGATGGTTCAAGTGGGGAATTCTAGCGCACCTGCGCACTGGGCCACAACAAATACCGTCACACCAAGAACCACTTACACGGGTGTCAAGTCAATATCAGAAACCAATTGAGTCTTGTTTGGCAATAATAAGGTAGACTATGATATCTCTGATAACGAATCATTCCATGACCGTTGCTCTTTTGTCTCTGGGGGTTTTAACAGCTGTTATTTCGCTGTCCTCATGAATGCTAGGCCAGTCGACCGAGCCATCTGTGGCGGAGCACTTGATTATTTTGTAGGGAAGATACCCCAACCCCGCCTCCGGGAAGAATCTCCAGGCTCTCAGCTGCCACCAAGGTGCTTGGCGTATGTATGGCTCGGTTCGCGGCAGGCCGATTCTCATGGCATTCTCACCACCCACAGTGACACAGCGCGCGGCGATCTCACTGCAGCTTCGGAACCAAAAAGGGTCGAGACTCGACAAGCGCGACTGGGCGGTGAGAGGTCGATGATCTTGGAGACGCACGAGCCATCACTGCCTAGAGGTACATACCTAACGACTGCTCACCCGACGACGCTGCTGCAGGGGCGTCCGGCAGCTGACTGAAATCTGAATTCGAAGCGGAATGGAAACTGGATTTGACCACCTACTTGGTAACTTTTACCTAAAGGGCACCCTCTTGGGCCCTCCGCCCTTTTTTTTTTACCGTATGAAACTGGGGTGCAAAGCCAATGACTGCCGCGATCTTCCACCACTCCACCGCTCATCTGGCCTCGCCAAGTCGCCAACTCGAGAACGTCGCAAGTCTCAGTCCATCTCGATATGCTACAGAGGCTAGCAAGGGCGGGACCGCTCCAACTTCTCAAACATCTAGTCGCACCGTGTACCTAGAGCCAATTGAAATCCCCTGCCCCTAATTATGAAGCCAAAGAGACTTTTGGCGCCCGTCCATCTCCGTCCATCTCGTTGAAATATCATGTCTCCTCCCACCAAAAAAGGAACATCACCGACGACGCTCTCCGTGCTCTCTCTAGACACAACCTCTGCCTTATCCCCATCACCAACCGGCGATAACACCCCACACGCCCTCCCAGGAACATCCTCAGCCTTCACAAGCGGCATCGGCACCGCAGGCGCAAGTGGACACGCGACACCCACAGTGTCTGCACGACGCACAGGTACAGGGTCCTACAATCTCGACATCAGCGGAGAAGAAGACCCACACGTTACCGTTGACACCGTCTCCGTCCCCGCGGTCTTGGGTACTACTACAATTGCGACCTCGACCCTTAAAAGTAAACAACAATTTGATCTAGCGATATGTGCGGACGACGAAGCTGGTAAACACACATACGCAACGCCAGATCTGAACTCGGACCCTTTCGATATCGAAATGGCTCCCATCAGTGGAGTAGGGGGCGGCCACCGACGCCGGAGAAGCAGTCTTATGAATCCCGTTGGCGCATCCACCAGCAGCAGACACCGATCTCCCAGGCCACGATCATCAGCAGGAAAGGGAATCGATTCAGACGAGTCCAAGTTGGTTGGGGAGGATACAAGGGTACAGGAAGTTGCGGGACGCCATGACGGACTCAGCGATGACGACTTGTCGGACGAGGACCTCCATGTCGACGAAGAGGCCGGTCTGACAGGTGCGGACAGACGGAGGAAGAGCCGCAAGAGGAGTCGCAACACCCGACTTGACCAGAGGATAGCGAGGGACAGGATCTCGGAAGCAGAGAAGCTAGAGGCGGACAGGGCGGTGCTTAAGAATGCTGTCATCAACGTGACGCTGATTCTCCTCTGGTACTTCTTCTCATTAAGCATATCCTTGGTAAGCAAACACCCCTTCTCTGCTTGTTGTGAACGGACAGACGCTAACCTTTCCCACTATCACCAGTATAACAAGTGGATGTTTGACCCAAAGAAGCTCAATTTCCGATTCCCGTTATTTACTACCGCCACACACATGCTCGTGCAGTTCTCCTTGGCATCCATTGTTTTGTTCTTCTTTCCCTCGTTACGGCCAACAAATGGGCACAAGTCGGATCTGGGCCAGTCGAGGCATGAACCGGAACGGCCCGTTATGACGAAGTGGTTCTACCTCACCAGGATTGGCCCCTGCGGATTGGCGACCGGCCTCGATATCGGGCTGGGCAATGCTTCGTTACAGTTCATCACCCTCACCTTTTACAGTAAGTTGCTCTGCCGAAGCCCTTGTACCACTCGTGTTACGACGGTACCCGTTGCTAACCACTCTTCGCAGCCATGTGTAAATCCTCCTCGCTAGCCTTCGTCCTCCTCTTCGCCTTCCTCTTCCGGCTCGAATCACCCACCTGGCGCCTAGTAGCCATCATCGCGACCATGACCTTCGGCGTTATAATGATGGTCGCTGGCGAGGTCGAGTTCAAGCTAGGCGGCTTCCTGCTCGTCATCTCGGCCTCCTTCTTCTCCGGCTTCCGCTGGGGTCTGACCCAGATCCTGCTGCTCCGCAACCCGGCCACGTCCAACCCGTTCTCCAGCATCTTCTTCCTCGCCCCCGTCATGTTCCTCAGCCTGATCTCCATCGCCATTCCAGTGGAAGGGTTCTCCGCCTTGTTCGCCGGCCTGAAGATCATCGCCGAGGAGCACGGCATGCTCATGGCGCCCTTGCTCATCCTCTTCCCCGGAACCATCGCCTTCCTGATGACCGCGTCCGAGTTCGCTCTGCTGAAGCGTACCTCGGTCGTCACCCTCTCCATCGCGGGTATCTTCAAGGAGGCAGTCACCATCTCGGCCGCGGCCATCGTCTTTGGCGACACCATGACCGTCATTAACGTTATGGGACTGCTCGTCACCCTGGCCGCCATTGCCACGTATAACTACCTCAAGATCTCCAAGATGCGTCAGGATGCGCAGAATAACGTTCACATGGCCCACATGGTCGGCGGCGGCAATGGCAGCGGGTCTTCGTCTTCTGCTTCTACCAGCCGCAGCGGAAGCAGGAGTGGAAGCGGAAGCAGCAGCAGTGAGAGAGACGGAGAGGGTGAGGAAGTCGAGGACGAGGGCAGGGGTCTGCTTGATGGCGCTGTAGCGGAAACGCTGTTTACTGCTGATGGGGATGCGGTCAAGCGAAGCCCGGATACGCCTGCCACGATAGGGAGGGGGCGGTCAGCGGACCAGAGGCATAGGGCTGACTGATACTTTGTTCTGTTATTTTTAGTTTTTCCTTTTGTTATTACGGGTTGGCATCTATCTCATTGGGTTTTTGGTAAATTATCTAACTACATACATGGATCTGTGCATACAAATATCAGATCGTTTCATTTGTCACATCTATTAAAGGGCTTGGTTTGGTCTTGCCGCGTATTTAAGGAGTCAGGCATTCATTTGTTCGAGGAGTGATACCCATGATGTATGTTAATCTTTTAACAACACCACACTGCGCTGACAAGAACGTCATAATGCTTCAAACCCTCAAACAACAGCCGTCTGCTCAATTATACCGTGTAATTCACTTGAGTTGTATCCTTGGTGGTACTCGTCAGGGACCGATATGGTGGTCAACTCTGTTTATTGACCTGTCCGTTCCATGTCATATATAACAACATAATACAGTCTTCCAACTGATTGCCCTATCATCCATCCTGGGTATAAAGTCCATGCTTTTCCTTTCCACAAGCTGATACTGCCCCGTAGCAGGATATAATACAACGCAAGCCACTCCCCACCAGATATTTTGTTTCTGTGCTTCGTCTGAGTATCCAGAACGCCATCGCTATGCCTTTTTTGAAACCGCTAAAAAAGTCCAACAAAAATGGAAACTTTGGATTCGCCTTCATCCTTTCCAGGCTGCCTCTTTCCACCCTGATCCCAGCGTGAGAACCCTCTCTGCTGGTTCCCACTGCAACATACGTCAACAGTCCAGTGGCCCTCGCCTGTCGCCCCATAATGTCGAGATCGATAACTCGGGCGCAACCTCAGGCTCTTCCAGCTCAGGCGAAGGACCCAAGTCTCAGCCACACCTTAGAACCTCAGTGTACCCGCTCATTCCAAGTCCATAGGGTCGGCTATGCTCTGGTCGCCAATCGAGCTCAGCCCGGAACTTGGCGGGCGCGAATCTTCCCTGTCGCCGTTGATGCCTTCCGGCTCGTTTTCTTGGGGTTGTGGTTGTGGTGTCTGTCGTCGCGCGGCTTCCTTCATTTTCTCCTCCCATACCGAAATGCTGTGATATTTGCCGCCTTCCACTTCGACGTTGCCGTGTTCGATACATTTGCCGAGGAGCGAGCCCGTGTAGCGGGAGTCGTCGTCGTTTTTGCTGTGTTTTAGTTTGAGAGCTGGAGATAAAGGCTTTTGTTAGCCGATCTGATCTGATCTAATGTGCTTGCCGAACCTGACATGGACAGAAGATAGACTCACCATTGAGATAATCAGTCGCCTCATCACTACTGTCAAGCGCTATCCTCTTGATCTCCTTGTTGACCGGACCCGCCGCCCACGCGACAAACGCGTCCACTCCCCGGGTGTCTTCCACGCCGTTGTACAGCTGTTCCAGCTCCGACTTCTCGGGCAGCAGAGCGCCGATCTGCTGGAGAGCCATGCGCACGTCGACTATTGTTGGTACCAGCTCGCCCGTCTCGGACTCTTCGTTGTTGTGGGCGGCGAAGCCGGCTGTGAGGCGACAGAGCGCGTCCAGGTAGCGAGCGGCCATGTCCGTTACTGAGTCGAGCACGGAAGTGCGGGCGCCGTGGTAGCCGGCTGCGCGGAGGATCTGGAGAATCGAGGGCCGGAGGAGGGCGTGGTAGAGGTATGGTGGGGGCGTCATGTTGGCGAGAGTCGCTCGGTTTCAGCTAGGTATGATGTTGAGGATGGCGTCGCGTTGCTCGAGAAATGTCGCGTTGGAATGTTATCGTCTACAAAAACCCCCAGGGCTGGTCGGAGGTAATGGCAATCGGAGAGGTAGGTGAATGGGCGCGCTCCAGATCTACCATCCGCGCCTGGCCTCGTGCACTTGTTCGTCGTTGTCGAGAGACTGCCTTCGATGTTTCGGGTCTTTTGGTTGTCGATGCAGTGAGGGTAATTAGTAGTCAAAGCCAGAGGCTGATCATCTACTATGTGTACCGAAAAATGCTTGGACTAGACCGTGGCGATAGCAACGCGTTGCTGGCGACGGATGGAAATTGGCTTCCTTCAAATCAATCGCGGGCGACGAGGTGGGTTTTCCGTATCGGGTCTCGTTAGTTGCGGCAGGCACTGCAGCTCTAGTGGGGCGGGTATCGTCACGGTTCTTGGCACTGGGTCCCTTCAAAGCTCGCCATAGGTGAAACTCACTGTGTAACCTTGAAGAAGTCACAAGTAAAAGTCAGTGAGCCAATATGTGCCAAGAGAGTTTTGGTTATTGAGAGTATGATAGACAATAGCGGAAAAAAAGATTGGATGAAAAGCACAATGGCAAAGAGAGTTTCTGAGGCTCTTGGCGGGTGAACCTGAGGGGGGATTAACTCCACATTGTCACAGTCGTGGTGTTTATTCAAAACAAGAATGTGAATAATACAATGGAGGGATAAAAACATTAGCGACAATAGCAAGCCTTCTTCCCACCTCGGCCAATGGCTTGGAAGAAGTGATATTGTTCAGAGGAACACATTGAAAGTCGAAGTACACAAGACGTTCTGGAACAGTTGGACACTCCATCCCAACAGCACGTTCCTATTGTACCCCACCTGCCGCTGAGGAGCCAGTGGAGTCTTAAAGCCAAGCTCCGATTTGGACCGTGCGACCGCGGACTTTAGCCAAAGGGGCCCACCCACTTTAACATTTCGCTGACCTTCGTTGCATCATTTCCACTTTCAGAACGCGCTTGTCGCAACAGCGGCTTTGATAGCTGCACTGGAAGCGCGCCTCACCTTCCTCCAGTCCTCCCCACCAAGAAACCTTCCCTCGCGCACCGCCAAAGAGCGCCAAAGCACATCGGAGCTCATTCGATTCATATCCCCCGGCAGCAACAAAGGGGCAGCGCGCCTGTCCGTCATCAATTCGCCCTCACCAAACCTCGACGGCTCCATCCTTGTTCAGTCACAACCGGCCGTCCATTTTCAATACCTAACCTCGCGCCGGTGCCTCCCGCCTAATTCGACGCCGATTATCCATACTCCGCCATTAGCCATTGAGCATTTGCTCCCAGTGCTCTCCGAACCATTCGCTTTATTTCTCAACGTTTCCAACGTCGCACGACCTCAAGACGCCGCAGCAAAGCACCGAAACGGATCACCAGAGCGCCTCGCGCAACGACAAACAGCAAACATGGACCCACCAGGGCCAGTCAAGCGGACATTGACGCTCAAAATCAACACTCAATCCAATGGCTCATCTCAAGCAGTCAGGACGGGATCACCAGCAGTTACACCTGGTCCTGGCCATAACCTCTCTGCCGCCTCGCCACCTCCTCAGACACCAGGGGGCTCGCAGGGCCCTCGCAAGATCAAGCTCAACGTCAAGGGCACATCCTCACAACCACCAACGCCAGCCGGGCCGAGACCGCCGTCGATTTCCAATACTTCATCCCAGCCGACACTACCACGGATATCAACAGTAAGCTCTGCTGCTCCCAACATCTTTATGTCCAAGCCCAAGACGGCAAATAAGGTCTTCTTGAACGCGGCGACGAGAAAGAGACCAAGGGAAGAGAGCGAGGCGGAGGACGGTCCGACGGCGAATGGGATTGGGGGAGAGCCAAGGCCCAAGAAGATCACGATCAAGGCACCTTCGGCCACAACCCCGATTCAAACTCCGCTTCTGGCTACTAAGGTTCGCTTAAAACCGCAGGGTAAGATACCGACGCGACCGCTAGGGGAGGGCTACGATTCGGAGGCCGATGATAGGGAAGTCGACCCGGTAATCGAAGAGCAGCTGATTTTGCGCATGATGCCTGGCGAGCACTGCGACTATCTCCGGAAAGCCGTGGCTGAAAAGAAAGTGGGCGTTCCTAAACATCAGGGTGGCGCCGATGTTACAATGAAGTTTCTCGACGAAGAAGGGCGACGAGTTATGTTTGTCATTCAAGGACAACCGTACGCCGCCATTCTGGTCGATCTACCCACAATCACGGAGGGCATGAAGACGTGGGATAAAAAGTCCATGGTTAAGTCAGCCGACATTTGCCAGATGATCCTGGTCTTTGCTAAGGTCAAGGACGAGGCGGAAGCCAAGTCGGTTCCTTTACCAAAGGCTGTCGAGCATGGCCATAGGTGGCCCCATGGTATCACTCCACCAATGCATGATGCACGAAACCGGAGGTTCAGGAAGCGCCTCAGCAAACTAGAAATCCAGAACAAGGAAGCCGAGGTCGAGCGGTTGCTGGCAGCAGACAGAGAAGCCCTCAACTCCAGGTACGAACTTTTGGCAGAGGGCGGGCAAGGAAATACCGCTGCGCCCGAGTCCGATCACGAATACGGGGACGAGGACGGAGGCATGGGAGGCGAAGAGGACCAACAAGATGACTATTTCGGGGACGCAAATATGCACAACCAAGACGACGACAACCTCTTCGACGATCTCGAGGCAGAATTCGAAAACGCGGCAGATACGCCTGCCGAAGCAATGGACGCCATGGACTTTGGTGCTGCCACGCCTACGGCATTGGGCGGCGGCATGGATCTTCCCACACCCGCCACCGCCAACACGGGTACGCCTACCGCTGCACAAACCGAGGAGAGTGCGGCCGAAGCAGTCAGCGAGGAGGACGAATCAGATGAAGACGACGAGGATGATGAGGGTGACATGGACGATGACGGCGATGAAGAGCGCCATGACGAGGTGGCGGGAGTCAAGGCTGAGATTGCCACCCTGAGAAAGGCTCTGACCTCGTACGAGGAGCAGTTGTCCAAGGCAACGAGCATTATCATGAAGAAACGTCTGGAAGGCAGCATAAAGAACATCAAGTCGGAGATCAAGCTGAAGCAGTCTTCGATTGGCGAGGTGTCCGAGGAAGATTGAAGGGGGTAACTAAGCTGTGCTGTTACGGACCTGGAATCTATCTAGAAAGGATTATCATACGGCTATATCATATCATACTAGCTAGCCAAAGGAATTGGCAGTCAGTGAATAGCACAAGTTTAGAATGCCCAGCGGACGGCACAAGAAAGACACAGCATTTGTTAGGCATCATAGTTACTGTTGCTTGGGGGGCAAACATATGAGAAATAGAAATATGAAGCATCCATGGCACTTTGCCTCCTTTTGTCTTTACCTTGAGGTCCATTGTTGCGTATCACATGTATTTGTACAGAATCATTTTTGGATCGAACCACAGAGGATGGCTCTTTGCCTCTCCACTCCAGGCCACCTCTACCGTCCCAAAGCCGTATATAGTTTTCGTACACTCAAGACCATTTTCCCATGTCCATGTCCGTCTCCGTGCCCGTAGCCATGCCAGGAATCCGTTCTTCGATGGTTGGATATTAGTACACACAAGAGCCCGCCACACCAACTCTGCTGCTGCCGTTGCTGCCGCTGCTCTTGCTGTCTCTCCTCTTCTTCTCCCTCTTCTTCTCCCTCCTCCTCCTTCTCCTTCTCCTTTCTGTCCTCCTCCTCCTCCTCTTCTTCCTCCCCAGTTCCGTCCACACCCCTCAGCCCTCGCCCTCTTCCCCCCACACCAGCGCCTCCTACACCCTTTACATAGCCTTAAGGTAGTTACTCTCCTTAATCTTGGCCTTGCGCTCCTTGCGCATCGCCTTGCGCAGCTCCTCCCGCTTCTCGTCCGCCAGCACCGCGTCCTCCACGCCTGCGTTCACAGCTCCGGGAAGGTTGACCGACTGCTTCTGTAGCGGGATCTTGGGCGCCAGGGCCTCGAGGTCGCCCGAGGCGAGCAGCTTGGCCTCTTGGGCGCGCGCGCGCTTCATGGCTAGGCGACGCTGTTTCTTGGATTTGGCTGTTGGGTGGGAGGGGGGTGTTAGTTGGGTTTGTTTTGGTTTTGGTTGAGGGGGGTGTGGGAGGGGAAGGGGAAAAAGAAGAAGGGAAGGTAGGTAGGTTGAAAGAACGAGAACGGGAACGACATACAGAACTCATCACCGGCGTCCGCATCAGCAGCATCGTCCGTCTTCTTCTGCACCTCCAAGCACCTCCAGAGCCACTCTGGGTACTCCTCGTCTGGCAGCGCTACGGGATCCGCCTTGTTCTTGAAGTAGTTGAGACCGTTAAGCTTGGTGCCTGCCGGGCAAGACGAGATCGACGCCTTGGGTTGTTCTGTCGTCGCTCCTGGTACTGGTGCGAGGCCGGCCTCGGCTGTAGAAATTGCTGGTGCGGCGGCGGCGGGGGTCGCTGCGGGAGGAGTGCGCACGCTGAAGGTGGTGCTGAAGGCGGCGCGCGAAGAAGCGGCAATCATGGGCCTGGTGGCGGCGGCGGCGGCAGGGCTGGCGAAGCCGGAAGCCCGGCGCAAACACGTTCGGCAGATCATGGCGATTTTTCCGGGGGAGGATCGGAGTATGTGTGTGTGTGGAAATTGTCGGCGGTCGGCGGCGGGGAAACACACCAAGGATCGGATCGGTGGGCGGACGACTCGCTCACTTTCACGGATGCGGATGTAAAAAGGAAGGCCGGCCGGAGTGGCTTTCGCTCGGCCTGGGGAGACGGACGGGATGCGCGCGACGAATTGGAGGGGTGGGACGGGAGCTAAAAATTTCTACGGCGGGTGAAAAGTGCCACTTGGGCACTTTTGATATTGGACAGGAACCGCTGCAGCAGGGTTGCCAGGGCTGTCAGAAGCATGTATGTATAGTCCAGACCTGCGAGCTGTACAGACAAGCTATCTGCAAAAATGGAGGCCAAATTGAGTTCTGTATTCCTCTAGTCCTCCGTGTGTCTGTTGTTGCCGAGTCCTGTTGTAGTGTAAATATTTACATGCCCGCTCGTAGTCTCATCAAAGGGCCCGAGCACTCTCTGGGGGTTGCTGAGGCCGGATGTCTGAGAGGGTGGTCCGCGATGTTATGGGGCCCCTTCCTGGTTCGACCATGACTGACTCGCTCTCCGGTTATCGAGCGCACTGCCCTGCAAACTCTCGCTGCCCATATCATTCCAGCCCCAAATCAGCTCCAGTTTGTACCCTCCGGTCCGTTCCCAGAATGCTGGTAGAGAAATCATTGCTTTGGCTGGTTCGCGAAATGGTTCTGCTGCTCGAAAAGATAACCCTGGACACGGTTTTCGGAGAGTAGCTGGAGGTAACGTTCTGCGCCAGATGAAGGTCAGCAAGAGAAGGAAAAGCACCGCCGCATGGCTGATCGCATGCAATGGCTGAATGTTCTCCCCCAAAGAAGAATCATGCGAGTTGCGAAGCACTCTGTACCCACCTCTCAGATGTCCGCACTTCTCCAGATGGTTCACGCCCTCCCTGTAGTAGCACTTGGACAGCTCCTCCCGCACCAGACGACCCATCATAACTCGGACCCATTGCTCGCGGATGATGGCATCCTGGGCCTGCTTCAGGCGCTTCGTATCATCGTAGTCGACGCCGTCGAAGGTGGGCGGGACAGTGGGCTTCTTGGCCAGGAAGGCCGCCGATTCGGGAGTAGGCATTGCTGCTGGATATGGGCGACTCGCAAGAGAAGGCCGAAAGCACGGTTGTCGTCAATTAAGCTTGTAGAGAAAGGGACGCAGCTTATCGTCCTAACGCTTCGTCTCGTCGATGATGCCGTTGCAACCAACACGGCGCATCTCTAAGCTGCAAGCCGTGCCCCGGTCGTATGGTGGCTCGAGCTTGTACGGATGGGGTGAACACCTGGGAAACCAGGCAGGCAGGGGCGCGCTAGCCCAAATACGGTTCGGTCTCTTGGACCATGCAGCGAAGTTGCAATTGACTGGGGTCGTGGCCGTGGCAGGCATGGGAATTTTCACAACACCCACCACCGCGGCCACCGCCTTCGCGTAACCTCCACCCTCCACTGCCCCCAGGTCCCCTACCCCACTAAAAAGTCCCATATCAAAACGTGATAACGATTTTTTCTGCCGGAGGTTGATCAGCCAGAGATTTTACGGTACCCGCCACCCTCTGCTCCCCCATTTAAACAGCAGCTTTCCCGCCGAAATTTCTTTTCTTCAGACGCATCCTTTCTCTCATTCATCATCTTCATCCTTCCTTCATCACTTCATCACTTCATCACTTCATCACTTCACTTCACAACAACCGCTATCATGGGCAAGAAGGATTCCGTCAAGGCCACCAAGGCCACCAAGGTCACCAAGGCCGAGCCCGTCAAGGCTGCTAAGCCCGTCAAGGCCACCAAGGCTGAGAAGCCCTCCAAGAAGTCCAAGAAGGAGGAGTCTTCTTCCTCTGAGGAGGAGTCCGAGTCTGAGTCTTCCGAGGAGGAGTCCAGCGAGGAGGAGTCTTCCGATGAGGAGATGACCGACGCTCCTGCCGCCAAGAAGACCAAGAAGGCTGAGTCTTCCGACTCTGACTCTGACGACTCCGAGTCCGAGGAGGAGACCTCTGAGGAGGAGAAGCCCGCCGTTAAGGAGGAGAAGAAGGCCAGCGTGAGTACAACTTAGCTTTCCCATTCTTGGTATCCTATGCTAATCCACTTGTGTGCAGTCTGACGATGAGAGCGACTCTGACGACTCCGATTCCGACTCTGAGTCTTCCGAGTCCGAGGAGAAGTCCGAGTCCGAGGAGCCTTCCAAGAAGCGCAAGGCTGAGGAGGACTCCGAGGAGGAGGAGGCTCCCAAGAAGGCCAAGACCGAGGAGGTTGCTGATGACAAGAGCACCCTCTGGGTTGGTAACCTCGGCTGGGGTATCGATGATGCCATCCTTTTCGCTGAGTTCGAGGAGTGCGAGGGTGCCAAGAGCGCTCGCGTCGTCACTGACCGTGAGTCCGGCCGCTCGCGCGGTTTCGGCTACGTCGACTTTGCCACCAACGAGCAGGCGCAGAAGGCTTTTGATGCCAAGAGCGGTGCTCTCCTTGAGGGCCGTGATATGCGTCTCGACTTCGCTGGCAAGGATGCCGGCAACAAGCCCCAGGACAAGGCCGCCAACCGCGCTGCCAAGCACGGCGACACCATCAGCCCCGAGTCCGACACCCTCTTTGTCGGCAACATGCCCTTCTCCGCTGACGAGTCTGCCGTCTCCGACTTCTTCAACTCTGTTGCCTCCGTTGCCAGCCTCCGTATCCCTACCGACCAGTATGTATCCCCTCATTACTCTTTTGTGTTCTTGACGAGTAGTGTCCTAACTGTCTTCTAGGGAGTCCGGCCGTCCTAAGGGCTTCGCCTATGTTACCTTCAACTCCGTTGAGGATGCCAAGAACGCTTTCGATCAGCTGAACGGCTCCGACCTCCAGGGTCGTCCCGTCCGTCTCGACTACGCCAAGCCCCGTGACAACAACGGTGGCGGTGGTGGTGGCTTCGGTGGCGGCCGCGGTGGTGGCCGTGGCGGTGGCCGTGGTGGTTTCGGTGGCCGTGGTGGTGGCCGTGGCGGCCGCGGTGACTTCGGTGGTCGTGGTGGTGGCCGCGGTGGCGGACGTGGTGGTTTCGGCGGTGGCCGTGGTGGCGGTGGCTTCCAGGGCAAGAAGACCACCTTCTAAAGTGGTCAAGGTGGGATTCCCGCACACATTGGGGAATGTGATACCATAACCTGAGGGCATTGAAACACAGATTCGCACTGGAGGGCTTAGTGGGTTGTCGGCTTTTGAAATCTTACATGTCTCTGTGGAGATCGTGGGCTTTTTGAGAGATAACTGCTTCTCTGCTGCATGGCAGGGAAAGCAAGCGATACCTGAGGGCTTGAAGATGGTGGTGAGCTGGTAGCTCTTTGACAGCTCGTTCGTACATGGCACGTCATTCCTTCTCTCATCAAGAAAGAAGACCTCTGCCGGTGGGCTTGTTGGCTGGTTCCATGACCCTTAACGCGGGTCTCTGCACTTTGGATTCGATGCATACCAGAACATGATGGGTTCCAAGTTACTCTGTGGGCTCGTGGGCTCTTGTGGGCTTTAGCTGACAAAACGGAAGAACGGGGAAAACGAGGACTTGTACTTGCACATGCACAAACATGTGTTCATACAGCCTTATCCAGTCTGTGTTTTCGGGGGTAGTGGTCATCGTTTCCTGTTCTTTTCCGCACATTGTCATTGCTTCTTCCTGAGGGGTTTCTAAAGAGGGCATCCAAAAGTTGGTTTGGGATTTTTCCGGTACAATCACGGGGTCACCTGGGGGGCACTTAAAATGGGTTTCGGGTCTTTTCTTTTTCTCATATTAGCATTTGCACTTTTTTACGATACATCATCGACGGCGTAACGGTACAGAACACGGGTGATCCTTCTAACGAACATTGCCCGGTAAGTAATCTGATACTCTTCCCCCTGTTTCATATACCCAAGTCCCAACGGACTAGAAGTAGCAAGAAAGAAGTATTGTTCAGTAACTTTTGGTGTTCCATTGATGTGACTTGGGTTTCTCCTTGTGCTGTGATACATGTGAAGCATGGGTTGTTGCAAGCATTGACAAGATTTCAAAGCTGCGCGCCCTCAAATACTGTAGCTGCCATGTGCTTTGTCTCTCATCCTCCTTCAGCGTAGTTTAAGTCGCGATGAATTCCCAAGCGCAGCACTCCTCGCACCCTCCCCGTTTGCCTACGTGCACTTCTCTTTGATCCCACCCACCGCTCTTCATCTTGTTCAGCTGTCAAGTTGACTATATCTAAGTCTCCAATCCTCCCCTTCCAATGTCGTTCCCATTCATTGACGCAATTATCGGTTTTGGTTTTGAGCCAATACGCCTTTCGGAAAGCCTTGATCCTCGAAAGTGTCCAACTGGCTTCCATTATCTCCAGAAGAGTTGACTGGATTTTTTGCAAGCATTATGCGTTCTTGGGCCTAAGGGATAGCTTTGAAGGATACTTCAGGGCGGAGGAAGTATACATTGACCTTGTTTGGGCATTGGGTTTCGTTGTCTTCACATGTTCAGGCAACTGGTACACGAAGCCAGAACCAGGAGCATGAAGACAAATGGGAGGAAGTTGCGAGGAATGCTGCCCATTCCTGAAGTGTCACGCGAAGCAAATCTCAAGATTTTGAACTCATTGAACCTCGATTCTCCTACTATCCTATATCAATCCTCAAGCTAAGCTAAAGCCCAAACCACGCAACCCAGACTCCCCTTTCCCACACAAACAGGCACTAGCACGAGCATGATGATGATTGGAGCTCGTTTGAAGAGAAAAAGAACCTAAACCAAGAGCCAAACCGGTAACCAGAGCCAGATCCCAAAGAAAAAGAAAAAAAAACCGTGGAAAAGAATATAAGAAATGAGAGAAGATTAAGAAGGTTAAATGATGCCTGTATGTGTGTGGCTGTTCCTGTTTCGACAGATAGAGATAGATGTTCCGTATGGGATTTGCCTCTCTCATCTCCGTAACTTCTGCTGGGAGCTGTTTCCTTCCGAGATTGTGCGTCGTCCCACATGCTTGCTGGAAAGATGTTCCAACCGACTTGGTTCTGTGCTGTCGATCGAGTATGTGGCGGCTTTGATTCCCGCCGTAGTCGTAGTTGAGAGCAGCCAGTTGCCATTGTTGTTACTGCCTCAGTCGATGATATTCATGAAGCTTGTGTTGTACATGGCATGTAGGCTGGCTGGCCAGGAGTCCTGTTTTCCCTCCTTTTTCATCATAACGCGTTGGCCGGCATTTGGGCGTGCGTACCACTTTCCGGTACGCTACATGCGCCCTTTCTCGTTCTGTATGGTCGTCGTCATTGCAAGGGCTTTCGTTCATCGATCCATATCAGATTTCACCTTCACGATCCATCCATCATTCATGATTTCAAGCAACGACACTCCTCCCAACCGAGCCCCACCTAAACCTCTTCAGCGTTCCACTCGTCGTAGACCGCACAAACTCCTGGCCGCAGCTCGAAGAGGCATTCGAAGCAGCTGATCCCGCAGAGGCCAAGCTCAGAGCGCTGCTGCTCTCCTGCCGGCCGACTTCGCGCCCGATGACGTAACCGGCGCCGAACCCAACGACCGACACGAGAACTACCACGCCGGCGCTCACCACCCATGTCAACATGGTTGGGCTTAGGAAGAAGGGGGAGGCAGCGTCGTTATCCGAAACGACCCCCGCTGGCGAGGGGGAACTGGTCCTCCGCTTTTTCGTGGTGCGCGCTGGCCTTTGAGCGGTGTTGGTTCCCCGTTTGCTTCTTTCTGCCGTGGCAAGACCTTGCTGTTGCTGTTGCTGTTGTTCCCGGCCAGAACTGGCAGATCGCGGAGCGCTTGGCGCGCTGGAGTTGGAGGCGGTCCTTGCTGGCTGTCGCGTCTTGGCCTGGTTGAGCGGCAGTCCTGTTCCGGAAGGACCTTCGGCCATGAGTTCAGACTCAGGCACAAGACGGAACTCCATCGGCTGGGAACTGGGCATCACGCCGGTACCAGCAGGGCCCGGACTTGCCTCTTCCCGCTTGGGAAGGCCACGGGCAGCGGCGGCGCATGACAAGAGGGTGGTGAGGGAAGCACGAAGCGCGGCGTCGTTGTCGGCTTGCAGAGCTGGGGACATGAAGTTGTGCGATGCGCGATGCGATCGCGTTTGCGAACGTGTCGGCAGAGATGGCCGGGATTGCGTGGGATGGTATGGGTGAGATGGACTGGCGGAATGGTGGCGGTGCATCATGTAAGATGGTGGGTGGGAGAAGGCGTTCGGCTGCGGCCTGAAGGCCCCCTGGGCTGTGTTGGTCGGCCGGCCGAGAGCAGTCGCATTCTCATCATCATCCGAGTCGTCCTCCGAGTCCACCGGTAGACCGCCTCGGAAAGCAGTCTGCTGACGGGGCAAACTGGCCGCCGGATGAACCCCTTCCGTCGAGCTAGTCATGATTCTGTCCTCCTCGCTCTCGGTTTCATCATATTCATCCTGACTGCTCGTCCCAGCGGGGGGATTCGGTTGGCTGACGATGAAGGAAGCAGGCATTGGTGCTTGGTGTTGGGAGCGTCTCCGTCTTCGAGGGTACGAGTTATTGCCCACTCGGAGGCCTGTAGTTACTATTTCATCCCCTATCGACGACAACGAGGATGACGATGGTTGCGAGGCGATCTCGACCCACGAATCTAGTGATGTGAGCGCGTGTTGTGGCAGGTTGTCGGAGATATTGGAAGCCAACTCACCATCATTACGGCGGCCATCCACCGGGCGTCGTTGAGGATCGGGGGAAGCCATAGCAGAACTCCGGAGGCAGGACACGTAGACGAGGTTGGTTCCGTTAACGTGAACAAGGCAAAGTCCACTCGGGCAATGCTCACCGACAAGGTGAACTTGATCAAACCACGGTCCCCGGAGGATGTCCTAAGGGAACCAACGACTCCCGCCTCCAGACGCGGGAAAGCACAGGAAGGAACGCGGTTTCGTTAAAGGGGACGAGGAATGATGTTGTCAATCTGGAAAGAAGAGAAGCCCGGTCACGGAGCAAGTACGGAGGGTGGTATCAAAGCGGACGGCGGAAGGGACCTCGTGAATAGTTACGTATTATCTGGAACTGCATCTAAATGAAGTCAAGCAAAGAGGCACACAAAAAGAATGAATCTTGGAGCCAGATACCCGGGGAAAGAACTGCCCGTGGGACGGTATCGGCTGTTGGGGACGGAGGCTTTGTCGAGGTTTTCTTTGTGCACGCGAAGCCTTGGGGGATGCGTGCGAACAGGGAAAGGTGTGTTTGGTCTGGGCGGGTGTGAATGAATGGGGGGGGGGAAGCCTGCCGTGCCAGGTGAGGTGGTCTGAGCGAGCGGGCACCTGGGGGGATGAGCACCTGGCTGGGCAGCCTGGGCTGCTGTGGTCCGGTGGGCGCTGAGGCATGGTTGTTTTAGCGGCGGAGAGCGTGATCCATCCTCTGGAGAACTGTCAAGTGCGACTGGACCTTCAAGCGTGCAAGTCGGGGGTCGTCTCTGCTTCTGATTGGCTATGCATGCTGATCCGGGGATGGTCGCCTGCCCACGAGAAATGCGCTAAAGTCAACTTAACCCCAATGACGTGCTTATCCGGTCGAGCCTGGCTTTAGCGGATTGCCTAAATCGACTGTGTGCCATTCTAATCCGACTGTGTCCCCAAGTTAACGACTAGGTTAGGGTTAGTTAGGTTAGGGTTAGCGGTTAGGGTCAGTTAGGGTTAGTTCCGGGGGTGCAGGGGGCCGGTGAGAGGCCCCCGCGTGTGAATGATAATTGAGCGCTTCGAAAAAGGTGGTTTTGAGCCTTCGTTGTCGTGGTTCAAAATGATGACTTTTGGCGAGGACTTGGTGATGATTGCGGGCAGCGCGAAGTTGATGCCAAGCTTGGAGTCTTGGCAGCGAATTTGTATGGCCCCAGACAGTCGGCTAAGAATGGTACACAGTCGATTTAGGCGGCTCGGGCTTTAGGCTTATCAAGATAATCGATAAGGCACCTTGACTTAAGTTCCCTCTCTACCAGACGTCACTGCATCCGGCCGACAAACCTCAAGACCTTTCTTCAGGTGTTCAGTTCCATTCTCACCATTTTATCTTTCTCGGAGTTCGAGCGTGAAACTACTAGTAGTTCGTCCCTTCAAACAATTTCGAGCTCGACTACCGTATAATCTCGGGAAATCCGGATTCCAGGACAGGCATAAAACGCAGGGTTATTGCTCTGCCAGTTGCATTTAGAAGCATGTAGGTGGTTGTCGATGAGAAAAGCCGACCTTTAACCCTGCGTTGCCAGCTGCGCTGGAATCCGGATTTCCCGAGATTATACGGTACTGTTGTCTGCCCGATTCGACAATCGCGACTTTGCGATGCAGCGACATGATGCATGGCGTAAGTCGGCTCTTGGAAGGTTAAACAGGAATGCAGTAGAATGCAAAAACCTGTCCGAGTTAGCGATTTGCATTGACCTGAGTGCTTCCCCTGCTCCCCTTGTTGAGCCGATCTCGCCGTGCGTCCGATGTAAGTCTCTGTGGGTAAAACAATGAAGGCGAAGCATGGGAATGATTGGTAAATTGTAGCTTGTCCGGGAGAAGAATCGGGGATCTGGAATAAATACAGCATTCAGAACGACGGTGGGTAACGACTGCCACAGTGGGTGAATTAGACTGCCTTGTCGGGAATGCTAACTGCGACGCAATAGAATGAATTGAAGATGCTCACACAAGCGGATGTGGGTTGTTGAACATCTTTCAACTTTACATGCCAAGCGGTAGTAAGAATAAACCGAACACCTCACGGTCTAAGACATCACACTTTCAGGATACTCTTGCACGCATTCATATGTCTTTATTACACCTGTGGACCGAAACTCGAAACATTTCCAGGATTAAATAATCCCCAAGAGACTCTGGCCGACGTGTTTCCAGCTTATTGCGAGGTATATTACAGTTTTGCAACGGCCTTCCTTACTAAAGCGAGCGGTATTGGACTGTACATGTTCGGTTTGTCCTTACGACTATTCACATGCGTATCGGGACACTGACAAACCACGTCGTTTCGCTATATATTGCACTCTTTTCCGATCCTCCGGTTCAAACTTCAACAACCAACCCTCGATCACTGGTGGCCGGCTATATGGGGCTCTGCTAACAGCAACCAATGTATGCAAGCTTGCAGCGAGATACCCCATTCTTTGCTTGGGCAGCTGTTTGGGTATCTACTCTGTACCCCATACAAGGGCATTTCATGATTTCTCTTCTCATCCCTCACCAAGCTCAGCCTTTCTATCCAATTCACGGCGCTGCTTCCGCGAAATTCTTACTGGATGAAGGTGAACTTCGACGTTCAGTTCCAATACCGGTGCAACCATTTCAAGCGAATGCGAGACACTGGTTCATTGACCCAAGTGCCTGTTCTCGAGCCGTTCTCCCGTCTTTCCTTCCGTCCTCCCGTCCGTTGGCCGGTTCCTACACTAGTTGCCACATGACAACCCGATCATAATTGGCCATCACTCACCCATTCCGTTCATTCACCGCTAGAGCACCACCTCTACAGCCGCGTCCGGTCACCCCTTTCGATGCCGTACAGGAGAGCTACTCCAACCATATAACAACACCTACCTCCTATATACGTTTCTTTAAAAGAGCTAAGCTTACCCCACGCTCTATGCAGCTGTGTAACTAACTGCCACTCAAGGCGCATCATTGAAGCTGCCAACGGTATGCCTTCAAGCCGGCTCTGACGTGGCAACCGTTTCCGATCTCTTGCTCTGAATGGGGAATGTCCTGTTCTCGCTTCTCAAGTCTGCAATAACCCGAATAGCGGCGACGAGAACGGAGATCAGACAAGGCTGGGTCACGACCAGCTTCAAGTATGTCAGCACTCTTATCGCATTGGAGGTGGTACGAGAGGGCTTCATAACCGGTAGCTATCATCGACCACTTCCCTTTCGGCAGTTATCGCCCAAGATTGACGACGAGAAAGATTTGCCAAAAGCCCAGAGGCCAGCACTGAGGGTGCCTTCGACTGCCCCTTTCAACCGTACCCCTTTGGTGAAGTTGTGTTGATGACTTGAGTGGTACCATTTTGCAAGGCTCAAATTGTCCACCAGATGATCGTCAGAAGCGACATCTTTCACTCCACAATGTGCTTCGAATAATACACGGTTCCAAGCGGATCTAGTGTGGTTCTGCAAAAGGGGCGAGGCTCATCAGTGTTACCTGACGTTGGACTACGCGTTGAACCCCTGGGTCTTGGTTCGCCTTTTCGGAAATGATAAAATCAACACGTTGAGAAGGGCTCTGATGGACGCTCAGACCATATCGGGGCTGCCGTATTTCAAGTTATGAATCCCCAGATCCACACACACAACCTCTTCTTCACAAGATGACACTCGCACTTCCACGAATCCTAAATCACCACTCGACTGTTTCATAGCATCCTCTCTTCTGCTGCCACGTCGACCGAACCATTCCATGCCTCTCATTGCGGCTCTGCGCTCAGGGACCCTCTCAGAGATAGGGAACTGCATGCAGGACGACTTGCACAACATGGTGTTCGAAAATCGAAAGACTGCTGGGCCGGTCTTCATTCGCTCTTTAGTGCGGAGCGACGATCCGAGCTTGGGTAGGAATGCTTGCCGGGCGACTGACACCATACGTCGCATGGTGCGGGCAGAACCAAGAATCCGGACACCCTCTCGACACCCACTGAGACGTTGCGTACATGCAGAGATGAGGAGAAGAAGTGTGGCCGGAATGCGGGGGGATCGCAAACTCCCCGAGAGATGTATGGGGATTGAGGCTCTGCGGGAAATGACGGTCGCCGTCCTCGTTCAAACCACCATGAGGATCATGATGGTCCGGAGATGTTGTCGCAAAGCATAGTAAGACTGCCAATCAACAAGACAACAGTGATGCATCGGCACACCTACAAGCGAGTGCTATGGCGAAAGAGATGGACTGCTCTCATGATCAAGCTCGGGAGCCCCGCTTGGTGAGGATGTGTACGTACTTGAGGCTCAAAATTGATGAGATCTAGAAGTATAAATATGAGTGCCATTAGATGAGGAAGTGAGTAATGAGTAATCACATCGGCATCAACTTTCAGAATCATCATCAGCCTTTAGAATCGTCTTTAATACAACTGAGAATCACTTGCTTTCAACAAGGCAAGAAGAGAAACAACATGAGCCAGTCAACCCAACATGAACCAACCCCAAACTACGAGAACACTCCGCCTCTTGAGAACACCCCTCCCACCGTGCCATCTCCTCCCAAAGATGGAGAGGACGATCCAGAGGAGGATGATCCCTTTTACGAGACGAACGTAAGAAAAGACTCCCATCTCCAGTCTCAGACCGTCGAGCAAGCCTGAACCAAGAACATTATCTCATTAACAGGACAGTGACACTCCCATCACTCTCCCCAGGGGCAGCCATAGGGCCAACGGCGGTGTGGAATCTACAGCCTCCAGAAGAAGAGAGCCTTCAGGACAGGTCTGAGAGTGAACACAATCTCTGGTGGGTATCTCTCTTCCCACCATTCTGCTTATACTCTTCGATATCATCACAATCTCGAGGCAAGGGGACTAAGAGGCAACAATCTCCATAGACACACACATCACGCCTGACACCAAACACCACCACGGAGACACTCCCAACTTTTAAGCAAGCTCACACTCGAACCGCGTTCAATTCTCACTTTTGATGGAAGATTTGCCCGGATAAAGCCATGAACATTCATCACACACACATACCCCTTTTCACTTTTTCACAGGAGGATATTTCTACGTTGGGAGGAACAACATTTTGCTATACCCCATTCAACCTTTTTGTTTCTCAGTTTCAACGTTCTTCCCCTTTTCCCCTTCCCCGTTTTCACCTTCTTCTCGTATTCACCTACTCCCCCCCTTCTTTCCAGCAACATCCCCCCCTTCTCATCTTTATGCCTTTTCTGCTTTTACTACCCCCTATTTATTTCTTCCTCCTCTACTCTTATTTCACTTGCTTATTTCTCTCTACGCAATGTTCTCTGTTTCTCTAGTTCAGCTCAAGTTTGGTCCAGTTCAGTCCAATCCAGTCCAATACGGTTTAGTAGTTGCAATCTACTGGACCATACCTTGCTTGGTAGGCTTTCTGTCTCCTGATCTTTCCGGGCTGTACTTACCTGGTAACTATTTCGCAAACACAATGAAACATTTGCTTTTGGTTCTTTTTTATTTTTTATTTTTTGTTTTTCTCTGCGACCTCACATGCATAGATACCCATCCCAGTGATTTACTCAATCAAGTTGTCATACAACGAATATACCGAACGAACATGTCGAACATACGACTGAAGACCTCCAGCATACTTCTCTACTAGTCTACTTCCCAAATCATTCGCACCACCGCTCAATAATCAAGTCCTATCTAAGGACGCCCAAGCGGCCCAACAAGTCACCAGCAACCAGCACGCTGGATACGACCAGGAGATGGAGGTTGACTCCCAATCCGTTCCTGGCCAAAGTGTCGAGGCCTCTACAAACAGCGCATCGCACAGTCACTCGCATGTCGAGAATCATGCACAGGCCTCTGCAAACTTCTTCATGTCTTGTCATCTCACACCACAGAACAATCATTTCGCCAACTCAATTTGAAACCTCAACCGCGACGAGGAATCTGCGCAGTCAGTGTTAGCTTCCAACTAGGCAAATATTCACTCAGGAATCCATGCTCACATTGCGTCTCATCGCTCGCTCCAATTGTCTTCACGTTGGAAGTGATCAGGATTGTCTTCGCAATGCTGGGTGTGCCCGCCTCGTCCATGACAAACAGCATCCAGTACCCAGGGATGACGATGCCGGGGTCATTGGGGATAGTGACAGCGTAGCGACCGAACACCGGCACACGCCTCCTGAGATCGAGGGGAACACGACGCTGGTCGGTGTTGACGGTGTGGGTAGCGCTGCAGAGGCGGACCAAGGAGGCAGATGCGATGCCGCGGTCGGTGTGGAATTTCAGAGTCCGTCCGACTTGGATGGAATCGGGCAGTTTGGTGGTGATCTCGGGACGAGATCGGAGTTCACCCTCCTCTGTCAGGAGATACGGCGGCGTGAAGACCTGGGCGTCGTAGTGGTTGGCGGAGCAGTTGCCGCAGAGACCGCCGCCGCCGTTCAAGACTCGGCCGTCGGGCAGCAGGATTGAGAGGGTATGGTAGACGCGGACGACGTTGTTCTGGGAGAGCTCGGTGAAGGTGTTTTTCTCTGGATCGTACAACTCGGGCACGAACTGCACGTTCTCCTCGTTGAAAGCGACACCGAAAGTCTGGCCGCCGGCAATGAAGACCTTGCCATCTGGGAGGACGACGGAGGTGTGGAAGACGCGCTCGGAGTGCATCTTTCCCTCCTGGCCGGCAGGCTGCACGTCTGGCTTTTGGCCTGGTTCGCCCAGAGTGATGATATGTGCGTTGCTGGTAGCCCAGGACTTGTCGTAGTCAGGCGAACCTCCGATGGTGAGGATCTTGCCCTTCACAGCATCGAACATGACAGCGTTGCCAGACATGGAATCGTCGTCCTCGAGACGCTTCCCGGCTCCCTTGAAGCTACCTTCTCCTTCCACGTAGTACCAGTTCATAGCTTTGCTAGGACCGGCCTGGAAGACACTGTTCTTCTTCCACCCGAAGAGCCAGCCGTGGTTGTCGGCTCTCCATGGCCCCTCCATGTCATCCGTCAGCATCGGCTTGACTTTGGCACCGGACAACATGGTCCAGTTCCTGGTGGCAGGGTCATAGATCTCTCCATCTTTGGCGATGTTGGAGCCTCCAGCCCAAGAGCCACCGATGACGAAAATCCGTCCATCGGCGAGGGTAGTGGAAGCCTGATACCCACGACGGAGGTGCATCTCAGGACCCTTGATCCACTCATCCATTTCAGCATCGTAGAGACTGGTCGGGGAGGCGTCATTGCCGCCAGTCACAACCATCATCCCGGTACCATCGATGGAAATACCGGGGCAGAACATGTCGTGCTGGGTGTTGGTGACAATACGCTTGGAAACCTCATTGGTGAAGGGGTTCCAACGGGCCATTGCAGTTTGACCACCAGGTGTGGAGTGGAACTGATCCGAGGCCCAGGATGACCAAAGGACGATGTGACCAGAGGCCTCCTGAGCCCCAGCAACAGGCACGACAGGGAAGTCAAGGGTCGGTCCCCAGAGACCATTTTTGGGGTTCCGAGGGATGGTATACAGAGTGGCGTAGAGGTTCAGTTCGGAGATGCCAATCCATGAGGACTCGGTGGCCTCAGTGTTGGTAGTGAGCTTCACGTATCGGGCAGATGTGGGCTCGAAAGCAGACAGGCGCTGTCTGTTGGAGTTGGGCCACATGCCATAGGCGATGGGACCCTTCCAGTTCTTGTTGTCCATGCTGACCCAGACCTCGTGGTGAGTGATCAACCCGTCGTTCTCAGTGTCAATCGGCGGCAGGATGACCAGGGCGCTGACTGAGTAGTGGTTCCTGAGGTCAACTGTAATGCTGTGGCCCTTGGAATCGCCGATAGGGCCGCTTCGCCAGGAAGTGGTGTTGGAGCCGTCGATGGCATTCTGACACGGATAGTCGCTTTCCTCGCTGCTGCATGTCAAGGTCCAGTCTTCCCGGGAAATGCGATGACCTTTGTAAGGACGCGATTCATCGAAGAAAGTCGGTACCCAAGACGGCTCGTCGACAGGGCCATAGCCAGAAACGCGTTCTGAGTTCATTGCTTCGAGCATGTAAGTGCCCATAGCATTCACACCTTCGAGGGAGGCTCCGAGGAGGAGCCCAGCCCATTGCAACTTCATCACGGCGGTCGGGTTGAAGTGAAAGGGGAATGAGAAGAGGAGGAGAAAGTGTTATGTGGAAATCCCGCTGGTCTAGGGAATGTCCCTAATGGATGGGAAGAGCGCAAATATAAGAACAGAAAACAGTAGTACGGAGTATCCGCCTAGCAGACCGCACCCCCGCTCATCCGTCAATCTATAATCTAGAGACTATCAGCATGCCTGCGACGAAGAGTGGCCCAATAGGCTAGTATAATAGCATATTCCAAGTGGCAAAGCAAAATCGTAGTCTCATTGAGGTAAGGTTCAGCACGACTGGAGCCCGAGATGAGGAGACTCTCCACTCAGTCGATATATCGACGGAATCCTTGGAATCATGAACAGACCTGACGCAGTGCTGGGGCTTGTGTTGCAGCGTTTTCTTCGCTAGAAGACATTAAAGCAACAGTGTGGTAGCAACTTCCAAGTGATATTCGCAGCGCGGGACTCTTCAGCTCGCAGATCGATGAGGGAAATAACCCGCGATCAACATAAAGTCCACCTTTGGACCCCACAGTTCAGCTACGCAGTAAACCGTGGGCCACCACTACGGCGTGCTTGTCTTGACGTGGAGGTGCATGTGCGGGTGAAGCTTCCTTGAAATCGCGCGATCGGCGTCTTTGATATGGGCAAGGAGTTGAGCTAAATTCATGTTGTTGGGTGTAAAGACGTCCACGTCCTTGATTGAGGTGGGCCTCTTCCAGTATTTCCGTGGTATTGTGCTCCAAGGTGTGTTCGACTGCACACGGCTAGTTACCGCAGCGGGAATATGGGGAGCGTAACAAGCCTTGTTGTATATCTATGGCAAATCTCTTAAACAAGGCCTGTTGAATTAACAAGGCTTGTTGAGCTGAGGGAGGCCTCTGATTGGTCGGATTTTGGTGCAAAATGCCAAAAGCCAAAGAGAACAGGCCTTGTTGATTCTAACAAGGCCTGTTCAAATCACAAGGCTTCAAAGCCTTAATAAGCCTCTGTGCCTTGAAAACGCGGTGTCAGTCCCCACTTTTGCATCGACCGCCAACTACACACACATACATCAATATCGATATGCCAGATCTTAAAGATCGATAACTCCTTCGTTTTATACTCGATTTACACCCAAATTTGACCGTTTTAACCGGATTTTAAAACTATATCGATCTACAATAACCGTAATCATAACGCACTATACAAATAACCAACAGCGGCAAACGATATACGTAATATTAGTTACTAGCGAATATCTACGTAAAATCGCATATACTATTAGCATTAGTAAACAGCAAGTCTAGAGATTGAAGAAGTATTACAATATAATTAGGCATCTATACCCCCAACCTCGCTTAACGTTTAATACAACGATACTAATACTATAGGTTATAAAAGTTAGTAAAAGTAAACTATAATCGATTGCGTATAATGCCCTCAAGCTATATCTAATTCGTTAATATATAGGAAGTTCTCGAACTCCTTCAATATAAACCCGATTTATACTTCGATAAAATACAATACTTCCTAATTAGCGAATTAAATATATACGTTTCGATAAACATTATATCGAAATAATTAAAATCTTCTAACTAGAGTAATAAAAGGATGGCCCATAAGATTTCCCAACGCAACGAACTATTACGGTTAGACTAACTAAAGAAGGTTTCGAAATTCTCTATAGAAATATACATCTTTTATAATAAATCTAATATTAATAAGAAGAATAGCGCTCATCGTATAGGATAAGCGCTAAAAAGTATATCTCTATAAGCAGAGAACGCTCTAATAAAGGGTAAACGGTTCTATTTACTACTAATATTAATTATAAATAGCCTCCTCAATATAATATACTATAAAGGAACAACCAATACAGATAACTTCGTTATATAATTAAAGGAGGAAATACTCCCTAAAATAAATCCCTTCCCCGCCCGGTATAGCATCTTAATAATAAATAACGCATCGTAACATAAATACCCCTCTATTAAAAACGCGTATAATAATAGAAGTATATTATTATAATTCTTACCGCTATATTCGCTAAACTTTAACCCTATCGAAGCATATTTTAATAACGTAAAGGTATACATTAAGCGGTAATACTAGTGGGTTAGCGGTAACCAATTAAAAGAGGGCGAGTTTAAAAGCTTCTTCGAAGGAGTAGCGCGGGTAGTAGGGTAGCAAATTAATACCATACGAGGGTATTACCGTTAAACGTATATACCCTTTAACGAATTTAACGAGGCCAGCGAGCCAAAGGATTACAATACATTATATAGGGATTAACTATACAAATTGAAGTCAATAAGGACTATAGTATAAAATATTAGATTATATAATAGATATAAGGTATTAAATATAACTAGAATCAAATACAATTAAATATACGAAAATAGCACAAATGTATAAAGAAAGTAATAATAATAAGAAAGACCCCTAAAGTACTAGAAATATTATAAATCCTTCAAATAGTATTATTATACGTAATAATCCTTTATATATATAATTCCCCTCTTTAATTCGTATATTTATCGAAGCTCATCCTCGTCGTCGTCGTTTAATTCGCTAACGGTCGCGTTAGGGTCCTTATTATCGCGCGGGCCGTCATCCGGGTCACTCTCTTCGTAAATAAAGCTATTATAAATACGGTCGTCGGTATTATCGAAGTTTGGGGGTTCGTAATAATTATTAACGTTTTACTATAGCGAATCTAGAGGGAAAATATCTATATAATATAATAGTTAGCGACGTACATAATTATTAAAGACTTAATATTTACTTTACGGCTAAGATAATACAACGGGGTTAATAGTCTAAGGAAGCTCCCGCTACGGCTAGGGTATTAGAGCTCCCTACGGTAGCGACGACGACTACTATAAATAATCCCGCTCGAAGTAGAAGTATTCTTTAATCGCCTTCTTAATTATAATATAAATACCTTCGTCGATTCTATAGGAGAGATACCACTTTATAGGGAGACTATACGTTTAATAGAGGGACAGCCGCCCGGCTATAAGGGATTTTTAGATATTATAGAGCGAATCCCTTAGTATATTATTTTCGCTAGATTTAGGCGCGTATTTAAAAATAAATTACTTTATAAAGTCGGCGACGAGGGAATTAAATAGTCGGTCTAGTAGTAAGGAAGGTAGAGGGGAAGAAGGTTAATAATTATTACCGCTAACGCGAGAAGTACTAACGTAAGAGGTACCAGCGCTAGAGGTACTAACGCTAAGCAAAGTAAGTAAAGTAAGTTTAGCCGCTAGATTTATACCTATCGTCCCTATACCTATACTACTATAATCATTAAATAAAAGAATTAAAAATAAAGCGGGCAATACTCTAATTCTATTATTATTACTATTAACCTTATACGCGTTGCCGTTAATTTAATAACTATTCTAGAGGTTAAAATTGAAGATTTAAAGCAACGGCAAATAATTTCCTCTACCGCCGCCGCGTTTCGTACCCAGGATATTATATAATACAAACAGTTAAAATTACTAGTAATTAGACTACTTAAATATTAATACGCCGGTTGGAGGAATAGATTATTATTAAAACGAACTAAACTATTATAAAGTTATATCCGCTAGAGGTTAATTAACGGTAATCCTCTTAATAATAATAGCGCTCGCCTAATTAACGAAATCCTTTACTATTAAGGGGAAATAATACTTCTAATTAAAAAAGATATAATACCAATAATATTTAAACCCCTTACGGTAATTTTTATACTCGCACCCAACTTTATACCCCCATACTTTAATTAACTTATCGTATAATAGATTAGCCAATTCTCTACCCTCTTTTTAGTCCTCGCGCTCGCGATTTCGTCGTCCTTTGAGTTCGTATAATATTGAGTTCGTTATTAATTTACGATTAGAACCAACTATCTTTAATTGTCTAAGGGTGCTAATAAGTAATTTAAAAGTATTAACGGGCGTGGCAATAAGTATAGAGGGTTAGCGAAAAGGTTAGCGAGAAGGCTGGCGGTTAATTAACCGAAATTGGGATTGGGACTATGATATACCGTAACTAATTAACCGATTTATAAAAGAAGTAACTCGAAATAGGGTAGGTATACTAAATATAGAAATAGTACTTTACTACTAGAATCCGCCAATAATACGAAAGTAAATAGTAATTATAATAAAATATCGTTCAACCGGGTACTATACGAAATTGAGCATTACCTTCGAAATATTACAATTACCAAACGGCGTAACTAGATCGTCTCTCTTAAGGACTATACAATCTTAAAAGAGTATTATACTTTTCCTACTCGTCTTTTATATACTAACCGACTAGTCCGAATATTACACAATAATTTTAGGGTCTATACCGAAGAAATCACATTCGCTACGGGCAACTTCTATAAAGTTATTCTCGGCTCGCTATACTCTAATTAAGAGCCCGATATTAAAGTCATAATTATTTAGATCGATATAGCCGTCCTCGTCCTTTTCAATAAAAATACAATCGGTCGAAACGAGAGCAAGCAATTTGCCGGGCCTTACAGGGAGATTATTAAAATTGGCATCCGCCAGCTATAATCCGTTGTATATAAACAAGATATTCAAAAAGTCGGGTATCGGGGGCAGTCCTCGAAGTATTACCGCTAATTTACAAGATTTTTGGGCAACGCGGGCGCCGTAAGGAAGATTAACCTCAATAACCTCGACCTCGCTTTAATCGACCTCACTTTATTATAATACCTACAATACCCCCGGTATCTCCTTATATTCTCTACTTCTATTATTTATAATTATTAAATAGCAAGATCTATCTTTATCTTCGATAGAAGTTTCGTAGCAAGGAAGCTACTTCTTTCTAGCCCGAGGGCGCAACGGTTTAGGAGTTCGGGTAAACGAAATAACAATAATAGTAATTCGAAAGGACGAAGTAACGGCGGGAACTCGAGAGGACGAAGTAATAGCAGGAGTAGAAGCGGTCGAAATAGTTAGAAAGGAAATAGGAGGTCGAAGGGTAATCCGTATACTACTTAAGGAGGAGGGTATAGAAGAAATACGAGCAAATTACTTACTAATAGTACTTACCTTCCTAAATCTCTTACTACTAATATTATTACCAACTAACGTAATATTATTACTATTTAAAAGAATAATCCGGGGACTAAACTTATCTAATTAGGACTAGGATTAGGATTCAATCTTTACCGTAGCTATACTACTTATAGTACGTACAAAAATCCTCTCGTCATCTCTATTTCTTCTATCTCCATTATTAAGACCGGCGTTTATACGAATTATACGGGTACTAAGTCGAAAAATCCACTTCGATCGTCGGGGTTCATTACCGTCGTTAGGGAGGGAGCATTTAAGAAGTATAGTTAACACGGGTACGGGCGCGGCAATACCTAATATAAATCGTATACGGTATAAACTAACGGGTTGACTAGGATCCTTCAATATTAACCTCAATCGATCGGGGGGATCCATACGAGCACAGAGCAGTAATCAGAATATAAATACCCTTAAAAGTAATAATAATATAGGCGATTGAAGATTTTACTATTGTCACGTATCGATGGATTTACGATGTATATATATCTAGCGGTCGGATTCAAAAGTGGGGACTGACACCGCGTTTTCAAGGCACAGCTAACAAGGCCTGTCCCCCAGCAGATTTTCCCGCTACGGTACCTCTAGATGTAAGCTATCGATTACCTGGGTCCATAGTGGCAAGTGACAGGGGATGCTGTGGTGTAGATCCAGACCCATCCTGTGTAAAAAAAGGTAGATTTCTCGGTTATCGAAATCCTCTTGTCGATCCACACAGAGAACGCGGGGGTTTGCTATGCGTGTTTTCCCTACGCGGAGACGAAGGAATGCTGCTTTCCAGAATGCATAGGCAGAAGTACATATCAGTCCTTAAAAGTTTGTTAGCGCGGTTCTTGTGACAGGGGTCTGCAAAACTTCACAAAAAAACCACAGAATAACCACATCCAAACCGAAAAATTGGAGGGAGTGTATAAAGCGGGGAAAACGCATTGGGTTGATATCAACTTCTTATATGAAAATTGGTGGAATGTTGGTTGAGTTGCGAAGAGTACGTTGTGAAGTCCCACGCTAACGAACTTTCCAGGACTGATGTGTAGTGGTGAATAAGAAATCCACCAGATAGGCATACCTTGTCCCAAGATGGTGATCCCGATGAACCTCTTGTGGGTACAAGAGGATCCATCGTGACACGATCGACAGGTAGCTGGTGCTTTGGAAGGTTTGCTCACTGCAGAAGCACCTATGCCCAGTGAAGATCGATTGCCGCAAGGTCCAGTCTGGAACTGAACCGCCCTATGATGTTCCTTGAATTAGTGAGTTTCACTTTCAGCTCCGAGGCACGATGAAGATCGATTGCCGCAAGGTCCAGTCTGGAACTGAACCGCCCTATGATGTTCCTTGAATTAGTGAATTTCACTTTCAGCTCCGAGGCACGATGAAGATCTGTCCAGATGACGAGGCACGATGAAGATCTGTCCATGCGTAGCGACTTGCGGGGCGTCAGGTAGGACTGATCAATTCTTGCGGACTTTGGTGGTCCGATCGACGAATTATCTCACTGAATTACTGAGTATGAAGTATGTGCTGCTGGTTGAGGGGAGGGTAGCTCATGTCGAATGGTCGGTCTTATTCAGTACGCGAAGTGATAGACATTGTGGAACTCGGGGTTAGCGATCCCAGAAGCCGATACGAGGACCTTGTTTCTTGGACTGTCGTGTAGCGTACTCTAAACACTTAATATTGTGCGCCTCCCCGGCAATTGGAGCTCGCTTTGTTGACCTCAATCATCATTGTTCACAATCACCATGAGTTGGGTTGCGAGGAAAGCCAACATTCAGGGTGACATCTGGTAAGTCTCGCTAGATTGCACATTCTTTTGAGATGCCATGGTTTGCTGATCCTTCTTCCCATTAGGCCCGGCCTGCCAAAAAGGTTCCAGACCTTCCTATTCTTCAAGATCAGGAAGCCAGATGAATTCAAGACGCGACTCAAATCTTTCGTGGAGGCCGGCGGTATCACCACCGCCCAGGATGCTTGTAACATGAAGGACAAGATCTTGGAGGCAAAGACACAAGCTCAGAAGCTGGGTGTCCCGGCCAAGATTCAGCCCTTGCCAGGCGTCAACATTGCCTTTGCCTCGACTGGTCTAGCAGCTGTAAGTCATAGCCAAGGCGCTGTGCTAGAGAGACTCGCTAATTGATTACATTAGTTGGGAAAATTCACCTTCAACGAGGCTACCGTCAAGAGGGACAGAGATCAATACAAGATCTTCAAGAAGAACCAGCTCCGTGGTGGCTTGTTCGGGAAGGGCATGTATGACGACCTGGTGGGCGAGGGCTGGGACGAGCCGGAAGAGCTTCGAGAACAGTTCAAGCCGTCTGCGGGAAAGCGGCTGATTGATGGCGTGCTGATGGTAACGGCGAGTCGTGAGGATCACCTGAAATACCGGGCCAATCGCGTCAAGGAACACTTCCTTAAGGACATGGAGCTGGGCAGTGGTGATGCTGATACTGTTCGGATCAGCAATGACCCCGTCCTTGAGTTCCCGCTAATTATCCAAGGTCGAACTCGCCCTGAAAAGGGCAAGGAATTGTGAGTCTGCTTTGTATAGTTATAGTAATCAGTACGGACTGACTGTGATTTTTAGCTTCGGCTTCGAGGACGGCATTAGCCAGCCCTTGATTGAGGGATTGGATGAAGTGGCGCCCAAGGGCAAAGAGCCAAAGGCTGTCAAGTCAGGGTAAGGTGTTCCGGAGCTTTTCGGTATTGATTATCGGAACTGACAAAGGGTATTCGGATTGCAGATTGATCTTCGCCAAACACGACGGCGACGATATGAACCAGCCGGAATGGGCCGAGGACGGCAGTTTCCTCGTGATCCGTGAGCTTCAACAGCTCGTCCCTGAGTTTGAGAAGTAAGTTTTCTACGCGTCGGGAGTAGAGTCAGTACTGATTGAACACAACTTCAGGTGGCTCGAAGACAACAAACACAATGCGCCGTCCGCCGCGAGCTCCGATAACCCGAAGGAAAAGCTTGCAGCGTATCTGATGGGCAGATGGAGGAACGGTACGTGTCGATCTATCAAGTTCCAAGCTCATTTTGCTCATGAACATTCACAATAGGAACCCCCGTCGACGAGAACCCTCACGACGACAAAGACGCAAGCCTTTTCCGATCCAACAACTTTGACTTCCACCCCACCAACAAGCACGACAGATGCCCCTTTGCAGCTCATATCCGCAAGATGCGGCCCCGCGGCGACCTGGAACACGATCACGCGGTTATCATCCGTCGTGGCATCTCCTACGGAGGCGAAGTGACGCCTGAAGAAAAGGCCGCACAGAAGTCTGATGACGAGAACGAGCGCGGCTTGATGTTCGTGTGCTACCAAAGTGACATCCGCAACGGATTCAACTTCTTGACCACCCGCTGGGCTAGCAACCACCACTTCCCGGACCGCAAGTCGAACTTTGTTGGCGAGCACGGTCCTGGTATCGATGCCATTGTGGGCCAGAGACTTGCTCACCACCCGCCTCGCTCTATCGGTCTGCCTGATGGCAAGGATCCTACTGAGGCGCGTATTGGACTCGACCGCTGGGTGATCCCACGAGGTGGTGAATACTTCTTCACGCCATCCATCAAGGCGCTGAAGGAATATCTGACTGGCCCCCCTGATTATCCGCCAGCGCTTGCCGGTCCTTGAGAGTTGTTGTCTTTTAGGGAGCAGACCTGTTAGCCGCATGACGAATCTGAACCATGAGCAATTCATCAAGAGCGGTGAACGTATCCATCCAGACTGAAAGTCCACCGCTGCACAGGACCTGCGTAGTCAGCTGTCGTGGGTAATTTATCGCGCTCTAGACGCGATATGCTCGGGACAACCTTCGTATCTGAATCATGTAGCCTCTTCCAAAAGAAGGCGAGGTAGGAACAAACGGGGCTGGTATTTGTGGGAAAGAAAAGAAGCATGCCGCTTATCTCTTATCGTCACCTCTTATCGCTTATCGCTTATCAGATCTCCAAAGAGCACGCGGATAAGCGGCTGTGAATTCCCCTACGCAAATATCTGTCATGTTCTACCCAGGCAATTTTCCAACCCTTGGGACAACGACGTTTGACGTAATGATCGCACACCTGAAAAAGATCTTGTTTTGGTGTTTCCATCTTGCCCATCGTGTCTGTCGTGTCTGTCGATGATTGAGGAGGTTTACTTATCGGATGTGGGCATTCTGGGCTCTTTGTGAGGAGAAGCTGCTTTCCTTCCAGGCTTGTCGCATGTTACACGACCATTGACAAGGACCGAAGGAACTCCAAATCGAAAATCAACTTCCTTTTGTCACTGACCTCGCGATGGATGGCAAGCAGTCCGGCAGTGACGCGACTCTGGGCTCCCAGATAGAGCCGCAGGAATCTTCCGTCTCGGTCCGTCTCGGTGTCAGCGACTCTACCGCGTCAGATCGACCAGACCATACCGCTCCGAATCGCAGTACAACCCCCAGTGAGCCCAATGGAACCACAGATGAAGCTCGACTTCTCGACCCTCAACTCGCCCAAACATTATCACGCCGCAAGACATATGCATCGGGTCATGAAGGGAAGAACGGGGTGCAAATCGAGAGGTTGATATGTGTAGCAGCAGCCGTTGGTGATTCGCGAATCGTAAGTATTTCTCAACCCGGCCACGAGGGCATCATCTCCTGTCATAAACTGGTCGGACCAAAGTGTGCCTCCAGGTCGAGATTGCGAAGGAGCGAGGTTTGGGGTTCCGATGGTGATATGTCGGGGGTTCAACCGATCACAACCTCGACCACGTAGGGAATAAGTTGGCGCGGGTAAGTCGTTCCTCGTTTCAGAAGAGGCTTTGTTCCGCTGTAAACGGAGCCCGATTATATCTTCTGGCCCTAATGTCATTTTGGTCATGGGTACGATATGTGTAAGTTAGAGCCTGAGGGATTGTGGCTGTGGGTTGGCAGCTGTTTGTGTCATGCGGGGGGAGTGATCGATGGGAAAGTTAAAAAGACAGGAAAAAGACACCATACGGAACATGCGTCAATCAAGTTGTTATCCAAGTCTATTTGCCGCCGATGAGGCTGACAGGTATAATATATTATACTATATGCAAGAAGGTAGAAAAAGGATGCAAACTAGCGTCTGTGCAAGTCGATGCCACTGCAAAACCGATGAGTAGCATCTTCGCGAAAAGAAACAAACCCCTTGCAATCAAGTAATCTTGGTATCCCTCCATTTTTCAACTCCCGTCCTACGCATTATCACTCACTACTCGCTTGGTCCATCAACAATCATCCTTACCCAACCCAACGCAACCCAATCTCAAGTGTCCCATTTCTTCTCCAGCTGCCGGTCCTACAAGGCGCTCAAATCCAACGGCACACTGCTTCCCCTACCCGCGCGGTACTTCCTCGGCCCGCCAATGAACTCCCTAGGCTTCGGGAACGTATCCTCACTCACAAACTTCCACCTTGGATCCTGGACGATGTATCTCGTGCTGCCGCCACCGGAATGCACTGGACTTGGAGACTTGTTTCCGCCTGTACCGTTCGGTGTAAGGATGAAGTTGCTGGGGTCAAGCATAGACTTGATGACGGAACCTGATCGTGCTGATCTCGTCGAGGGCGAATGGGAGAGCGAGGGAGGAGCTGGGGCCGAGGATGGCGGCGGTGGAGGAGGAGGTGCGGGAGCCGAATGAGGAGGGCTTGGTGCTGCTGAGCGAGGAGGAGCGCTGGGCGGAGGTGGCGGAGGGGGTGCTGCTGGTGAGGAGACGCTGCTCGCGGCGCGGATGGCGGCTTGGACGGCAATGTTCTGGGAGAGATTGCTGGTTGACGAGGACGGCGGAGGTGGTGGAGGAGGCTGCGAACGTGAGGGAGCCGGTGGCGGTCGCGGGGCCGCTGTTGGAGGCGGCGGGGGTGGTGCCGGAGGAAGAGACGGAGCACCAAATGAGGGCGGGGGAGGAGCGGATGTGGGTGGTGGAGGTGGCGCTGAAGGAGGTGCCGAAGAGTGGATAGCCGCGGAAGGCTTGCGGGAGCCCGGAGGGGGGGGCGGTTTCTTGCCAACTGGCGGCGGAGGCGGCTTTGACGATGCCGAACTCGCAGTCTTCCTGAGGTTGGCCATGGATGGGTGGAAAGTAGGAGCTGATGGCCGCCCAGGGATTGCCGGGGCTGCGCCGGGAGGCGGGCGGGGGGCCGAGACCGTTGGTGGTTTCGGGGCTGACCTAGATGTTGACTCCGGGTCGGAAAGATACGATGAATCCCGGTTGGCGCCCGTATCTACACCACCACCCGTCTTCCGTAGCTTTGGCATGCCTCCAGCGAAAAGGCCTCCGAGCTGCGGCGCAGCCTCCATGCCCGTTGATCCTCCTTGATTCCGGTCGGCTAAATCGCTGTTGCTACGGGCACGGTTGCCGGGTACTGGAGGCGCAAGACTTCCGGGAGCCTTGGGCAGGCCGGGAATAGGAGGAGCCCCCCCTAATGGAGATGGACCTGGTCCGCTGCCCGATGTTGGGGCGATGATGGGCGCCGATCGATCATTGGTTACTGCTTTCTTGAGCGCCCTTCCCTTGGTGATATCTGTGAGCAAAGCACCCTATGAATTAGTCAGTACATCTCTTCTGTTGCGGGCTCGTGGGGCCGGAGGTGTTCTTTTGGCGCACCCTATTAGGAAGACCGGCAGGTGGTCGGCCTGGAAGTGCTCCGGGGGGAGGGGGCGGCGGCGGCGGAGGTCCCCCCATACCCGGAGGCGGCGGAGGGGGAGGAGGTGGTGGAGGTGGCATAGCGTATTGCGTTGGCGATGTGAGAGTTGAGGTCAATCGGGAGGCGTCAGGAAGTGAGAGACTTGGACCCTCAGCTCGTTGCTTGTAGTTGCGGGTCGAACCGAAATTACCGGTCGATGGGACGTCTGCAGTGCGGGAAACGGGACAGCGCTAAGTATGTCGAGCTCGGTACGGGGTTCTGACGCTGAGCACCGGCGGTCGTGTGTAGTGCGGTGGTTGTTGAAGACGAGATTAAGTGCGTATAAGTCACAGCACGTGTCAGAGTAGGCGAGTGTTGATTGTTCCTTTGTGAATGATTCGATTAAGTTCAGTGATTGTTCTCCATGTCCCAGTGGAAGTGGAAGCAGGCTGCGTCACTCCTTTCGAGGGCGCTGGGCGGTTGCCTGTGGGTCAGTGCGCTACAGCGGGGTGCATTGGATGCCAAGCCTGCAGCATGAGAGCTGGGGCAGGCAGTCTCCACTCTGCATACACAGCAAGTGTGAGGCTCAGCCACTCCATACACCAGCCACACTATCAGTTATTGATGAGCTTGAAAGATGCGAACTGTTGATCTCTCTCTCGGATCTTGTCACTGTCCGTTCGCCATACTCGTGGGCCGAAACGGTACTCGGTACTCCCGACCATGACTGTCATACTTACTGTCAACACAGAGATTTACAAAGCTGCCCGTGCTTCCCGCTGTCTTTCATCTGGATAGTCAACCAGTCACCACTTACTTGATACTGTGTCTACCAAGAAACTGATTCTTTGGCAGCTTCACGCAGCTCAAAAAGAGCGCAGGTATGAGACAAAACGCTTGCTCTGGGCTTTTGGCTGAAACAACGATTGAGCAGTCAACACAACATCTCCGATCGAGGTCAAAGAGTCTCCCCAAAGTGATGAGCTCTTGAAACAAGCTTTCCAGAAGCCGTCGTGGGAGTAGATCTTACGTAAACACATCTTTCCCGGCTCTGGAAGACGCGCAAGATATCGGTTTGGCATTTCCCAATCTCCCGGACACCTCATGTTGTTTGACATGCTGGCTACGAGCATCTCCTCCCTAGTTGCATGTGCCAGCACCGCTACCTTACTGGCCAAGACCGGATGAACCGTTGTCGTTTGGGTAGGATTTCGCTACTCTTTTAAGCTAGCGTATAACGCCGTGGCACAGAGACTAAGAGGCCAAGAGCACCCTATGCACCGATCTGCACCATCGTGTCTAGCTCTTCAAGCTCTCTTTTGACCGCAGCACAAACCAGAGAGCCAGACACTCCGGCCTCACTTCCCCAACTCCAATCACCACCTTTTCTTGACCCCTTTTCCCGATACTACCGTCTACGTGGTTGTTTTCCCTTGCACCTCCGGATCTCCCAGGCGCTCTCTAGGCCCTCTCCACACCGCACACGCCTGTCCTCCACCTGCTCTCCGTCGGTGACTCGGGGCGGTGGATATCTCCGACTCTCCCCCACCAACTCTCCCCACGGGGTCAGGCGGGTCACGACTCAACGAGTCCCATCGGTATCCCGGTGTGTCTGCTTCACCAAATCCACCCGAGATCCATCCCACTGCAAGGTTTAGGCCTTCAGTCCGCCTACCATGCTTCTCCGTCCCTACAACCTCAGGGCCACCACGGCCGACCTCACCACGGCCACCACCGGGCGGCAGAGTCGTCAGGTCTGCGGCCTTATCTACTCCCGCCAGCAACATGCCCGACCGGCGTCTGCGCCCGTGCCTGCGCCGTTTGCCAAGCGCTCCCTGGTGACACTGAGTGCCGGCACACACCTGGCCAAGCTCACCCAAGAGCGCTCAGCCGCGTCGATCGCTGCTGTCCGTATGCTGAGCACCACTAGCTCCCTTTCAAAGGTGAAACGGGTGCCGTCGCTGTCGCAATCCGCCCAGAAAAAGAGTCCCAAGGCATCCCAGTCACAGAATCAGCCATCGTCTTCGTCGTCGTCATCGCCTTCTGCATCTGCTTCCAAGTTCACGGCCCCGCAGAAACTACCGAAACCCCAGCAGCGGCTAGCCACCGAGACCGCACCCCCTCAGGCCCAGGGACAGCATGCCACTCCCGATCTTGACCGTGTCACCAAAGAGTTTCTGGCCAAGCAGGGCATCCCGTCGGAGCACATGACCCTCACCGCTCTGCGCGCCTTGGTCCAACCAACCGTCCCGTTAGCGGCTTCTGCCTCTGCTACTGCCTCTGCCTCTGACTCCTCTCATGACAGCCAGTCCCCCGCAGCCGGCGCAGAGGCCGATCAGACGGGTGCGTCTGATCTGCTTGGTCTGGATGCTAACGGCCGGAACGCCCGGGCCTCGACGGCTGCTCCTGAGCGACTTCAGCCTCTTACCTACTTGAGCTTCAACCAGGATGCCGCTGACAAGATCTCAGATGCGGCATATGCAATCATCTCGCATCCTCCTGTTGTCATCACCCCACTGCTGCTCAAAGAGTATGTTGCTCTTCAGGCCTCCCTTGGCAAGCCCAAGACACTGCCGCACGTTTTGGGCCTATATGCGTACAAGGCTGCCCCCAAGCTTAGCTCTGGAAAGCTGGCCTACAAGGAGCGGAATCCCGACATGCCAAAGAACGCGGTTGATCCCGAGGTTGCTGAGATGGCACTGGACGCCGCATTTGATGCCAAGGACCTTGATGCCGCTGTTGGCATTGTCGAAAATACGTACTCTACTAAGGCTTTCACCCGCGCCAAGTTGTTGAGAAAGGCACTTCTACCCATGACGGGCTTGGGACTCACTCCTGTCGCTGCCTGGGCTCTCGCCAAGAACTATGGTACATGGCAAGATTCAATGGAGACTGTTTTGGCGACCAACGTAGCCTTCTTCGGCATGCTGGCCTACATTGGCTTCACTGCGACCATGGGCATTGTGGCCACTACTACGGCAAACGACCAGATGAAGCGGGTGACCTGGGGCCCGGGTATTCCGCTGCGGGAGCGATGGATCCGAGAGGATGAACGGGCCGCTTATGACAAGATTGCTTGCTCATTCGGATTCGGGGAAGTGCTTCGTTACGGAGAGGAGGAAGGAGAGGAGTTTGACGTGCTCCGTGAATATATTTTGAGCAAGGGAATGATTCTCGATGCCGTCAACCTAATGCCAGGCATGCAATAAATTGCAGTCTTGGGTTGACTTACGGCACCTATCTATCGAGAGCCCGAGAACGCCATCATTTTCACACGCCCCCCGTGCGACCCGGAAGAGTCTTGGCACCGAGTACCGGTGGCTGTGAAGACTTGGGAGACCGAGTTGTCGATAAGACCCCGGTCTTCCTAGCTTAACCTCTTTACCGCTTGGTCACCAAGTACCTTAGTTGCCAAGCTAGCGATCGGCGGGAAGACTTACATATTTACAAGCCTTCGAGGTTGCCAAGTTCGTCCAAGACGTCCCAGCAGATGAGAAGATATCAAATCAATCTAGGATGCCTACCGCCCAGAATGGACACCAGACTAGCTCACCTCCCTTTCTGTGCAGAGGCTCTTCTGCGGCTTCCCATTGTCTTGATGTAAGTACCGGTAATACAGCTAGGGTATCAAAGTGGAAAAAGAAACAATCATCTACCGGCTCTAAATCTCTCATCTTTCTTTCATCTTGTACCGTGTTCTTTAAGACGTTGCATAGACTTCGACCCAACCGACCGCAGTCGGTCCCACGTTTCCGTTCCCCACCTAGAACTAGGCTGTTTCTCCATGCATCCCTAGTCAACAACTCGATCACTACTCCAGTGGGTTGAGACTCCCGCGACTCAAATCCGATCTGTGGCTTTGCCTAGTCGACATTTCCCAGTCGACTCTTCCCACCCCCTACGTCACCCCAGTTGCTTGGCGTTTATTATCTACTTCTTGTACTCCTTGTCCCTCCTCCCGATTCCCCTTATATATACAAGTCCCAATTCCCCATCTGGTCCTAATTGGGATTGTTTGATCAAGAGCTCTGGAGCATTCACAAATATTCTAGAAATCATTCAATTCTATCTCTTCTTTACGCAAAAAGTTCAGATCTCATATTCTTTACAAGTCAAACTCCATCACTCTTCAGCCTAGCATGGCCGGCGGTTTTGAACCCATCGACCCTGAGCAATGTCAACATTATGCCGAATTCGCCTCACACCTCGGCCGGACGGCCTTTGATGGGATTTACTGGTCCCTCTTCGTGTTTGTCATACTCATGCTTTTCCTCGCCTCATGGAAGTATTCAGGGTATGTTTTCTCCCCTCATTCCTGTTTGTATCCAACACTCACTAACATGTTCCCCAGAACCTGTGAGGCGCTGGCAGATTCCAGACCTGGCACAAAGCATTACCGGCACAAGATGCAACGATGCCTTCTCATCTGCTCCGGTTACTTTGTGCTCTCCATCATTGCCGTGGTTATGGAGGTCTACGCCCTATTAGCTTTGCAATTCTGTGACGGCGAAGACCTCATGTCGCTCTACTGGTCTACTTGGACGATGCTGCAGGTCGGCTCGCTCATAGCCATCTTGGGCATTATCCTGGCTGCTTTCAACGCCATTCGTGGTAACAAGAACCCGTGAGTTTTTCTCTCTCCCTTTCTGTCAGAAAAAAAGTGTGCTAACATTGTTCTTTAGACCATGGGCACTAGCTCTCGGCACTCCCGTTCTCGTCGTCGCCGGCATCGGCCACGCCTTTCACGGCGCCATGCGCAAGCGTGTAAAGCGCGTTCGATCCAGGAGCTTGCGCTCTCGAAGCCGGGGTAGATCGGAGAGTAGTCTCAAGGGAATCTCGACCAACGACTTGCCCATGAGCAGGGAGTACGTATTTCTTTCTTTACTTGTCCTTTGCCTTATCTCTACCCCCGGCCCAAATCTGAAACCGCCCCCAACCACAGAGACTAACAACAACTCCCAGGGAGACAATCCGGGTAGAAGAAAGTCCCACCGATGAAAACAACACCACCACCAGCAACAACAACGAATACCGCGCCAAATTACTCGGCTACACCCCCGAAGGCGCCCCGATCCTCCAGTTCTTCGATGACCCCGGCAACAGCATCGATCCCGAGCGCGGCACCATTTTGGGGAAGAACATGACGAACGGACAGATCATTGTCGCCTTTAAGAGGTCTATGATTATGGTTTCGGACGGTAACAGCAACATCAGCAGTAACTTGTCGGACCCGAACGAAAAAGCTTCTTCGCCATCATTACTTGTGCCACCCCCTCCCCCTTCGCCAAGGCCGCCGCCGGTCGTCAGGATTGCTCCTCCGCGCCGCCGTCCGTCTGACGAGGAAGTCGAGGAGGCAGAGGTGCATGTCTCCCCTGTTTGAGACGGGATGTCTTGGGACGCCACCCACTTTCCGGGTTTCCCTTTTTTTCCACTTTTTTTTCTTATCTCTTGGCTTTTTTTTTTTTTTTTTTTTTTTTTTTTTTTTTTTTTTTTTTTTTTTTTTTTTTTTTTTTTTTTTTTTTTTTTTTTTTTTTGTTTTTTTTTTTTTGACTTTCCACGAACGACATTTTCTCTTTTTGGCATAGCGTTTGGTTTAAGAAAAAATAACCTGGCTTAAACACCGGCTTTTTCGGGATTTCCGTTCTTTTTTCTACTTCCTTGCTTTTCTTGCACTTCTTGTTGGGAAATTCCGTACTCAGATCTCCATGTTGTGAGAGATGGTAGATTAGCGCCTTCTTCCCGCGGCTGGGCTTGCGTTATCTAGATACCCATGACGGTGCGCGAGAGCTGAGGGCGTAAGGGTGGGTGTGAGGGAAATGAGATTGTAAATGCCAGATCCATCTATGCATGTCAGGCTTATCAATCACAAACCTTGTTCAAACATCAATTTTGAAGTCTGCCATTTAGGTTTAGAGCAGTGTGTTCTTCGTGCGTTCATACCGTGTAAGAATGAAACAAACCATTCAAGTACTCGGTTCTTCTGTCCTTTCCCGTCCTATAACTATTCCGACTAATATGAAGTGCCTTGTTCCTCCTCAGGGTCAAACTCCGCACGCATCTCTGATTACTTTGCACAAATACCTCAATATTAACAAGATAGGTAACAGTGTGAAGTAGTTACCCGTCGTTGTACCTCCTTGTTATCCGTCATCACTCCCTCCCTCCCTCCCTGTACCTAACCTTCCCCCTAACATTCTCTCCTCCTGATTCTCCTCCAAAAAGGCACATACAATACACCCCTGGAAAGTTTGTTAGCTCGAGACCTCTGGTCAACTTGTCCAGGCGTTTCCACATCAACTTTATGTGTTTTGTTCGATTACAGGGGCTTAAAATTGATATGAATATGTCAAACCAGATTCTAATAATCTGTTTTTAGTTGATGATTATACATTTCGAAGTACCATTACGGCGTTCAGGACGGGTTGGTATGAATCTTCGGGGTGCCAAACTAACAAACAAACCAGTATTGGACTGTACACACATACATTGTGCATATGAAGGACTTGCTAAAGACAGAAATGGATGGAAGTGGATTGTGTAACATGACTGCCAAGCGGGAAAACTAAGACACGCCCAAGTTCCGGCGAAACACGTGCTGACAGCAAGGTTTACCAAGAGACGCATGTCTTGAGCACGTTCTACCTCAGTTTATGGAGGTTATTCACGTGCAAAAGCCATTCAAGTTGCTAATCTGTAGTGTCCCAACTTTCGCAAAGCCAAGGCACATGACCACTGCCTTGTTTCTGTTACATCCTTTACAAATAGGTTGAAGTGTCAGAGTTGGGAGATCCGAGGTATCGTGAAACGGGAGGACGGGAACTCAAACCGTCTGTCAAACTGATCTAATCGGACGCAGAACGAGCGGCGGGGAAAACCGAGGAAGGAAAGAGAAGCCTACCTCTACCCACGAGTCTGGAACCGGAAAGTACGCGCGTTTCACCGTTCACGTGGCTTTGCCATAGGGGCAGGAGCTATCGTGGTGTATGTAATCTGTACTCACCTCAGAACCAACATCCAAAAAGCGGAAATACTTTTTCCATGACAAACTTTCGTCTTACAAATTGGAAATCTACCTTGCACCATTACCCAATGCTGAGATGTACGGCAGAGTAGGTATTTAGAGTACCTAGTAAACGGGCCAAGGACTTCTGTTCTTGACACAAGAGTGTAACGGATTACCTACATCACCCTCCGGAGTCCGGGGTCCCGGCCAGTTTGTTCACCGCGCGGACAAGCAAGGTACACAAGTACAGTACACAATGCAAGAGTTCGGAGGATATGTAAACATCCGGCTTGGTTTTTTCTGTCATCCGGGGTTTCATAGAGAGATGAGTCCGCGCAGGAACTTTCATATGTCATAATGTGGAATGGGTGGATACTTCTTTTCTGGGACTTCCCTATCACGGATAGTACAGTTTCGTCGGTTGGTGTCTGTTGTAGAGGTAGGGTTTTACACAGCCACGATTGATCTGGAATGCTAGATTCCGGGGAAGACAAGGACAAGGTTGATCCTAAAAGATGTTTTCGCCTCTTGGTGGAGTTGTTGGTTTTGGATGTGGTTTGGTGTTTTGGATCTCAAGTCCATAACGCCAAGCGGTGGAGGTCTTGAATCTGGGGTGCATACGTATTCCCCATAGTCAAGTCGATCTTCTCGTCAATTTACATACCTTTCTACCTTACTCATCACCGGTGAGCCCCGTACGTACCTACTGTCTTCATTTCCATCCCAGTCACCTCGATTAGACGGAGTTCATCTCATCTATCAACCCGTCTCCCCGGGATGATATTAACCGCCCGCCTGTGAGTGTAGACCCAAGACGGTTTTATCTGAGACTGGGAAAATAACACAAACTTCCAAGTAAGGTAAGATTTAAAATACCACAGACAACACAAGATCTTGGCCCTCTTCCGGTCTTAGACATAAGAGACACAGAGATCTTGGCTCACTATAGATATACACAGTACAACCCGCCGTGCCCGGCACCGGCGCATACCAGACATCCCAACTAGATTATCCTCGTGGTCAATCCGAAACAAATGATAGGCTGTTGAGACTACGTCGTCATCATTTTCTGTCTATAAATCACGAGCAAAGATAAGAAGCGGGTACCGACTCAAATACATCCCTAAATATCGGCATGTCAACCTGAAAAATCACAATACAGTTAGTAACTCATAGTAAAGGCAAGGGGGGTAGTTCAAGTCCCGTGTCATATCACGGGAACCCAACAGCCAAGCACGTACGTACATTTATCCACCCTGACATCTAAATATCCAGCTATCCACGCATACTACCCATCAAGCTTTCTTTCCTGGGAAGCTTGGGTGTGATCTGTGCAACCACCTCCATCCAGGTACATAAGCCGAGTACTGCAGTAGGCCCAAGACCGAGCCAAGAGTTCCCTGTATCAAATAATTCAGTAGTATCACAAGCAATGTGATTCTTGAAGTTGTTTTCAACCAGGTACAGTACCAAAGTACACACAAACATACGTGGGGGTCTATAGAAAAGCAAAAGAGAAAGGGAACAAGGGCTGACTGGTTGGCTGCATTGTTGAGCGGCGGCAGCGGTGATCAGGGGGTGGCTTTCCCGTTTCCCCATTTTGAATGGGCTATCGTGGGGGTGGAATGGAAGTTGTACTATGTATGTAAGTAGTCGGAGGAAGAGCAAGAAACGGGCAGACGGGTAAGGAAACACCCGGCAAGGGATTGGTGACGGTGACAGATGGGAGATCATTGAGGCTGTGCATGCGAGATGCGAGACTGTTATGGTGTGTGTGGTTGTGTGGTTGTGTGGTTGTGTGGTTGTGTGGTTGTGCGGGCCAGTTCAGTTCAGTGTAGCTTGTTGAGCTTGTTGAGCTTGTTGAGCTTGTATTCCCGCCAGTCGTCACGCTCGGCTCTCCTCCATGCTTTCCATGGATCTAAAGATCCTATAAGGAAGGGTGTATGTATGTAGTGTAACTGCCGTGTACGTACTTCGTACGCCATTCATAGATATGGTAAGCCAAGAGGCGGCTGAAGCTAGTATACCGAAAGGGTAAACGTTCTCCTTTCGATCTCTTTCTCGTCATTCTGTATCCATATTAGGCATTGTGAAAAAGAGACGAAGGTGCAACGAGCGGCATTCCAAGGAGTGTGATCGGCTGGTATCATGATGACTTTCTCTTCCTCCTCTTCTTCTTCCCTCTTCCAAACATGGCAGGTTAAAATCCCAACCCAACCACGGTCTTGGTCGATCTCACCGCTAACGAGATCCGAGCCCAACTATCATATCCCAGACAGCCAAGGAGGGCCAAGCAAAGGCCGAGATAAAGCCAAGAGCCAGGCCGCGTACAGCACCCGATCCACAGACTGGAATCCTTCTCAAGGAAAGTATTTGTCATCCCGTTTCGGAATGGGCTAGACTGAGGGCGTAAGGCTGGGTGGTTGTGACGTGACTAGGGGATACCTGTATATTGCATAGAGAGATGTTTTCGACTTGCAGGTAACCGATATCGTTGATCCTATTATATCAGTCGAGTCTTCTACCCAAGTCAGACTTTATTACCTGTTATTTTCTAGTGTAGCTTCCGGTCTTATTCCAATGTCTTGTCCTTTCTTGGTACAATTTGTCCCGGGTCCTTCCCGTCCTTGGTATTCGGAGGCGGCCTGTAAACCTACCTCCACGCTCCGTAGCTGCCGAGAACCATCATCCATGTCTCTCCTACCTTGATAATCGCTTTGAAACCGGAGTGACCGGAATCAGCGCTTCTATAAACCCCGCGCGTCTATGGCGTCGTTCTTGGCTTCCGAGTGGTACTGTGCTCTGCCGGTGGTGGTGCTTCCAGACCGTCCTGCACCGCAGTATTTATCGGGACCAAAAGCTGACCTCTTCCGTGTCCCGTCCCTTGGCGGCGCTCTCGGCGAAAACAAACAATACACGGAGCGAAAAGTTCGAGACACAATCAACAATGGAAACCTGGCATGCTCCCCTCGCTCTTTTTTCTTTCTTTCTAGTCCGGTACCTCCCTCATGCATTCAATTACTGCACCCTTCCGGCTCGGCCAACCTGCAAAATCTCGCCCGTTGGCCGGTCATCGCTGCGTAGCACCGGCCAAGAGCTGCCGTCTGCCTTCCACAACGTAACCTCCAGCTTAGTGCCGAGGATCTTGTAGCTTGACTTCTCAGGGACGATGGGCCCAAAGAGCGACACCTCCGTCTTGTACCGTTTTACGGGGCTGTCTGTCGTGGGCAGATCCAGGTCGATGGCGTTGGGCTTGAACTCAACCTTGGCGGCGTCCTTGTCGATCTTCTTGAGGAAGAAAGATGCGATGACTGACGAAGGGGTCTGGTAGAAGTCGGTCCTGTAGAGCAAACACGGGTCAGTTGAGCTGCAGTGGAATGGCAGGATCAAGGAGATGAAGATGGAAAGATTGTTTGCAGGACACAGCCATCCTTGGCCGGCCTTGGCTGCGAAACATCACTATAACGGACGGAACTTACCTGACCGTCTCCAAGATCTCCTCGCCTCCCGATGCGGCCGCAGCCTCCTTCTTCCCGCTGCCGACAAACAAGTGCCGATCCTTGGTCTTGCAGCCCTCGATCTTCATGAACTGGTCAAACTCGAGGACGCGGCGCTTGCAGCAGCTGTACCCCTTGCTTCCCTCGTGGAAGATGGGAGCGCCGGGGTGGTGTACGCACTTCTCGCCCTCGCGGCTGGCGCCCTTCTGGTAGGTCGCGCCGCAAGCCTTTCTCCTGCACACGCGGCCATCCGGGATCTCGATTCCTTCCTCGTCATCATCGGATTCTGGCGCCGGCGGCGGAGGGGTGGGAACATGTTGCGCAACGGGCACGGGCGTACGGGGTGGTGGCGGAGGGGTGGCGGCCTGAGCCTCGAGCAGTGATGGATCGGCCTCATTCTTCTCGATCTTGGGGGGAAGATCGGTGGTACTGTGCTTGCCTTCGGTGCAAGGCTCAATAGCCATAAACTCTTCGAAGGTGAGCACGCGCGGTTTGCAGCACTTCCATCCTAAGCAGCCATGTGCGTCAGCCGGGGCTATCTCTACACTCCGTCGAACTTCAACAAGACCGAATTGGACATTACTTACCCTTCTGGCCTTCGTGGAAAACAGGGGGTCCAGGGTGGTAGCGGCAGACCTCCTCAGGGTCGGTGTAGACCTTGCCGCAACCTTGATGGACGCACTTCTTGGCCTCGGACATGGTGGATGTTTAGCTGCTATCCAATTATGCAGGTGTGAGAACCTTGAAAGACAGTCCAAGCAGATTCGCTTGACGTGAATGATGCGCTATCGGGAAGAATAAAGAATGCAGACTGTATTGATAGAAGGTTTGGTCGTTGCTCGTCCAACGTCAACAGGAGGAGGGTGTGGTTTGTCTAGATAATAAATGGAGTACGAGATGGGCCTTGTGGAAGCTTCCGTCAGAAGAGCGTGGAACATTCAAGCTTTCTACAGCATCAGCGGCTTCCTTTCGTTCCAGCGTGCCAATTCCCAAACAGGGTCGCTCGTGCCAGACGGTGCCACTGCCGGGGGCGCTGTCGGGCTGAGAAGTGGGGGCGGGGAAAGCACGCCGGAGCCATGAGCTCGGGCCCGTACTGTTGTTGATACAGTGGTCGCGTGCTCTGTCGTGTTGGCGCGTACAGTGGGTGTGCCCCCGGCAGGCAAGCCAGTTCGTTCTACATGCTTTGTCCACTTGCAAGCGCTATGTCCAACGTCAACATCATCCGATTGAGCTGAACATCGACAGCACACGGCACTGAGCACACTCTGCAGTGGCTTACTTCAAAACCCCCAAAGGAAAACAACATGCGCATTACAAGCCGTCTATTTCAGTCTTTTCCCTCCCGGATCACATTCTTCAGGCGTGAGGGCTGTGGTCTATGTGTTCAGGCAAGATCTGTCTTATCCGATGTCTGGGACCGCCGGCCCTTCGAGTACAAGGAAGTCGACATTGTCAAGCCAGAATCTAAGGCTTGGAGAGATCTTTATGACTTTGATGTTCCAGTGGTGAGTTCCTTTCACTCGTCAACTCTTTAGTGTAAGTGGGAGTTAACACTCAGTGACACTTTTACAGATTCACATCAGCAAAGCTCAAGCCCCAGAAGAAGACCCGAAGCTCTCATCCAAGGCCGTCAAGCTGATGCACCGCTTCACGGTCGAGCAGGTTGAAGCTAAAATGGATCAAGTCGAAAAGTCATGAGAGAGGCAATCCTATTATTGGCACCCGTGTATGTCGATACCACTGCCTCACTCTCGTTAATACGATGCCGGCTTGTCCTGCTTCCCTTGGCCGCGCGCAATGGTTAGGCTGTCCGCCATTGCAGCCCCCAACAATGTGTAATCCGTCGCGACACTGATCATATGAAATCCCTTGTCGGCATACTGTCTGGCCTGGTCTCCGCCTGTGCAGAAGATGCCGCACTTTTTGCCCGCCGTTACAGCAGCCTTCAGGATCCTTTCAATCGCCTCATCCAGCTCAGGGTCCATTTTTCCCTCGATGATGGGGTGGCCGATATTATTACCCAAATCAAAAGGTCCAATGAAGATGACATCCACGAGCGGAGCGATCTCTTCAACCGAGTCCAAAGCTTCCTGCGTCTCGATCTGTACCATGGTCAAGAGGCTCTCGTTCGCTTGCTGTAGGTATTCGGTGAAGGTTGGCATGGGGTTGAAGTTTTGCATGGCAATGGGCGATCCAAATCCCCTTTTGCCTTCTGGTGGGAACTTTGCCGCGGTCACCAAGTTCTTGACATCCTCAACAGTTCTGATGAGCGGTGCAAGGATCTAAAATCCGTTAGACAATGGCTCAAAACATACATACCGTCATGCACTTACTCCGTGGGCACCGCTATCCAACGCTCCTGTAAGGGGTATATCAGTAACTGTCCAAGTGGCAAGGCAATATGAACGGCACTCACGCTTGACCATCCATGGCCGAAGGTCTGGGATTCGAACAATAGGAGAAACGCCCAGGGCAGCAATGGCCGGAACAGCTTCATGCATCGCAGCATCTGACCAGTATCATTCAGCTCAACAAAGCCCAGTATTTACTACCACATTCTCGGTTACCTACCGTCAATGTTTCCATGCTCGCAGTCAACCATCACCCAGTCAGCCCCTGATCGAGCGAGAATCCTTGAGATATTAGCGCCCGGCAGCATCTGCCAGACACCCATAGCAGGGCGGTTCTCCTGGGTGAAGATTTGCCGCAGCGGATTGGCCGTGAGCATCTTGGAACTTGGGTTACCGGAAGCCATTGTACGGAGTTGAAAAATGGGAGTAACGTAAAGAGGCTTGTTCAATGCAACGATATGAGGTCTCAGGAGTCTTGAAGTACGAAGGAGAGAGAAGGTATGTCGAGTCATCGGGGATATAGCTGGAAGCTCGGACTAAGTAAACCCGAAGACTTTCGAGCAAATTCCGATGACGCTATGAATTCAAGATGTATGTACAGTAATTCGCAGCCCCAAACCGATATCCGGCCGCCAAAAGCTTGAGGCCAATTGAAACGACCTGACGGCAGATGGCGAGGAAATGTACCGGGTGCGTTGGTGGAAATGTTCAACAGCTAGCCAGAGTTGGTGCACCTCCGGGAGATGTTCGTCCCCCGCGTCCGTCTAAGAGATAGGGCGGGGCTCCTACTGCGGGGTTAAGTGGTGATTTCTCCCTCCGCATTCGGTTCTACCTAGGCTATTCTGGTTGTAAACACGGCAATCCTCGGTGGTATTCAAGATGTAAATTATCAAATACTTGGAACTTCCAGTCTTGAAGCATGAGAATGGCAGGTACAGTACTTTGGACCGTCTCAGAGACGTCTACCTGTCAAGCCAAGGTGAACGGTGACAGTCATCAACTCGGTCCTGCTCAAACTCGTCCGCTGCTACGCAATTCCCAATGGTACTCTTTGCGAAGACCGGGGGATAGTAATGACAATATCCAGAGGGAGAAAAATTGTCTATTATTGCTGGTAAAACACACGATGATAAGGACAATCATCCAAGCAGGAACCAAGAACATTTGCGGTAAGGCTAGCTGGCTAGACTAGAAATACTCCCTGGCTAGATTAAACCCACTTTTATCGCTTTTATCGCTAAGTAAGCCCAGCTAGCCGCCCAGCCGCCCAATACACCCCAGTATACCGTACACATCACTGCCCAACCGCCGCCACTATTACGTAGTCTATTAGCAATCGTTAATTATACGCGCAATTAAATAAAGCTATTACGAAATCTTACTTTAATATTACGCAATTATTTTAAACGATTATCTTACTATTTTTATTATTATTTTATAGAGTATCATCGAATTCGCCGTATTACTATACTATCCGCTAACAAATCTCTAATTACGACCGTATACCCTATACAATCAAAATAAATCAAATTCCTACCCACCCAATTATAATAATTAATACTAACAGTAATCAATTAGAATCCCTAGCTAAAATACCCTCGAATCCAATATAAACAATTATTCTTGAATAGAGTACAACCCCTTTTATTAAAATCTAATCGCTATTAATCCGCCGCCGCTACTATAAACCTTCGAAATCGCCGTCGCAATCGCAATCACCATCCCCTAATAGACAGAGGCCGCTATTTACCTCCGCGGGCTACAATAATAAAGTCGCTACATTCAATACACTATAAGACTACGCCGTATAGTAAGGCTTTATAATTATATTATACAATAATATAAAGAGTAGGAAAATAGGGGAGGAGACCGTCGTTATACGTATCGACTATTATTATATATATAGCCGCATTTATAAATCTACCGGATAAAGTATTCGAAATACTACCTTAAAGCGATTCGACTACTTATACCGAACAAAAGTTGTATTACGGAAAAGGTAGGGCAATTAGTAGTTCGCTAAAGAAATTAATAATAATTACAATTACAACCTTAACGTAACTAACCTCGCTAATAACATTATTTATCGATAATAGATTCGTTATAATTATAAAAACATTATTATTATTACTATCAAGAGGTTATTTAGTATTATTAAGATAATTACCCGTTAAATCGTTTATTATTTTAATAGAACGTTAGATTACAATAATATAAGCGAAGAAGATACTGCCGCTATCCAATAAATTAACTATAATAATCTATTTAAAAAATTACATAGTCTTCGAATCTTTATTATAATTAAAGAAGTATTATCACAGGGTTAACCTATATCGCACGTAATTACTCACGTACCTTATACCAGCGCATAGCAGCTTCTAAAACTACTATTGCTATTAGCTAACTAGCCGCCGTAACGGCCTCTAGCCGTAGACTTATATTAAGCCTACAATTAGATTGCCCTTATAAGGCTAATCTTCTAAGTATTCGTCTATACTCTTTCTCCTTCTCTCCTTCGTACAATTACATATATTTACATCTATTATCTACCCTTTGCCCGTAATAATTAATTATACCTTTTAACTATTGTATTTACAATGTAAACCCTTCTTATAATTAATTTATTAATTGTACGCGTATAGGAATCGCTTCGCCTATCGAATCGCTAAGTCTAATACCCCTAAGTTTTAATAATCGTAAGTTATAATAATCCTTAATCGGTCCTACTCCCCTTCATTTAATAAATAAAAGCAAATACTTTTTATCTAAAGGATAAGGGCTTCGCCTTACGCGACTACTCCTTTACTCTTATATTTTATAATAAGAGTAACGACCCCGTTACCTTTTCGCCCGCTAGTAATACCGGCGGCGATTTCCCTATTCCTAACGTTCCCCTAATTACGTCCTTCAATTTAAACGACGTCCGTAAAGTATTTAACGAATTTGTTAATATTTACGATACGATTGTTTATTGTACCGTACTTCTCGAATTTCTACCCTCCTTAACCGTTAATAACCTTATTACTAGTATCGAAAACGATAAAGAAAAGAAAATTATTCTCCGTAACTACCTTATGTCTACTATTATTTTCGTTAGTAATCCCGCCTTCTATTCGATTATTACCTTGCTCGGCCGTTTTTATTATACTAATTTTACCTTTTATAACGACGTCGCTAACGATTTTGAACGTAATAAGGAAGAATTGAAAATTGCCTATACTATTACTAACGAAGCTTAGGATAATTTTAATTAGAAGAACCTCAACTATATTAATTTTTCGGCTGCGTATATTAATTTTTAAAAATAGTATAGCAACCTTTTCGTAGACTATATCGCCCTCAAATCTTATAGTATTAATATTCGGATTTTTTATAATAACCTTATTAAAATAAATAAAAGTAAGATATTATCCTTCAAATAAACGGTAAAGAACCCGTCTATCTTTATAAGTAAAAAGAATATTAATACTATTCGTAAGTACAAAATCTTTAAAACCTAACGCTTCTGTATTTAGTCCTAATAGAAGTATAACCCTTTATTCTATATCGACGAAAATATTAAAATTATTTATACCGCTATACTATTAAGCCTAAAAATCCTCTTTAGTATTTAGGACAATTTCAATATTATTCAAAATAATAGTAATAAAAATATTTAGTATTAAAAGACGGGTATTAAATTTATAAAATATTTCGTTATTCGCTTCTAAAATATTAATTTGAAAATAGACGCCGGCCGCTATTTAGAGGAGTTCTTTATAAAGAATATATCCTTTATTAAATTCGAATTCGAATTTACTAACCTTATAAATCTATACAATCTTAATAATTCTATAAAAATCTATTATTTACAAAATAAGATTAATAAGCATTTCTATAACATATTAATTTACTACGATCTCCCTAAGGCCAACGACTTTAAAAAATAGTTTACGATTTATCGTACCGTTATTAATAACCTTAAGGATACCGACTACTATTATAAAATAAACGCCTATATTCTAAGTATTAGAGCCCTTAACCCCGGCTCCGGCTCTAACTCTAATAGTAATAGTAGTAGCTCTAACTCCTATAACGCCGATAATTTCCCTATTAACTAAGGTAATAATAAAATAAATTTCAATACTATTAATTTTACCGTCTTTATTTACAAAAATATTCTCAATTAACATTCTTGCAATAGTTTCTACCGCCGTTATACTAAACCTAACTATATCGCCCGCGAATATACCGCTTCTATTAACTATAATTCCTAGGGCCCTTAATACGAGAAGGGTAAGAAAAATAAAAGTAAAGGTAAGGGTAAAAACCGTCGTAGCCGTAATAATTAGGAGGAAATCTATACCGCCGATACCGCCCTTACTATTCTAACCGCTTCCGCAGAGCCTACTATTAGCAGCAAATACTATAACAATCTAAAAAACGAATAACCTCTATACCTAATCGCGTATAGAGGCTTTATTAATTATTTTTATTTTAGAGACGAATTTTAAACTCTTTTAAATCAGAGGTTTTAGAAGAGGTTAGAATTTAATCTTTAAATAATTCTACTTTACTAAATTTAATACTCTTATCTTTTTATATTGTAATTGGCTTATATAAAGATTATTATATTTCTTTTATTAATACTAATTATTCTACTTTCGCTTTTATTAATCGCTCGTTTATTATTAAATATAACCTCCTTCGCTTTCGCCTCCTTCGATTAAAGAAGCTAATTCTTATTAATAAAGTAATTAAAAGCATTATTTCTAAAAGAATAATAACCAAATTCTATATTAGTTATTATAATAAAACCCTCACTTTCCTAATTTATAATATTTCTAAGAACTACCTAATTATTTTAGGCTTCCCGTAAATATAATACTATAAGCCTGAAATCGACTACGAATATTATAAGGTGCGTTTTAATAACCCTATTTATTACGGCCGCTATTTACCCCTAAATCTCTCTAGAAAATAGACCGCGGCCCCTAAAACTCTTATTAATAGAATTTCTACAACCTCTATTTAAAAGAAGGTTACCCCCCAACTAGCGCCCGCTCTAGAGCCCTCTCCCGTCCTTAAAACCGAGCCTATTTTAGAACCTACTATTACCGAACCTATTCTAAAACCCTTTCTTATCCTTAAGATTAAATCCACTCTAGAGCCCGCTATTACCGAACCCGCTCCAAAATCCTTAATCGTAGAATTATTTCTAATTATAATTAAAATTAACTTTAAGATTAATTACTAAACCGTCCCTACCCCCGTTAAAATACTAGTAACTAGGAAAACCGAATTAAAGATCGGTATTACTAATATAATAGCCCTCCTTATTAAAACTAAGAGCCCTATACTTTACGAACTTTACGTCTACCTTAATAATTAATACGTCTCCGTAAGTATAAAACGCTCTTACGCCTACCGTTACCGTAATTCTAATTGCGATTTTAACCCTAGTAATATCCGGGAATTTAACGCGGCTACTTTCAACTTCGTTTACGAATTATAATAATTATAGCCGTATATTATAAATTATATTCAAATTAAAAAACTAATAGCCGTAACTGAAATCTAAAATATAGATTTAACGGAGGAGATAGTTAATAATATTATAGAAGGTAATAATTAATAATATAAGGAAAGTTTTCCCCCTATTCTTTATAATTTTATTAACGAAATAATTAATATTTATATATTAGAAGAATCTTATAAAGTTACAATTCTCGCCAAAACTATTTACTTTACTAAAAACTTTAACGAAGACGCGCCGCTTTACGAAGAGATAATCCAACGAATATATTTAATTAAAATTTCCGAGGAGGACGCAAAGAAATTTCTTAATAAAGCCGATCGCCCCTTAAAAATTAAAGACGAAATTCTCGCAATTTTAAAGAAATTAGAAGGCCGCTACTATATCGACGAAATAATAGCTTTCCTCCCCTCTTTAATAAATAAAATTCCTCTATACTATTCGTATAATTACAAAATCGAATTCAAGCCGGGCGAAACGCCCCCTAACGTACAATCGCAACGAATATTACCTATCGAAGTTATTGTAATTAAGAAGTAAATCGACGATAATTTAAAGAAGAACTTTATTTACCCGTTACAATCTATAACCGCCTTACTTATCCTATTAATTAAAAAGCCGGGTAGCGGTATCCGCATTTATATAAACTATTATAATATTAATAACGTAATAATAAAAATTCGGTACCTATTACTATTAATTAAAAAGACTTTCGACGCTATCTATAAAGTTAAAATCTTTATTAAACTTAATATTATTACAATATTTAATAAAATATATATTAAAGAGGGCTATAAATAATTAACGGCTTTTATTACCCGCTTTAACCTCTATAAATCTATTATATACCTATTCAATTTATAGGGTACGCTAAGAACTTTCTAAAACTATATTAATAATATATTATACAATATCCTTAATATCTATACTACCGTATACTTTAATAACGTTCTAATTTATTCGGACAACGAAGAAGAATATAAAAAATATATTAAGGAAATCTTACAATAGATAATTAAAGTAAATCTCCAAATCGATATTAATAAATACAAATTCTATATTACCTATACAAAGTATCTAAATCTTATTATTACCCTAGGAAGTTTCGAGATAGATCCCGAAAAGGTCTCTATAATTATAACTTAGGAAGCCCTAAATTCTAAGAAGGCGCTATAACGCTTCTTAGGCTTCGCTAACTTCCATCGTCGCTTTATTAAGTATTTTTTAATTATTACCGGCCTATTATATAAATTAATTAAAAAGACGGTTATAAACTAATATTAGACGGAATAGTACTAGAAGTCTTTCGAAGCCCTTAAAAAGGCTTTTAATAATAGATTTATATTTTATATTTACAATTAATTTAAATAGACCGTCATCGAAATAAACGCCTCCAACTAAGCTTACGGCAATACTTTATTATAATATAACGAGGAGGGTATCCTCCGCCCTATTATTTATTTTAATTAATAATATTCCTTAACCGAATATAATTACAATATTTATAATAAAGAATTACTCGCTATTATTAAAGCCCTAAAGGAATAGCGTCCCGAATTAAAAAGCGTATAAAAGCCTTTCAAAGTCCTTATAAATTACAAAAGTCTAAAAACCTTTACTATTAATAAGTAATTTACCCCCTATTATATACAATAGTCCTAATTCCTATCCCGGTTCAACTTTATAATCAAATACCGACCGGGTTTACTATAAGTACGCCCCGACGCCCTAAATAAAAAGCTAAAAGACCTGCCCAAAGACATAATTAATAAGCGGCTATTAACTAAGAATAAAATCTTATTCGATTATAATATCTTTATTAATAGAACCTTCGTTTTAGAGGACGGAAAAGAAGGGATTAAAATCGACATCGGCACCGAATATATTTACAAACTAGAAATTATAAATAAAAAATCTACTAACGATTTAATTATAAAGAATTATAAGAAATTAACCTTTCTATAAAACGTCGTAGCCTACCTATTAAACCCTAACTATAAAATATAATTTAAAGAAATTAAAGATTAAATAAAAAAGGTATCCTTCGCCGAATATAAAGCAATTTAAGGACGGACGTACCGTTATAATACTATTTTCGTTAACCCTATAGATATTAAACTTTAATTATAACTCTTTCGCCGCATTTACAATTTACTTTTAATTAGGCACCCGGGTCGCGAAAAGATTTATTCGTTACTCTCACAATCTTTCTTCTAATTAAAGATATATACTACTATCAAAACCTATTATAAGGCCTATTTAATATACGCTAAATCTAAACTATTATAATACGCCCCCTATAGTTTTTTAAAACCGTTAGCGGTACTATTCGCGCCGTAGAAGGATATTTTAATCAACTATATTACGCTATTAATACCCTACGTCCGTCGAAGCTAAGAATTTAAATATATTACTATAGTAATCGACTAATTAATTAAAATACAGTATTTTATCCCTACCGTTAATTTTATAGCCGAAGAATTAATAAATCGTTTTATCGAAAAGATTTATAATATTTATAAATTATTAGACTCTATCGTCTCTAACCGCGGCTCCTAATTCGTTTCCCAATTTTAGAAAACCTTATCGTCCCGTTTAGAGGTAGCCCTTAWACCCTCCTCTACATTTTACCTAACTACTAATAATTAGACCGAATGTATTAATGTAAAAATAGAGAAATACCTTCGCCTTTATATTAATTAAATATAAAACGATTAAGTAAATTAATTACTAATTATAGAGTTCGCTAATAATAATTTAGTTTCCGAATCTACGGGAATATCCCCCTTCTTTGCTAATTATAATTTCTACCCTTATATAAATATTAAACCGGCGAAACCCTATTCTCTAAATATATTAGTATAATAATAGGTAGAATATTTTAAGGCTAATAAAATCATTAACTATTTTAAAGAAGTTTTAAATTATATTATAGATTAAACTAAATAAATTTAATAATAGTATAAAGATAATACTAATATTTAATAATTAGACGCCCCGAAGTATAAGGCGGAAGATAAAATTTTATTTAATACGGAGAATTTTAAAACCGGTCGCCTATATACTAAATTTACGCTTCTATTTAAAGGTCCCTTCGAAATCTTTAAGGCGGATAGCTATAAAATTATATTTAAATTCCTAATTAATATAAAATATAATCCAACCTTCTATATTAGTAAGGTAAAACTATAGGACGAAGTCGGCGTTCCGGGGTAGGCGCCTATAAAGGAATAGAATGTTCGTACTAATTATAAACGGGTTATAAGGAAGATTAATAATAAGGAGGATTCGGTCGAATATAATTTCAAAAAATTCGACGGCTGCCGGAAGAACGAGAAAGGCTATTAGGAGTATTATATTATCTAAGGACCCCCTTACTAACCCTTATAGTAATTATATACTAATATAATTATAGCCCCTAATAAAATATAGAAATTCTATAAAGTATACCTAAACGAACCGTACCCCCTAAATTAGGCGGCGGTAAAAAAGAGGCGGAAATAGTTATTAAAGAAAGGAGGGCCGGCCGTAAAAACGGAGGCCCCGGTTAAAAAATATAGAAAATACAGAGGATCGAGGACGGAACGGGAAGTTCTAGCCCCGCGACGGAAGTTACTATAACTTATAGTAGCGGCGGCTATAGAAGTATTTTGAAAGCGGACTACTCGTTTAATAAGGATTTCTATTATTTTATATAACTATAATCAACTATATAGCTTTTTTTAATTAAGGGAAGTATTACAAGGTTAGCTTATATCGCACGTGATTACTTACATACCTTATACTAGCGTATAGTAGCTTCTAAGACTACTATCGCTATTAACTAACTAGCCGCCGTAACGGCCTCCAGCCGTAGACCCACATTAGGCCCACAACTAGACTACCCTCATAAGGCCAGTCTTCTAGGCACTCGTCTACACTCTCTCTCCTTCTCTCCTTCGTACAATTACGTATATTCACATCTACCATCTACCCTTTGCCCGTAATAAGTATTAAATATTCAATAGTATATTCGCCGTATAAAATATAATCCTTATACTTCGATTAAAATACTTATCGACTTACTAAAATAATATAAGGACCGTTATAATATCTAATACTTCGTTAAATATTATAAACAACAAGTTATACAAATATTCTAAACTTTCAATTAGTATATAGAAATATAAAAGAAGAACCCCCATATACTATTAATCGATAATATATATAAAGTAAACAAAATCCAATACTTTTACATATTCTTCTATTATTATATAAATAAATCCATCTATCCCTTATACCCTAGAAATTATTTTACTAACTTCCTTTTTTTTTTTATAAATTAACCGCTTCAACCTCCCCCTCCTTAATATTACTAACGTCGATACCTTAAATTACAATTTCAACGTTAACTTTAGTCTTTCGAATAGAGAGAATCAAATAGACTTCGAATAGTATTTTAATTATTTAAAAAAACTTTAAGAGGATTATAAAATCGCTAGCCCCAACGTTATAATTAACAATTTCAATAAAGGATTTAAAAAGGCCGCTATTACCACCTACCTAGACGTACTATACTAATTCTATATATAGTACGTTATAAAGAACGTAAACCACTATATTAAGAAGAAATAAATTCAACCGCTAATTAATAGTAGTAATAACGACTATAGTCCTACGCCCGACCTTACCCTCTTAAATCTTCCGCTAATTGCCCGGGACTTAAATAATAATAATCCCAACCCTCTATCGTATTAAAATCCTACAGTAACTATTAATAATAATGCTAACGATAATAATAATAACAATATTAATAACGACCCTAAGGATGAGGATTTAAAGGAGGCTAACAATATTAATACCGCTAACCATCTTACTTAATAACCTAATAATAAGTAAAGGGTTCGTAAAGTATTCGATAAGCCACCAATTAAAGCCATCGCTCCCTAATATTATAATATACTTATTTATAATTTAGTTTATCAATTCTATTTAAATTTATATAAAGGGTTCTAAAAGGTATAAAAGTAAGTAATTTATATTAATAATAAAAATCATTTTAAAAGGGTATAATAATTAATAATTAATGAATTTAAACGGTAAATTTATACGTTTCTCCTTATTATCCCCAACACCTTCTATAATAAATAATATACTTTTTTCGCTAACTATTATTATTATAATACTCTTTTCTTACCTTTATAAGTATTACTTCTTATAAATTAACGAATTTAGTAATTACATTATTTCAAAATATAGAAACTATAGTATTAGGGCAATTAGCCGAATCGAATTTATATATAAAGCTATTAAACGTCTACTTAAAAATCGCCTTTCTTCGTTAGATTAACTTTACGAGTATATACAATCTACCTACCGCTTTTAAAAATAAGAATTTAAATTTAAATATATTAAAGCGAAATAAGAGGTCTTATATAAGTATAAGAAAGTAGGGATATTTAAAGATCTAGTATTAAAGGTACGTAAAAATACTATCTTTTTATTATTATATAGATAAATATACTTACTCCTATTACCTCCGATAAATCCTAAATTTTCCCCAATAATCTCTAAGTCTCCTCCGAAGAATCTATCTATAAAACTAATTAACTATTCCCTTTTCTTCTCTATAAATTATATTATATACCCTCAAATTATTATAGTATTAATACTACTATACTTATAATAATTAATTTAGAAATCTAATTTAAAATTTAAACGCTAGTTATAAAAAAGAATTTATTACTTAATATAATCTACTATACAAATACTTTATCTTAAAGTTACTATAAATAAATCCGCTATTAGTACTCTTTAAAGAGGATATAAATATATATTAATAATTAGGCGATTCAATAATAGAAATTAAACGCTATATTTATATAATTTAAAACCCTATTACTTTACTTAATCGCTGACGAAAAGCGGCTATCCCCGACCTAGACTTTATAAAATATATACATAGAATATCGGGGCGTAATTTTATAAACCCGGAGGTTTATAAACTATACGAATTCGAAAGTAATTAAACACTACCCGCTTAACCCGCCTAACCTTAACCCTAAGCCGCCGCACCCGCTACTACTATACTTATTAATTACAACCAGTATAATAACTACTATATACTTTCTTACAATAAGGATAAGGCGCCCTGCCGGGCAATACTACAAAATATAAGAGGGAAGGTACTAGCGCCTCGCCGCTAGAAATAGCCCCGCGGTAGAAATAAAGGAAGAGGTACTTAACGAATAATAATATAGGAATTAGTAAGAAAAGCTATTATAAAAATAAATTTATAGGCCTTTACCTAGAACTTTATAGAGAATATCGCCTCCTAAAGGATATTAGTACTAAAAGTAGTATTACTAGTAATAATTCTAGCCGCTATAGTACCCCTTCTACCCTACCCGTTTAAAATTCTAATTCCCTCTCCTTTACCCTTACCTTTTTATTATCCTTCTCCCTCCTTATTTCCCTATCCCTAAATCTAGTAGCAGCCGCCAATTTAATAATAACCGTCTTATAATTATACGCTAACTCTTACTAATTCTAACTAATTTAATTATAGGCCGCTAATAACTATTAGATAGCTACTTTAATATTAGGACAGTCCGCCGCCTTCTAATTAATAGTAAAGAGAGGGATAGGTTACAATATTAATAACGTAATATAAATAACGAGCCCTAACTCTTATAATACCCCTTCCAATACCTTACTCTTATTTATAGGAATATATAGAAACTCTCTAACATTCTAGGCAATACTTATATAGCAGGTATTAAAATTAGGGTAGGTACGTACACTCTAGGTAGTAAGTACAATAAGTATAGTAAGTATAGCAATAGAGCTAGTAAGGGGAGTAGTAGTTACAGTGGCAATAACCGTATTAATACCCTCTACGGTAAATAATTAATTGGATTAATAATTTTGAATAACTTTATATAAAAAATAACGCCAACGACGTAGATCTAGTAATACGCGGGCATTATTTATATAGCCTTAATTGTACGCGGTGTACTGGCTGGGCTTATTTAGCGATAAAAGCGATAAAAGTGGGTTTAGTCTAGCCAGGGAGCATTTTGAATCTAGCCAGCTAGCGTTACCGGAACATTTGGTGATTGACCTCACCCCAAAGTGGATAAAAGTAAACAAAGCAACACGCTCACAGGAAAAGGGGTAACCCGATAAGCGAGCACCGCTTTTCGCGGCAGGCATTTTAAGTGGAGAAGGGTCCGCTTGAGAGCTCCTACAACTGACAGTCTGCCGTGTAGGAGCCGTCGTCCGTCAGTGATCTGGGCTTGGCGATTCTACCGAAGAACAAGAGAAGCTCCAGCTTCATGGCGACGTTCTTGTCCCATCCACCACGATTTCACCCATCCCTCCAGCATTACGTATCCACTATTCTTCTTTGACGCGGCGCGCCGAACCAGGTATTCCTCTTTCGCGATCGATCGACGAGCAACGAAAACATCAATAACGACGAAACCAATTGCACCTTTGAAACCGACGAAAAACCAACAACCCCATTCGGCCGGGCTTACCAAAACACACGAAGCGAGCAAGCTGCCCTCGAGTTAAACCGACGGACGACTTTGTGTTTGCGACTACATACCTCCTCGCTCGAATCGATACTTCTACTTCGGCTTTGGGCTCTAAATAATACTTTGCTTTATCACGGCGGTCTTGGGCCCGCGCATTGCCAATACCGAACAACACAAAATACCAATAACACCCAATTCATCCTTCATCATGTCGGCGGGCTTGGTAAATTCGTACCTTAACAGTTAGTCTTCCTCTTCCATCTTCACATGGATGCTTTAGCAGTCGCAAGATCAATTGGTCATGACATCCGAAAGTTAAAGGACACCACAAGATCAGAACTAACACATTCATCTCCAATTCAAGAAAAGGTTTGCATAATCACGGTCGATGGCCGCACCCTAGTAGGCACACTGATCTCGGTAGACATGAGCACGAATGTGGTCAGTACATATTCCTTTCAACCCCAATTCCTCTGCCACATTGTAATTCAAACAAGAGCATATCACTAACGACAACCAACCCTTCAACGAAAACAGTTCCTACAAAGAGCAGTAGAGCGGGTCATCCGCTCCCCCGATGACGACGAGCCCTCGGCCGAGATCGAATTGGGAACGCACATGATCCGCGGCGACACGGTCTGCCTGGTTGGGCTGGTGGACGAGCCGCTGGATGCGAGCATAGACTGGACCAAAGTCAAGGGGGCGACGATCGGGACGACGAAGCATTGAGATATATCACGGAACCACGAAACCGTTTCCACGCTATACATGAGCGCGTGTGTCATGGTGTCACGCTCCCTCAAAACCAAGAAGAGGAGGCAGGAGAAGGAAATAAAGGAAAGATAAAGTGGACGATGTGGCGGTCGCGGGTACTTGACATAAAAGGGCAACACGGGTGGGTGGTGGGCGTGGCATAAGATTCGGTTGCATCATCTTGGGCATTTGGCACGCGGAGCTACAGGTTTTCTTTCCCACATTGGTATGCCCAATCGATCACTTTCCCCTTTTATCTCCCTGTTCAGACTTATGCTGACCATAAGGGAAGAAAAAATAAGACAAGGCGTCACGGGCAACTCCAGATCTCGTTTTAAAAACCAGCGAATATTGATTTCAAATACCCCAGATTTAAAAACTCCGCGTGGACTAGGTCGCTTCTCATAAAAAAAGAGGMAAAAAAAAAAAAGAAGTGCTACCAGCAGATTTAACCAAAGAGTCTATCCATCAAGATGGCGGCAAACTTTTCGTCGCCGGGGGTCTTGACCATCCTGTTGATTCTGTTTCCCTTGTTCACGCTCAGCCAGCCCATGTCATCCCCGGGAACCTCGTCAAAGGTGGTCTCAAAGGTGGTCGCATCCAGAGGGTCCGACGGATGCGTCTCCACCTTGCTTGACTGCTCACCCGGCTTCGCCCTCTGTCGCCTGTCGACGACATGCATGCCTCTGGTCCACTGGCCGGAGGTCTCGATTCTGATATCCTCCGGCTTCGCCACGGGTGTCCATGCAGGATCATCCTGAGTCAGCATGTACCAAATGCACGCCGGGTCGTGGAGGGACAGGCCGGGCTCGCTGCCGTCGCCAAGCATGGCTTCGACCTTGTTGAAGATGCCCGTCATAAAGGTTTCGATCCACAGCGCAAGCGGGCTGCCGGACTTGGTGATCTGCTGGATGGTCTCATAGAAGTACTTCTTCCTCAGCTCGAGCGGAGTGGTGATGTCAAGAGGGAAGAGGGTCAGCTTAAGCTGCTTAGAAAGCTTGACAGGGTAAGGAGGCAAGACGGATTTGCCGTGGATGACGGGAGGCATGGTCAATGGCGGGTTGGGCGAGGTCAGGGCGTAGACGCGTGCGGCGGCAACGGTATCGGCGTAGCAGTTGAACTCGGCGACGGGGGTCACGTTGCCCTCGACGTTTACGGCACCGCCCATGACAACGAGCTCCTTAACGCGCAGGAAAGTCTCGGGATCCTCAGCAGCTGCCAGCGCCACGTTTGTCAACGGACCAACGGCAACGACGGTGACGGTGTTCTCTGGCGACTCCTTCAAGATGCGGAGAATCTCCTTGTGCGCCGGCGCCTTGCTTGGGGTGAAGTACTTGGAGTACGAAGGAGGCTCAACATTTGCGCCCTGGGACTCTTCGTCGCTAAACAGAGAGCGCCAGGTGTCGGCGGGGGAAAGATGGGGTTGCTGGGACGATGGTCAGGCAACGGATACGATGGTAGCAAATGTACGCGGTCATAGGAGCTCACTTACCTTCTCGTGGACGCCATGAAGACCATCAGCTCCATCTACAATTTGTCAACTACTCCGTTCTTGTTCAAACAATGGGAGGTCTCGGTCTGTCTTACGAAAATGGTCGGCCGCAAGGATATCATCCTCCAGCGCATGCTCCGGGCCAACGGCGACAACAGGCTTATAAGCGTTGAGGGCACCGAAGCCGCGGGTGCTCTTGCCCGTGTCCTCGCGCCACTTCATCTCCTTTTCCAGCACGTGAAACAGTGCAACGACGTTACGGAGACAGCTGCGGGACGGGGGAAAAAGAACTTGAGGTTAGACAAAAGCTGCCGCTACCCTGGATTCAAACATGCCCAACCATAACGTACCTCTGAAGCGGAACGTTGCCGTAAGTGACGGAGATCATGGCGAGCTCCAGCTCCTCGGGCGAGGCGCTGAGGGCGAGAAGCAGAGCCAGCACATCGTCGACGCCGGGGTCGGTGTCGAGAATGATACGTTGCTTGGGAGCCATTGTGACCTTTTCTTCTGTGAATTATCCGTCAGTCTTTTGAATGTTATATGATAGTTTTGATAGTGAAAATATATGTATGTAAGGAAGGTTGGCGGAGTGATGCCGAGCGGTTTACCTCTGCGGGTTGTGTAAGTGTATGTGTGACGTCTTGAAGCAGCTCCGGTTTCCAGTAAAAGGTCAAGTACTTACTGGATAACGGGCAGGGGTATATACGCACTGGACGCTGGAGAAAAAAGTAGGGGAGTAGAAAAAGCGAGAGTGGTCTTCAAAAAGGAAAGACTTTTGAGAGTGAAGTTGAAGTCAAGATAAGCAACGAGCTATGAAAAGCGCTTTTCGAGTCTTCAGTCCAATCCGACGCGGGGTCACGCCCCGAGTCTTGGGGTCGTTACCTTAGCACCGGCTCCAAGATTCGCTGTGATAGGAAGGTGGGACGGTCATCGCAAGTACCCCCCTGGTAGAAAGACAGTACAAAAGGTACACCATCGGATCTACTCAAGTGACCCAGTTGTTCTTTCCTTCCATCCAGGCTTTTAGGTGTGCAGAGCCTCCATGTCTGACTTGGTAATTGCGCCGAATCCCGTCGCTTGCCGTGGCCCGTGATTTGAACGGCCTGACGGCTCCCGCCGGCCGCTGCAAATGGGGTGGACGGACCTCGACCTCAACCCCCGCTGCCGGCCGGTTCCAGGACGGTGGGGGCCCGGGCACAAACAGCCGGCGGTCACTGCGGTGGGGCTTTTTGTTCACCAAGTTGCGTTGCACATGGCAGCCAGATGATGGCTGGGTCATCATAACGTGTTTGTCCAACCAAGGCGATACATTCAGTCCGCTTGCTGGTGATTGGATTTGTGGGTTGAGTCTTGTTTTGCAGGTAGATATAATTTATAAACAAGATGCAACACTCAACGGCAATCTTTAAGTGTTCGGCCATGATAAATACGGATAAAGTCTGACGACGCTCACGTTTCAGGCCCCCGGCTCCCTATGCCGCGAAGGTAGCCAACGATATAGTATATACGTGGTAGTCACGATGAGACACCAAAAAGGTTGAAACGTTCAAACTGCCCGACCATGCATTGTTCCATTGCTGCGTTGAACATGCACGCCGTGGCCAGCAGACACACAACTTGGAACGTGGAACTTGAATGAGATTATAAAAGGCTTCCACTTCCCCGGACCTCCGCATCCATCTTCTTTTGCTCCAAGCGAAGCATCAAGGCCGAAACAAGTACCACCTGGGCTCGCGGGATCACGAAACACAAAACATCTCAGACTGACCACGTCCGTCCTTTTGGGAAGAGCAAGGTAAAGTGGCGGTTTGTCTTGTGCTGGAACAACACAAGGTCACGTGATCTCGCACCTCGAAGGTCCTCACCACCCATTCCGCGGGTGGCAGGGGTATCGACCTCCTGGCTTGCAGCCCGCAGGACCTTCCCTGCCGACACCTATCTCCGCGCAACACAGTGGCGGGCCAATGAACGGCGCAAAAGGAGCCTCTAACATCTGAACACCTTTCACCTGCGGCATCCACCCATCAGACAAGGTCCCTCGACCGACTTCGTTTCCAGACCCAGACGAGGCCATCTTTTTCTCTCTTCCCCAACCCGTCCGTCCACCAGCACCGTTTAATCCTCCACTTTCTACCATATCGTTTCTCTCCGTCTACCCATTGTTGCGGAAAGGCAGATACACGGTTTAACTACCTACCTTACCTTGTAATCATCTTCGTTACCCCACGACGTGGCAGCTGATTTATAGGCGGTCCTTCCTCCTATCTCGACATCGCCAGCTCGGATCACCCTACCTTATCCCCGACCCCAACGGACATTTGAAAGGGTCTCCGATCTACCAGCTTCCCCAATTGCCCCCACAGAAGCTCCGGTATAAAGCTACGATCATCGCTTGAACGCCATCGGTTCCTCCCAGCGACCTCGAGGCTTACCAGCTACGCGTCCGACCCAGCGTTGCGCGCTTTCATTCCACACACCGCGACTTTTACATCCCCTCTTTAATCATGGGCATCTCATTTTCTACCCTGGCCGGATGGGTCGCCATCATCTGCGTTGCCGGCTTCTACACCTACAACTACAAAGAGCAGCAGAAGAAGCGTGAGCTTGCTCGCAAGCCCTCGCAGCGACACAAGTTGGAGGAGAAGCAGCAAGAGACACGCAAGGAACCCAAAGAGAAGGCTAAGAAGCAACGAACAGAAACACCAAGCAAAATCGTCGAGGAGCCAGAGAAGGTACAGAAGCCCAAGCAAAAGGCAGCCAAGGCCAAGGCTGCCCCCGCCCCCAAAGCTGCTCCTAAGGCTGCTCCCAAGGCCGCCCCTGTGCCCACCACCACCAAGCCCGCAAGCTACAGCTCGGATGAGGACGATGGTATCGACAATCGCGAGTTCGCCCGCCAGTTCGCCAGCATCAAGCAGGGCACCGTCCTCAGCACCAAGAAGCAGGACGAGAAGCGTCAAAAGTCGGTGAAGCAGTCCCGTGCCCTCGAACGTGAGGTCCAGGCCGAGCCTCAACAGGCTGCCTCCAAGGGTGTTTCTGCTCCCTCTTCCACTGCCGGCGTCGATGCCGATGACGACGAGTCCTCGGTCGCCTCCCCGGAGGTCAAGGCCCAGGACGCCGGTGACGTCAGCGATATGCTCGAACCCACGACCACGGGCCCTTCGGTCCTCCGCCTCACCGATACCGATAAGGTGAAGCAAAAGAAGGCAAAGAAGGAGAAGCCTCTTGAGAAGGTCGAAACAAAGAAGCAGCGTCAGAACCGCAAGAAGGCCGAGGCTGAGAAGGCTGCTCGTGAGGAGGCTGAGAAGGCCCGCCAGGTGCTGCTCGAGAAGCAGAGGAGGGAGGCCCGCATCGCCGAAGGCCGTGCTGCCAAAGATGGTTCTGCTTTCATGGCTGCCCAGGCTGCCAAGTCGTCTGCTTGGACTGCCAATGGCGCGAACGGTAGCTCCCACAGCGACAGCGGTGCCGAGAACAACGGGTTCGTCTCTGTCGAGCCCTTGGATACCTTCAGCAGCAGCACTCCCGCTGCCACCCAGCCTGCCAAGGCTCCTGCCCCCGAGGCCAAGAAGCCTCAGACCTGGATGTCCTCCCTGCCCACTGAGGAGGAGCAGATGCAGCTCCTCCGTGACGAGGAGGCGTGGAACACCGTTCAGACTAAGAAGTCGAAGTCCAAGAAGAACAAGGCCTCCGCCACCGATAGCGCCAATGAGTCCGAGTCCGCGGCGGCCAAGCCTCAAGAGGCTGCTTCCACCCCGGCTGCCACCAGGCCTCAGGCTGTTAACGGCAACAAGTCGTCCAAGATCGTCTACCAACAGTCTTCCTTTGCTGCCCTGAGCCCGAAGGAGGAGGAGGATGAGCCTGAGCTCGTCGAGACGGAATGGGACGTCTAAACCAGATCAGTCCTGCGTTCTGGGTATTAGACCATTAGTATGAAAGGGGGAAAACGGATCGAGGGGGTAATAAGCTCCATCACTAATCAACATGTGCTATTTGCGTCCTTGGGGTGGATATGCGAAGGAGGAGGAGGAGGGTACTCCTGTTATGTGTTCACGTCGCGGAGTCGATCTGCTTTATCATTTGATCACGGGGTTTGCTGCCATTTATACAAGACAAACGTTTGGCTTTTCTGAAGAACCACGTGGGCTGGGCGAGGAGTCTTATGTATATTAACGTCTTTAAAACGCTGTCGTGCGCCGGAACTAGATCTTGACCACGCTCTGCTTTTCCGCATTTGCCTACCTCGTCCGTGTCGATTATTTGATCTGGTGGCTTGACGGCTGTAATGAATTTGGTGACAAACAGTTAGTAAACTTGGACAATGGCAATCGACGTACTTTCCCCTAGCCTAAGTGTTATGATTGAGGGTGTCATCATTCCTGCCTGGCAATGAAGGGCATGTCTTCTCCTGACGCTGTGACAAGCACGGGTACATCTTCCTCTTTATAGCTGGCGTGTCAAGCTTCGATCATGTCCATCTCGTAGGTACGGCCCATGTAAACCGAGCTATCAGCAATCTCTCGCTTATTCTCGGCGGCCATCTCGACCATGTGCAGGTTGGACCTAGCACGGATAACCGGCAATGGATTGAAACATTTTGAACATCATGTATGAAACCGAACCAACGAGCTCTCCGGTCACAACCCCAACTCCCAATTACGTACGCACCGCTGTCCAACGCAGCTCCTCAAGCATTCAAACCCTTTGATAGCGGGGTATAGTAATTGAAGCTCGGCACGTACAAGTAAGCCCTGAGGCATAACGCATTGACATCCAACAACACCAACAAGCCAACAACGCGCGGAATCCCAGCCGACAACCGAGGCCATCAAGATGTGAGCAAGCGAGAATGGCGGCATGGGGGTCTTCGGTCATATATATAGGTTTCTGCTGTTGGCCTTCGCTCGCTTTGCTAATTTCGTACCACGGACTGGGATCAGCCATGACTGGAATCCTTCGATACCTTTTCCATACATGTGAAATTGTACGTGTAAGAGCTCTTGGATCCGAGAAACAATGAGCGAGAATTGCCTAGTAGAAATTACACAAAACGTATTCGTGTACAAGTCCCCCTCAATGATGTTGTTTTTCTCGACGTGCCCGTGCAATTGAGTTGGCATCATTTCAAGACCCTTTTTTTACGAGACCGGTACGCTACTACACGTGCCGTTAGATCTGGGTGAGATGTCCGAGATGAGATTCCACTTGCCTTTTCGGTGTCGCCTAAAAGAGGCAAAGCGAGCCCTCTTCTGGGTGTCGTTCCTGGTCGTTCACAGAAGTGGCCCAAGATCAACCACCCAAATTGCGTGGAACATTTCGATGCATTTTCTCGGCAGCGCCAGGCTGTGCACGGCCAAGCGTCGTCTTGGCGGTGCCACGGTGCCTGCGTCGCGGATTGTGGGGTATGGAATCTTTAATGGCTCCTATTGGCCAGCACAGCTTTGACGGGCTTGGCTTGGGGCGCTTCTGGATCCGTCCAGCCGTCCAGCCGTCCACACCCCCTGGTGCGTGCGAGGTCCCTTCGTTCACTTCATTCCCCTTTGGCTGTTGCTGCATCTTTGGCTGGCTGGCTGCAGTGCTCCCCGACCTCCAGAGCGCTCCCTCCTGCCACACAATCATTCTTCCCCTGCCAGGTGGTTTGTGATGGGCTGCGTGCTCTCCTCACCCCCTTCCCTTTCGTTACTTCGCCGAGCCCCTGGGTTCCCGCTCATGGGTTGGACGGGGAAACGGGTTTCATTCAAGCCTGCCTCGTTCCATCAGCTTTTGGTCGTAAATTGGGAACAAATGTTTTTGCCCACTCATCGATCCTATCTCCATGGTTCATTGACTCCATTCCTTCTCCCTCCCGTTTCGTTTCCAATATTACCGCGCATTCTTGTATCTCTAGGTAAAGGGACGTGGCCACAGCTTGATTGTTACCAGCATGGGGTGCAATTGAACTGAAAGCAAAGAGATCCCATCCCGTCATTACTTCCACATTTCCTCCACTTGCATCTAACGTTGGCTGCGAGTTCCGATCTTGGTTCCCGCGATTCTCTTTCCACTTCTTCTTTCTGTTTTTATAAGCGACCGACCTAGTTCGCTCTACCTAGCCATCTCCATTTCGCCCCCTTTTGCGCTCCAGGTCTGGGCAATTGGCAATCAAGCAATCAATCTTGTGCAGCTCTGCCCCTCGCTACCTGGACAACAGCGTATTGCATGTACACTCGGGTTTTTCTGTATCCGCGCAACGGGCAGTCTTCCTCCAACCACTTGTACGTTAACGTGTACGCCGGGCAGCAGCACCTTGACGGTCCCCCATGCCAATGCCCGGGTGCGACAACAACGCAACTCTTCCACCTCCCGCTGTGATTTGGCAGACGTGGATCCATCAACATCCACAGCATCCTACGCCATCCATTGCCAACGACGACTGAGCAGGGCACACGAAGCACATCTGACCTTCTGCAAACCTTCCTCCTCACCTAACCTACCTGCTTGCCAGTAGGGTCCTGCGGAGAAGCGAGCCGGCTGGGGTTGGGAAGCACAAGACAGGCCACCACACCACCAGGCCATCGCATTACCGGTACACCGCAACCACCCGCACGCAACTCCAGCTCACTGGTAGACGAAAGTCAGCTTCCGTTTTCACCCACGCGCCTTGCATTCCCGGATCCTCCGCTGCCAGTCTTGTTCTGGCTCTTCAATACTACCCCCTATACCGCCGCCAACAGTCCCCCCCGAAGAGCAACTTGTCCACATTAACTACCTCCACGCTCGTCACGATATCTCATCTTTACGATTGATCCACCTTCAGAAAGCGACTTACTTGCTAGTGTAGCTTTGCGGACTTTATGAAATACACACAATTGGAACCTCCATCGCTATCTCTGTTATAGACTCCAACGGCTCCTCCGGACTCCATCAACCGTGACGACGACGACCCCGCTCCCACGAACCAGGGACACCTTGCCGAAACCTCCCACGTTTGGGATATATGATCTCGGTATATCGATCCGGTAAAAAAAAATTATCTATAAGCAGCAAGAGGAGGACCGACAAAAGTGAGTGTCAAGGTTGGGAGAGAACGGCCAGCACTGGCCATAGTGCTAGCTGAGGATGTCTATCTGCGTCGCCATCCAGTCGGCCTTGTTCTACTACCTCGCCTGCACCCCATGTCTCCAACTTCGTCATGAACACCGGACACACAAAAAGGCAAAGAAGGAGCGGAAGGAAAAGGCACGAATCATCGCCGAGCAGCCGCACCTATATCGCCATCCGGACCCCTATAATACGAACCCTTACTGGGCCGAGGAGATTCGCATGGGACCATGTCTACCCAAGAAGAACAAACCGAACGATGCCAGCAAGAGCCAGAGCCAGAGGGGCTTGATGTGTGAAAGTCGAGATGGTGTGAGCATAGCAACTGGGAGTACGCATGCGATCAGCATGGCACGGCCGACGACAGCGACGCCAATAACACCAACAACAGAGGAAACCAACAATAAGCCTGTTGGGTTTGTCCACCCCCCACTCGCAGAGGCCCTCGCAGACGTAGCAACAGACGCGGAGGAGACGGAAACTGTTAGGCCGGATACAAGGGGGCCATCTCCCACTTCCGGAATTCCAGAACACCATGACGACGCCGTCAGTGCCGTGCTGAGCAAGACGGCTTCCGCGACAACAGTCGGTACTGACTGGAACATGAAACGGTATCAGCGCGAGGATGAGGAACTTTGGGGCTATGATGATGAGTCCATTAGGACAAGTTATAAGCTTATGGACGCCATCAAGCAGGCTGGTTCGAGCGCTGGCCGCTATGTTGAATCCAAGCTGGGGCTCGAGAAGCAGGTGACGGAGGAGGACAGATACAACTTTTACGTCTCCACCAAGAACCCACCCGTCAACGACTACCATCCTCCGGTTGTCAGCAGCAAGCCGTCGCACAAGAACGCGCGTGCTTGGATGTTGCAGCCCCCGCCTCCCGCCAAGGTGATGGAGGGCAAGGTCCCCGTTAGCAGGAGCGCCAGCATGATGAGCGTTCAATCCAGGAGGACGATGGGCAGCAGCATGTCTACGGAAGGACGGCCATCGTTGGGGAAAATTGTCGGTGACAAGGCTCTCGAGGCTAAGATTCAGCAGCGAACTGCCAATGGAGACGGATATCTGGACCCCGAGTTGTATTCGGTTGCCTCGACCATGTCCCGGGCGAGATCTAAGAGAGCCACCAACGGTTCAATGGCACGGAGAACCAGCAGTCGCCTTACGACCAGAAGCCAGGACCTGTCTACGGGCTCTGACGGTTCCGACGAGGATAACGCAAGCACCAAAGCACCGAAGAGACGGACCACACGGAGACGTAGCAACCGCAACATCATCACCCCCGATAGCGATGAGAACGAGGAGGAGGACGCCTACATCTCCAGGAGCCTGGAGTCGCTAAGCAGCAGCCACTTCCCTCCCCACGCCGCCCAGAGGCCCAAGCTCCCCACCATCAAGAGCGCCGATGATGCTCGTCTCGCTTCGGAGGATAAGACGCTGTCTTCATCTCCAAAGGGCAGGCCCACCAGCAGATCCAGCACCAAGCTTGTCCTGCAGGATGCAACCAACTCGTCGAGCTCCGTGTCTTCTTCCTCTAATAGGATGAACCAGAAGGAGCGCATGATTGGCTCCATTGACAGCGGTCTTGCTATGCATGCGTAATCGGGCCTCAAAGGTCTATATGTATGTCACAGAGAGATTGTGAGGTGGGACGACGACGGACGGACGGGCGAACAATTCATCCCGTCATGTTTCTCTCTTGTCATTGATGTTGCTGTTGGCGTTGTCATCCAAACCAAAAGCCTTGCGTCTTTTTTGTGTGTTTCCTGTCCCGTCATCCTAACGCACGCACACACACACACACGCACACACGCCTTCATAGAAACGGGGCAGTTTCAAGTCAAGTCAAGTCAAGTCAAGTTGTTTAAAGTCTAGCATAGCCATCATTGTTTTTTCCTTCTTTTTTACTGTCCTTCCGTGCTTTTGTTTTTGCGAGTCCCGTGTACAGAGAGCATCACCATGATTGGCACGCGTACGTACCTATCTACCTACCTACCTACCTACTTAGCTACCTGGTCTCTGGTGTTGGTGTTTTTGTTCATTCAACATTTTGCATGGGAAGAAAAAGGGAAAGCTGAGGAATGGGGTGAGCGTGGACGGGTGCAATGTATATGAAGAACAGGACATGTGTTCCTACTGCTACATTGCAGTTCAGGATTCTCGTTGCTGTTGCGGTTGCTGTTGCGGTTGCTGTGGTTTTCTTTTCAAACAGAAGTTCGGACTCCATGGAATTGGGATCATCTTGGGGATCAACAACCAACATGTCATGTCGGTGTAGGGGCGTTCCAGGGGTCGAAGGAAAGGGAATGGAAGGAAGGGAAGGGAAAGGTGTTGATCGAACGTGGCTGAGAGCCTGACTGGAGACTGCTTTTGGCAAGCAGGCAGGCAGAACAGAAATTCACAACAATTGGATTGATTCATCGGTGCCCAAAAAATTGTAACATGATTTGAACCTACCTTACCTGAAGCAAGACCGTTGATGTGCCCTTAAGAGTAAGACTTGAAGTGAGTGCAGTGACAAGTGCATTGTAGACCAAGGAAGTAGAAGACCGGGAAGTGTCTTTCATCCGTCCGTCTTCTCTGTTGATGCTGGAGGAGATGGAGAACGGTCAGGCAACGAGGAGATACTGCAGGCGGTTTACAATTATTCAACCTTGGGCGGATATGCCTCCATTCACAAGTTCTGCCGCACTTATGTTCATGCTTCCCCTTTCTGCTCATCATACGAAATGATGCTCTCCTAGCCGGTTCAATTTCAGGTGCTCACCTCTTCAAGTCCTGCCTGTTACATACATCCGTTACATATTCCTCATAGGGTGTGCATGAATGAATATAAGCAATCCTAGGTACTAACACAAACCAGCGCCGGTCCAGCAAATATAGTTGAGTGTTGGGTTGTATGTTTCTTGAAACTCCGTTAACGAGGAAGACACATGCTAACCCGTTGAAAACGCCGCGAGGTCGGTGTAAAATGCCAAAGTTCAAGCCAAAAATGCATTGATTACGATTGAATTGACATAATCACACTTATGTTAAGCCTCCTTTATTGAAGAAAACACATAAACTGGATATAAAAACCCCTAGACAAGTTGACCAGAGGTCTCAAGCTAACAACTTTCTAGGGGGTATTGTACAACGAATGCAATTGAAAGGTCCTACCCACAACCTTTACACTCAAACCTTAGTGAAACAATATTCTCATCATACAATCCATGTGAGTACGCACATGGTGATAGGTGTTGTTGGTGAAGAAGAGTAAGTAAGGGGATGAGTGCAAAGTACTGCCCATCTGTTTGCTGGTCTGCAGTGGTTTGCCCGGCAGCACGTCCCATGCATCATGTGCGAGGCATAGCACTTTGATGCCTTCGATAACATCCTCTCCAATCTCCCATCCCGCGCTACCAAAATATCAGTATACCTCAGATTGAACAATGTCAGGATTCCTGTGTACTTACCCTTGAAGAGCCCCCGCGCGCTTGAGCACCTTGATGGCGGTGCAGAGCACATGGATGGCTATCTTTGCACTACATAAAGAAAATACTTGGTTAGTACGATAAGATTGGTATGATGTAATGGATATCGGTACGTACATCTTGGCTTTGTGTTCCTAACAAAAGCTCTTGATTGCGGTCATTTTTCTGGTGGTCTGAGAAGGATGACTTTATGGAATTCCAATCCGGGCGATCAGAAACAGCGTCGAGACGGCAAATGAATGAGGGAAAGTTGACGATTGCTTGTGTAGCGTTGGCAGATGACAATGCTTTGGGTCTGAAAAGAAGAAAAGCGCCAACTCTCTGAAGGTTGGGAGGAGCTTGCTTTGTAGGAGTCCGTCTCAGTGAATCGGAGTGCGAAGGTGATGTTGATGTTGATTCAGAGAAAAAAGAACACCGCCAACTTTCTGAGCGGGGGAGAAGCTGGCTTTAAAGGAGTCCAGTCCGGGTGAGAGCTCCACATTCAGTGTTCACCTCAAGTAAACTTTCTTGACAACAGCGTCGCTGACCTACTCCTTCCCATTCCTCGGACCAGATATGTTGTTCAGTTCCGTTGATACAGCAGGTGGGGGGACGTTTCCACTGTATCTGCGCCTGAATTCCGCGGTTTGGATGGGTGGCTGCAAGCTGAGGTTCTTGTAAAAGAAGGAGCGTGCAACTAATGATGTTACGAAGAAGTAACGGACTTCCCTGGAGGCCGAGAAAATTGGAAGACGGGGAAGGATGCTGGCGATGGTTGGTTGGGATGAGTGAGTCGGAGCTGAAGGGGTGCCGAAGTCGGGACCGAGATCAGGAGTTAGGGTCGGGGTCAGAGTCGGGAGGTTGTGGATTCCCCGAGTTCGTGGGTGATTGATGGTAACGAAGGAAGTTGCATATTGGCTACGTGGATGGGCGAGGACAGGAGACAGGGTTGGATAGTGGAAGGAAAGAGGCAGGAACGTTCCCCATCGCCATCGAGAAGTCAGACAAAGCAACAAGAAGATCCATCCGTCACGGAAATAAACGTGACAACCAAGGAGGAGCCAATAAAAGTTAACGGGAAGCAGAAGAAAAACGAAGACAGAAAGATGCGCCCTGAGTTTGAAACTCTTTCTTCCCTACTTCTCAATCCCAACAGTCATCCGTCTCAACATCCGCAGTCGCAGTCACCGTAGCGAATTGCGCAGCCGGCACTCACACTGAACTTATGACCGGTCATGTCAAGTTTACTTCACCTTTCACTTGCGCTGCCTTGCCGTGACCTGGTGGTCGTCTCGTAGCCCCTCAAGTACGAACTGAAGAGCAAGAAGGAACCCCAGGCTTCATGGGCAGCTACCAGTTCGGTGCCGATGACCCTACCTGACCTTGAAGGGAAGATTCGTGCACCTGCCTTCCTGACAAGAGTGCAGCGAGGCGACTCAGCCAGACAAGGATGGCGAAGGGTCCGTTTCTTGCACACCATAGCGCGCCAAGGGGGTCGTAGAAAATGATCTCTGGTATGATCTTATAGTTATGAAATATGATTACTGTAAAATGGTCTAGGGATTATATTAGGTATAAAACATAACGAGTGGTCAATTGAATATGTATATTGTGAATGATTTTAGTACCAATCTATCCTTAATTACAAATATTTCTATATTAAAGCAATTTAATTTGGTGATTATCGTATAGCTACTTTCCTTTTAAACGGAGGAGATAGCATCCTATTAATGTTATCGTATAGCTACTTTCCTTTTAAACGGAGGAGATAGCATCCTATTAATGTTATCGTATAGCTACTTTCCTTTTGAGCTGAGGAAATAATATCCCGTTAATGTAGTATTATATTCTAAAATTATTTTGAAATATTAGTAGGTTTTCTATTTACCGGTTCAATTCGTTATCTAAGCCAGCTTCCCCTATTATTATTTTCTAGCTCCGTTATTAATTTAATTTTAATATTAATTATAAAAAGAATTATTGTTCCTATAAGCTAATTCTTTTAATAAATTAAATTTTAATATTAATGTATTTAATAGTTAAAGAATTATCCTTTAATATAACCGCAATTATAAATTATAATTATTATTAATCTATAATATTATTTAATTTATAGGATATTATTTCGTCTTCGAGTACTTTACCTATCGAAAAAAATTACTAAGATTTATTCTTATTTCGCTGTTAGTAGAGTATTTTAAGTAATAAATCTTATCTAATATAAATTGAATTTTTTATAATAAATTTATTTCCGCGAAGGATATTTTTTAGTTAAAAGCCGATTCTATAGCGAAATTAATTGGGGTCGGAAATTAGGTTCGGGCAAAAATTAATATTTTATAATAAAAGGGATAGGTATATATAAAATAATATTGGATAAAAAATATGTATATAAGTAAATAAATTATATTATAGGTTTAATTTAGGTCCTAACTACCGGGTACCGGGCGCTTGGGCGCTTTACTATTAAGTGCCTTACTACTGGGTGCCCTACTACCGGGTATCCGGCTTCAATTTAATTCCTTTTCTCTTATCCTCCTCCTCCTCCCCTTCTACTTCCTCTAATATCGTTACCAATCCTTAACTAACTTAACGTTATAAAATAATTGGAGTTGCTATTTACGGTTTCGAATATATATTTAAAGGTTATAAAAAGGTTAGTAAATCCCTTCCTATTCGAATGCGTACAATAATATTATAGTAGTAAATTGGTTAAGGCTATTTTTACTTTAATTTTAAAACGTTGCGGATTGTTACGGGGGGTTTACGTTTATATTATAAGAGAAGTTAATTAATTATAAAATATAGAAGTAGTACGTACATACTTTGAGGCGAAGTAGCGAGGCTACGGAATAGAATAATTGGAGTATAGCGTTGTAAAAAGGTAAATAATTTATATATAATATTAGTAAATTAAATACGGAGCGAGTAAAATAGCCGAAGGTAAAGGAATAAATTATTAGAGTAATGGTAATTAAYGGTAGTAATAAGGTGGTTAAGTACGGCGTTAGATAAGTAGGAGTAGTATAATTAAATATAATTMTTATAAKAATTATAAAATATTAGTTATTTAGTAAAAATATTAATATATCGAGGCTAATTTACTCGTAATATTATAAGTGTAAAAAGAAATTAAGAATTGTTTATTATTTATTATTAATACTAATATAAAAAGATAGGGATAATTAAATTTAAAATTAAAAAAGGGAAGCTTTAGAATCGAAAGGTAGATTAACTTTAATATTAACCTTTTAATTTTTTTTATAATTATATTTACTATTAGAGTGGTTAGATTGGAAATCTCTTCTAGGGATATTGGATAGAGATATTTATTAGAGAAAAGTTAATCGATTTATAAATTAGTATACGGCTTCGAAAATTAAATTTAGAAGTAAATAAAGTTAGTTTCGTATTTATAATTATCGGTTAGGTATAATAGGCGGGCGTAAATTTGAATAGAATAGAGATAATAGTTAATAATACTATTTATAGTAAAGTTATAAAGTTAGCGATTGGGATCGAGATTTTTCGAATTAGTTGATTTATTTGTATAGAAGCTAGAATTATTAGGGATTTTATCCTATTAGAGTATTTAATAGTAAGTTAAATAGTGGAATTATTAATATATATAATAAATTCTTCGGTGCCCGAAATATATTAGTAATAATTATTAATATTGAGTAATAATATTGGAGAGGGTTGGTTATAATTAGTATTTAATAGTCGAAATTCGGGTAATTTTATAGATAGGATATTCCTAGTTGTTATACGTTAGCGGTTCTTCTATTAATATAAGTAGTACGGGGTACCGTCGAGGGAGAGAGGTAGAATTCGTTCGGCGACAATTTTATAACGAAGGCGAGCGATATAATAATAATAATTTAATATATAGAAATATAATAGAATGATAAATATTAATAAAAGGTTAAAATTCTGAAAATTTTAAGAATTTTGCAATATACAAATTTAATACCCCTACGGTAGGAAGAATACTCTTTCTAACTTCTATTTAAATTGTACTCTTTCTATTATATATAACCGGGCTATATTTAGGCGTTTTTAATATAATATAGTACCGATTTCGCTTAGATTTAAAAGAAGTATAAATACGATATAATTATAAAAAAAGTAATATTTCTTTTATAGATATTATTATTATATTGAAATACTATTTAATTTAGTTATACAATTAAATTAGAGCGGGCTATTATAATTATTTAATATAATATATCCTCTCTATTTTATTTATGTAAAATAAATATTATAATTAATATATACGAAGTCTCTGTCGCCCCGGGTTATTATTTATATTTAGTCCGGTAAAATGCTAAGGAGTCCGATAATCCTTTTACTTATAATATATTTATAGATCGGGTATTAAATAATAAATTCGTATATAGGATATTAGGTCTTAAATTTAACGATTATAATTATTATAAATATATAATTTTATTCTGTTTAATAATAGGTAAAAATACTATTGAATTAAATAAATAAAGTATTAATATCGTTTTTATTTTGTATCCGGATAAAATCTCCGATTATAAATATTCGTTTCGTTAAGTGGCGTTAGAATACGAATAATAATTTCTCTACCTATTAGAATTTTTTAGTACTTTAGAAAATATATATCCGATTATAATTTAATTTAAATACTTCCCTTAGCCTTACTATAAAATTAGAATATTTATCTTCTTAGTAAAGATTTAATACTAATAATAATAAATCTTCCTATTATATTATTTAATTTAATAATAGGCTATATAGCGTAAGTAGGTTGCGGTAATAGTTGTTTAATTAAACCTTAAGAGTCGATACTTCTTCCTTCGAATAAAATCCTTCGCTACTAAAATATAGATCGTATAATACAACGAGTCCCGGGTATAATTCTTTAAGTTTAGAGAATACTTTATAAACGTTTAGGTAATTATATTCGAAATATCCGGTTAGTATAAATGAAATAGATCTTCGCTTATTCGTATATTTAATTAGGGTAGATGCTATATTTTAATAATTAGTAGTAAAAATGTTTTTTGTAAATTCTTTAATTAATAATTCTTAATTAGTAATTTTAGGTTATTTTATATTATAGAACTATAGGTAGTTAAAATATAATATTTATTTGTATTTATTTTCTCCTTATAATATAAGCGCTAAATTATAAAAATTATATTTATTCGGAACCTCTTTTATATGTAGCCTTGTATAAATATTTAGTAGGCCTTAACGGTTTAAGATTTCGTTATTTTTTTGGTTTAGCGATTTAAGGGTACGTTTTGTAGTATAGGTTCCGATAAAACTAAGCGCGACCTCGTTTTCTATAATTATTACTATCGGTATAAAAGTAAGCGTGTTGCCTATCCTAATACCTCCTCTTCTACGTTTCGACGTTCTACCCCTAATAATAGTAATACTTTTATTAAAAGTAGGCTAATTTTTACTTACCTTCTTACTAATATTTTTCTTATTATTGCTTAAAATATAATATATATAGTGGAAGGCCTTTCTTCCGTTTATAATTATATAGTTAAACTCTTTTAATATTAATTTTTTATTACGGGTAAAAATAATTAAGATCGATTGTGCAAATTGCTAATATATTAATATTATTTACTCTCTATACGTATATACTTCTAGCCTTATAATTTAGTAGTTTAAATCGAATATATTAATAAATCGAAGACCTTCGCTAATAAGAAGTTTTTGGAATTGTAGTTGGATATATTCGATTTTAAACTAATTAAATAAAAGTATTGGTACGATAATAATTAGGCGTGTATATTCCTTTATATAAGAGGATTTGTAGTATGTTTTAGGGTTCTATATCTTTGCTTAGCCTAGGGGAAATTGAATTTCCTAGAATACGAAAGCTATTTCCTTCCGAAACTTTTTATAGAGGAACCTTTTATTTTCGAAAAAGTAATTTATAAAGATTTAGGATAGGCTTTGAAATTTTAAATACGCCGTATTATAAGGTCGAATTTATATATAGTTTAAAGCCGGAAAGACGTTTTTGAATATGAGGATTAAATGTATATTATTATATATATTGAATTTTATGCGTACTTCCCCTTAGCGTATTGGATTTAGTAATTATTAAATAAATATTATATTATCGAAATGTTAATAATGGTATTTTTTGTACTGAATAATATTAAAGTTGAGGTTAATTTTGGTTGTATTAATAATAAAGTAAAACCTATATGGTTGGTTTGTTTAATAGGATTTATATCCTGTTAATTTCTATTGTCCGAATATATCGCTAATAAAATATATTACGAAATTATAGACAAAAATTCGCTCGTTATTAATAATTATTTATATTCCTTTATTGAATTTTATTAAATAAATTAGTAATTGGATAATATTATTGAAGTTAGTACTATATAGACTAAATATAATAAGAAATATACCCTTTCGCTTATTATATAGCTATTTTTTAAAGAATAATACTATAATATAAACGTTTATAATCAATATATAATTAGTAGTATATAAACTAAAGGTATTAATAAATATATTCTAAGGTAGAGAAAGCCGATTTTTTCTTACGAAATTATCTTTAAAATATTAGCGATTTTATTCGTCCAATTCTAATTTACTTCGAAGCGGTAATAATAAGTAGGCAAATTGGTAATTCTTATTCTTCTAATTAAAAATATATTGGATTATAAATAATATAAATACTATAGGTTCGGTTGGATTCTCTAGGTTAAAATAGTAATTTATTTTAATTAGAAGTATTATATTAATAATATTTAATAAAAAGAGGGAAATATTATAGCCTTCTACTAATATTAATTTGCGCGGGACTACGTCGATTATTTATAGTATAGAATTTGGTTTTATTTCTACTAATAATATAATTTTTAAAAAAATTAATTAGATTAATATAATTAGTGCTTATAGACCGGGATATTTGTACCTAGTATTTAAGCTATAATATTTAACCCTCCCTAAATAAAGATTTAATAATTGGCTGCTATTATATTAATACATTAGCGTCGGTTATATTCCTATAACGGGATATTTATAATAGATAAAATTAAATAGGAAGATTAGGATCGGCTTTTCTCTCTTATTACCTATCGCTATTAATTTTAAAGAATTTGTTACTAATATTATTAAAGAAGTTAATATTATTAAAGAATCGGTTTCTATACCTAAAGATTTAAAGGGATAAAAGAAAAATCTTCTGTTTATAGTCCGTAGATTTTCCCCCTATTATTTTATTTATTATAATTCTATAATAGCGTTATTTATTATTTACACTATCCTTCGATATATTTTTTTAAATAGTTTATTCGAATTTAGGAGTATTTAAATTATATTTTCGAAATTAAAGATATATATTAGCTCTTCGAATTTAATTTTATTAGGAAGGATAATTGGATTAAATTTGATTATACCTTTACGAAGGGTGTTGAGTAGGATAATATAATAAAGTCGCTTTATAATAATTTCCTTCTATAATAGAAGTAATTGGAATTTATTTATATATTATAAGATTAAGAGTACGTTGTGTATATCGGTATATATATTACGAGTTATATTATACTTTTTTATTTATAATATTAAATTGAATTTAAATTGCGATATATTGAATTCTAACGCTATATAATGTATTAGAATAGTAAGGTTGTTTATAGGTTGGCTTCCGCTTTATCTAATTATATAAATATTATTGTAGATTTAAATATTTGGGTGATTGGGAGATTAAATAGATTCTTTTTATAGTTTTGATCTATATGTAATTATTTCGCTAGCGGCTTTTAATTTATTTAAGTTGTCGTCGAAGCTAGTATTTATAATATCTTCTCTCCGAGTATATTCTAATTAAATTCGGTTAATTAAAGGATTAAGAATATTTTTTACTTCTATTCCCGATTTATTAGTATTCCTTAATTAGTCGGCCTATATTGCTTCTTTTATTTCTTTTATAATCCGTCTTTTGGTTGTAAAGGTATTTTAGTTTATTACGCCTTTAAAAATATTTTTTCTTATTGTAGGCGTCGGCGCGATTAATAGAATTATTATATCGATTAATATATTTAATAGGTAGTCGATAGCCCCCCCGCCAAAATTGTCCTTTTCGAATTATTTATTAATATATTAATTAGTAGAGTTAGTACTAGTAGGGCCCCTTAGATTTTATAGTTGGGTTATAGTCGGTTTTTGTAATTATTAATTAGTATTTTACGTAGACGAAGATTAATTTATCTACTAGCGCTTCTATTATTAGAAGAATTCTATAGGGTTTTTATTATTGCGTTTTGGTATTCGAAATAGTTTAGAGCCTAGGCGTAGGTAGCCCTATATTATTTAATTATAAAAGTAATAATTTTATTATATTATATATATAAATATAATAGTAATCGGATTGTATATGTTTATTACGGTTTTAGACGGTTTATAAGGCGGATTATTGTATTGGTTATTAGAAGAAGTTTAACGGGACTTTATAAATTTAATATACGGAACCTTAGGTTAAGTCCGGGATTTACCCTATTGCGCGCTTTAATTATATAATTCTATTAATATAGCCCTATTCTAATTAATTCTACTTCCTATCGAATTTCTCCGCTAAATTATTACGAATTCGTCGCTTCTTCTCTTAATACTAACTTTATTCCTTCCTTCCGTTAATATTATTTTAAAGTTTGTAGTTATTGTGCCTTTTTTTTTATTTTAATTAGAAATATATAAATCCCTAAATAATTTTATAAGTAGAACTTCGCCTATTTCCTAAATAAATCTCTTTTTATTATTTCTCTCTATTACCTCTCTCTATTATTAGAATTTTTATTATTTTATGGATTAACGCTTTAATTTACCGCCTTATTATACTTTATTTATAATTAATTTTCTAATTTACGTTTTAAGAGTACGATATTTTTAAATATTAGAAGTAGTACTATACCTGTAATAAGTATATCTATTCCTACGAACGCTTAAAAGATTTTAACGATTAAAACTTAGCCTCCGACCGATATAGAGAGCGTTAGTACTAATACGGTTGTAAACTGTACTATTATTACTAATAAATATAGTGAAATAATATTAAATATCCCGACGGTTAACCCGGCTACCGAGGATATTTTATAATAATTAAGTATAAGTAAATAAATAAGTAAATATCCGACTATTTAGTTATATTTATATTTAATATTAGATTTTATAGTAAATTCTCGCTAATAATCTTACTATATCTAATATTATTATTAATATTAATAGTACTTCTAATACTAAGAAATGGAAGTATATTTATTAATTCCCGCCCGATATAAATATTGCTGTTAGAAGTTATATAAAAAATATTGAATTCTAGGCTCGGATTACCTTTTTAAAGACTTTAAGAGAGGATATAGTCGAAGAATTAGTTAAATTTAATTCTAAAGATATAGAAGGAAATAATAAGATTATTTTGCAAAAGGATTTATATACCCGTTTCTATAGTAATATATTTAGTTAGTATAATTATTCTATTAATAATATAATAGTAAGTATTTAGTATATTAATAATTATAAAATATAAGGCTAATTAAAGTAGGTATTCGTTGAAGAGTTAATAATGAGAAATTGCGTTATTACTAAGGTTTAAGACCCGAAGGTTATTTAAGCCGAATTTAAAAAGGAATATAATTATAATATATTTGTCGAAATCTTCGACTTTTACGGCGATTACCTAAATATTAAGAATAGTGCGCTAAATGTTTAGAGATAATATTGCTGTAAATAATATTGTATAATTATAAAAAATTAAATACTTATTAAATATGAATTTAATAATTTTTATCGAGGGCGTGTAGTATATTAAGAAGTATATCGATTAAATTAATAAGGGCGTAAACCGATTATTCGGGGACGAGAACACTCTTACTAGAGAGTGGTTCGTTAATAAATAGAAGATAATAACTTTACGTACTAAGTAGCAGCCCTTTATATTAAATATATTCGGTGTTGTATACTTTTATAAATTACTATATAAAATTATAAATAAAAGGATTAGATAAACCTTTCCCTATTCTAATTAGGACCCGGACGTTTATATTAAACTATTCGACGAGGATAAAGGAGGTTTTAATTCCGGTACCGGTACCGGTACTACTTTTACTAGTAATTGAAAATATTTTTAATTAATTCCTATATTATTTATATTATTATAGATTTTAGTATCTACTTAGTATAAAAACGAGTAAATATCCGATTATTATTAATAATAGGGGATTTGGTATATTTATAATTATGGAATTTTAGTGTATATGTTTATTAGTAATAAAATAGGGGATGTAATAGGATATAAGGTATTAGTTTACGAGAAGGATAATTACGAATGTAATATATATTATAATTTAGATTTATAGTATTACTATAAGTGGCTGTATTCTATATATCTAACCTAGTAAAATATATATTTTAAAAAGAATAGCGATAATATTATAATATTGTATATAAAGTTTGAATTAAATGCCCGGCTATTTTACTTAAAATAATGTTTCTCTTGGGAGTAGGACCCTGCTCTAAGAATTGGAACCGGGGTAAATAGGGGTATATAGAACGAAACGACCCGGCGAATTAATATAACGGGTATAATAAGAGCCCTACCTAACGGGCCCTACCTAATAAACCCTACTAATATTTTGTATTTATATTACCCGACCTATTTGTAATTAATTCTAATTTAACCCTAATTTTAATTTTACTATAATTTCAACTTTTATTTCCCTATTGGTTAGTAATAATAATAGTCCGTCTTAGATTAAGGCTATTTAAGGTTTTGTTCTTTTCTCCTTTTCGTCTTTCTTATTAATTTTATTAAGCGTAAATATAATATATATAATAATTTTAAATTACCCTATAGCGTAATAAAATTATAATTAATCCAAATCCTATATTGTATTATAAATAGTTATTTCTTGCCGACCGTTACTTTTTACTTTCGTTAAGCCGGTATATACGCTTATAATATATTATTATTAATACTTAATCTATAATTATACTATTCCTATTTCGCTTTTTTAAATAATAAGTTCCTCTATTCCTGTATTATCCCTCTACTATCTTAATTTAACCTTATTTATATTTTAAAATATATTTACTAATTTGGACGTATTAATAACTACCGTAGAAATATTGTCACAGTACGGGAGGTGACTGGGCCAGAGCACACTGGTGTTCGGCCATGCCGTAATCGGCATGGTCAAACACCGATATAGCTCTGGGTAGTTTTGATAGTCTGGGACGGATTCGTCTCTCTCGAGACGAATTCTTCTCTTGTTCAATCAATCATTATCTACAACCAGAAGTACTTGCTCAGTGAAACTGTTCATTGACACAAGTCCTAGGTTGCGATTGACCGTGGTTCCTCAAGACGAATTCGTTACCTACGTGACGAATCCGCCACGTATCAATCCCTTTGACAAATCCGTCACTGACGGATTCTTCTCTCAAGACGAATCCGTCTCCTGACGACTTTGTCAGTAGGTAGAATAGTGACTACGAACCCAGCTCTCCCTGGTTCGTAGCAAATATATTATAATACTGCTTAAAAAGGTAAAAGAAATTTATTTTAATTAAAAGTTATTTAATTATAATTAGCGAGATACCTTTAAGGAATAGTACGATAAAGACGCGGTGTAGGCCGAGGACGCTCCTCCGATCCCTATCGAAGAGGGACTTTAAATTTATTAATTCCTAAACGCTATAATAGAATTCCCGGGCATATCCGAGGAGGAATTCGGGTAAAATAAAATAATAAATATATAGGAATATTAGAAAGAAGTCTATTTAGACGTAGTATAATTATTATATAGTTTCTTATATAATATTAAATTGCCTTCGGGTAAGAGGCTGAGCCTTATTAATATAAAGTATACGACTAAGGCTAGAATTTATATTATTGTTATACCGCCGGACTTTTTATTAGAAGCGATCCCTAAGAACGGCCGGAAGCGTAAATCCGACGGCAATAAGATTAATCCTAATAGTATAGTAGTTAAAAATACGTATATTTAATAATATTCTATACTTAGAACCCGATTATTTTTTATAATTATATTAATATTAAGAATAGAAGCCTATACTTCCTCCGAGCCCGAATTACCATTTACTATAATAATTAAGACCGACCCGGCTAATAATAAATTTAATATAAATACTATTCTTAAGAAACCCGTTGCTACTAAGAAACCTGCTATTATTAAAAGAGTCGCTACTATAAAGAAGGAAGTTATTTCCTATTTTAAGAAGAGTACTACCCTAAAGCTTCCGGCTACTCCCGCCCCCCGTAAATTCGAATTTAGTAATAATAAAGCTACTTATACCACTTATATAGTTAATTATACGACTGGATTCGAGTTTAATAATAATTATAACTATACTGTTTATTGTACGGTTTTTTAACCTAAGGATATAAATAATAGTAATAATAATAGTAAGCCGGAGCCGGATATAATTTAAGGTATAGAATTCGATTCCAATAATACCGACGATATTACTTAATTCCTATAAAAAACTAATTCCGATTTTAAGGACAAAGTAAATAAAATTTATATTAATAATACTAATAATATTGAGAACGAAAAAATATACGTCGATGCCTTTAAAATTAAGAATTTAATTTAGGATAAATTGAGAATTATTAAGAAGATTAAACTTTAAAGCGACCGGTCCTACTATAGATATGTCCTTCTCTTTTGGAAGTCTAATAAAGGTTATATATAGAATTTTACCGATTGTAATTTAAAGGATTAGATTAGCTTCTATATTAAGAACTTTAATTTGGGGCTCTATTATATAATTTTATTAAAGATACTTAACCTCGAGGGCGACGGATTCTATACGGTAAAAATAGAAGGATTCCCGGGAATAAGATAGGATAGGATTTATTCTATAGGATTATTTAAAATAATTCTACTATATAGTATGTAGAGTAATATTTATAAAAGCGATTAGGCGCTAAATACCCGCCGCGAACGTACTATATGTATTAATAAACGTTTCGGTACTACCTAATTTATATTATACGGGATAGATATTACTTCGGGGTTCTACCCTCTTCCTAAATTCGATTAGAATATTTAAGGTAAGTCTTAGCTATTTAAATTCAAATAATTTAAAAGGATTATTTATAAATAGGACTAATAGATATTGGAAATAATAAAATACAAATATTAAAATTAAGGTTTTGGGAGGATTTTACAATTATATAGGGATTTAAAACTTTATCCTTATACTTATCGGTATTAAAAATTTAGGAAGATTTATAATTATAGGCAATTTATTAGCCTATTTTTATACTCTATTTTTATATTTACAAATATTACTTATAGTAGGGAGTAATAGTCGGGTAGGAGGTTTAAATAATTATATTTTTAATAGTTATTATATCTTTATCGTCTATATTACGCTCTAGAAGGGAAGGAATCTTAATATATAAATATCCTATTTATACTTTAAGTATATAGGATACGGGGCGATTAATATATAGTAAATAAGAGTATAGTTCCTATTGGAATTTCGGATAATTTCGAAATTAATTTGAGAATTTACTTCTATTTGGTAAATAGAGTATTATATATCAATAATCAAACTTTATTATATAGCGTTAGCCTAACTTCTAAATAATAACCGTAAAAAAAAATAATATATATTAATATATTATCTTAATATCTAATTAGGCCTAGGAATATTAGGTAAAGACCTTTTTAATAGCTATAACTAATTTATAGACCAATCGATTTTATATATATATTAAAATTCTATATTAAAACTACTATAAAAAGAGATATTTCAAATTAATAATTGCTTTTATAGCTATAATTAACTAATAGAATAATTAACCTTATTATTAAATTAAATTTGCCGACAAAATAATTCTAAAAAACAAATATTTCAAATTAACGACTACTTTTAAGGTAAAATAATTTTAAATCGTAATCAAAATAACTTTTGTATTAAAGTAATATTAATACTCGCAAACAATTATAATAGGAAGTAACATTTCTTAGAGGGGAGGTTCTTACCAAAGGAAAATATAGCTTATACTATATATAATTACTATAAGCGAAACCTTATTTACTAAATATTATTCTGGTGATGATTTTTATAGATATAACGCACTATGCGGAAGATAATTATAACTACTTTTATTATTTTATTTCAAAGACTATATTGGGTATTATTTTCGCTTGGGAAAACCGACCCTCCGTGGGAAAACAGTCCAGTCGCACGGAGACCATCACAGAGACCATTTTTATAGATACCGTGTGCGCGCTATGGCAGCTTTGTGATAACATTGAAACTGAAAAGAAGCTCGGTGCTCGTTCAAGACTGGGCCAAGAGAAGGAAGTTACCTGGTTCGAGGAAAGGGAGGAGTAGGTCAGCGACTGACGCTGTTTCCAAGAAAGCTTGAGGTGAAGGACCACTGGACGTTGAGTTCTGATCGCCCGGATTGGATTTCTTTAGTCATCCTGTCTCCCCTCTCCCCCAGAGAATTGGCACGTTGATCTCATATGGGTAGAGGTAGTATAGTTACTTACGTTTCTCAGTTATGAGCGTGAATTTGCTCATTAATTGGCGCCGAGGGTCATCTATATCCCCCTTATTATATTGCGCCTGGAGGTAATCCTCGCAATGCTTTGGCAGGCCCGGTGGTGATACCTGGAAGCGTCTGACAATAGGGAGGCGTTTCAAGGTCGGATTTGCCTTGAGTAGTCCGTCGAACGTGATTCGACGGCATCTGAGGAAGTCTTGACAGAGAGGGCAAGTGCTGTGAAATATGCTCGCTATCAGACGATCCCGGATCATCCGTTGCGTCTAGCTCCGTGAAAACTGATCTGTTCCAGTACTCGGTTTTCTCTAGCCACCGTCCCAGACGTGGTTCGCCAGTTACGGGGTCCCACGGCGTTTGTAATGACCCTTCCTCAGCGGTCGATTTTGTAGACCTGACGAGTACATCTATCTTGAAGCAAAAGAAAAGGAGGAAAAGACAGACCATGTCGCGCCATGCTTTGGCAAAAAAGTTGCTGAAAAAAACATACAACACCTGGGATTCGCTGGTCGTCACCGACCCAACTACTAGACAGGCGATTGGTAGCTTATCTATGGGAGAGCGGACGGGATCCCGAGTTTTCTACCATCTATGGTCGTGTGTGCTTAATTTATAGGTACATTGTGTTTATCAAGACCAAACCGGGGAGTAGTGTAAGTAAGTAGTGGAGGGTGGGTAGTTGAAGCATCACGCTGTTAACACACGTTTGTAGTTATCACCACCACCACTGCTACTACCACCACTCCCAGGGCCGAAAAAGAAGATTCAATCAACGTCCACCTTAACTATGCTCAACCGTAAAGGAAATACCAAACACAGTCCTGATGTGCAACGTACATCCCCTCCACGCCCTACACGTTATTCCAAAGACTCCGCTCCAAAAGATCCTCAAGATTGCAGAGACGAACGCCCTGAAATGAACTCCACCCAGACGGCTTCGCTGACTGAACACCCAGAACCGGTCGTGGTCGAACCCACACCCGCTGTAATAATGTACCGGCCCCCGTAACATGCCTTGAACTTGGTAATGTGAAGGTCACCGCTCCAGGCATAATCACCTGATTCCAGCTCATGCCGGATAGACAATACAGCGCCGAGAGAAATGCCCCCGATCGGACGAACTCGCTTCGAGAGACTTTTACGCTCGATTTGACCGGTCTGAAGGTAGCGTACGTAAACGTGAACGTCTCGGGCAGTATCGTTGAAGTAAGCGAAGAGGGCGTCGCTGCTTGATTCCATGACCTCTTGTTCGGTAACGATTCCAAGCTCATCAGGTGTTGGAACGGCCACGATTTGAGCAGAGATACAGCCGACGTGATCAGAAGGGCACTCAATTGCCGCCGGCAAGGGAAGATCACCGGATTCCTTTTCACATTCGACAAGTGTACCGTAGCCTGCGTTTTCGAGGGCCAACCTTCTCAGCGTGTCAGACAAGGAGGAGTCGTGAAGAAGATTGAAATAGTCGTGAGGCTTGAAGTAACCCTTGTGTAGCGAATCGAGAGCAGACCGAAGAGCCGGGAGCCAGAGAGGCCGGATTGTGGAAAGACGACGCGTGCCGCTTTGATCGATGCAATAGCGAGATCCTTGCTGGCGAACGAGGTCGATGTTTCCGGTTTCAAAAATTCCAGTCGGTATCTTGTTGAGAACAAAAGACGTTTCTACCTCATGTACGAAGCGTGCCCAAGAAACGTATAACGTCTGTCAAGAAAGCAAAATGTCAGTATGATGCGGCGATATTAGAAATTTAAAAAAGAGAAAAAAAAAAATATTTGATCCTTCCAAAATGATGCTGCTTCTGGGTTCTGTGCTTGATAATCTTGAACAGCCGACGTGTCGGGAAACAGAGTAGCCTCCTGGAGTCGTCGCCGAAGTCTTTCACATTCCTTCATGAGGCTTCCCACGATCCGGTCGATGTTAGCAAAATCCGTGCTGAGGTCCAGGTCGAGCAAGTTTTCATGGATAGTCGGTTTTTGTACGACGGTGGATTCAACGGTTTCCTTCCCACTCGTCCGTCCCTGCTGCACCTTGATGTCCTGGAGAAATACAACAGACACTGCGCTGTATGCCCGTTGAAGTTGTTCGGCCTTGCGTTGAATTTCCGCGAGAAGGTCAGGTATCTTGTTGAAAGCCCATATCTGCTTGATAAATTTCTTTCTACGCGACTCTGTCTTAGTCGCAATTGTCGCTCCAGCAAGGTCGATGTCCAAGGCCTTTGCGCATTCTGCGCACGACTGTGCAATGCTTTGCAGGACATTCAGGATACCGTAGAATTCCGGGGGGTTGATTTTTAGGTTCCAAGGAAATCAGGCAGGATCTGTACACTTGAGGCACCTCTAGTATTGCATATGCTCGAATTCTCTACCAAAACCCAAACCCTAAGGCACCTGATACATAAAATCTGCCAGTTATGATGTCCTTGTTCACGGGGTCCTCAAACACCTTCAACAAAATTATAAGATTGGTCGTCAGCAGTTGAAGCTCTTCGGCAGCTTGGTTGAGCGAGTCCAGTCGGGACTTGATTTCCAATCCCAAATTAATGAGGATGTGCACCGTGGAAACGATATCCATGGCCTACATGGTGATTGTGTGCCGAAGGCGGCTATTTTTGCCAGTGGGTTGGTTATGCGCCGGGGAGCACCTTGATCTGGGGGCGGGGTATTCCGGTCGCGAGCGGGGTCAACGCATATTTGCTCCCGGGAATGACCTGGTCTCGTGTCGTCTGGTATTGGTACGGTGGCCCAAGTGAGGGCTACGATCAATTGAACAAGTTTGGTTGAAAAAGGTTCCTTGCCAGCTGCAGCCGCTAGGCCCGCACCAGAGGGTAGCATTCTAAGAATCTTGGCACTTCGTGGCTCTCGATGATTCTCGTTCGCATTGACTCTCATTGACTCTTACTAAATTTGGTTCATTGCTTCATTGCCTCATTGCCTCTCGCTTTCGGGGAGTTGGAATCAAGGGAGGAGCTCATCGTTGACTTCGCGGGAAGTTTGCCAAGACCTTAGGTAGGTAACAGTGCAAATGGATCCTTCTACCTCCTCCAAAAAAAAAGAGAGGAAGAGAGAAAGAAAAGAGGAAAGAATGGGGGAAAGAAAAAAGAAGGGCGAAAAAAATGAAAGGTGGGAAAAGAAAGGAAAAAAAAATGAAATTTGGGAAGGTTGAAGCGGAGATTTCAAAGCTTAACGTTTGATGGGTGTGAGTGTTGAACGTTGTAAGTGCTTTGGAGGCGTTGATATAAAATAGCCGACAGTTCAGTTGGTTGCAGCTGAGAGCTCGGACCAGTTTTCAATTGATCGTAGCCCTCACTTGGGCCACCGTATATTGGCTACGAATTGACAGTTCTCTCCCCCATGCTTCTTCATGCCCACTCTCTCTCGACCCAATTCCATGGAGAGCTGGCTGAAACTATCTGGAGCGGTAGGCTTGGACGGCCTGGAGCTTGCCGATTTCCCGGACACCGGGCGCGGTGTCAGAACATTACGGCGTTTCAAGGAAGGAGAGAGGATTCTCACCATTCCATGTGGCATTCTCTGGACAGTCGAACATGCCTACGCTGATCCCCTTCTTGGACCAGCTCTGCGCTCTGCGCAGCCGCCCTTGTCTGTCGAAGACACCTTGGCTACGTACATTCTCTTTATCCGATCTCGCGAGTCAGGATACGATGGCCAGCGAAGCCATGTGGCGGCGTTACCTACGAGCTACTCTTCAAGCATCTTCTTTGCGGAGGACGAGTTGGAAGTTTGCGCTGGAACTTCACTGTACACCATCACGAAGCAGCTGGATCGATCGATTGAAGATGATTACAGGGCATTAGTCGTGCGAGTGTTTGTACAGTATCGAGATCTTTTTCCACTCGACAAATTCACCATCGAAGATGTAGGTGTTATACAAGTGTGATAGATGTTGCAAATCAACCGCTAACGCTTCTTCCCTTCGTTTTAGTACAAGTGGGCTCTCTGTACCGTGTGGAGTCGTGCGATGGATTTCGTACTGCCCGATGGAAATTCGATTCGACTTTTGGCGCCCTTCGCGGATATGTTGAACCACTCGTCCGAGGTTAAGCCGTGTCATGTCTACGATGCCTCGTCTGGAAATCTCTCTGTCCTTGCGGGGAAAGATTACGAAGCCGGAGATCAGGTATGTTCGTCTTGCTCTCTGATGGCAGTTTCCAATTTGCTTACGTCGTGACGATTCTTTCAGGTTTTTATCAATTATGGACTCGTTCCGAATAGTCGCCTTTTACGTCTCTATGGCTTTGTCGTTCCTGGTAATCCCAACGACAGCTATGATCTCGTTCTTGCAACGCACCCTAATGCGCCATTTTTCGAGCAAAAGCATAAGCTCTGGGTATCAGCTGGACTCGATTCGACATGTACCATCTCCCTCACTCTCACCGATCCGCTGCCGAAAAACGTCCTTCGATACCTCCGTATTCAGCGGTCGGACGAATCAGATCTCGCTGTCATAGCGCTTCAGCAAATCGATGCTACAGATGAGAAAATCAGCGATTCGAACGAAGTGGAAGTCCTGCGGTTTTTGGTAGAATCATTTTGTCGTCTTCTAGATGGTTTCGGAACGCAGCTGGAAAGGCTAGAAGAACAACTCGCGGAGGGTGTCTATTCTTCGGGAGGGAACGCATGGGCTGCGGCGCACGTTAGCTTGGGCGAACAGCGGGTGTTAAGATTGGCGAGAAAGAGAGCGGAGGATTTGCTATCGGCAGTGGAGAGCGGAAGTGGCAATGTGAGGGGTTCGCTGTCGGCACTGGCGCGATGCGCGAATTGCGAAAAGGTTTCTACGCAGTTGATGTTGTGCGAGAGGTGCAAAGCCGTTACGTATTGCGGGCGGACGTGCCAGGTCGCTCATTACAAAGAGCACAAGGCAATATGTCGAGCTACCGCTTCTTAGAGTGGTTCTGGGATGAAATAAAAGTATTCTCGACCAATTCATTACTATAGCTCTTGGCTGTCTCGAGACGTTGACCTATCACTATAACCCAGATCTCTCTCCCTCCTCCCTCTCCCTCCCTTCCTCTCCCTTCCTCTCCCTCCCTCCCTCTCCCCACTTCATCTCTCTCTTCACAAATTCTGCAACCCCAGCCTTCATCCGAGCACCGGAGCCCGACGCTACCATGGCCAACGCGACCCAACCCAAACATATCGAGAACCTTGGCGCCCGAGAACAAACGAGCAAAGAACTTAACGCGCTTGATATTCAGCGACACAGTCTTCTAAATCGGGTGGAGCGACCAGCCAAGGAGCAAGCATGCCTTTTCCACCCCACTCTCCACTTTGAAGAGGCCCGACGCCGCGGCCCGTCCCGCACCATGCGAGGTACAAAGCCCCGAGCCCCGTGAACTTGAACGTCCACTATGCACGCAGTCCCAGAACGGCTCGCTTTCGTAGGAAAGGTCATTAAAAAACTGTGGTAGGGATTACAATAATTTGAAAACACATCGGCCAGAGTCACTTAGGGATTCTTCCCTTTAGGAATTGCCTAGAATTCAGGTTCAAAGGTATATTAGATACGATTGGATGCGTAATAAGGTATACCTAAGGTGTAGTGTACTGACCGTGACGTGTTCGCTTTTATGCAACGGACCTTCTCGACATGTGTCTCCCCGCTCACTAATTGCTCAGACTCGGCTGCAGGAATGGGCTCAAAAGATTTTGAAGCAGCTGTCTCCCTCTCCGACAGCTGGAAACCCATCAACGGCTACTACGATCTCCGCTCCAACTGGTTCTCCCCCAGCATCGCACGCGTACTCTGGCAGACCGACGACCTCAAACAAAAATGGGCCAGCATCGCCCAAGGTTTAACCAACGGGATCAGACGCGGCGCAGACAACTTGACAGACGCCTTCGAGTACGGAGCCGACAACCCCGTTTTTGGCGGCATCAACGAGGTGCGCAGCGTGGAATATCTGGAACCGGTTTACCACATAGACTGGTGGTGGATCACACTGCATTGCGCGCTTGAGCTGGTCGGGATATTGTTTATCGTGTTGACGGCGTTGAGGTCGACGAGCTGGTCGTGGAAGTTGGGGTGGTGGGGGGCTAGGCTCTCGGGCGGCGGAGGGGCCGCGCAGGGTGAGATGTTGATGAGCAGGAGGAAGGAGCCATTGCCGCTTTGGGGGACGAATTCGATTGCGATTTTGGCTAATGGCCCGGCGGTTGCGAGTGTTTTGGATGGTGCGAAGACGGTGCAGGAGATGGAGGCTAGAGGGAGGGTTGCGGAGGTAACGCTGTTGTCGGATCACAAGGCGGACGGGATAGGAGTGGTGGATGCGACGACACGGAATATCAGCCTGGAGGCTCCATATGCGTATCAACGGCAAAGAGACGTTTCGAGTTCTTGGTTTGGGACATTGGGGAACCTGTCAGGGGAAAGAGAGAGAGCGGCGGATTCGGTAAGTTGAAGGGTGCCGGGCGAACGCTCTCAAGAACAACTGAAGACGGATAGTCCGTCCGATATAGGTTGCTCAAGTCGCATCAGGCACTTCGTTCCGTTCAAAAGGCTACAAACAACACAAAAGTATGCCTTAAGAGTGAGTGGAAACATCTGGAGGAGACGCAATTCGGCTTATTCGTTTTGATGCAGGGAACATCTTCAACTTCATTAGAAGACATATCGAGCTTGGTTAGATACGTCAGAGAATCGAATAGAGGCGTAATGGATTTGACTCGTACGGTTTAGTTCTCCGGCCTCTTATTGTAGGCTCAGGTGGATTGAATGTTTTTAGCTTGTACCTTATGACATTGATGTTTGGTGTTAACGGATCGTCTTCTTAATCCTGATCTCTCCGTAGTCCTGTTCTCTTCCGGCCAGCGCTGTTCCGTTGTCTGCCTCCAAGCTGCCGTATTGCTGCTAGTGGACTTCTTCCCGTAAAGCAAGGAGGGCCACCTTTTATCCACCAGACGACAGGACCTCTCGAGCGAGGCAGGAATGGGCGTTCCCTTGGGTACAGGAACCGCAACACTATGTATACCTTCTACATGATAAACCGTTGGTTCCATTGCCGGTAAACGTGATATAGGGTACTGTTCGGTCTCGATTCCGGCTTCGGTATTTTCGGTCTGGTCAAAGACCTTGGGAGTCGCCCATTTCCGACGGAGGCTGTAGAACACCCTGTAACCGAACACAACGCAGTGTTGGTAACCGGAATATAACCCGCATGTTCGGTTCTTCCATTCGAAGGCAACAACCCTAAGAATCATTCAAGTCAGTGAGGCTACTTAGTAGTTACGAAAGCTTGAAAATGGTAGTCATAGAGCGCAGAGGACACTCCAAAGGCTTGTACCTAGAGGTATGTACTTACTTGCATGTAGTATCAGGAGTTACCAAGTCTCCCACGGCAACATCAAGGTTCCGCAACCACTCGCGGTGAGCATCATCGCACCATATGTATGCCACAACAAGCCAGCAGCCTGCGAGCCATCTCCCCTCCTTCAGCCGCTCTGAGAAGACGATGCGTCGACCCCACCTTCGATCTGGACACCAGGCCACATCTTTCATGTCTTTCACAGGTTCAAGAAGTTGCGGCTCTTCGACACGTGGGTTTATCTGATGGTCACGCCAGGAAAGCACGTCGCTGTCGTCTTCTTCGAGTGGATTGGAATCATTGCTATCCACCATGTACCGAACGAGCATGTTCCACGGTGCCTTTTGTGCTGCATTCCCGTCGGTCTGGGACCCGGGCGGAAGATGATGAGATTCGATTGCCCACTTGAAACGACGGGTAGGTGGTCGGGCATAGTGGTCGGGTGATAGCCCTACACGCTGTAGGATAGTGGGCGAATTCCCAACCCGGAGGAGCCTGTTGTCGTCTTCGTACCATCTCACCCTAACTTCTCCATCGATGCCTGCCATTGCGTCCAGCAAGCTCACAACAAACGCCGTTCTGTATGTCGGAAGATGGAAGTGATGTCTGGATGTATGAAGTTGAGGGGGTCGGTACTTCTGAATCAAAACAGAGGTGATGGATTTATTGTGTGCTTGTGACTCGGTTGGAGACCACTGGAAAGAAAAGAAGAACTGTGTCGGTTTTGAACAAGAGAAGAGGACCTGGTTTCTCTCGGTGCGATTTTCAGGTTGATAGCATGCGTCATGTGGATTACCTGTCCTTTGCCTAGGACCGGATGTTGGGAGTCATATGATGGCTTGCAAGAGGGTCGGTCCAACATATGTAAGGTAGAAGAGGTATTCAGGTATGAACATGCAGCAAACAATCTCGGTGTCAGGCAAACGGAACTGAATGCAATGCAGGCCAAAGGCTGGGTACTCGTCGGGGCTAGAAGCTTCCCTCCCTTTGCCGAAGGCAAAGATCGGGATGAGGCAATGACGTTGAATGGCAATTACCCCGCCAGGATGTGTGGGAAATAAATGCAACGGACTTCCGTAGTTCTTCGGCGTGTGTGCATTGCATTTTTTTTTCACCTGAAAGATACGCCTCCTCTACGTGCTATCGCGCGTGTACACTGTAAATACGCAGTTGCGAATCAAGGTCCCTTGCCTCGTAACATCCCCGACCCCAACCTTCGGCAAAGGGAGAGAAGCTTCTAGTCCCGACGAGTATGTGGATCTTATTAAAGATGCAGGTGCAAGAGGGGAAGTCCAGGAATTCACCAGGCTTGGTGGACTAAACTAAGGGATATACAGGAGGGGTGAAGGCATCGCAACTACCCCGTGCAGCAATGTACCCGCAATTTCCGTGGCAGGCGTGCCTGACACTCGGCCTCAGATGGCGGATGAAGGCATGACCGCCAGATTTCAGAACAGTATGTGGATGTGGCCATGCGAGATGGTGAAGGTGCTGATGGATATCTCGGAGTAAGACCGTTGTCCCAGGGAGAATCAAAGGGGAAGAGCTGACGAGTCCAGAAGATCCCACGTTGAAATCCCAATCGAGGCCAACTTGATAGAATTTATTCTTATAAGAAAAACTGGTGATTCAATCAGCGCCCCAGAGGATTGAGGTGTAGCAGAGATGGTGAAGAATGTCACACCTACTGCAACAATCAATATGGCGTCGTCTGTGTCCCAAATCAGATTACTACCAGACCGCCCATATGAAAAGTGTTAGAGATTCTGGAGAATTTCCCTTGCCCAGCCCTGCTCTTGTAGCATCCATCTAAATCAACCTTCATACCCCTGAAGCGGCCTAGTAACCGAATAACAAAAAAGTGCACCACAACCCACTTATACGCCAGCCTACCGGCCCGTTGCTGCAAGTGACAAGTCGTGCGTAACCTTTCTTCACGATGCTCAAACCCTATCCTCCTCCTTCGGTCCCTTATTCCCGTCGCTTGCCTCTCACAGGTGCATACCCCCCTCCTCCTCGTCATCCTCCCCTCCCAAGTCCCGTAGTCGTTCCTCCATCCTCCTCCTGAGCTCCTCGTCACTCAGCGAGCCACCAGCACCAGCAGCAGCACCTGCACCAGTTCCACCTTGTTGCTCTTGCTGTCTTCTCGATCCAGCAACATCACCCATGACAATCTCTCCATTCCTAATCACTCCCGTCTGAAATGTCCCATCCATCCAAGCGGGGTGCTGTGTCGTTGTCGTTGTCGTCGTCGAAGTTCCATTCGTCATCGGTTGTCTTTGCTCCTCATCGTCCGAATCCTCACCAGTCTCCACCGGTCCGCGAGCCCTATTCCTCGCCGCGGCCGCCTCGACCTCCTCCTTCCTTTCGAACTCGGTCCAGCTGAGTCCCCTGCGCTCGACCTCGTTCTTGACCAGCTGGACGCGCTCCTCCATGCGGACTATAACTTGCTCGTTCTCGCGGATGGCTTCGACGCAGTCCGGATCGGGTTGGTTTTGCGCTGACTCGCCGGCGCTGGAGCCGAGGGGGACCTCGAGACCTTCGGCGAAGGGGCGCAGCTGCTCGTTGGAGTACTTGAGGTGGGCGATGGAATTGTAGATTTCGAGGACTTTGAGGTGCAGGGCCGAGACGGGAAGGTCTTCCAGAGCTGCGGCGAAAGCTTGGGGGGTTACGGGGAGGGATTCGGAGGAGGATGACATTTTTGTGTGTGATGGTTATCAAGGTGGATTAGGATCGATACGGGTGTTGTGGTTGTGATTGTCGTCGAGATAGATAGGGTGGACTGGTGCTACCTATTTGTGTAGCAGCAAGTACATGTGTAGGTACTAGGCGTTTATTGTGGGAGAGCGTTGACGTCGTGACTGGACTTTTATCTTCGAGGTACGGTGAAAATTGAGGATGAATCCGGTGTTGGTTCGGCAATTCAAAGATTCTTTCACGATGGAGAGGGAAGGCTGCACTTTAGTTGTTTGTATTTGTCTTAAGTTGGTTTCTTATGGATTTCGAGGTCCTGACCTGACGTCGCAGCTCGATTGCCTGGACGGGAGCTTATTCTGGAAGCTTGCAATGCGGGGTCCTTCCGTTGCCGCAAAGGTGCCTGGAGAACAGGGGCAGGAGCATCTGAAGACGGCCCCTCTGTGGAGCCAATTGAACCTCAAAGAACCAATCACGCTGTCCAAATCTGCCTGCCGGGCCCGGGAGCTCCGTCATTTTTTTCCCTGGCCATTTTCCGGTTGCTCCCCCAGATCGGCCGGTCCAACAACTCCCGAGTTCGGACTCACCTTGATGGACAGTTTGCGCGAAACGGCGCGATATAGGGCGCCCATTCCGTGACCATGAACTGCTCCCTGGGCGTCAATGCCTTTCGGCCAGGCGTCCAGGTCGCCGCTCACCATTTTTCCAAAGCATGTAGCCGACTGCTCGTCGCCGCCGCACCCACGACGCGATGCTTCTCTTCCACGACATTGCTCCCATCTACGGCCCAGAACCAATGGCAAGCCAACCGGGGCCGCCTTTCTTCTTCGACACCATTCTTCGGTCCCTCTTCGATTCCGCGCATCGCTGTACGCACCCTCAAGTTTGCCGCCCGCAACAGAATCATCATTCACTATGTCGACCTACCCCCGAACTACAAGGATGAGGAGGGCTTGCCGTTCCGCGTCGATGACCTGGCGGCTGGCGAGGTTCTTCAGCTATTCGGGCCCGGGATGACCACGTCTGCGGCGAACAGGTTGCTGAAGATTCTTCACGGTCGACGCGTCGCTGGAACCCTTGACGACCCTGTGCTCAAAGTCAACACTGCCGGATACACTCCTAAAGACAGGAGAATCGCACTGGACTACCTTCGCAAGAACGTCCATGTCGACGAGGTCGTGAACGCCGGTTTACGCGCCGAGGACGAGCTGGCAGCCCTGGAAAAACAACAAGAAGAAGACGCCCAGGCCCAGGCCGAGGGAGAGGACGACGTAACCAAGCAACTGGGGTACAAGTCACGGTTTAAGATGTACCAGGACGATGCTGAGGGTCTCGAGGAATCCGAGAAAAAGAAACCCGAGCCTCAATCGGTTTACGGCAAAAGCGCTTTTGATGCTATTCGCGCGCGGAACGAGGCTATCTGGAAGGAGAAGCTCAGGAAGCAGGAAGAAGAACGCAAGAAGCTCGAGGAAGAATACAAGAACGGCAAGGCCGGCCCTCTCGCCAAAGCGGACGACACCCCGAAGCGTGAAGTCAGCGCCAAGAGAAAGGAATGGGAGGAATGGGCCATGTCCGACCTCAAGGAACCTCCCAAGATGCCCGCGTGGAAGCGTCTGCTGCCCTCGACCGTCTTTGTCGCTCTCCTCGTTGCCGGTTTCCTCACCTACTCCCAGCTCTACGTCGCCCCCAGCCGCGAAAACAGGTTATGGCCCGATTGCCCTCCAGCAGCCGCCACCGTTGCCGTCCTCATCGGCGCCAATGTTCTGATTTGGTTCCTCTGGAAGATCCCTGTCATGTGGAAGCCTTTGCTCCGGTACTTCTTGATTTCGCCTGCGACACCCAAGGCGTTCAGCATGCTTGGTGCCGTGTTCTCTCACCAAGTTGTCTGGGGTCATCTTATTGTCAACATGCCCTTCCTCTGGTTCTTTGGCACCCGGCTTCACGACGAGGTTGGCAGGGCCGACTTCCTGACTACCTATGTCTTGTCCGGATCGGTTGGCTTCCTGACCAGTCTGTTCTGGCTCGTCCTGAAGGGCAACTTCCATATGACTACCCTTGGCGCATCCGGCGCCATCTACGGTATCTCCGCGGCCTACTTTTGGATGCACAGATTTGAGGGCTTCAAGATCTTTGGCCTGCCTCCTGACCCGTATAGTGGTGTTCAGGGATTGGCCTTTATTGGATTGTTTGGAGGCCTGAACATCTGGGGCTTGTTCAGCAAGAACCATACCATGGATGTCGTATCCCATCTGGGCGGCATGGTCATTGGTATTATCGCCGGTCATCTGATGGAGCAGAAGAAGAAGGTCAGGCTTCAAGGAGCGGGAAACACTCAGCTGAACCTGAAGGACCAGAAGACTGGGTCGGGTGTTCTCGACACCATGCTTGAGACAAAGTGAACAATGTATAAATATGAAGATTTTGTATAACATATGGTGTATTGTTAGTTGTATATTGTGCTTGATATTCGCGGTTTCCTACCTTTGTTTACTCGAGTGCCATTTTGGGTCGTCGTTCAGAGCAACAACCCCTATCCACGTCGAGAGGTCGGTCTCGCGATCATTTCTTGATCCATTCCAGCTGAAAACTACCTCTTAAGTGCGTTCCGTTGCCGAGACCCGCCAATCCCGCTGAACAGGGACCGGCTCCCGTCCGAACAGGGGTTCACACGGCGGCCCCATTGGACGACTTTGCTCTCCCTACATGCAGGATGATGACAGGCCACAGGACCAAAGACGTTGGAGACTTTGGACTTGGCGCCGCCGCCCAGTCAATGCCCGTCTCCAGAGATTTGGGAGTGACTTTCAACAACTGCTGCATCGACTTCACCACAACCCGATATGAAGCTGTCCAGAGCAAAAAGCCGGCTTCTGGGCGCACTGCGTTTACTTGTTCAATCAGCATTTCGTTGCGGTGACTTTTCGTAAAGATGTCTTCTCTCAATCTTCACCAAAAGTAACTTCAGACTGAACATAGGACTTGGCGACAGCACGAACCAGAACCTAAAAGACGGAAACCAATGTGATGTTTGCCTTGAGCCGGCAAAGAGTGGGTCTCTAAGCGTAAGCGATACCGCGCTGACGCAAGCCCGAGGGACCATCGCAGTCCTCTTTCATATGAAAGCGGAGTTTTCCTCTCGAGATTTGACGAAAAGGAAAAGGCCCCGAGTGAAGATCAAAAGAGACCCCTAAAGATCGACGGGGGGGTGTTGGCGACCAAGCGAGGCCTCCAACAGCTCCCCCAAAGCTCCCTAGGAATGTTCCATCAACATGAGTTAGGCATTCTGCTAACGAGCCGCAGTCCAGCCAACACCGATACGCAAACGTCGAAAGGGCAGAAAGGAAGACGATGGGTTTGTATCTCCTCATCCTGCCACCTTCACATGGATGACCGGCCTTCTTATTTCGCCGCACTTTATCTTCACGATGCCCAGAACTGATGAGACAGACCAATTGGGTCATGGGTACCCAAGTCGGCATCTTCATGCCGTGCCCAGGTCAACGTCGTTATGTGCCTTGTGTGTATGGGCTTGTGTACCTAACACACTTTCTCCAACTTGTATACTCAAGTGGTACCGGAGTCAAGTTTCCATTATATCCTTTCTTCTTCCGCGTTCCCTCCTCCTCTCCCTAGTTGAGAGCTTCTCCCTTGATGGACCGGCCTGAAAAAAGGCGACATCAAGACAAGGAACTGAAGTCTTGGCCCTGAAACAAGTAAGGTGTACTCCCTTCCAGAATTGGCAGTTTGTTAGACAAAGCTTGGTAGCTGAGTATCTGGGACACCGTCGCCGAGCAAGTGTGCCGCTCGAGTCGAACGAGTTGTGCACGACCCCCCTGTTCCTCACGGCATCAATTTCGTTTAGATTGAAGGTCTCCTCCCTCGTCCTTTGATTTTAATATTTTTTATTTCTCTTTCTCTTCTCTTGCCCTCTTTTACTCCCTTCACCACCCAATAGACCATCTTAGTCTCCTGTCGGCTACAGACCAGCTTCAAGACCCCGCCGGCTTCTCAACCTACGAACCTAGCAAGCTGAACCCTTGCGACCGCTTACCGAATCCGTTGCTGGTACCTCGGACTTGGAGCTTGGGCTTCCTTTTTTTAATAATTGGGGACCCCAGGTCGCGAAATCTTATACGTGACCGATTTGACCGCCGCTCACATTTGCGACCGACAACGTTGCGATACCGCCTGCCTACCTGTTCGATATGGACCCCCACGAAGCGCAGGGCTATGCGCACGACGACGAAAATGCCCAGGACCGCAATCCCCATGCCTCCAGCTCCCAATGGCGTCACCAAGAGTCGCGAGCCTTCGCCAAGTACGAGGCCGAGAGAGCCCAGCCCCAGCAACCCTCCCACCATCACCATCACCACTCCATAGCTCGTGAAGCAGACGCACGCGGCAATGTGAACGACCTGGCCGATTTCCTCAACAAGTCGCGTATCTCTCCCGAGGAGGCTGGCACTCGTCCTCCTACCGAGCCAAAGTTCAAGCCTGTGGTGCTGGGCGCTACAGAAGCCAGGGAGGTTCTCAATGGCGAAAAGAGCATGGCCGACGCATTGGCTCCAGAGAGTGTCCCAGACGACAAGGAGATTGCGGTAGGACCTTTGATCAACTATCGTCGCATGGAGGGAAATCAGTGGGTTGGCAGTGTCCTGGTTGTGACCCGCGGGGGCGGTAGAGAACAGTCCTTTAGGCCGAGCTTGTTCTTGAGAAAGGCTGCCACGGTCGGTATGAGTATTGGTCATGGCAATGGCAATGGCAATGGCACCGCCAATGGTCACAGCAGTGAACCCAAAGTCAATGAAAGCCAAGGAATCTGCCTTTATTCGGATTGGCGCAACACTTTCTGGAGGTTCGATCTGCACTTGGAGATGGAACCATATGAGACCAAGTGGGAGTATTGGCTATCGGATTACCTGGTCTTTGCTAGCAAGACGAAGCCAAAAGTGAATTCTTTCTTCGTACCCGCAATCACGGAATCGATGAGAATCATGTTCCATTCCTGCAACGGGTTCAGCGTCGGTACGGATGAAGAGGACTGGAGCGGCCCGTGTTTGTGGAACGACGTTATGAGGCGTCATCAAGAGGCGCCATTCCATGTGATGTAAGAAGCTGAGGATTCTCTTAAGCCTGTCGAGCGCTAACGGACTATAGGATTGGTGGCGGCGACCAGATCTATAATGACGGGATTCGAGTTTCGGGGCCCCTTCGCACATGGACCAGCATCAGTAACCCCAAGAAACGGAGACACTTTCCATTTCCCGAGAGCCTCCGCGCCGAGTGCGACGATTACTATTTGAACAACTACATCCGGTGGTATGGGACGGAGCCATTTGCAGCTGCGAATGGCCAGATCCCTCAACTAAACATTTGGGATGATCATGATGTATGTCCCATTGGCGCCTCATTTACCAAGAATTGGGTCACGCTAACAGGATACAGATTATTGATGGATTTGGATCTTATGTGGACGACTTTATGAGATGCGATGTTTTCCGAGGAATTGGCGGTATTGCCCACAAGTACTACATGCTTTTCCAGCATCATCTGCCACCTCCGGCTTCGACATATACCTCCGACACGATGCCCAAGGCTAAGGTCGAAGCGGGTCAGGGAATCGATCCCAATCAGATGATTGCGGCTTATGTACACCCGGCCATGACAGAATCTAACTACATTGTTGGACCCTCTCACGGTGTAAGTTCCTTTCTCCCGTGATATCACTGCTGACTAGTTCGATTACTGACAACCATACAGCCATACGTTTCGGAGCATTCACACAACATGTTTACAAAGTTGGGCGCCAGGATAGCGTTTTTGGGTATCGACGCTCGAACAGAGGTGAGTGACCCGTCGAGGGGACGCAGGAAGTCACTTTTCGAGTGCTAACAATCTATAGCGCACGAGACATCAAGTCAACTACCCTGAGACATATGAGGCCATCTTCTCCCGCTTGAGGCAGGAGCTTAGCCATGCCATACAAACCGAGAAGCCATATAAGCACTTAATTCTTCTTTTGGGTATTCCCATTGCATATCCTGTAAGCGGCATCTAACTCATACATCAAAAGCCGAGGCTAACATACAACAAGCGCTTGACATGGCTTGAGAACATCTTTGCCAGCCCCCTGCTGGGTCCAGTAAAGCTGCTGAACAGGCGCGTGGGCTTCGGTGGCAGCTTCTTCAACTCCTTTGACGGAAGTGTTGATCTGCTAGACGATCTCGACGATCACTATACAGCCAGAACCCACAAGCGCGAGCGCAACGGTCTGATCCTTAAGCTGCAACAGATCGCCGCCGAGTTCTCGGTGCGCGTTACCATCCTGGGCGGCGACGTTCATCTGGCAGCGCTAGGAAGATTCTACTCGAACCCCAAGCTCAACATCCCCCTGGAAGAAGATTACCGCTACATCGTCAACGTCGTTTCCTCCGCCATCGTGAACAAGCCGCCCCCGGCGGCGGTCGCCAACCTGCTGGCGCGCCGAAACAGGATCCACCACCTCGACCACGACACCGACGAGACGCTCCTGAAGATCTTCGACAAAGACCCCGGCGACAGCATCAAAACAGCCAAGCACAACCAGGTCACTATGCCCAGTCGCAACTTTGCCGTCATCACCGAGAACTCGCCCAACAACGGCCACGGCCATCATCAAAACGGCAATGGCAACGGTAACGGCTTCCACGCTTCTTCTCCTCCCCCACACTCCACCCCCGGCGGAACCTTCCCCGGCCACAAAGACGGCCGCTACGCGCTCGGCAAGGGCGAAGTCAACGCCGGCACCAAGCACAAGGCCGCCGACCCGGCCGAGCACGGCACGGGAAGCGACGGTAGTCTGGATGTGTGCATCCGCATCGAGATCGACCAGCATAACCCCGAGGGACGCACGGAGGGTTATGGATTGACGATCCCGGCGCTGAGCTACAAGGGACCCAGACCGCCGACGATTGCGCCGCCGCCTGGAAGCGCGGGGAGTAGTGGGAGCAGAGGCACGGTTGGTACGGGGGGGTCGGACGTGCCGGAGGTGCCGGAGATTCCGGCGGGGTTGAGGCGTGAGGCGGCGTGAGGCGGCGTGGGGCGTGAGAGGGGTGGATGAATGGGATTTTGCATTCATTCGTTCATCCTCCTTACCCTGGGAAAGCGGCAGGGAGGTGTTTAATGATAATCGGTGGGATGGATGCGTGCGATCGGGTTCCACTGTCATCCATTCAACACGCAGGCTATCTATCAGCGGCTGCGCGCAGCGTTGAAGGGTTGACAGTTGCAACCAATCGTATGCACCCTATCCCCATTTTCGCAATCATTTTCTACGTTCTAAATACCCATTTCATAATACCCATAAATGAACAGACTTGGCTATCCACGCACATTGTCAATCGTGACTAACCTTCACCATCTACATATATATGTATGCGAGTGGTCGTAAGAATAAACCGAACATAGACAGTCCAATACTGCTCGCTTTGGTTAAGAAAGGCTATTGCAAAATTGTGATACGCCTCGTACCAAGTTGGAAGCACAGCGGCTAGAGTCTATTAGGGATTACTTAATTTAGTAAATGTTTCGAATTTCGATTATAAAGTGTAGTAAAGACGTATGGATGCCTGTAAGGAGATGCCGAAGGTGTAATGTATTAGACCGTGAGGTGTTCGGGTTTTTCTTACGACCGCTCGCTCGACAGTATGTCTGTAAGCCGGACTTGGTATTGTGACATGGCCAACCAGATTGGCTATATAAGCCCTAGCTCCGCACATGTTTCCCAACACCCAACTACGACAGCTGATTAACAGTTGTACATCTTCCGTAGTATAGTGGTCAGTATGTGAGCTTGTCAAGCTTGAACATCAGTTCGATTCGCTCGAGACCCGGGTTCAATTCCCGGCGGGAGAGACCACCAACATTTCTTTTTTGCCTTTTTCTTCCTTCCATTAACCAGCTATTTTTATCAGCTCTTGCTTTCTTTTTCTTTACCCTTTCATTTCTCCTTTTTCGTTTGGATTTTTCTTGTTCTCATTTGTTTATCAATTTGCGGTCGTCGGATGCCATGTGGTCATCGCGCGAGCCCATGGCTCTCTCTGTCTCGTGGTATGCCAAGATGTCCGTCCGTGCTATGTTCCAACACAAATCATGTCCCGAATCCTAAGCTAATCTGATATCAAGAGTCAAGACACTGGCTCAACTCAACCAAAGTATCTCCACAGGCAAGTGGAACCAAAACATCATTTCGATTGTCTGTATCAAGCCCTACAACTTTGCCACACTACACGGTCCAAGGAGCCATGCCATCGTCACCGCCACCAGTGTGTGGAAAAAGAGAGTAGTAGATAAAACTTGATTCCAGAGTGCGACCAAAAAAGACTGACAGGCACCTTATCACAGAGCTGAGTATGATGATGATGGTAATAAAAAAAAGTAAATGGGTTCTGTTCTATCCCATTCCCATATGTACCATACAAGCCACGAAAACCCCCAATTCCCTTAGGAAAAGACACGCCAAGAATGACACAGGATGAAGGGGAAGGATCAAGTACTATTCTCCTTGGTTTCCTCTCCATCTCATGCTTCTTGTTCCTATTCCCGTATCCATTCCCATATGAATGCCCCAATTCGTTGCATCATTATAGACCCTTGCTTTTGCCTTCCCTTTTTCTTTCCCCTCCCTTTTCCTCGACCAGACCAGAGGTATGAGGGCGACTGGACCCAGACTCATCCCATGACCCCAACCCCAATGATGTTAACGCCGATCCATTCGAAAGACGCCGATGTCAAGCCCTGCTGAAGCAAGACATGAAGATATGACCAGGAGGTTGTTGTTGTTGTTGTTGTTGTTGTTTCCATCATCACTGAGCCCATGCCCATCATTGTCGTCGTCATCGTAGTTGCCATCCCCGTCATCCAAGATGGAACCATCGTGGAGATAGTGTTGATCACCATCACATCCCAAACCATTTGCACCCACAGCCAAGACCAAGTCCAATCAGTCAATGACCAAAACCATGACCATGAGCAACAGCTAGAAACCAACACCCCGCCCAAGAACCCAACTATCCCAATCAAGATCGCAACGGCGGCCGTCAGGCTAGGGCTGACCTCACGATCGAGCCAGCGTTGACGTAGGCGGAGCGTGCCGAGCCGGAGGTGGAAGAGTTCGTCGACGGTGACGGAGCGGGTGGAGGAGTTGAGGTGGAGTTGGGTGGAGGATGGGGGTCGTTTCTGCGGTGTTTTCTTTTCGACTCTGTTTTTGTTTGCTTTTTGTTGGACTTTTTATCTTTGATATAGGTGCGGTCGGGTCATGGGCTCATGGCTGATGGAGAGATGGATGGTAGGATGGTCACGAGCAAGAAAAAGGCAGGAATTAGGGGGAAAGAAATTTATTGACTGGAAAAGAAAGATGGGATTAGCCCACCGTCGGTAGGAGCAGATAGATGGATAGAAGACAGAAGAAAGGAAGGAATAAAGAAGACTTACAGGAGAGTAAGCGAGACATCGCCCTGCAGTCTAGCCTTCAGCTCGACCTCGACATCGAGGTTCAAGCCAAGCTGGAGACGAACGGGCTTGGTGTCGGCCAGACGGGGAAGGATCTGAGGACCAGCGAGACCACCCTGCTTCTGGAGGGCGCCCTTGTTTCTGCGGCGACGACGGCCGCGGGAGTCAACGGAGGAGCCGTCGGTGTTGGTGTCGTCGAGCTGTTTTTTTATCCAAGTCAGATTTTCTTTTCCTTAGTTTTGGTTTTGTCTTACTACTGAATCCGAAAAGGACGAAGAGAAAAAAAGCAATAGGGACGGAGGGAGTTCAAGTATTTACCTGGCGTCGAAGGTCAGTGAGCATTTCTTCCTTAGTTGGGGAGAGATAACCTGAGCGGGCTCCGGCAGGGACAGGGGGGAGGTTAGAGACCTTAGGCATGGTAGGGTTGGTGTTGGCCATCTTGAAGGTTGTCGCGGTAGGCGAGTAGGAAGAAGAAGAAGTCGGAGAAGAAGAAGAGTCCTGGTGGATAGTAATGTAAGTCACGGACTGAACCAGAGTCCGTGTGTGCTTGGCGAAAAAGACAGGTGCTTTTCGCTTGCGCGAGTTGAGGGATTCCTGGACGAGACGAAGCGGCTGAGGCTTGCTCGAGGTAAAGACGGTCCGGGGATGTGGACGGGAGGGTACAACAAGTGGTGGTGGTGAAAGTTTGGTGAACTGCCGCGGCGATACCGGGAGAGGAGGGTAAGGAGGCGGTCTTACGGACTGTTTGTGGGAGGAGGTGTTGTCAAGACTGACTAGGTTGAGTTGAAGTAGGTTGCGACGGTTGTTGGCTGACTCTGACTGAGAGTTAACCGGAAAGTTGAACGGTAACGAAGGTCTTCTTCGTGGAACAGAGGGATCCTGTTGCTGAGACTGCCACTGGCTAGCTCGCGGGAGAGTGTTGTAGAGAGTTGGCGGTGGTTGCTTTTGATGAAGATAATCCACGCCGATACGAGGCCGTGAAATAGAAGCTGGTTGAAAAGGGTTTGGTGGAAGTTGTTGTTGACTGGTGTAGGACATGAAAGGCTACATTGGGCGAGCAGAGAGACAGCATATATAGGCAGATTGGTTCGGGAGGCAGAGAGAGTTGGTGGCTCCCTCTTGGGATTCCCCGGGACTCCGGGATATCGACTCGGTCTTGTCCATCCTGCTGAGTGTCACCACCGGCCTTGTCCGGCCATCGCCAAGGGCCATTTCGGTATGTTGTTGTTCGATATCAGGGGTATCACGTGCCCCTGACCCGGAGAATTTGGGGAACATAGGACGATACAAGGGCATTGGGGTCCGTGGGTGATGCTTGAAGCGGGAGGCGAACCGTTGGTTTCTCGTACGACTGACGAGTATGAAACCCCGGCTTTCCCATTGTCACGTACGCAACTTGTTCGTCCAGCGGATCAAACAGCGCGTCCGGTAGCAAGATAGGCCTCATGAAGCCATTCCGGGATGGAATGAACTGTTATGCGCCTAGATTCTAGAAGCGCCGTCTCAAACCTTCGGTATTCTCAAGTGTCATCCGGGCGCTCGGTGTTGTCGATGTTCGCTTCTAGAGGTCAAAGCGCAAAGCAACCAATGGTACGCAAATTGGTATCAAAGATGAAACATCTACCGTTAACTACCCTCCAACTGGCTCCATGATCTTCATAAATGGTAAGTTTTCTTCGAGATGTTGCTTTTGGCGTTTGGAAATCCATCACAAAATTTGAAAAGTATGTCTTTCGTCTATCGATTGCCATGTTCCCCCGGGTGGCCTTTTCTTTGCCAGTTCCAAAGAGCGTTTTCTAGCATAGGTAAGCCTGTATTACTTCCTCAACCATCTCGAACCATTCTGCGACGACCAAAGTCCTCAGTGAGGCATTATTCATTTGTGCATCCTCAGCCCAGAACAACATACACATCCCAGTCCCTCACGACTCGATATATGGAGCGATGCTGCGATTTGAAACTTTTTAACATGGAAGAGGGTGCCGAAGTTCTCCGAGGACTTCCAAAGCCCCAACAGGCCGTCTTTCTTCACCCTTCCCATGGGCATCCTAATCCCTGGCGGACCCCAAGACCCTGCATGATCCGGTCCTGTGATCGCTCGGTTGCTATTCCGGTACCAGCGGTTATGGATCCAGCATGCATGCACGGCAAATCGCTAGAATCGCCAAGCCGAGCCCCGAGTCTAAGCCGACAGACGCCAAGGGTAAATGATCTTATTCGGATGGACGTGGAGGCGCCATCGAACGATCTCTTTCTGGATCCCTCATGCGCTTAACAAATCTCTGACACTCATTCCCCGCCCCGTCCTCACGGGCCCGGCGGCTGCGGCTGCGGCTCCAGCGGGCCCGTCGGTGTTCGTCGTTGACGTCCGCCTATCCGTTTGTGTCTGTTGGTTCAACATGAGAAGAGCAGCCGTCGCTTCATGGTCAAGGTCATTTCGGGCTACCAGGAAAGGGCTAGTCAGTGCTGGGCCCGAAACCGAGGCGGTTCGCGTGTCGTGCATGTTGCTGTTGCCGCCGTAAAAATGCCCCCCGTAGCCAAAGCCGGCGGGCGAGGCAGGAACAGATGAACCACTGAAGCTATAGTGTCTTTGGTAATCGGCCGATGCCACACCTAATGAGATCGAATCATGTCGATCTCTTGACTGCTGCTGGGGTCGTATTCCCGGAGATGCGGATGGCTGATCGGAAGAGGTGGTCGCGGCAAGTGGAGGCGAAGAGGTCGGTGAAGGAGCCCCTGATGAGTCCGACATCTCTACGTCGCCATCTGGACGGACTTCTTCTCTCGCTGCAAAGGTAAAGGCAGCCTCCGGATGGAAAGGTTCATGGCCAGAGGGCGTTGGAAGACTCTTGGTCGCACTTTCTAGCTCTGATGCATCCGATTGATGCCGGGCCTGGAGCTTAGCGACACAGTCTTCCAAGTATCTGATATACTCTATCGAGGCCTGAGGTACTTCATCAGCTTCAATTCCCAGTATACATTCTTAGAAATATAATACTAACCTGGAGGATAGCCAGCTTGTGCATCTCACCGGTACATGCCGGTATCATGCTTTTGAGAAGAGCAAACTCTTCATTCATCTTGGATCTCCTTCTCCTTTCGATCAAGCTATGTGCTGTTTTTCGCGCAATCTTCCTTCCTGCCGCAGTTGATTGTTTCTTTTTAGCGCCACCTGTTGTCGCCGTTGGCGTGGTCGACACTGAATTCGTTGTGGTGGACACAAGGCCCGAGCCCGATTTGCCTGTGGTCGAATCTTTGGAGTTTGGTGCAAGTGGTGGGGCAGCAGCAACTTCACGCGGCTTCATCTGGATGATTTTGCGTGATCTCGTAGGAGGGGGAGGGAGTGCAAAATCGTTCCTGGATGGGCCTGCTACGGTTGCTGCACGCCTTCGTGACTTGACTGTCTCGCTTGGTTGCATCGGATATCTTTTCTCCGGGGTCTGTGGAGGTGTGCCTGCAGCGTTGGATGGCATAATGGCAGGTGGTGGTAGTTCGAACAGCATCTGAAGGGAGGCTAGGGATGGAGGTTCCTGGGCTTTCATATCCGCTGATGATACTGGCGTAGGCAACGACCTCTGAGGCATCGTGATGGGCTTGTCGTGCTATCGCAATGACCTAAGGCCACCCAGCGAACAGGTAGAGGCGAACTTGGTAGTGAATGGGTGGGTATGTATGAAGCGCTAGGTGCACAGAACCCTGAGCTTCAGAGCCACGCCCAAGTCGAACCGGGGAAGCTCAGAACAGCCTGTTGCTCAGATAAAGTAGGCACAACTGACGTTGCAGGTGCTGTGCAAGATTCGGGCTTGAAGGATGGCGGGAATCCTCCAATTAGTGGCTTTCACTGTGCTTCTGGCTGTGTCTGGTCAAGAGTGGACGATAAGACGATCTTCGGGTATCACCTTGCACTGGTAGCGGAAGAAGAAGCAGATTCGAGTTCCACGATTTTGTGGTAAGTTCGCTCAGGTGTTGTCGAGAGGTACAGATGTCCCAGCATGGGATTCAGAATCTGGGTATGCCATCACGGACAATATATGGACATTGTGCTTGCTGGTTCTGATGTAAGATCTGGATCAGAGGAATGGACCAAGGGATTGATGGTTCAGCAGAGGGCGGGGAGACGGACGTAGGAAGTCGGTAATCGTAACGTGCAGTTGCATCTAGAGAGCATGGAACACTAGTGTTTCCATCTCCGAAGTGCACTCCCAAGTCCCAAAGCAGTCGCGTGCCCAGCTCCTTTCCAGTCGGCACGAGGTGGATTCCTCGATGCTGATTGGATAGCGTGTTTCTTGGTGTCTTGACAAGGTGTCAAAAGAACGCCTGCAAGCAATGTCGTTCAAGGTTGTGCCTCTGGCTCTGGACCTTTGTCTGACGCCGGCTACAGGAAGTATGGATACCTGCCAAGTCTTCGCCATCATGCTCTACTCCCACAGCCACCTTTGGCCAAATGGTGTCTTCTGTACATCGTCAGTGATCATCAAGGTCCCCACAGCCCCCGGCGCCACCCAAGCTCTTTTAAGGCAGCCCGCACGTGGCCTTTGACAGTCAGGACGATCTTCAACACGGGGCAGAACGACGGGCCGTCCGCAACTCTCTCGGACTCACAGCATCGGGAGAAAATGGCAACAGGGGCGGGTGGGCTGAGGGGGTTGAAGTCGGGATAAAGCACCTGTGCCATATAAAGCCAGCAACACAATGCAACTTTAAGATCGGGTTGTGATTTGATTCGCTAGACACCTAATCCAATAACATGGCACCTGTCTCAACGCTGCTCATAAACACCTCCGTCGAACGCACCTAAATGAACGAATTCGCCGATGCCGGCTTGATGCATCAAAACTCCTCCTCAGCGAGTCCTCCGGAAGGAATCCTCCCAACTATCGTCGGAGTATACGGTGCTCTCCATAATCTCAGTAAGGCCCTATTCGACCTCATTGCTGGGATATGTCACCGTGGTCGTGGAGTTAAACTCCTCCTTGATGCTTCTCATGCTAACAAACCGACTCAGGAGGTTGATGCTGCCGGCCTTGTCATTGGTCCCGCTCGCTCGGCTGCCACCAAATGGCTGCTGGCCTACAACAGCACCCGTGCTCTTGCAGTTGATGTAGAAGTTTCCTGCTGAGTTGCGGAGTTTCTCCTCTGCGAGGCGGATAACGGCCCGGTCACTTGCAAAGATTGAGCCCGTCAGCGCATATTCCGTAGCTCCGTCGATGATATCATAGATAGAGGTAGTGCTATCTACGTAGTCATCATAGACGTAGACCGTCAAGACGGGTCCGAACAGCTCCGTCGAGAAGAGCTTATGGTCTGGCGTCTTGGACACAAAGATGGTCGGCTTGACGTAGTAGCCAACCGAGCTGTCGTATTCTCCTCCCGCAATCAGCTGGAGGTCTGGGTCTTTCTTCCCCTCGTCAATAGCCGTGCTCAGCTTTTTGAAGGAGGCGGCATGAATGACAGGGCCGATGAAGTTTCCATGGTCATGAGGTGGGCCAACATTTAACTTCTCCGTTTCTTGGACGAGAAGCTCCTGGAAATCTGGCCAAATCGACTTGGCAACGTACAGTCGGGAAGTGGCGCTGCACTTCTGGCCCTGGTATTCGAATGCACCGCGGACCGTCTGGACAACAGCGTTTCGTAGATCGGCAGACTTGTGAATCAGGTGGAAGTTCTTGCCACCGGTTTCGCCAACAATGCGAGGATATGACCGATACTTACCCTCAGCAACTCCAGCGCCAATCTGGCCATAGAGCTTGCGGAAGACGGCAGTGCTGCCTGTGTAGTGAAGAGCCGCAAAGTCCTTGTGCGCGAGCACTTCCTTTGTCACCAACTCAGGATCGCCGGGAATGAACTGAATGACATCGGGTGGGAGTCCCGCTTCGAGGAGGGCCTTGTACAGGATGTAGTTGCTGAGGATCGCGTGATCGCTCGGCTTCCAGACCACAACATTGCCCAGCAGCGCTGCCACGCCTGGAAGGTTGCCCGCAATGGCAGTAAAGTTGAACGGGGTGACGGCATAGACAAAGCCCTCAAGTGGCCTGTACTCGACGCGGTTCCAGACACCGGGGGAGTTATGTTCCGGTTGCTGAGCGTATAGTTGCTCCGCATATTGGACGTTGAAGCGGAGAAAGTCACAGAGCTCGGCAGCGGCATCGATTTCGGCCTGCCAGGCGTTCTTGCCTTGGCCCAACATTGTTGCGGCCATCAACTCGTAGCGATACTTGGTGCTGATCAGATCGGCTGCCTTAAGGAAGACTGCCGCTCTGTCAGCGAAGGGCAAGCTTTCCCATGCCGGCTTTGCGTTCAGGGCGGCATTGATAGCCAAGTTGACCATTTCGGGGGTTGCCACGGCATAGTTGGCTATTTTTTGTTTGTGATCGGCCGGGTTCACCTGGTACTTGGTGTCTGCTTTGCTAAGCTACGTTTATGAGCGATGGTTAGCGGACAGTTTCGGATGAATGGACCGCTGGGCAAACCCTTACCGTCCTCCCGCGGATAACAATGGGGACGTCGACAGGGAGATTCTCTGAAAGCGCCGCATAAGCTTCCGTGAGCTTATGTCTTGATTCTGAGCCTTTGGCATAGTGTTGCTACGCTAATTGTCAGACATGGCGGATATACGAGGCTCGGAAAGACTCACGTTGGGCTCGTTGGCCACTGTAGGGACTTTAAAGGTTGCGAGGGTAGAGTTCATCCTGACGATGCTGGGTATGTCTGTCCTGGGTCTCTGGCTATGTAGCTGCGGCCTTAACAATGCTGAGTTGATGGTAGACGAGGATGTGCGAGCTGATCTCAGACCACTCGAAGTGGTAAGAGACAGCCTCTGAAGCCTCCGTGCCGACATTCTGTTGACCTTGACTTGGCTTTCGACCCAAGCGGCTCTTTCTGTAGGGTTGTATGCCTTTCGAGATCCCAGGTGCAGGGGAGAGACAGTTGCAAAGGACTGGAACTGCCGTTGTTCAGGTCACTATTGTAGCAGCTGTACAGGAACCTTCGTGTGTGATGTCGCCTTTGGACTTTCGAGTTGGAGCTGCCTAGTGAAAAAGTTGAACTCGGTCGAGTACTCGTAGGCAGGCAAGTGGAATTGAAAATTTGACGATGGAGGTTGGAGTTGAACGAAGTTAAGAGGCACAGTCGGACGATTCCCGTCATTGGCCTTTGGAAACCACCCCTCATTCTCTTCCCCTCACAAGCGGCTGCTCCTGCCCTGTACGAATGCCTTCAGCCCGCCCCTGCCATCTCTGCCAGCCAGTCCAGCCCAGGTTCTGTGATCGACGGATCGCTTTGTGACGGCTTTAGACATGTCGAGCTGCACGAAACCCTCGCCGTTTGACGTTATCGTGCGGGGCTGGGGACGTTTCATTGGCCAATACCTCATTCAGGCAGGAGCGCTGTTTGAGTGTTAAGCCGATGACAAGGGTGCTGGCGCCGATTGCCCTCCGGCTATCATCTTATCGTTCGCCTAGAAGCCAAGCTTCACAGGGCATTTCAACTTCAGGTCGGGTCCTCAGTCAGCGATCCCGTCCGTATTGCGGAGTTGAAGCAGTCTGGAAGGTTTTTTGAAGTTCGAAAGCCCGGTTGTCAGAGGCGCCGGGTTACCTCTAGCTTGTGCCGAAACACGAAACCACATGAAGCAGCAGCAGTCCGTCACCCATTGAAGATCGTGGGTGCTAGAGACCAAAGGAGATAGACGCTATTATCAGAGCGCTTTGCGATGAATATTGTTAGAGTTGGAAGATTCAAATTCCAGGAGTAATTCTCATGAGCAGAGCAATGCGTTCATGGAAATGAAAAGTGACGGATTCTCATTGATATAACTCTGTTGTGATGTTGATGAATTCGGGGGTGGAGCACCTGCCTAGCTCCACTGTAGTCCGGGGGCGGTCCGCTGGAGCGGCAGATACCTGCGGCATCATGCAAGTGTCTGACTCGTGAAGATGGGAACCATAATCTGGACATCACTTTAACTTCCTTCTCCTCTCTTCATTCAAGTTGAAAAGATAATACAACATCCGATCATTGATTTGGTGGAGTGCCTTTGCTAGAGACATCAATGCTTTATGTATAACTAGGTACATCTCTACACACTGCCTTACCTCCTTACCTCTTCGCCGAGGGTGCTCAGAGAACTGGATGCCTGCTGACATTTCCTTCCTTGGTGGTTCAAGTTAGTATGTGATACGCAGTTGCCAAAGTCAACCTGGAAGTTCTCTCAAAACAGCCTAAGTATCGGCCCTCACAATTGAACCAGACCCGACAGCAGAAATAAGCCCCGAACTAGCTCTTGATACCAGAGCCCTGTGTTTGTTGTTTTCGCGAAAGAACAGTGCACCGATAGCACAATGAGAGGGTGTGAAGCGGATCACCCCCACGACGAATCACCGCCCAGAAGGCTCCTTTCAACAACCCTCCCGAGCCCTCCAAATCAGGGCCGTTACCTATTCATTGGCCGCCGCCATAAGACACTCGAGGCCGGCATTGACACCACTGGACTTGACCACTTGAAACTCAAACCCCACCATCACCACATGGTGTTTTAGAGCGATAACTGGTTGACGATAAGCCTGAAGCCTAGACCAAAGGACCACTTTGTTCAGCCCCGACAGGCTTGCCGCAAGGCCCAGGCCAGAAAGAGGTGAGACGACGAGTCGACGATGTCAGATGGCGTCTGAGACGTCTGGTTGGTTCCCGAGCTCGCTTCTCCAGACCTCTCGATCATGACCACGTCACGCAGGAACAGGCGCAGGAATCCCGGCCGCGGTCGTTTCCTCGGAGGTTTTCCCGTCCAGATATGTGTTTGATTCGTAAAGTGCAAGCAAATGGTCGAATTGGCCTATGGCTCGGCCCGGAGCCCCATGGTCGGTCGAAAGGGGGGGATGGAATGGTAAGCTTGATAATTGGTTTGGGAGCTGAATGTATAATCTCAGGGGTAACTACTCAACTACAATCCATCTCGGGCTTCGATAACCGTCGGGGAAATCTGATAACTCACAAACGGTCGAAAGCGTCATGTGCTGTTTCGAGAGATGAGTTGCAAGCCTCGCCCAAAACAGAGATAGGTAGCTCGGATAGCTGAAAAATATCCTTCTTATTTAGGACAACTTTGGGCATCAAGAAAACCGCCATATGCAACTCGCCAGGGGCAACTAGTCTTTCAAGATTTCAGCTTTCCTTGCGGGATAGACCCGCCATCCACATTCCAGTTTCTTAGTCCAACGCATCTTGTTGGTGAAACTGAATGACAGCATCTTGCACAGCATCTCGCACACAGTACCGCGCGCAAAGGCCAACTTGACCGGCGTAGTGGTTCAAGTTTGTCCCAGGGATCGATAACAGCCATTCGCCAAACTCGAGCATGTTGATGTGTGCAAACTTACAACGTTATGCGCCCACCAAAATCCTTTGGATCCTCTCACAAATGTTGTGTAACTTGTGGGTGGGAGGTAACTTTTGACAGCAGCCGGTCAGAAGAGAACGTTCAACCGTGAGCATGTTTTGCAAACCTGAGTTCGTGTGAGTCCAGAATGGGAATGCTGAGATATATATCGACGGGAACAAACATGAACCGCATGGGCGCTTGGGAAAAAGCAGTGTCCCGGCGGGATGCAGCCACCAAAAGCGGTGTCATGAAGGAGGTTGTGTGGTTTTTCGGTAACACTTTTCGTTGTTGTGAACAGGTGGACAGTGCAGACATCCGTTTCTCGTGTGAATCTGCCTCGATATATCATGATCCCAGTGATAACGAAGACGGGCGACGACGGAATAGACGGAAGGGTAAAACGTGGATTCGAGATGTTGGCATGCAGCTGGGTTCAGGGAGCATCACCAACCTTCCTTCTGAGCACGGGAACCAAAAGATGGGGTAGGTATGCAGCGGATCAAACAACATCCGCTCCAAGCGCACACCACCACAGTAAACCCGGCTGTACGCTACCTATCGAGCACAAAGCAACGTTTACACAACGACGACACCAACGATCATTGCCCAGATGGGATCCATAAGCGCGGAGGGACAAAGGATGTCGTTGAGACAATTCAGCTTCACTAACGGAAAAGGGCCAATATTGGCGCTTTCCTGCGGGTGACGATTGCTATGCAGGAACTGTCTGCGCCCGTTCCTTTTGTTCTCAGTAGAGGCTCGCTCCCTTACATCAGGGTTCAGGCCGGTCAGTGATATGGAAGCCGTGTCTCCTTTTGCAGTTGTTCGTCAGGACGATATTCGTGTCGTATCGTATCGAGTACAACACCACTCCATAGCCGACTGGGAACAACCTCAAAGAATGGGGATGCCAATCTCCAGAAAACCTGTTGTCGAGTTGATGGAGAAAGGAAAATGGGACGATGTTTTTGCCAGTAATGTAACGGTGTGGCCCAAGCTTTTAAAGTAGTCAGGAACGGGTGTGGATCGGTGGGGTAAGTTGAAACAGTGCCTGGTGCACAATCCAGAATCTTACCAGGTTAGGCCTACTAGTTCGCCCAGTAGCTCCACATACCCCAGACGATTAGTTAAGGCTGTTAAGGTTGCCGATACCAGATGGGGTAAAATCTCCATCTTTCCTCGGAGATTTCATTAACTTTTTTTTCACGTCCTTGCTCCGATTCAACCGGCGATGACTTCAAAAGATGATGCTGTACCCGGATAGCGATACCCAGGCAGGAATCCAAGCATTGGCCCTAGACAAAAGCGAAGTGCCGTGGATGAAGGAGCCAGAGACCGCTGTCGGATCCATCTCACGTCCGGGTCATTCTCTGATATCAAAATTTCTGTTCCTTGCAACCGAGCTTGCCCTTGTGGCCTTTTAAAGCTACTGAGCTAAGTAATCGGCCCAGCACGTACTCCCATTTTCCATTTCAGAGGTTCAAGCAACGAAGCGGAAGCCTGGCCGGGACAAGACCAGGCTTTCTCTCTTCCCCCACCTTGAGCTGACCAGCCAATGGACAACATCCACGACAGAGAGCGGGCCCTTGGTTTTTGATGTTTCAGGAATTGCCTCTTGTCATCCACCGATTCAAGCCTCTCTTTTGACCATTCATGAACGGGTTTTGAGATCTGTGAGCGTTGATTTGTGAAGTCGGTCCAGGTCTCCGAGGCGGTGAGCAAACATCACAGCATTGAGCAGAAAGACAATTTCTTTGTTCGCATTGGGTTCGCAATGTCATCAACAAGGGAACTCGACGTTTCAGTGCCTGGGAGCTCCATAATTCCATTTCGTTTTTGTTTCTTGAAACGTCCCCATCGCCATGCTCGATGTCCCCCCTCGAACCCACCCCGCCGCCCCATCATGAATCGGACGGTAGCAGCTTTCAGTTTTCACAACCTCACCTGCGACGGTGCGATGCAGTGACCTACGCCGTCTCGCCGTGGTCGCATGAAGCCGGCTGTTGTCTGCTGTGCCCCCACGATTGCATCTTGTGTCATTTACACAGCTTGCGGGCCGCATTACGGAGAGTCTGTCACCGAAACCATCCGCTGCCTATTACGGACTCGTCTAGGTACCGCTATCTCATCAGCCGTTTACACACTGATCCCTTCAATTACCCCCAAACTCAACACCGTTTGCGTAGAGTTAACTTTTTGTTTTGTTTTTAAATTGTACACTCTGTACAAACGTAGACTACCGGCGTACCGCCCCTGTCTCGGTCAAGTGCCCGGGAGAGTTCCATTGTCCTGTCATTCAAGCGGGGCGTGTCCGATCCCGAGACTTGGCAAGTTCAGTGGCCAACCATCACTGCAGCTGGCTTTGCAGGCCCTGTGGCACATGCAATGCTTCCATTGTGCACTCGTCCCAAGCCAGACATGGGGAACTCGACCAACAACCTCTGGACGGCTCTTACGAGGATATTGTCGAGGTTCACATCTCGAAACTCCGACGTTGGGTTTACACATCCATAAGAAACGGTGGGACTGCGGGTGCCCTGAAAGGGGGTGGAACTGGGAGATATGCAAGGTACTAGGATCTCGAGCTTCCTGCACACACCACTACCATCCACCCACCCGGTATCCATCACAAAATGCACACCTCACCACACCCCGCCCGGCTAGCCCACCACTCCTGCCCAGGATGGGATAGTGCCCGTCTTTGTTGATGTGCCTGGAGCACGGACTGGGAATATATATGCCGGTCATTCCTCTTCCAGGTCTTCGTCGTTATTTTTTATAGCTATAACCGTGTAGGGTACGCCACCTACTTCCGACCTCGTGGTTGCTTCCTTGCTGCTGCGTACACTGTATGTCGGCCGGTTGGGATCCAAGCTTGCTCTGTACTTCAAGCGGTTTGAACATCAAAGAACCCTCTCCTCTCGTTTATCCCACTCTTTCACCTCTTCTCTTCCAAGTACTCCAGACCACAAGGCCTCTGTGCCAATGGTTTGTTCCTTGAGTTATTCGACTCCTGGTATCTGGTTTTCCCTCCACAGTTCAAACATTCTACTTTCATCACCGCTCCTCTTGCTTTCGAGTTCCTCATCCGCTTCATCAAGTCAAGTCATATGGTAAACAGAGTTGCTCTCTGAAATCGAGGGCCAGCTCAATGACTTCTTAAAAAGGTAAAACATAGGTTGTTTTCTCACATCCATCCTTCACCCATGGCTCGCTTTCCTTCACCTTTCCCATCCCCTGTATTAAGCCAAGCATTGTATAGTACCAACTGCCAAGACGTGAGCCATATGTGGAAAACCCAACAGGACCACAGGTCTGAGTTCAGGCAAAGATTTGGCACTTATGAACATATCTGCTCAGTAATCTAGTCAGACTGATCAAACCTGCTAACATCATCTTTATCAGGCATTTTTGCGCTTGTCATATCTACCAAGCTCTTTATTCCGTCGGGTTAGTCCGGTCTGGCAGCTGGCAAGGAAATCAGCATCCTCGAGTCTCCATCAAGTCGACTTTCCGAACGGCATCGTTTCTCTTCTACGCCTTGTTTTCGTGAGAAATACGGCAACCCGTCCTCAGCTTTCATCTGTGTTGTTTTCTCCATACCTCACTTTATGTCCCTATTATGCCCCCGATCACGACCGTGACGAGGTTTGTCCACGCCGTTACAAATCAGAAAAGGGGAGAACCATTCGATGGCGACGATGCCACGAGTCCAGACACAGGAAGAAAGCTTCTCATCATCATCCTAAGCAGCGCAATCCCAGTCGTGGTCCTCTTCTTGGCGGCTGTTGTGCTCTGTCTATGCTGGAGGAAGAAAAGACGGCAGATACGAGTTTTTTCACGAACCGTTTCACCTGTCGACGATGAGGAAATTGCAACATGGAAAACCCCAAAAAGTGAGGAGGCCGGGTTTACGACCGGGGACAACACCGACGTAGATGGAAAGAGCAGACCGGCAACAGGGGATCGTGTAAACACCAGCCATGGGAAACAACCATCAACAAGCTCGGTAAAGAAACCCGCAAGCGTCATCGTCTACATCAACCCTCAAGACCAAGCAGCTGGAGAAACCCGGAAATCACTCGACGAGGGCTCGCCTCGGTCCGCCGCACATAGCACCCACAGCGGCTATTATGGAAGGACGAGCATCGACTACATCCCATTACCACCAACCCCTATCCTCGCGAGGGCTCCCAACTCCCGAGCCGGGCTCACAGACGAAACGGTCCCCGGCGATGTGCCATTCATACCAGCGCCCAAGCGCCAGCCCTCTCGGCTATACAAGCTACCGCCAGGCGCACATGCCGCCGCATCATCACCACGTCCGAGACATGGGAGGAAGAGGAGTTCAAAAAGCAGCACCAGCAGCATAGGCGGTTACTCAAACTTTAACACCTACAACAACTACAACAACAACAGGGCAGCATACAACCGAGGCGGAGGCTATACATCCGACACAGGAGGAGGATTTCCAGGGCGACATTCCCACGACCACGCTCGCACCCGTAGCATGCACCATTCACGTCTTCACTCGGGGGTGACAGTTCCTCCGAGGCTGTCGCTTGGCGATGATGCGCTTTCAAGGAGACAGTTTTTGAGAGAGGAAGAAATCGGACGGGCAATTGGGTGATTTTGAGTATTGCCTACGCTTTACTCTGTTCCAGCTCCATCTCCATCTCCGGCTGGAAAGCCATATCCATTTTTCACAGATCTATGATCTACCAACTTCTTCACACCGAGGTACTGGAAGCTACCTCACTCAGTTTACACAGTTCTTTGGATCCGAGGCCTAGTTATGCCTTGGGCACATTAATGCTGGCTCATTGCCGAAATGCAGGAACATTTTTGTTGTTCATTTGCTTTTGTTTGTCTTCAGGGATGACAGATAGCCTAGACTGGCTGTTCAAATTATGTTTAGGAACGAGGAAACTTTATGTTGGATATACCCTTTTTCGAGAGATTCTTTGATTTTTTTTCGTTCGTTTTCTATACCCTCCCATAACCTCTGTTCAGAAGGCCGGAGAGGGATGTTACTTTAACACAGTCTCAACTGACTGTGTATGTCGGGTCTTTCAGTTCGTTTTGTATGATCAGGTTAGATTGGAGGTGTGGGTTGTGGTGATGTTTGTGTGGTTGTTTGCGATTGGGAGGCAAGCGGTGATAGGACGATACGAGATTTGAGGGCATAGAGAGATACCTAACTTGATCATGAAATTTGACCCAGACATAAGACTTGATTTGAAATAAATGGGGCTTTTAAAGTGAGCCCTATCGTGACTGTATCGTTCAAACTATTACCTGCTGAACGTGAAGAGCGAAAGAGTGAGAAATGGACTGTCACGATTGTCGTTGAAGCTTCAGTCCAACGGTGGTTTGTGTGGTAGCGCGGTACTCCGAATGAGACCTATCCAACCCATCCTCGAGGTCATGAGGACACGCTGAGATGTAAAATTATCTGCCAAAAACACGTTATAAGTATCTGATGAGACATATTTACGGCATTTGGCTTCCAAGTTTGAGCAGGATGCATAAACTGGATGTAGAAACGCCCAGGAAAGTTGACCAGAGGTCTCGAGCTAACAACCTTTCCAGGGCCAGTTCGAGGCCATTCAGGGTTATTTTCAGGGGAAAAGACATTGGTCCGTGCGGCACTAACATCCTTCACTTTACGTCCCTAGCTGTTTAACGCGTCCTCTGGTGACGCGCCGCAATTTTCTCCATCCCATCGCATCCATTGCTCCTCCCCCACACTCCGCAGTCGCAGGTGAAGGCATTCTCGCAATTCGCAAACCATCGTTAGATCCAAACATCTACTGGCCTTTAGCATATTTGAACCCCCAACCCGATTCCTCTTGAAAAGTACCGGTACGAAAATCAGCAACTACCGGCCTTGCGAATAGCTCAACCCGAAATCAACCATCGTCATATCTTCCACAAAACAACCCCAGACGACCAAGTCACCATGCCACCAAAGAAGAGCGACGGTACCCGTCGGAGCGACGTCTCGGTAGCACGCTTCGTCGTAGCCGACGAAGACACCACAATGGCCACAGGCGAACCAATTCTCTCCGCCAACCCAGCCTCCGCCCTCGCCGCGGCCGCCATCGAGCGGGATGAACCTCTTGCACCTGTACCCACAACATCTGAAAAGCAATCCACCCCAGCACCTTCTGCATCGGCGGCGGCGTCGGCGAGCGCCGGCCGCGCTCTGTCAACCACGGGATCAGTAGCAACTGGAGGAGCAGGACCAACATCACCATCAGAGTCTAAGCGGGGAGGAGGAGGAGGATCAGAGAAGGACAAGGAACGAGAACGGGAAAAGGAACGGGAAAGAGAAAGGGAAAAGGAGCGCGAGGCCATCACGATTGAGGATCTCACGCTTCCGAAATCGATCATCACCCGTCTTGCCAAGGGGGTGTTGCCTTCGAATACGCAGATACAGGCAAATGCGATTCTGGCTATGACTAAGAGCGCGACGGTGTTTATCAGCCATTTGGCTAATGCGTATGTTTTTACCACCCTAGCCATCCAGGTCGCCCCAGGTTATGCTTCACTGACTCTGACGCTGACTGACGGACTCAAAATAACAGTGCAAACGAACATACCGTCTCATCAGGCAAAAAGACCATCATGCCGGCGGACGTGTTCAAAGCTCTAGACGAGATCGAGTACGGGTTCATGCGAGAGAAGTTGGAGGCCGAGTTTGCGAGTACGTCATATCATAACACAGCTACACACCTTGCCTCTTACCCCTTTCCCGCTTTCCTTCCCCCCTTCAGGGTATCAATACATATCATACCTGTTCCTGAAAACATTGACTAACCAACTGCCCACCCAAAAACAGAATTCAACGAAATTCAAACTTCCAAACGATCAGTCTACCGCAAAAAAGTAGCCGCAGCCAAAAAGGCCGGTGGCGGTTCCGGTTCCGTTTCCGGTGCCGGTCCTGGCAGCGTAGCCGGCGGTGACGGCGACGATAAACCAGAAGCAGACGAGCAAGCCGGCAACGACAACCAAAACCAGAACCAATCCTCCGCGTCTGGCGCAGCAACTGCTACATCGACAACGGACAGGGACGCAGGAGGACCGAGGTCAGCTAAGAAGGCCAAGGTGGACACGTCGTCAACAAAAATGGAAGTAGACGGAGAAGAACAAGATCCGTCGGATGCAGAGACGGTTCCGGATGAAGAGGTGGATGAGGAGGAGGATGAGGAGGATGAGGCGGAAGAAGAGGAGGAAGAAGATGAGGAGGAACAGCCGCAAGATGATGATGAGGGGGAGGAGGATGAGGAGAGGGCGGGACCGCCTGATGAGGATGAGGCGCTTGATGATGATAGTGATTAGTTGGTCAGTCAGTTCAGTCGGGGGTGGAGGGGACAAGGAAAGGAAAGGAGGGGGATGGGTCGAGAGTAGAGGAAGATACCCTGAGACCCATCATCCCCATTACATATACCGGCGTTCTTGTCTGCGGGAAACCAAAGAAAGGGATCAGGGTCATGAGAGCTCTTCCTAGACGACATGAACGGTAAAGATGAAGATGCCATGAAGCAAGATGCCTGATATTCATCTATTCTTATACCTGTCATCTATCTCCGTGCAGTCCTATCCGATGCAGCTGTCCGACCTTCTCCTCTGATTCCCAAACGATGAAACTTGTTTCAATGTCTGCAAATGCCTTATTGGGTATGGGTATATGTATAAATGCCATCGATGAACGACGAATGAACCACAAGAAATCCCTCAAGTGTCTATGCCAAATCATCATCTGTATCGTCCCAACCCAAGCGCTGGTATATACTAACCGGCGAGTTGTCCTTCTCTTTCTTGATCTTGGTAACTCCTCCTACTCCTCCACCAATACCACTGCTACTGCGGCGATTACTGCTGCTGCTGCTGCTGCTAAAAGGGCGGCTATTTTCACTGGCCCCCGAAGTAAAAGCACCACCAACACCCTCCGACATCAGTGAAGGGAGCCTGGACTTGATCGGGGTGTCATCCACGATTCCGGGGGCGGCGGCGATCGACACGACCGTCTTCGTCTTCGTGTTGTTTAACGGGGTCTCGAAAAATGCAAATCCAGGCGAGGAGGGAAGGAAATCTGCTGTTGCCGTCGTAGCTGCTGCTCCTTTATTACCGGAGCGGTTGCCGAGTGGGGTGGGAGGGACTAGGTACTGCTGTTGCTGTTGCTGTTGCTGTTGCTGCTGTTTCTTTGCGGCCCTATTAAACGGGGGCGCAATCGTCGACCTTTTTGCAAAGATCGGAGAGGACGAAGGGATACTGTGGGTAAGGGGATCGTCTTCCTCTACGATCTGAGGTAGTGATTGTAAGGATGACCTCTTTCGCATTGGTGTTCCCTGAATGGCTCGTTTTCGTTGAGGCGTAGTTGCTTGTACCTGCAAATGCCCCTCTGGGCGAGGTACTGGTAGCTGCTGCTGTGTGAAGCGCTGTTTGCGCATTGGGGTTGCTTGAACGTGTACGTGTACGTTCTTCGGCGGTACCGGGGTTGCCTCCTCGACTTCCTCGTCGATTTGAGGGAGCGAGAGATGCGGGACGGACTTCTTCCTTAGTGGAGTCTCTTGGACTTGGTTGCGCGGTGGGAGTTGTCCGACTTCACTTCCTACTTGAGAAGATGATGGGTTGGCGCCGATGTTTGGGGTGGTGGAGGTGGCAAACACATTCGTGAACTTGCGAGGTAAAGTAGACGCAGGGACTACTGAGGCGCTAGACGGTATAGCGGGACCATCTTCTTCAAAGAGATGATCCAGGTGCAGAGGCTGTGATTCTTTGGCAAATACGTCCTTGAAGCGATTGTTCGCGGGGGTGGCCTTGATTTGCACGCCAGCGGCTCTTGGTTGCTTTTTGTTAAGCTCTGGCAGGTATGTTAGTCCTGCTCCATAACGAAGGGGATCAGGAGAATACTTACTACTCTTGGGCTGAGCTGTACGTCTCTCAGCCTCCTCAACAATTTCCTTGCCAGCCAGGGCCCGGTTTGGCTTCTTAAGCGCGGAAATGGCCTCCTTGAGCTCGGCCTCGAGACGAGCCTTCTTTTTCGCCTTGGCGTCTTCATTGTTTGCCAAAGACCCAGCGCTCCGCGAGAATATGGAAATGTTCTTCTCCTTCACCGCTACAGCCTCGCTCTTGGGTATCATTCCCAACAGGGGCTCACTGCCCTCTCTTTTCAGACCCGGGATTGCAGTGGCACTTGCCGAGCGCAGCAGTGCGATCGTCCCAGATGGACCCCTCGAGACACTTCGTCTCATGCGCTCATTGGAGAGCACACGCTGAAGGGTTCTTTCATTCTCCTTTTTAGTCGCTGTAACTCGTTTCGCAGGGGCGCCAGGCTTTGGCTTGGCTGCTGCAACTGTTTTCGCCTTTTCTTTGGGGGCTTGTATGACCGGTCCGCCTAGCTTGCGGTTGATGGAGTCGCAAAGCTCCGGCAGACGAGCAGAGAAACTGTCGTGGTTTAATCAGCATCCGAGTTATTCCGACGGAAATGGGCAATGACTTACAAGGGGACGATGATGTCGACACAGAAATCTCGCAAAGGATCTGAATTATTATTCTCCGCTGACGCCTCTTGTTCCCCAGCACAAGGCTGTGATTCTGTCAAAGCCTTGACTTCGTCTAAAGTTGTGCTCTGCCAGATGCAGAGGCGATCGGCGTGCATGTCCAGCAATAGCGGTAAGTTGGCCGTCTTGTTCTTCTTTTTGTTTGCTTCTGGTTTGGTGCCTCCTAACGTCTCTTGCGTCTCCAAGCCCGGCAATTGGCTGTCCTCTGTGGCTTCTACCGGTCTGTTCAAAGGCTCGAGAGCCAGTATCTCGAGTATTATGATCATCTGCAACTGAGTCTCCCGACGCCGTAGGGCTGAGATGTGGTGTTTGGCCTCTGGCGCAGCGGCCATTTGCTCATCGTCCTGTATAGTACTCGGCTTGTGCATCACCCACCATCGCTCGATATGCTCCTCTTCCGACGGGTAGAGTCCATTTTTGCCGAGCTTTGGTTTTTTGACCCTCTTCTTTCTGGGCTTCGACCGCGAACGTCCTTGCTCGGAATCCTCCACAATAGTCTTCATTTTGCCGATGACTTCGGGCAAAGTTTCGCGATACTTCTTGTCTATCAAAGCTGTCGTCATAACAAGACTCCTGAGGAAATCAATGAGATCGTTCATTTCGAGATTCAAGTCGCAGTCTAAGTGGAAAGCCGCTCGTGCCCTAGAGAGCGGCCCCTTTGCAAAATACGCCAAAGATCCCTTTGAATGATATAGAGCCTCGAAATATTGCATCCTGATGTTTTGGAAAATTCCTTCGGCGGTTGGTTGCGACAATACGTCTTCCGCAGGATGTGGAGGAGCAGCTGGCAGATCGGGTTTGTTCGACACTGTCGGTACCTCGGCTGTTTCCGCGACGGATTGATTTTCGAAGCTCTTGGATTCAGGACTCCCTGAAATTGGTGTAGGCAGCTGAGACAAAGACCCCTGCTCAGTAGTTGTCGTATTGGATCGCTTTCGGATGAGCGACGACTGAATCTCCTCGATCGCAAGCTTTCGCCGCTTCGTCTCCTTGTACATTTGTGGTGTGATTAGGAGCCCCGTAGCGGCAACCTCCAGCTGGGATGGCTTGCAACTTTTCATCCGTTGGCTCGACACGACCGTTGCGGACTGGGCCAGAACATTAACGTCGACCCATGGCCCCAGCTTGCATAGTATGTATAAACCATCGCTTTCACGCTCAATCGCATATAGCATGCGATTGGCCTCGGATCGAGCAAGAAGTACGTTTGAGCCCAATCGACCTTCAAGGTCCAAGATCTTAATACGCGATTCGTAGAAGCGGCTGGGAGGGAAATCGCCCTGCGGTTGGGAAAGGTCGAGGGCGGACAGAGGCAAGTGTTCTCGTGGAAGAAGCATCAAGGGGGATAGAATGCGCGGCTTGTCGGTTAGGCTGGAGGGATGTGGCTAGGAAGACAACAGACGGTCAGTTACTTGCAGTCATGAGAAGAAAGTGAGTTGGGATCAGAATGGCGCAAACATACCTTGAGCACAACGGAGGCCTTCAAAAGGCCATCTCCCGCTTGAGAGAAGCCAGTTGCCTCCCTCTTGCGCTTCCTGTCATCAGAGGAAGCCTGACTCTGTCTTATAGGCGAAAGTTGTTTTACAGGCGATGCAGGTAGAGCTGGAAATGACAGTCCTGTTGCGGCCGTTAAGGATGGCGTCGGTGCAGATATAGATCTTGATGACGTTGGACGCGACGCACCAGAAGTGCGTCTAAGCGAAGAAGACATATCGATATGCTAAATATGTTCGCCATTAATGTTGTTGTTTGTTAACTCGTTTTGAGGATGGACATGGCGACTTGGATTAGGCTCAATGGGTGCGGAATCCGTGGGAATCGGATAAAGCTGTCTGTTTTTGTTGCTATTGTCCCGCCTTGATGGTCAGGTCGCTTTGTGGTCGGTTCCCCATTCCCGTCGCGCTCGACGCGCAATGGTGAATTTCCAATTAAACTTCGCGTCGCGCTTAACTTGCCAAAGCGTCATAGCTCTGCGCTGCTACGGCGGATGTGGCCCAAGCTCGCGCCACATCTACGGAGTAATTCCCCGTGTTGAGATGATCACATTGATTGGTTCAGTTGAAACCTGGAGCAAGACTGCCCGCAATTCCGTGTGGCTTAGCAGAAGCTTGAGTTCAAGTTGTCCGACTGTCAGACATCCGTCAACGCCACGGACGTCCACACATTTTCTCTTGTTGCGGGTTCACAGCGGGGGAGGTCGAGAGCTTCCGCGGGTTCCTTGCTCACCTCACCCAACAAAGTCGACTCTTCCACAGCAACGACAGCAGAGCTTCGATCCAATCGCGGGTCGGACATTGGACGGGGAGATAGCCGGTCAAATGAACCTTTCACCCGAAATTTCGCATATCTGTTGTTTCTAAAAGCTTATATCTGGTACGACAATTAACAATTCCCATCCTCCGAATCTCCCAGGCAGATACGATGGCAAGATGGTTCGACCTCGGAATCTCCTGCGGTTCCATCACGATGTTGTGGTCAAGTGCGCTGGTGGGCGCGGTGGCAATTCCCCGATCGATCATGTCGGGCCGCGTTCAATGTCCGATCTCCCTACAGAATTGAGATCTTGGGCGCTTTTGAGAGATCCATCAATGGCCCCTCCGGCTCTGGAAGTGGAGGATTGATCAAAGCCTTATGCCGTCCCGTGCGAATCCCGTGTGAACAGCCCCAAACAAGCACTGGCACTCGGGGCACTCCAACGTCGACCATCAACTGCCACTGGCTCGCGCATCAGCCCGGCCAGCCTTGTCGCACGTGCCTTGCTTTTTGCGCGACCGGGACTGGCAGTGACTGGCTACCAAACCGGACCAAAGCCGTTGGAAATTGCCGCTCACTAGCAATGCAGCAATGCTACACATACACTAAAACCATCGAGCGGCATCAAGGGATCAGTATGCCAGGAGGAAGCAAGGCAATGTCGAGCAAAGCAAGGGAATCTAGAATGCCATTTGCCATTGATCGGATGAGGGACTGGCAAAGATCAGCCATCACTAGCCATCACTACCGCGTCACCCCCCAGTCAACCCAGTCTTTGCTAATGTCTTTCCCGCTCTTGCCCAGAAAGCGAGGCGGCGGGTGATAGTCACGATGCTGCAGGTTGCCTTATAGGGTCGGGTTGCTCCCGAGGTCTGCTTCATCTGCTCCGGCTGCACTGTTACCTCTGGGTGTTAGTGCTAGTGAAGCCCCCTCATGTTGAGGCTGTTCCTGACTTTCTCAACACCGCTGGTTAGAGACTGTTTGTTCGCGAACAAAAGTCAAGGCTGCAAGAGAGTTCTACCGCGAGCTGGAGTGATAGAGCCAAGAAGCGGCCAAGACAGAAGCACTAACACAAAGACTCCGCCAACCTCCAACCTGCCCCCAGTTGCTCTCCATTTGAGTTTGAAATGAGAGATTCTGGTTGGCCACCGTTGGGATGCTGCTACTGGCTCGTTAGTGCCGTCAGTGCAGACGGAGCTGCCGTACCTAACCCGAGCTGGCCTGCAGTGTGCTTGCATCGGTGCCATCGGGTCACACTTTGCAATCCATTTCTGTTATCAAAACCCACCCCCGGATTATTAAGGTGCAGGTTGAGGAGTAGAAGGTCCATCCGGTACCTTACCTACCTCTAGGCTGCCCCCTATTGGCACCTGCACTGCAAAGTAGGACTTTTCAACGTTGGAATCCAACCTCTCTCCACCTTCTCTGCCAGAGTTATCACGAACTTTCTCTTCTCCTCTCTTTTACTTAGGTTGTCTGGGACACACTACGAGACTACCTACTGCTGTCCGACCGCCCCATTGTCGAGAGAGTTTTCTATGGTGGGACCGGTGCTACCTCACAGTACAGACCGCCTGATAACTGCTCCTTACCTCGACCGCACTACCGCACTGCCCCTGGCACGGACCAAACTGGACTAGGCCGGACTGGTGGTACTGTACCTACCTGACCTAACCCCGACCTTAACAATAACAGCAGCCAGAGCGCCCAGGTCCGAAGGGAAGGTCCCAACTGAAGACGGCCCGGGACCGCCGTGGACATCGCTGCATCGCTGCATTCATCCCGACGCAAGGACTCCCCCTTTTCCGTCGCCACTAGGGCCCCAGGCCGCGACAATCTTCGAACCCGAAACACTGGATACAGTTGTTTTCCATTATTTACGCCGCCGCTGACATACCCGATCAATTGATCGATCTCTGACGGCCCTCCCCTCATTTCTGGCTTGCACCCCATGGACAAGCAGGGCCCTGGTGTCAGCTTTGTTTCCCCAAGCAGTGGGTGATTTTGCTGCAGCCTCTTCAGCGAGACAGACATACATTCCTTGACCTTGACATCGACAACGACTCCCACCGAGGACTCCGACAGATAAACGACGACCCCGACCGGACCCGACGGGACCGCCCCGACGACCATCATACCCAAGAAAAGAAAGACACGCCGAGCACGCGACGCAGACATACACACACACGCATACGCAGCCACTGACATTGACTGACACCGGTCTTCCGAAATTGACATCGACACCGCCATCGACCGCGACCGCGACCGACTTCTCCGGACGGACGGCCTCGTATCGCATCGGGCGGTGAACAGTCGACGACCATCCCGCTGACGATTGACGATCCAACCTCTTCATTACATCCCCTCGACCCACAATGGCCAGCGAGCTTTCTCCCCGTGCTGTGCGCTTCTCGCAGACGGACGACGACCCGATTGCCCGGCCCGACAAGCACAAGACCGTGTCCCGACCGATTCCCCATACCAATGACTCGGATATTTCCATTTCCTCAACGGACGCCCACGATGATCACCACGTCCGAGAGCAGATTGACGAGCTGGGTTCTCTAAGTCGATATGTCGACAGTCATTCTGGCTCGGTGCCTTCTCTGGTGCCCGGGTCCCTGACCAGCTCCCTTCCCCTGACCAATGGATCGAGCAGTCGCCGCGGTGCTAGCTCCGAGACCTATGCCAATGGTACTCCGTCGCGACCACAGCGCCCCACTGCCCCTGCCAGGACGCCTTCCAACACGTATCAGCCCTACAACCAGCGCAGGCCCCCACAAGGCCCGCCTTCGTCCTATATGGCCAACGGTCCCCACGCCCGCGATGGCTCCAGACCGCGCCCCTTGGCCGGCACTTCAACCTTCAGGGCCCAGGAGAGAGAGTATGTGCGCAGATTACGTCAACAGGACTACAACAGCGACTATTTCGACGCATACGGCTCCGGCGAGCAGTACGATTCCGATTCCGAAGGCGAGACTCCATCTTCCGAAGGCCCGTTCGACAGCTACGATGATGCGCATATCATGTTCGTTAATAACGAGGACATTCAGATTACCGAGGAAGACATAAAAGACCCGGAGAGCCGCGAGAGACTAGAATGGCACGGCATGCTGGAGGCTGTGCTCACCGGTGATGTTGTGAGGCAAGAGAAGAAACGTCTCATCGGCTCTAATGATGAGGACTTTGCAAAGTCAGCCCACAATGTAGAGCTATGGCTTGGGATTCGGGCAAGGTTATGCGGTAGACATCTGCCAGTCCAGAAAAGGGTTGTCGAAGACGCCCGCGCTGCGCTGGACCGATCCATCAACGACATTATCAACTTTGCGATTGCTGGAGAGAGCGAGGCAGGGAAGCCGCCATTTGAGCAGGTTCGCGATGTGGTTAACAAAATCGAAAAAATCGAGAGCCTCTATCCGTCCAGTAGGGAACTCATGACCGCCCTCAAGCCTGGTGTTTATTCCGCCTATCTGGAGACCTGCGACGCAGTGATATCATGGTACAACGTCAATGAGATGATCAACACGGAGCTGTCGATCCTGAAAAAGTGGGTCGGCAACGATGCTCTCGACTTCTCCCGCACCAAGGAAAAGTCGCCCAGCGGGAACGGTCTCAGCGATGAATCATCCTTCCTGGATCGTCTCATGAAGGAGGAGGGTCTCAAGTCACTGCACGAAGACAAGGGCTCGGAACCGAAAAGCCTAAAGAAGAAGAGCAGACTCGACGGCATCTCTCGTGTTATTACCAAGGCCAAGGACACACTTATCGAAAATGCCGAAGGCTTCCAGAAGCGCCATCTCCCGCCTTACATCGAGGAGCTGCTCACCCTCATCAGTTTCCCTTCCCGCCTCATTGAGGAGATCATCAAGATGCGGCTGGCTTATGCCAGGAAGATGAAGGACTCAGCACAACAAAACCCCATGATGCAAGATCAAATGATCTCGCAGTTCCAGGTTCTTCTGAAGCTCGCCATCAAGATCAAGTGCGAGTACCTGGAAATCGCTCGACCGGAGCCCGGTTGGGACTTGCCTCCATGTATCGATGAGGATTTCGACCGTGTCATCCTGGATGCTCTCAAGTACTATTTCAAACTGTTGAACTGGAAGCTCAGCGGCAACAAGAACACCTTCAAGGAGGCCGAACTGCTATTCCARGAGTGGGGTTTCGGAAACGAAATCGGGCGTTACTTGACACACGGCGATGTGGAAGTCGCGGAACAGTTCAGTTCTCTAACCTACAAGGCCTGGAACCGACTGAGCCAAACTTTTGAGAAGGAGGTTCAACGAAGGCCAAAAGAAAGCGTGGCTGAGATGACTAAGCGATATAAACAGATCCTAGACTCCGTTCGAGTTCGGCAGCGAATGCTGCAGCGTTTCTCCAGGATGTTAAGCGACAACTATGAGAATGCATGCGATTACACTATCGCTTTTGGTCCTCAAATGCTCCAGCAATTGTACGACCGCCTGATAGAAACGGGCCATTTCCAGGTTTACAGTGGCAGTCCTGAACACACAGACATACTCATCATTGCCTCCCCGACACTTCATAATCGCGACGATGAGATCCAAGTGCTGATGGGCACTTTCTCATATGAGGCCGCTATTGAGGACCCATCTGATCCCTACCTTCTCATCATCAAAGCCGAAGATCCACCACAGTGGTTCGGGCCAATCCATACCCTCAGAGTCCGCAATGAGCCTCTGGACATCAAGTTGGGGCACATGCGACTTATTGCCGGCGGCTGCCAACCCAGACTGTTGAATGCGCGCAAGGCCTTCATCGACACGATTGATATGCAGGTCGACCCAGTGGTAGAGCAGAGGTCAAACCTGCAAAAGGTCAACATCAGGCTCATGGAGATCCGCAAGGTTGCCTTCAAGCTCTCGAACGCTTTCATGGACAGTGTGGAAGCCATCCGACGACAAACACGGGGTCTCAATTGCCAAGAACTAATCCAGACATGCTTCATCTTCGCAACCGAGTTCGGCCAGCGGTCTTTGCTGTACATGGACAACAATCGGCGCACGATGAATAACCTGAAACTCACCAAGCTTGCTTTGGACTGGGTGAGCTTCATCTGTGACGACTGCATCTCCTCAGATCGGAAAACCTTCCGCTGGGCCGTGCAGGCCCTGGAGTTTGCCATGGGAATGACGCGTGGAAGACACATTCTCGCCCTCGGAGATGACGAGTATGCGAGATTGAGGGCCAAGGTTGCCGGGTGCATGGCGCTTCTGATTTCTCACTTCGACATCATGGGTGCCAGATCCAGCGTGGCCGCCCAGGCGGAGAAGCAGCGCTTGGAGGGCCTCGTCAACCAGATCAAGCGCCTGAACAAAGGTCAAATGTTGGATGACAACGAAGCAGCCAAGTACTACCAAGAACATCGCCTCGAAGAGTTGGCAAGAGTCGACAACTACAGAAAGGAGATCCTGCTGCAACAATCTGCCATGGGCAGAGTCCTGGAAGCTTCTAACGAGGTGGATCGGTCGCTTGCATGGCTCTCCTCCACAGCGACCAACTTCACCATGAGATGGCAGCAAGGTCACTTTGTGGGCGGTGGAACTTTCGGCAACGTGTACGCGGCTGTGAACCTTGATACCGGCCAGCTGATGGCCGTGAAGGAGATTCGCCTGCAAGATCCTAAACTGATCCCCAGTATTGCTGGTCAGATCAGGGATGAAATGCGGGTTCTGGAGACGGTCGATCACCCCAACGTGGTTTCTTACTACGGTATCGAGGTCCATCGAGACCGCGTGTACATGTTCATGGAGTTCTGTTCCGGAGGCTCTCTTGCCAATTTGTTGGAGCATGGCAGAATCGAGGATGAACAGGTTATCATGGTTTACGCGTTGCAGCTTCTTGAAGGTCTTGCGTACCTTCACGAGCTGAATATTGCCCATCGCGATATCAAACCAGAGAGTAAGTTTGCTGTCCAGTTGCTTTTTTTTTTTGCTTAGTTGCTCTGTACTAACTGCGTGTTAACAGATATCCTCCTCGATCATAACGGCATAATCAAGTATGTCGATTTTGGTGCGGCCAAACTCATCGCCCGCCAGGGACGGACGTTAGTGCAAGACCTCACCAGCACCAAACCCAACAAGTCAATGACAGGCACGCCCATGTACATGTCGCCCGAAGTGATCAAGGGTGAGAATCCCGGTCACTTTGGAGCGGTTGACATCTGGTCTCTCGGCTGTGTCATCCTTGAGATGGCGACTGGCCGAAGGCCATGGGCGAACCTGGACAACGAGTGGGCCATTATGTACAACATCGCTCAAGGCAACCCGCCCCAACTGCCCAGCCAAGACCAGCTCAGCCCTCAGGGTATCGATTTCCTGAGACGCTGTTTCATCCGGGATTCTACCAAGCGCGCGACCGCCATGGAGCTGTTGCAGCATGAATGGATCATGACCATCAGGAACAGAGTTGTCGAGCCTGCCACCCCTAGTAGCGACGCAGGTTCTTCAACGACGAGTCAAGGCGCGCCCAACCCGGCAAATTCTTCACGGAGCAGCTTTCCTGGCGATGGAATGTACTGATGATTTCTGAAGTGCTGCGAGTCCGTCCGGGGTCTGACTTGAAAGAGAGAGAGAGAGAGAAAAGCAAGAGGAGGAAAGCGTTGGCAATGGCATGGTATTATGGCTTCAAGCAACAATTATCTTCACTACCTTACCAACCTCAACCGCCCCATCTATTTCTTTTGTAACACATCAAGCAACAACAAACATTTCATCCTTTTTCGAACGGCACATGCGCGGATACGATACCCCCTTAGCTATCTATATTTATTTGGTGAGGAGAGAGAGAGGCAGAGAGAGAGCACACAGAGGGTTGTCAAAGTTTCGAGGCTGAGGATGACCAAGAGGACAAGACGGTCGGTGGAGCAGCCCTTTCTTTGGTTGAAGGGGCTGGGTCGGCAACGTTGCTTCGTGGTGGTGGTGGGGAGTAGGTGAAAGCCAGGGAAGGGTAGCAAAAACTCAAAGGACGGGCAAAAAGATGCAATTGGAGTTTTTCTACTACGGAGGAGGGAGGCATCCGATGATTCGTCCGTGTGTAGGATGGGATTCACAAGAGGGGTAAGATGATGGGACGGAGGTTGCTTGTACGTGCGTGTTTAATTCATGGAATGAGTCGCAGGGTTCGCTTCGCGCCTGGCGTCAGCAGTACTAAGTTGTTTGTGTGTGTTCGGGTGTGTGTGTGTGTGGCCTGCTGAGCAAGCAGGGTTTGAATGACCGAGTAACGTTTGTGAAAATGATGGGCAAAATTTTTCTAAGAACCAGGTCGATTTTGAAAGTGTGTGTGGTAAGGTACGAAGGGAAGGGTAATCAGGTAGCGAGCGCTAGTGGACAACTTGACGATAACCAATTTGTCACCAAGCATCAAAAACATCTAATAAATTTCTATCTTTGACTACTTATGTTTTCCCTATGGGCTTGCTACGACCGCAAGTAGCGTGACTGGTGAGTGTGCAGACCTAATCTATCTTCCCGCCACTTAACATGGATGTCAACACCCACTGTGTATGCCTTCATCCAGATTCGAACCAGGTCATGACTGCTGTTCATTCGGTAGTTCTTCCGGTCCGGTCCGGTCCTCCCGTGTTCCCGTTACTTTATTACACGGCATTTGGTACGGCATAGATATATTACACCTCTGACCCCACGACATAAGGTAGAGTAGCGGCAATCGTATAAAGCTTCGAGGGTTGCAACCAGCCGGGACCGGTAGCATATCACGATTGGGACGGTACGGTACCCGCCCGACTCGGCACTCAATTTATATCTGTGACGGACCCTAGGTTTGAACGAACGTATACCACGGTTCGGTTCGGATAAAGACAGACGGACAGACAGTAGCCTCTAACATGTAACCACCCTCGCCACACCCGCCCCCTCGGACCCCCTTCGACACCCCCTTTGGCGTTTCATATATAGCATCATATAGGGAGGAAATACGGGAGTGACTCTTGGCAAAATCTTATAATGGGCTGGCTGGGTGATTGATATAAAAGCATGTTTGCGGGCGGGCGAGTGGGTAGCTTGGTGGGTTTGAGATACTTGTAAACTTTCGCCCGTTGGGGTCTTCTGTGTTTTTACTTCGAGTGGCCACCACCACTCGACGGCGTTTTGGTGAATCGTGGTAGGCAACCTCATCCATTGAGAGAAGGGGACGAAACGAAACGAACGTTAAGACACGTGGGGATATGGTTCGTGGACGCCTACTGTGTACACTACACTGGCGATCGATGCCCGGACGAAGCACTACCGACCGACCGGTATGGCACGGTACGACTACCGAGTCATGAGCGAGTCTGCGAGTCTGCGAGTCTGCGAGTCTGTGAGTCTGTGAGTCTGTGAGTCAACGTGCGTGCATGGGGAAGGAACGCTTATCGCACTTGCAGTTTCCCACAGTTTCGGCACCAAGTTCGGAGGTACCTATGCCAGTTTCGCTTCATCCCGTTTCATTCGTTTCATTCCATACCAGCCCCAGGCAGGCGAGCCATGCTCGAGCCAGGCATCTGACATGTTCTGTCTGGCATGTACATGCATCCGGGGATCGTTCGGGATGTTCTTACCTACCACCCAACGAGCCTACCTAGTTGAACGACTATCGACACACTAAAAGCTTACATCATTCAGTTCGGTTCCCGAGTCGACGAGTCAACGAATGGAGTGTCAATCGAACGACTTGAAACACTGCACGGTACATTGCGACATTCCCGGAGGTTCGTCCGGTCGGTTGGTAACCCCACAAACGGCAAGAACCGATGACGATCGCGATCCGATAAAACAGTCAATAGTACCGGAAACTATTGAAACGGGAATGTGGGAAAACGTGGAAAAAATGGAAAGCGGATGGAGCAGAAAAGGAAAAGGAAAAGAAAAAAGCTTAAATTAACCGTTCATCCCCTCTCGGTCCGTCCCGTTGGTCGTCAAAGATTAGGTTTCACGTGTCGTCGTTCTTTTCGGACGAACGACATATGATGTCGTCAAAAGAGGATCCCCGCCACATTCTTTTTTCCCCGCTCCCGCCCTCCCACCCCTATGCCGATCCCGGGTCCGGAGCCGCGAATTCCTCTTTTAAACTCGAAGCCCCTGCCTGACTGAATCCCAGAAGAGCTGAAAACTTTGAAGAAGCTGGATGAGGAAAATCAGGAAGTTTTGGTTCAGATGGATCCCCGACCCCACTGACCCTGACGAGCTGAAGAGCTGACGAAGCCCCAAGCCTAACTAGGTTCAATCTGGTTATTTGAGATTAACCAAGCATAGAAAAACGTTGGAAGCTTTTCCAAGTACAGAAAAAAACATTGGGATCCTTTTGGGCCTTTTGGTTCATGTGGTTCCCAATGAAGGCTTGGTGCCAATCACGCAATCTGGGTTTCTGAAACCCCTTCCCACCGCTTCCCACCCCAGTTCCGACAGGACAGTTTTGAACGAGCTGTGGTTTCCTATGGCGGTGGACTGTCATGATGACGAGACACTCACAGGAAGTGTTCCCACTTTTTTACTATAAAAAGGAAGATGGATCACAGGTATGGTTTAGTGTGTATGGGAAGTTGAAGAGGCCAAGCTCTTTCGGTCAAGTATGAATGTTCTTGGTGTGGGCATCCTCACCAGGTTACTTCCTTGTCACCCTCCACCCCCCTTTTCCCCAAGGTGTTTCAATATTTGAACTGATAACTTCCCGACTAAAGATTTCTTCACGTCGATCATCGAACGGGATGATACCTAAACCGGATGCTTCGAACGCGTTAAGACCACCCATCCAGCAAATCGTAATCGACCACTGGCCCCCGTAAAGTAGCCACTTTACACCACCGGCGGGAACCTCCGAACCTTATTTGAACCTCACTTGACCTTACAATGGCGCGCCAAATAACTGTCAAACCGCCGTGCTCGATGGTATGAGATAAATCTTTCTTTCTTTCATACTCAAATATATCTTTCATCATCCATTGTTCATCTCTTGATACCATTCCCCCGTGTCCAGTGACAAAAGGGCAACCGAAAGAGACGATACAGCGCGAAAATCGGAACGGACCAAGGGGCTCTGCCATAAGCCAGACGCTATCCCTCTCCTTCCACTTCCGTATTTCATAGCCCATAATGGGCTATCAAGGCATTAGATTCCACACCGGACATAAACAAACCACCCACAGGCCCCTTTCCCTGCCTTTACTCCCCTCTCAGGTTCCTTTGCGTGCGGGTATCCGTGGCCCAACCCAATTTCCGTATGTTGCCAACCCAAAGAAGCGCAGACAAGCGCCAGAAGAAAGAAAACCCGTCGTGTATATATGTGCCCTTGACCTAACCCATCGTATAAATGCATCCAAATACTCCTTTTTCACCAAACTTTGACACAAGAAAACCCTGCATCTCTCCACCCCTTCGCTCATATCCCTCTCTGGCTGTTTTGCTGATTCTGGACCTTGCCCTATCTTAGCGGATGCATAACGGTTGATATTGTTTGCAAATTTGTGGTCGGGTATTCGGGTTTGCGGGTACGCTTCCACATGTTTCCAACCTAATGGCGTTAGGGGATTTGTCACAGAATGGCATCTTCCGATACCAGGAAGATCAGCGATGCAGAGAGGAACAAAGCCGGTCCTGCCTTGGACAAATGACACCTGTTCTTCGAGGGCAGCCTCTTGAGACGTAATGTCGGCATTCAACTTATTCACGTCTCAGTGGAGAGGCCAAGATAAGATGCTGCGAAAGGAAGTGTTGGTACATTGCGTCCTAAAGAGGACCAGAAAAATGAGATGACGGCATCTCAAAACATACGTCAACCCACGTGAGAGGAAACCAGCAGCTCATCAGAGGAGTCTGCCAATCCAAACGTGTGATCGAAACAGCTGAAAGGAAACGCCCAGCAAGCTGCGCCTCAGTCCGGCCTTTTCCTCACTTTTCATGGTTGTTGAAGTCCCGAGGTGTAACGTTCTGGGCAAACTGGAATTGTTGCTTTGCTCTCAACTGACCAACCGGCGAGCACCGTGACGAAGACTCGGGTTGGTATGACTCCGGGAAGGTGTACTCGGTATTTCTAGCCAAGTGACTTCCGCCGTTGGTTCCGAATACGTTGTTATAAGTCGGTCCAATGGCGGGAGCAAATGAAGGAGTTACAGGCTGACTGGTAACATAACCAGACAACTGCGGCGCCATGGAGTAATCCAACTCGGAGCCCCCATTGCTGCATAGGCCAGGGGTGGGTAGAGGCTCATCCGGAGACACGCAATTCCAAGCGTTGTCAGCCGGGACCGGGTACGCGAATGGATCACGGAAGTGAACACCTAGCCCGGGCGTCCCAGGCGGTGTCTTGATGCCAGCTTCGGATTTGAATGGCGGCATGGACATCTCACTAACCGCCCCAAGAGAGCCAAAGGTATACGCCTGCTCATCATCCGAACCATTGGTCATCGGGGACATAGCGCTGTTCAGAGACGCCATGATTGGGGATTGGACGTTCTGGATGCTCTGTAGCAGGGCCTCCTTCTTTCGATCAATGGTGAACGGAGAGCGCGGTCCTCCTGAGTTCAGCGCCATGGACTTTTGTATGCGTCCCGTTAAGCTTCCGGTCGCCGACGAGATCCTCCTAATCGTGCGTGCGTTGTCCATCCGTCGGGGCGCTACGTCGATACCCGTCTTCGGTCCGTTCCCAGTGCAATCGGTGCGAAGCGACAGAGGCCCGAGCGGCGCTGGACGCCGCAGGTTTCTGCGGCTGGCAATGTCGGAAGGCGGAGGCGGTGACCTGAGGCGCAAGTCCGCTACCACTGGAGACGAACCGGTACCCGATGGAGGAGACATGTTTTCCGAGTTGATCGCACCCTCGATCGACATGCGTACCGTTGGATGTTCAGCAGTGCCGTTTCCGGTTCCATCCTGGCCTCCCATTTGCGATGGAAATGACCCATCAGAAGGGTGCATAAACATGCTCCGCTCAGTGTAAGATCCAAACTGATTCGCTTCACTAAGCAGACCACCATGCTGTGGCATGGTGGCTACGGGAAGACCATCCACCGGTCGTGGTGGCTCATTTAGACCATACGGAAATGGGGCCGGCTGTGGATACTCCATATGATTCGAAGCTGAGCCATATGAATTCGAGACGGTTGTTGGTGTAGCAAGGCTGGCAAGCCCATATCCACGGGATCCGGACGAGTGTGGCGTGTCGTAATCAGCAGGAGCGAACCCATCGCTATCCGATCCAGATGGGGAGGCATTGCTTTGCGTAGCCGAAGCATTTCCAGCCAAGACCAGATCTGACTGCTCGAGGTTTGGACGCTGCCAATCAGACTGGTCGTTGTTGGCGCCATCCTCGTTCCCGATAGAAGCGGTTGATAGGCCAAGGGGCTGATGGCGGTTGCTTAGACCATAAAACTCGGTGACGGCGCCTTGGTCCTGGTCGTCGGAGGGTTTGGATTCGGACTCTGCTCTTTCTCTCGCTTGTTGTGCTTCAAACTCGGCTGTTTTCCTCATTTGCTTCTCCTTCGCTCGTCGGTTTTGGAACCAATTCTAACAGACGATGTTAGCTCACGACACAACCGGGGGATTATATCTCGCGAGAACAAACATTAATCCTTGGAACCTCAACACCCATCTGTTCAGCCAGCTCACGTTTGAGACTGGTGTTTGGCTTCGGGTTCTTGGCAAACTCTCGTTCCAGCAGCTCGACCTCATCCTTTGCCAACCTAGGCTTGGGCTCTGTTTGCTTTGAAGGGTGTAGGCTTCCTGGCCCCACCATCATCGCTGCCCTCTGCTGTTGAAGAACCGTCCATTGATAGCTATTCGGATTCCAGACTTGATACTGCGGCCCATGGTGCTGTGTGTGTTGTGGGCCAGCAAAGCCCATACCCGGGTAGTATTGCTGCTGGTAATATTTCAATAGTTCCGGATCCATTGTCCCTAGTTCGTCAACACTGTCAGAGATGGCGAGAGGCAGGTTAGTGATTCGGCCGACTAGGTATGGCAATATGAGGAGCGGTCAAGCCAGAGACTCGAGGTTCAGAACCACAGCATAAGAGTGATCCAGCTCTCAGTCAAGGAAACCCAGGAAGCCGGATGACGTCTACACAGGTGCTCTCTCACACGACTCTCTGTCTCGGGCTGGGATGATAAAGGGCTGATGGGTTTGCAAGAAGGAGTGACTGAGGGTCAGATGAACGAGAAAGCGGCAGACTCTCGGTTGATATGAAAGAACGTGTGGGTCAAGCAGAATACCAGGGCTAAGAAGGAGCAAGGGGGTGGACCGGTCGGGGGGCTTAACCAGTTTAAGAGTGAGCAAGCCGCCAGGAGGGGGGAGCTGGCAGGGGCTACAGGGTTCGATGAGATTGGGGAGATACGGGCGGGAGCGGGAGAGCGAGACACGGGCGAAGTGACGATGTGTCGGCTCACCTTGGTCTCGCGGATCCCTAGCAAGACTGAAGGCGGCAAGGACAAGCAACCTGAATCCAGAAAGACAAATCACAACAGGGACTTACAGGATGAGAAGAAGTGAGGGAGCGAGTCTTGTCTGGCCTGGAAGCAACCTCAGTGGTGATGTCGGCGGTTGAAGGAGGATATGGTTTGATGACAAGATGTGCTGTGATTTGCGCCGTGTGAGGTGCTGCCAGCTCGACGGGGAGAACGGGGATGAGAGCAGGAAGAAGAGGATCCAGAACCTGAACAGCAACACAAGCAAGGTGTACGGAGTCTTGTACAGATCTAATCGGCATGTACCGCTGGCCTAGTGTCGACGACCAACGCGCACGGGCAAGCACACGTTGAGGCGGCGCTAGGCCGGTAGCTGGCTACTTTGTACGTGGGAGCCTCGGGGGGGTCTCTAGGGCGGAAAGTGGATGGATGGCCGGGAGGGAAGTGCTCAAAGCAGTGTGGGTGTTCATGACAGGGGCTCACGAGTGATCCACGTCTGGGCACCGCGGAGAGGGAGCCGGGGGGGGGGGGACTGCCCTGGTTGTCGCCCTGGTTGCCCTGGTCGCCCTGATCGCCCTGATGAGATACTTTTTTCCTTGACTTTTGTACTGTAAAGACGGGATGGCGCTCCTGACCAAAGTTTCCGCGCATATCCACACCTACAACATCCCAAAACATCTGTGAAGTCTCTTGACATCGATACAGGCACTGGCACTGCACACCTTTCGCAACCTCCAAGTCACGGCTTGCTAGACTCGCAACACGGGACAGCCGGTTCGAAGGTATCTGGTCTATAAGAGCAGCACTTGGATAGCTTTACCAGTCACCACGACATCTTGGGTTGGTTAGCCGACCCGCTGACCAACTCCCCGGGGCATTTCGTGCTCTGATGGATCAGAACCACAAGCTGGAAGTACGGGGTATCGGTACATGGCTGGCAGGGATGTAACACAGTGTGCAATATGGAGAAGGGGGCTTGGGGGGTGGGAAGCTTGGTGTGGTTGGGGTTGCGAGCTTGAGAGAGCTTCATCAGCCAGGGTTCCCGTCTTGGGTGCACAGACGAAATGGGCTGTGAGCGGTGCAGCGAAAAGGGGACACTGGGGGAATGGAAGGGTTGAAGGGGAGCTGGAAGAGACAAGAGAGCGACGCTGGCCGGGTCCTTTGAGATCCGTCATCCATGCGCCCTGGGAAAGGCAATCCCACCCTGCAGAGCCCCACAGAGTGAACGAAGACGAACATGGCATCAGGGGTCAAGATGATCATGGAGGTCCTGGCTGTCTGGAACCCAGATGAGCCAGAGTGCCAAACTCGCCAGTGCATCGCATCTCGTCCCTGGCCATTGGAGAGGACTGGAGATAGCACCGTCCCGCAACCATCTCACAGCAGGCCCAGTGTAGACTAGACACCAGACCCAGCTCTTGCTGAGATGACCTGAGTCTTGAGCAAAGAAGACGCACTCGCACAACCCTTGGGGATCGACTCTGTGCCATGGACCAATTGACGCTGGCTTGACGGCTGTATCCCTGGCCCCGATGCAGGCTCAGTGCAGCTCAATGATACCCTGAAGAGTCCTGAACCTCAGGGAGATGCATGGGTGCGCGCCTGTGTTCTTTGTCTTGCAAGCAACTGATTCGCAACACTGTGAACGAAGACGACCGATGTGTGGGCTGGAGCTGACTGGGGACTGGCGAGTCCAAGAGACAGGCCGAACTGTGGAGGGTGTCGGAGTCAGTGTGTGCCAGCAGCCAGCAACTTGCCAGCTCTGCCAGTGGAGGCGCGGGACGGCGCTGCGGACCTGGAGAGAGCTTGCGGTTACGCGGTTACGCGGTTACTGTGGAAGTGGTAGGTATGTGGTAGCTCTTGTGATGGATGTAGCCGAAATAGCCTATCCGCTGGAAACGGCCGAGTCTTCTAGTCTCGCCGTTGAGCGCGTTTCTTTTTAGTGCGAATGGTGGAAATTGTCTAGAAAAAGAAGAGGAGCCCCAAGGGGTCCAAAGAAAGTTAGATAAGCATGACTGATATGGCCCGAGCTGGATGGTCCCAACTCCCAAGACGCAAACACAGTACATACCTGCTAGGCCTACATACATACCGGGACCCCCAAGAAAACCGTTGTGGTCTGCGGTGTTGTGGCCTGTGGGGGAATGTGAGACCGCTTGATGACTGGGGGCGGGCAGAACACGAGATGAGGAACGGAACTCTTTGATTTCTTTGGGAGGAGTTGACGGCTTGGATGACGGCTTGACGATTCTAGCGCAGGAACCGCCCAATCGGGAGTCTGTGATAAATCCGAGTGAAGCGGTGGTCTGGAATGGGCGAAATCATGGGATGATGGGCCAAAAGTGGGCGTCTAGTGCGTACGGTGCAGCGCGTGCGCCGTCATTCGGTCAGGGCCGTACACCACCCCCGAAAGCTGACTTTTGGAACGAGGTGACGAAGTGAGTGAGGGTTTACACGGGCAATTCACGTCCGCTCAGATTTGACCGGCTTCAGTTTGTCGAGCCCAATCCGTCGTGACACAAATTTCCAAAGGGCAAGTGCAGAATTTTCTCCAAGCTGACGTTGTCGGAGTCTGCGCCGTGTGCTTCTGATGAGGAAGGGATGACCGTCATGAAGTCGGTCCGGAGGGTCAGAGTCCAGACACAGAGCTGGCAGGCACTACAGGGACCCGGGAAGGAGCATACACAGTATGTAATGCAGATGTCCAAGTGCCCATTAACAGTAAATTACCAAGACCTCTGCACGTGCAAAGTTTCCGAAATTTCACGTCAAAACCGACCAAACTGTGCCCGCACAGTTAGCGTAAGATTGAAATGCCTGCGTGGCACATGGTCAGGCATTCGTTTCACTGCACCGCAGTTCGGTTGCCAGTGCGGGATGAGTGGAGCCAGAGGTATACACTGTTGACTTGGAGCTTCACTCACTGTGAGTGTCACGGTCTCCGCAGTTCACGGTCCCTTCCTCTTCTTCAGGCTTGCCGTCCCGTCCAGCTTGACATTCATCCATCATCATCAGTCCTTCTTTCTTCACCCCTCTCTCCTGGGCTCTTCCCTCCCCTCTCTCAGAGGCCATCCCCGCCATTTCAAGTTCTGCCAAGATGCCACGGCCTTGGTCCTCAGCTTCATCATTTCCATTCTGGGGTTCTCCAACCTCACGAGTCATGGATGATGGCATCCAGATGGCAATTCTACCTCTACACACGCCTTGAAGTCGTCAAGTGGGAATGTTGATTCCTTTCCTGCTCACCACCCAAGTACCCTTTCACCGTCAGGATCGTGATCTCTATTTCACCCCTTCGCTCAGCTCGCCGGCCACCTTCGGCGTGAACATGACGGGACCGTAAAGGCTTGAAGCCAATCAACTGCTTGGCAACACGGAGCAAGCCATCCTCTTAGCCCAAGATTGGACGCTGGTGATGTGCGATCTCGGCACCAGCCGCTGACTCCAGACGTCCCTCGCTCAATCAACTCCTCGTTATCACCTACACTACGGCTACAGGACATCTCAGCTTACGCTATACGCTTGCCGTACGCTACGGCCATGCCCGCCATGGGACGGCGTAGGCCTACCAGCTACTACCCAGCACCCTGAGCACCTTGGTTCGGGACCGCCTCCGACCCTCCCACCAACAGAAAGAGACGGGCCCAGGTGCTACTACCACAGTACACACCAGCCGACGAGGCGACCAATCGCAAGCAGAACCCAAATTCCTACTAGGAGATGGGGTTGAGCATACCATGTACCGGTACATACTCTTGCTCTGTGGGCTTGAAGTTGTTAATTACGTGCAGACAAAACCCATCTTCTAGACGTGCTTCTGGCTGTGCTTCTGGCTGGTGCTTCTGGGTAGGACAGTTCCGATGCGCTTACATGTCGTATCGACAGACGAGAAAGAAGCATCACTTCTCAAATAATCAACAGTCAGGCACGCCTTCTCTCCCACTGGCCACGGGTAGAAACTGGCTGATGGCGTAGCGCCACCGAGACACAGCAATCACATATGCTTCGGCAACCTTCTCAAGGCTCGATCAGGGCACCTTATGGCAACACTTCTCTGGTAGGGGTCTAGAGGGTCTCAGTCAAAGACTCACAGTGGCCACCTCGAGCAAAAAGGTCACTACCTCTACGCCCAGAACCCTACCATGAGATGGAAATCCCCTTAAATACCGACACACAAATCTGAAGCCTACGATTCAAGCTCATGTTTGACAGACAGCCCGGTCTCCTCATTACTCGAATGCATGTGCATTGCCCATCCTTCGGGAGCAATAGAGAGACTGGTAATTCGCTAAACTGGAGGTGCACAGCGGCCCGGCAGCTACCTTTGCATAACTCCATGCTGTGATACATGGCTGTTGAAAGGCAAAGGAGAAAGGACTCGGGGCATCAAGTTTCCGCTGGTCGCTCACTCACTGTCTGCATTTCCGTCTGGGCTTCACACTCTGTCTTGGCCGGTCATGCTGAACCTGGTTGGTGTTCTGTGGACCAGTTCGCTTACTCCCACTCCTGATTCGTTTCTTCGCACCCGGGGCTTTTCCTGCAGCAACCCGGGCCGTCCCAGTTGCGGTCACGGCTGAGCAAGCTGAAGCCTTCTCAAGAGCTCCGGTTCTCCCGATGAACTTGAATACATACCTACTCCATGCGGTACAGTGTCCGTACATCTCAAGCATACTTCGTTGTCACCGACCACGGAGTCGCATCCGACTGTCAACTTCTTGTCATCCAGAGAACTGTGCTTGGAAATGACTGGTTACACAGCCATTGTGGTGTTCTCTGCTCTGCCAGGCAGCCTCAAGGTAGGGCGCTCGCCGCTCCAAGATTGCGTTGTGCCATCCGCTGATAAATACCAAGTCAAGGTATTTGCACACAGCCTTGGGAGTATCATGACTTTGAACATTCATGATCCCTTTGAGCGACCGCTTAGATCCAACGAACCGGACTCGCGGTATTCAAGCGTCCTGCTGGCCGTCATTATTCGTTATGGCTCTACAGGTCCACACGCAAGAGACACGGCGCGACGCCGCGATGTGATACAACATCTATGCACCCAGATTAAGGGCTGCACTTCTATTTATGGACTTCACTCAAATTGGGCTGCTCTGGACAGGGAGGTGAAGAGATTCCACGATTGGAGAACCAGACGATCATATTTCACGGCGCACAGCGTCGCATCAAGCCTCCTTCCGCGATGAGCACCAACATAGAGGTTTACCGTGGACGGGACAGCTGCATCATACCGCTGTGGTTAACAGTCAAGGCTACCAGGTTCTCACCCGCAGGCCCTTGAACACCCACAGGAAGAATCACTGAGATCATCTGAAAAGTTGCAAGGGACGCGGAAGACCAACCGCTTTTCGTATCTGAAGAGATATCTCCTGTGCCGGGTGTTGGACAACCTCTTCATCTCCCATCCCGCTGGTCAGCCCTGACTAAACAACCTGCCTTGAGATATGAGGAGATACTCTATCAGTCTCCAATAGGCAAAAGGCTCCTCATCACTGGTCCCAATGTGGTAGCCTGATCGCGGGGAAGCCCACACGTACTTCTCACCCATGTCGGCCACTCTGTTCTAGGCGTTCCGAAGAAGTGCATTGGCCATAATCGAAGCTCCGCACGCTCCAGTCGACATATGGTGACAGGCGATGGCAAGCTCTTACTCATTCCCGGGGCGCTGCACAGTATTGCACCCGAACGACCCTGACTAGAGTACGGTTCTTCCCGCTCTGAAGATGATCAAGAAACGTGGGGTACCTCGACCAGCAAGCGTAATGCTTTCGCACCAAATCATTAGCCAAACACCGATCATCTTATGATGTGCGATATACCAATGCAGCGGATCTTGAGCGTCGTTTATCCAAACAGCATTTCTTCTATGATCGACCTGCCACACGAGCCAGTAACAGCACGCTATCAGAACCTGGACGATTGGCGTCAACGTAAAGCCCCACCCCATACTTCAAACAAAACCATAAAAACTACCACAGTAACGCCCAAAGCTTACCTTATTCGACATCTTCAGTGCTTTGGTACGAACAACGCTTGACACATCAACCAGTGAGCCATTGCCTCGTACCCGAGATGCAGGACGGCCCTACATGAGTGAGCTACCAAAGTTCAAGGCTCTGAGGAGGACAATATCAACGACGGAGACTTCAATCTGAAGGGTGATGGCTGGCCGTCCCATCAATCCTCGCATGACACACCTCTCCTCTGTCACTCCCGCATACTTCACATCTCATCTACTCACTCACTCTTACAAACCTCGATGGCCACGAACTGCTGATAGAGGAATCGAGAATTTGTGCGATAAAGTAAAATTCGGTCGCCTGCAGGACCAGGCACGCCAGGACAACCTAGCAAGGTTTCCAGGACGCCCGTTGTCTGTTGAGCATTGATCACTGCCGATCAACCGGAAATGGGGCAATGGTTTGGGTCCTTTGTGGGGACGTGATATCATCGTTGCTCCGTTTCATTTTTTGTGACGGGACCCTTGCATGAGGTCAGATCTCTTGAGCTCACAACCATTTCCAAGCTCATCAAGCATACGATATACGGCCAGAGTGAGCTTTACGGGAGCTTTGGAGCATATGCAGTGAATTGCTCTTGACTGATTGCTGCAACAGTGATAACGCCACTGCTTCCATTTCGGCAATTGGTACATTCATCAACAAGGAGCGAATCGCAGCCAGCGTAGCCGCGCGCATCTTCCACGCGGCCATTTCACCATCTAAGGGGAGGATCTGTTGATAGGCTTCGTACACAGTATACGACTGAGTCTGTCTTGAACAGCGCAGCTGCTTACTACAGAGCATTTGAACCCTACCCACAACGAGTGGTCCGACATTTCGCACCCTTGCGCCTCTAATTACGCCCTTGCAAGATATTCGACAGAAGTTGAGGGCGGCCACGTGGTTCTGAGGAGAATAATTGAGTCCTTCCAAATATCTCATTGCGCGGACGCATCATCAAGCCTTTTCTGCCCGAAAATGCCACCGCAAAGGTTCAGTGTTGATAGGGGGAGCCGCGGAGACGGACCTTTCAGGTTGAACACTCAAATCTGGAGATTTGAACGCTGAATGGGACAGGGAAACCCAAGTAAATGTGCCTCTTCGTAGAAGGAGTCGTCATTGCAGGCGTGGGGGCCATTGTACGACAGAATTAATTACACAACATCGACTCTAATTTCGTCCCGCGATTTGAGCCGCAATCTAGCTTTTCGACATGACCAACAAGCAATCCTTCGGTCAAGTGGTTCAGACAACATCATCAAATCGCCAACTGCCCGCAAAGCATATCAAGATTGACGCAGCTTGCTCGTCTGGTTCCTGTTCCTGCAGCAAGCAACGCCCGACTAAAGCAGGACATCAGTAGCCGTCGATCACGATGGCTTGCAGAGGTGGCGTAGCGAGCTTCTCCGAGGCGTCATTATAGAGCCAGGCTCCAGGCCACGAGGCGTTCTGTTATGTTGCTTATATGTCCACAACAGTTGCTACAGCAGCTTTGCTTGTGCTTGCTAGCACCGTGTGAGATGGAAATACCTACATCCATCTGGGCTTCACTCTGGGGCTTGTGGAAGTTACTACCTTGGTTACTCAAGAGAACCAGATGTCACTGACGGTTACGCAAATCGCCGACTATTTCGGGGAATACGCCTGTATCCGTTCCTGATATGATGTCAATCTACACCAACGTCTATAGGGTACACTCCCCTATCTTTTGAGGTCGACAAGTGTGATGGAGCATGCAATTGCCCGAAGGGGATCATACTTCTTGGACATCGAATTTTGCAAGCTCCATCGCGCCCGTTGGAAGGCCGATTCTGGTGCACGAACCGATCCAGCTTCATATCGCCGTAGAAATGATGGTGTTAATCAGCTCAGGGCCGTGTTACCACCTGCGAAAGGCGGCCGGGACCTTGCAGGAGCTGTCCGTTGTCATTTCATCTTCAGCGCCCGCCTGTTCTTCGGAATTGAGTGACCGACGTCGTCCCTCCGTCTGTGTTCATCCCCGTCGAGACAGGTGGAAGTGCGACAGTGTCCAAGAAAACAACATGAAGGCATACGCCAGTCCATGATGAATTCGGGCGGGTGTTTGCCTGCTCCAGGAACAGCCACCAATCTGGGTCCGAAATGTCTTGCACTTTCCTTCGGAACAAATGCAGCCCGTATATCAGACCAGATACACGCATACAGACATCTGGATGAAGAAATCTCTTTAGTCCAACGGCGTGAGAAATCAGAAAATCCCGACTTTTTTGAGGGCAGTTCTACAGGGTTCTTGAGAGACGTCGAAAATTGGTGTATAAGCTGACAGGCGAGCTTCGGGGCAAAATTAGGCTAGCTTACCGTCTGGCTGGATTGTCGTTCACTGCCGATCCCCCGCAGACGCAAATCTTTACCATCTATGGGGCAGACGAACAGAAACCAACGCGCAAGCCCTATTTGGGCCAAATATTCATCGTGCGAACGCAATTCTCAAAACACAAGTTCCCCAGAAATTTGACATGAACCGTAGAGATGGCAGCGTGGTTCTCAGCCGCAAAACAATTGAGAAAAGCCTGACTGCTAGCCGGCTCGTTTTGCTAATGGTACAGTGTTGCGGGTGAAGCGAAAATCCCGGTACATGGGCCTAGGTTGCGGGCTCGAATGATGTCGCCACCGCCACTCCTCCTACGGGTACACCAGGACGACTTAATTTCCCAAAACTGTCGCGATGCCGACAGCTAGGGAAGTCTAGAAGACCAACACCAGCACGCCGACGGCGCAAAGCTTTTTCACCAACCATCCGTGTCCATCTGCTCTGCACCCTCTTCCCACCCTTTTGTTTCTCTTTTTGTATCCACAGCACGCTGTTCAGCGAATTGGACAATTGCAGAAAAAAAAGGAAGGCTAGCGGCCGTGCTTTCACTCCTTTGTGCGTACGGTGCTTGGGGGGCAATTCTCAATTTGCGTTCTGGCCGGAGGTCTTTCCTAGTCCCCTTCTTTTCTCCAGCGGATAACATGGCATGCATGGCCAGAATCGGGCTCGAAGGGTAGCCTGATAGGGCTTCAGCAAGCCCACAGATACCGTTTCACGCAGCCGGTTGAAAAACGCTCAACTGATCGGCTTCAGACCTCCGGGGGGCAAGGTGATTGCCCCGACCTCGTGCTCTGGGAGATATCGAGATCAGCATCAGCCTAGGAAGAAGGACTCTTTAGATCAACCTTTGCTCTTCAACTCGGGGGTTGTAGCGTACAATCAGAGCTCAACGGCCGCCAGGAATCACAACGATATGCTAGCAAGGGTAACGAAAAGAGAAGCTCTTCCCTTCGCCAACTTGAGCCACGAGGCAGGGTGTTGCCCCTTGGCTTCTCATCAAGGTCTATCTGTACCCCATACGGACCCCCCTCTCGCCTTCATATCCATACATCTACGAACACGATTGGTCCCTACTCGTCGCCTGTTCTGTCTCAACACAGTATCTTACCCGTGTCACCCTATGTCTCGGCACCAAGAATCGAGAGCGGAGACGAAAGAGAGAAGAGACAACAGATGGGCAACTGGGTGGAGGGAGAAAACGGTCTCTGACTGCTGTCTCGGGGGGAGTATCCGGATGTGACCTGACCCCCCTCATGTTGCTCCCCACAAAGCCACAAAGGTTGGCGGCATTGGCCATGCCTGTACTGTCACCAATGACACCATCTTCGGCAAGGAGTTCGAGGCGGTTGACGAATGGCAGATAAGAGAGCTTTCCCCTTCCTACATTCCCTGCTTCGAAGCGGCGGGTACGCGGGGGTATGGACATTGACGAGTTTTTGTTGGAGACTGGGTGGTGAGTGATGAATGGACCGATGATGGATGCTGGAAGAAGTACACTGACTTGGACAAGGGGACACACACAGTGCTGTGTACACACCTCTCCTCAACTGCCTGACAACTTGGCTGCCTAGTATACCTGGCTAGCTACATACATGAGGACGGGGGGGGCTAGTTGGCTTTCGACTGGGTAGATGGAGACCGGTAGATGATCAGTATCCCCCTCTGCCTCTCACATCCTCGGCCTGGAGGCCAAAAAGAGCTCAACCCACGTTAGACAGGAGCATGCCAAGAGCTGATCGCCTACCCATCACCTATCATCGTGTCACACTTGGAATGGAACTCAGGTGGAAAGCGGCAGAGTGACTACGCTACGTCGTAAACGTCGAGGCGCCTTGCACAGTACGGAGGAAAGGGACCGGGTGAAGCTCTCAAAACAGGATAACGACGACATGCCCTGTGGGAACCAGAGCCGTTTTCGTTTTCTTGCTGGGCCCCCGGAGTTCCGGTGCTTGAATGTCGTGGAGAACGGAGCCAGGCGGTGAGGGCATTCGGGGCCCCCGTTCGGGAGATTGAGTGGAGGAAACCCAGTCGTCATCTTGCGGTTGTCAGGAAGTGAGTTCCTTTGATTACGATAACCCTTGACTACCGATACATAAGACGATAGGAAAGCGGCGGCATTAGAGTCGCATCTACGGAAACGAACCGCGGCTGTTCTCGTTTGCTTGGAGAGATCGTGGAGAGCAAGAGACTTTGCGGAGAGACACGGAGACACGGTAGCAGTGAGAACTCGTAGACCGCAACCTTGGAACTCGAAGGATTAACGTCTGCGGGTTGGGTGAGTCGCGGTGTTGTTGGCAACTTGGTTCAACACACATGACCATCGTCATGCCGCGGATGCTTAATTTCCTGATAAACCTTCTGCCGTAAGCTCCCCCTATCCACTACATTACACTACACTACACGTTGTCGCAAGTCTGCGGTGCGGTGCGGTGCGGTGTTTTTGTGTTCGCTGACATGCTGGTCCAAACAGAAAAATTCTACTTTGTTGTGATAAGTGAGAATGTAACCTTCTCTCGTGGAGGCGAAATCAACTGCCGTTGTGGATATCCCCGAATCTCCTTCTGTTTTGGTGTCTTCAGCAAAGTTTTTTTTTTTTTCTGTCCCTTCTATTCCACTCCTTCCTGCGTGGTCTGTAATTCGCCACCCCTAGTTCCACTTCTTTGCACAAGGACCGATCTACACGTCTCCAACATGACCACGTACCAGTCAGTACAGGGAATACCGATGGTTGAGGGTCATCGATGTAAAAAGGGCTCAGATTGGAAAGTCAAAAGTGGCTTTACTCTCGTCCCTACAAAATGTATTTTCATGCGTACACTCTGTCGGGAGTTGAAAGCGCGGACTGGACTAGACCAGGGCCAAGGAAGGGGATTCAGATGAGCATCGTACGTGGCTGGGGTGTGTTCTTCTTGCCTTGTCTTGCTCTGTCTTGGATTCATCTTCGTAGGCGAGCGAGCAAGCAAGTCAGAAAAAAAACCGAAAATAAGAGATGGGCTTTGCTATTACCGTGTGGTGACACAGCATTTCACAGTTGTTTCTCCGAGTCTTTGGGTTGTTGGGGACGGAGAAGCCCATTCTGAACTCCTCAGCAAAATCAGGAAGTTAAAGGCGACCAAGGAAAGCGGAAAGGGTGTCAAGTCATGTCGAGAAAACGGGGAGTGAAGGCTGTTTTGACACGATGTCAAGGATATTAAACTTCACCGACCGAAATCCGGCACTAAGAAACGGACCCTCATGCTCGTTGACGAATTCCGAAACGAATTCGAGCCTTCCGACCCTTCCAAGGACCGAGAAAGAGGTGGAGGTAAGGTGGACACACGGGCGGACAAGCCGTCACTAGATGACGGGAGGCTGGGTTGGGAACATGAACTGGATGGGGGGGGGGGGGGGGGGGGGGGGGGGGGGGGGGGGGGGGGGGGGGGGGGGGGGGGTTGAGATTGAAAGTGAAGTCTTCGTTGGTTGACAAACTAGTTGGGTTCGAGGAAAGATAACCTGAACCCAAGAACCTGGGATGACTTCTCATTCTTCTTTAAGACAAGCTGGTGTCGGAAACTGAGAAACAGGTGAGGTGAGGCGAACGTAAATTGACAAGACAGACACAGATTCGGGAGCGGATATACCACCAGGCTACAGAACACCTGTTCGTCTTGGTTCTGGTTTTGTCTCGAACCCTTATTTCTCAAAGCTGTGCTAGTGTCTAATAACATGTGTGTCTGTCTGTCTGCCTGCCTGTCTGTCTGTCTGTGTCTAAGCTGTATGTATGTCTTTCTGTATGCCTGTCTGGCTACCTAAGATTATCTTGTCTTGGCTGTCTGATGTCTGATGACGGGGCCTTGGCTTGGGTTTTGTCTCGTACGACATTAGTCCGGGGTGGGAGTCTGGTGTACTTGGCTAGGAAGGCCAGCCTAGTGGTATCCAGAATGTGCGAGTGTCTGTTGACTGGAGCCATGATATGACCAAATGGGAGAGAGGATGAAGAGGTTCAACCTCACTTCGGGAGCGTTTCCCTACACTGGACGACAGTGAAAGGGCAAGAGAGTGTTCGACCGACCGACCAAATCGGTAGGACATCCTCTCCTTGAAATCTCATCAATAGTCAATCCGTCTATAAGCAAGTAGTAACCTCTATACAACTTCACCGACAGCACTCCCCTCTAATTCCAGCACCAAAGTCTAATCCACCACAATCAACCCTTCCCATCCATCTCACCACCACCACCCCCTCCTCCCTTACGACACCAACCCAGCCCAACCCTTCCCATGTAGGTTCCCAACCTCTAGTCTAGTTCTTCAAAACCAACGCATCCCTAATCTCCAAAGTAACCTTCCCCTCCCCACTACCCTCGGGCACAAACCTAACACTCCTCAAATCCCTCACCACCCAATCCGGTCCCGCCTCCAGCACCTGCTCAACCGTGTGGCTGGTGACCAGGCCAATGACCTTGCACCCCGCGGCTTTGCCGGCGCGGATGCCGGCGGGTGCGTCTTCCAGTACCAGGACCTCGGCATTTGGGTTGGAGAGGTCGAGGCGCTCGCGACCGAGGAGGTAGCAGGCGGGATCGGGCTTGCCGTTGAGGACGGATTCGGCGGAGATGAGGTGGATGGGGTGGGGGAGGGAGAGGACGTCTAGCCACTGTTTTGTTGGATGAATGTTAGCTTATGTGCTGGTTTACTGGATAGGGGTGAGGTTATGGTGGTGAGGTGTTGATGGGAAGTGGGAAGGGGTTGAGAGGATTCATATAGGGGATGGAGAGGGTTTGGAGGGGTGTTTGTGATGTTTAGGTTGGGATTATGGGGTAGCAGGTAGGGACGGGGTAAGAAGCGTGGAGAGGATGTGAGGGAAGTTAATGGGAAGGCCAGGATAAGAGCAAAATGGGTAGAAGAGGTAGATACTGGGATTATGGTGGGAATAGTTCAATATGGGTAAGTGGGTGAGAGGAGCGGGCTGAGGAGTAAACATAAGAGGCAGGAATCTGAAGCGTGAATAGAATAAGAAATATGAAAAAGAGAGTAGATATAGTACAGAAGAATGGAAGAGATGTAAGAGGACTCGTATCAGAGATAGTCGGAGAAGAATAAGCGTAAAACAGTGAGGAGTGAGTGGCGTGTAGAAGAGTGTTTAGACAGGCCGCCGTAGGTACTTCGTCTCTGTTCTTGGGTTGTGATGCTAGGGAGAATGGGGAGAATGATGATGAAGGTGGTAGTGTTGACGGGGAAGAGGAGGGGGGGTGGTAATAGAATGTGTAGAAGATTGTATAGACGAGTGCATGTATAGAGGAGTGGGTGCAAAGAGATGTTTAAAATGTGAGTCTGATAGACTAATGCGGGAGAGCAATGGTACCTCTAACAAGGGAACCATTGTAGAAGGAGTGTGGTGGGTGGATTGAAGGAGATGAAGGAACCGGACAGAGTAACAGAGGATTATTGACAACAAAGAGCACGAGTGAAGTGATGAATGATTCTCAGGAACAGTATCAAGATGGATGTCAAATGAGAGGTTCTGTGGAGTGAGATCGTGCAAGTGTGCAAGAATGTGAGAGTGAAGAAGACGGGAGTGACAGTGGCTGAAGTAGTGCCAGATGAGTTTCATGAAGGGAGTGAATTAGGTATAACAAAAGCAAAGTCACTTACCCCAGAAACAAGCGGCATGGTACCTGAAGTAACGATGGCCCATGGCTTCTTACGATCAATCAAGTCCTGAAGAAGGGCGCGGGCACCGGGGATCTCAACCGCGTCGTCGCCATGGTTCTTAGGGAGAAGACCTTCCATGTATTGGACATCTGGCGTGATTCAGTCTTGTTAGTGCTGTGTATTGCCTACTTCGGTTCCTAACTGCAGGCTATGGCCTCTGACCCGAGCTTCAAATTGACTTACACTCCAAGGTTGCCTTCTCCGGGGCAAGTTCTTTGAGGATATCAATGGATCTTCTGCCATGGGACGTCCTGAATTAAAGAAAAACAACTTGTCAGTTGACGAACTTCGGTAATTATTGAGTGCCCGGGAGGTATGCGGGTGGTGGCGGAGGTGTTGACTTACTGGAGGATGACCTCGGGCGAGTGCCCGATCTCCTTACCAATGCTGTTTAAGTTGCAAATTTGTCAGTAAGCCCCCTGAGTAGCAAACATGGGATAGAATACATGAAGAATTTGCTTTTAGTCTCTTTATGACAAAGATAACCTTGACTCCCTTCTTGACTGCCGTGCCTTGTGCTATCTGCATCTTCCAAGGCCGGACAGACACTCGAGTGTATCTCCGTGTTGGGCTCGTAAAACCGAACATACTTGCTACTCGTCGCCACATGAACTTAAGAGGAATTTAGACTTACGCCTCCCAGTGCTTCTCAACAGCAGCGGTAGAATCAATGAYAGTGCCATCCATGTCGAACAGGAGGCCATCGAAGGTGACCTGAACGGGGGGCGCGGAGAAGTCCGCGCCCGAAGTGTCTATAACGGTGCTTCCCATTTTGCCTGCATTAAGTTTCAAGAACAACAGTTAATACTTTGCTTTTGCATGAGTCTTTCGCTTTGTGTCGCGATTTAGATAGAAACACCCAAGTTGGCAGCATGGCGCTGAACTTGGTTGATTAGTCATGCCGGTGTGAACGTACCTTGAGCTTACTGTTCCCCACGGATTGACTAGTAGCTTGAATATTCAAATGATTCAAAAGATTAACGGTGCACTTGGCTGCGGTGATCGGATCAGTTGACACGGGGCCGGGTTGTGAAGAGTCACGGGAGACGTCGTGGATGACTCGGGGCGGGCGGACGGCATCGGCAGCCAAGTACGGCTAGAGCCCTAACCCTCTGCGCCATTGTTCGCACCGAATCGGCAGTCGTTATCCCGACTGCGGCCGCTGTGCGGGGGACCCCAAACATGGCGGCTTGGCTTGACCCCCCGGTGATAAGGTCATTCACCCGTAAACACCATCTTTCATCACACCAAGACATTTTATCACATCAGCCCTCAGGCAGCTAACGCCGATTATCTCCAAGGCTGAACTTAACATCAAAGAAGAGTGGCAATTAAGCTTTGCCATTATGCCCCTTACCACTCTTCCGGGGCTTTGGTCGCCACGTATTTGGCGTAGGCTGTTGGTAGCCAATTGAGCCCGCTGCCCTGCCTCGTTAGTTGGAGGCTCCGAGGCTGAGCACCGTTATGGTGTGGCACGATTGGTAACATCTCAGACAAAATGGACGGTCAGAAGCCGCTTACAACCAAAAGGGGATTATGCCTTGGTCATCGGGCAGACTTTTGAATCTTTACCTCTGACATTATCGAAGCCCATGAACAGCTGAAAAGATACCCGGTTGTCGTCCTCTTCATCTTCCTTTCCACTTCTGATACCTGATCTCACGCAGAGTTACGTTCTTGATACCCTAGCTGATTCCAGTTGATTGTGCCTGATCCCAGTAAGTCGCAGTGAGAGAGTCCCGGAAAATTGTCTCCATGGCATTGCTGACATCTCCCCGCTCTCAGCAGCCATGACTACGGACAAGCTTAATAATGAAGGCCACGATGCTCAACACCTTGACGTTTCTCGCTCGGCGCTCACCCAGATTATCACTGGAGTTATCGCGGCCACAAAAGTGTCTGAAGGTATTTCAGAGCACGCACGATCGATCATATCAAACACCGGGCTCACCATCCAGCCGAAGAGGGACACTTTTACGATAAGGGAATGGCTCGATAATGTGGTTCTTCAAACCAAAGACAACTCCCCCGAGTCGCAAGCATCGTGGCAACTGGTCCATCTCGCACTTGGCGTCTCAGTGCTGCGTCACAAGGCCCGACAGAACCAGCCTGTTGATGGCGCCGACCTAGAGTTTGTATGGGGACTTGTCAGAGACGCAGTTACCGACCCAGTGCTTGCGCCACTTCTTCCGGGCGCGTCCCGTAGTGCGCAAGGCTTCCTCAGCGTCCCTCTCTGCAGTCTCATCAAAGACAATAGGATTGATGAGCTTTGGCGGCTACACGTCTGGCTGCCGGATGGTCACAGAGGAAACCGCGACTTCGCTATCCATTCACACCAGCCTTTCGCCCAAAGTTGGATCCTTGCGGGTGAAGGCCGCGATCACCAGTATGCTGTTACGGACCCGGAAGCCAAAGGTGCGCTGGGCACGCCATATGCCCAATACAGGATCGCCTGGAGCGGCACGGGGAAAAGCCACGGGACAGCCTATGTGCCACATCAGTCCTACTCCATCGTCGAGAATACCGGGAAGATTGTTCACATCAAGCAGGTTGAGACTGCTCTTCATACTCGCGATATGAGTTACACTGTTGGATCCGGTGTACTCCACAGAACAAAAGTGCCAGCAGACGCCTTGCACGCGACTCTCTTCTACTTCGATTCCAGTCGAGGATTCATACAAGACGCGCCAGTGCTTGGACCTCCGGATGGCGAGTCCTACAAACAATATCGGGACGTTGGAAGTCAGCCACCTTCGTCGCTCGCCAACATGGTGGAGGCAGTCCGCTCCTTTGAAAGACTGATGGAAGAAGGGCAACAATACACCCGTAGCGGAAACCTGGAGATGGCGCTGCGTAACTTCAACAGTGCGCTTGCTCTTTGCGAGTCGGGGGCTGCTTCCAGTGCGATCCCGAACGGCGACCGTTACAAACAGTTCGTTTTCACCAAACTCGGTGGTACATACAGGCGGTTTGGCAAGTATGAGCAGGCCAAAGACTTTCTCGAGCAAGCAATGGCTATGACAGCCTCAAGTGAGCTGCGCATTGAGGCCTCTGGCGAGCTTGGTGTCATCTATCGGCACATGGACCTGCTGGATGATGCAAAGCGTGCTTTTCGGGTTCAGTACGAAACGGCAAAGGAATTCCAGGCGGAGCGGTTCGCGTGCCGGTCGATCGGAAATCTCGGTATGGTCAACTACCAACTGTCCCAGCAGCGTCAGGACGAGTCGTTGCTGGAACTAGCGACAAATCAGCTACTTGAACGCGTTGAACGGTCTCGTCAAATCAAGGATACAATTGACTCGCAAGACCTGGATGCTACCACAAGAGACCAATGGTTAAAGGACGCAATAACTTGGGAAACCATCGGTCTTTCCCGTCTCTCTCTATGCTATGCAGCACAAGGAAATGCGAAGAAGGCGGTTCAGTCGGCATTCGAAGCCCTAACACTGGCTCGAACATTCGAGGACGTGAATGTGGTGGCTATGGGCCGTTTCTTCTACGGGCGGGCACTTCTACTCGACGGACAGCGGGATGCGGCCTTGCAACAGTTCAACTCTCACGACGGATGCACGCCTGCCCTCGCTTTGTGCAAGGAGCCCTCCGACGAACATCGCCAGTACTTGCGAGAGCTCATCGATGCTGGTGCAGACATGGGCGTTTCTGATGGCCACGGCTATAGCGCGCTCGACTACGCAACCTTTGCGGGAGATGCTAAGGCACAAGACATCGTTCTTGAAGGCCTTCGCCGCCAGGCCGGAGGCGTGGATGACTCCAACACATTGAGTCTGCTACACAAGGAGTCAAAGTTCCGCAAGGGATACCGGGAGCTGTTTCAAGAGCGACTGCGACCTGTCCTACTTGCTGGAGGCGGCGACCCGGACAGGTCTATTTCAGAACTCCGACGTGTCTACGCAGAGTCATTAGCCGAAGATGCTGATAAGAGAGATATGTTTGATGTCTTGAAGTTTGTGCCCTACTCGGACTTTCTGGCCTTTGGCAGATTTCCACGGTCAAGCGACGGTTTGGCTCAGGAGTTCAAGGTCTCGAAGACTCCTGGGAATAATAGTGATTCCAAAAGTTCGGCAGACTATCTGATATTCTTCTCTTACCGATGGATTAACAAAGAGCCTAACGCAAAGACGCCGGATGATCGCAATCGTACCCAATACCGACGAATGATTGCGGCTACGGAAGAGTTTTTGAAGATGCACCCTCATGTAAAGCGTGATAGGCTTGGTGTCTGGGTGGTATGTTACCTCCCCACCGCAACCCCCTTTCTTGATTCGTGTTCGATGCTAACATGCTCTTCTGCTTCAGGACTTTGTCTGCGTAGATCAAGATGACCCTATGTCAGGAGTGTCTGCTCTACCGATGATCATTGCACAGTGCAATGCTGTTATCAGTTTAAGCGACGATCAACTACATGAGCGAGCATGGTGCTCTGTCGAATCTATGATGATCCAAACACTCAAGAAGGCGTACAACGTCCATGTGTGGTATGAACAAGTGCTTGACGACAGAACTGATGGCATCCAGAACTGTATTTTGAGAGACGGTCCGATGGATTTGAGGATCGTCATGGCAGACAAGCGTTTGACTTTTGAGACGGACCGGCCTAAAGTCCTCTTTCTGGAAAGGCAATGCAAATTGCTTGCCTAGAGAGTAATAGTTCAATGGTATTTCTTTTTGATTGAGAACAGGCGCAACCATAGGCAGTTGTATCATTGTAATTTACATTTCACGTCTGATGAAACAAAAGTCAAACATACGATACAACTGTAACTTACAGGCACGCGTAACCCCACATCCGAAGCGGGGACTTCTGGACTCTTGGTGGAGTCCAACACGGGCGGACCCCTGCTTTATCAGAGTTTATCTAGGCGGTCAGCAGTGGCACAAACTGTTCCTCCACTATAATTTTTTGACGGCCATCAATCAGTACAGCCGCCCATAGTAGCGACCGGATTTGCTGCTTAACCTTGCTGTCCCATCCTCTTTTCTCCTCCTGTACCTCCTTTTTGACACTAGGAGCAGCATATCTTCAAAATGGCCGGATCGATAACAAAGCCCAGAAGTCAGTTAACCCTTCATAATAACCACATATTCCAATCCAATTCATTGACCGACTTTACTCCAAAACAGAGCCGAAATCCAAGCGTACCCCCACGCGCTTGAGGAACAAGATCGAGAAGGCCTCGAACGCGAAGCAACGCAAGCAGAGAAAGCTCGCCAAGAAGAACCCAGAATGGCGCTCCAAGCTCAAGAAGGACCCCGGTATCCCGAACCTGTTCCCCTACAAGGAGAAGCTGTTGAACCAGATCGAGGAGGACCGCACCCGGAGAAAGGAACAGGAGCAGAAGCGTCGTGAGATGGCCAAGGCGGCCAAGACCGGCCAGGACACCAAGACCGACGCCGACGGCGATGTCGAGCAGTTCGATGATGATCTGATGGACGATGACGATGCTATGGAGGAGGACGGCAGCGACGTTGACGACGAGTCGAACCCCCTTGCTGCCCTGGTTGCCAGCGCCAGGAAAGCTGCCGAGCAGTACGACCGCGAGCTTCAGAGCGGCGACGAGATGGACGATGACGATGAGTCCGACGACGAGGCCGATGGCGAACCCACACAGTCCGGCGTTATCGAGGTCCCCGGCGGCGCCTCCTCGCGCAAGGCCTTCGACAAGGTCTTCAAGCAGGTCGTCGAGCAGGCTGATGTCATCCTCTACGTCCTCGACGCCCGCGACCCCGAGGGCACGCGGTCGAGGGACGTTGAGCGCGCCGTCATGGCTGCCGCCCACGGTGGCAAGCGTCTCATTCTCATCCTCAACAAGGTCGATCTGATCCCTCCCCCGGTCCTCCGCGGCTGGCTCACCCACCTGCGCCGCTACTTCCCCACGCTGCCGCTGCGCGCCTCCAACCCTGCTCCCAACGCCCACACCTTCCAGCACCGCGACATCACCGTCCAGAGCACCAGCGCGGCTCTCTTCCGTGCGCTCAAGTCGTACGCCGTCTCGCGCAACCTCAAGCGCTCCATCCAGGTCGGCGTGATCGGCTACCCAAACGTCGGCAAGTCGTCCGTCATCAACGCGCTCCTCTCCCGCCTCAGCAACAGCCGCGGCCAGCACAACGCCTGCCCGGCCGGCGCCGAGGCCGGCGTCACCACCTCGATCCGCCAGGTCAAGATCGACAGCAAGCTGACGCTGCTCGACTCGCCCGGTATTGTCTTCCCTTCCACCGCCGGCAACTCGACCTTCATGCCCAAGAACCAGACCGAGGCGCACGCCCACCTGGTGCTCCTCAACGCCATCCCGCCCAAGCATATCGAGGACCCGGTCCCCGCCGTGACGCTGCTGCTCAAGCGCCTGTCGGCCAACCCCGAGCTGATGGACAAGATGATGAAGGTGTACGACCTTCCCCCCTTGCTGCGCGACCCCAAGAACGGCGACCCCACCATGGACTTCCTCGTCCAGGTTGCCCGCAAGCGCGGCAGGCTGGGCAGGGGCGGTATCCCCAACATCCAGGCCGCTGCCATGACTGTCGTGACCGACTGGCGCGACGGTCGTATCCAGGGCTGGACCGACGCTCCCGTCTTGGCCGTGGCTGGTACCGCCACTGCTACTGCTCCTACTAGCGGTAAGACTGCTGGCGCTGAGGAGCCGGTAGCGGATCAGAAGGTGATCGTGGCCGAGTGGGCCAAGGAGTTCAAGCTGGAGGGTCTTTGGGGAGATGAGGAGGAGACGGCGACCCCGGATGTTGAGATGCAGTAAAGCGATTTTGATTCCCCTTTTTGTGTCTGTTGACAGTCAGTTGTTGTTGATGATGAGCATTTCATTTCTTTTTTTGGTTGCGAATCGGTCGGTGGTCAATGTCGTAATGAGTATTTTGTTGTTCTGTGATGTCACACACAGAATCACAAAACAACGAACCCCGGAACTGGACATCTTGTGAAGAGGCGTTTTGGCGTCAAGGTGGGAAAGAACCAAAAGGATGACAGGCAGGCAGGCAGGCAGAATATAGGTCAAATATATTCTGATTATATACACCTTCTATGACAAAGGCTTCTGGACGTGACTTGCTATTCTACTTTGCTAAACATCCTGAAAGATGCATTTGGCTTTCTCCGAGTTACTGCTAAACCAGACATGCTGTTCAGTAGCTTACAAGAGATTAACAACGAACAACCACCAGCCACAGTAATATCACGAATGTGTCTAGAATTGAAACAATCAAAACCATGTATTGCTCTACAAAAATTCATCATGGGTATTCCCAAACTGTACCCCACTCAAACTTTTTACCATCCATCTCCAAATCTAATAAGTACTAACAAGCTCCATCTTGACCCCTCTCTTCCCCGTCGTCTCATCCTTCTGATCCGTCACCCTCACCCTAACCTTCTGGAACAACTCCACCTTGACCTCCCTGCTTCCCGACGTCATCAGCGTGTACGTCTCAGCATCATACGTCGCCGCCGGCTCCGGCTCCGCCAGGTCGCGCAGGCGGATCAAGCTCTCGATGCCGAACTTCGGCACGAGCACAACAAAGCCGTTGCTGAAAATCTTCATGACGAAGCCGTCCTCCTCCGTCGCCTTGCCGCGCAGGGCCTGGCCGACGTAGTAAGCGATGCTGGAGCGGCCGGCCAGCTGGGCGTTGCGGTGACGCACGTTGATGTTCTTGCACACGGCCTCGAGGCGGCCGCGGCTGCGGACGGCCGGGTGAACAGCCTCGTACTCGATGGCGGCGGCGAGCTGGCGATGAGCCACTAAATCGGCGTAGCGGCGGATGGGCGACGTGAAGTGCGTGTAGATCTCAGAGGCCAAACCGTAGTGGCGGAACTCCGGGTAGGACTGCGTGCCCGAGCAAAAGTACTCGGCCGACATCATGCAGCGCGTGGCCATGATGCGGATCAGCGTGTTGAAGAAGGGCTCCTTGGGGTCGACGCACAGGTCGAGGCTGTCGGCGAGGGCGCGCGAGGACTCGACGCTCAGGTCGAGACCCTTCTTGACGCGCAGCTGGTTGGCGAGCTCGTCGAAGTTGGTCTTGGGCGGGGCCGCGTGGCGGCGCAGGATGGCGGTTTGCGGGAAGGCTTCGTAGATCTTGGCGGCGACGCTGGTGTTGGCGAGAAGCATGAACTCTTCGACGAGAGACATGGTGGGAAGGTACTCCTTGGTCTTGACGTCGATGGGATCAGAGGTTTCGGACTCCATGTGGACCTTGATCTCGGGGGAGGAGAGACTGAGGGCACCGGCGTCCAACCTCTTCTGCTTCAGCTTCTTGGAGAGCTCAAGTAGTGTCCGGATGCTGTTTGTGAGCTCGTCTTGTTGCGAAGCATCGTCAATACGGAGCTGTGCTTGTTCGTAGCTGAAGGCCTCGCGAGACTTGATGACCGACTTGGTGAACCTCGAGCCGACAATGTCGGCGTTGGAGTTCATCTCCCAGATGACAGAGAAAGCATAACGCTCGACGTAGGGCTTAAGCGAGCAAAGATCAGTACCCAAAAGCATGGGCAACATGTCAATACGCTTATCGACCAGGTAGACCGTTGTGCCACGGATGCTCGCTTCGGTATCCATGGCATTGTTGGGCTTCACGAAGTGGGACACATCAGCAATGTGCACACCAACCTCAAAGTTGCCGTTAGGAAGAGCGCGAGCGTGGAGCGCATCGTCAATATCCTGACAACCGATAGGATCGATACTGCAGATAAGAAGATCCCGAAGGTCTTGTCTGTCTCTCCATCCCGGGTCGTCCATACTTGCGGGCACTTTCCAATCATGACCCTCCTTGGGAAGACAGTCAAGGACAGTCTTCGGGAATGGTCTATACTGCACATCGTACTCAAGCAACAAAGCCTCGGTCTCGGCAGCCTTCGTCTCGAGCTCACCAAGGGACCGGACAAAGTGACCAGTCGGGTGGCGAGATGTCCTGTCCCAAGCATCGATCGTGACGAGAATCCTCTTTCCTAGGAGCTCGGCGACCTGCCTGGTGCGCAGGCGGATCTTGGGAATCTTCTTGTCCATCGGGATAACAAAGACACTGTCTTGCTTCCGTCCTTGCGCTGCCGATGAACTGACTGAAGACTGGTCGATATGGCCGACATATTGACGCCAGTTCCGTTTGATTATACCGACAACCTTTGCGGTTGGCAGAGCATGACCTTCGGTGGTCTTGGCCAACGTCCGCTTCGCCTCTTCTTGTAGCGCCTTGCGCTCCTTTTCTGAAATCAGGTCAGATCCCTCTTCCGTTGGATTCTCGTTCTTGGTGACAGCCTCCTCCTCAATGACCTGGGTTGACGGCTCCTTCCATTGGTCCTTTGGCAGAACCTCCACCACAACCAAGTCACCGTCAACGGCACGGTTGATGTTTTCTCTGCCCAATATTAGTAGCGCCTTGGGGAACGCAGGAACTCTGATGGAGCCTTCCAGGTAGTTGTAAGGCGAGACGTTGAAGATGCCCTGGTGAAGCAAGCCATTCTTGACGCCCGTGTTCATCTTGGACAATGTATAGTATTCGGGGTAAAGGAACTGTCCGGGTTTCTTTTCGATAAGCGCATCGCGCTCCTCCAGTTCTGGAATCATATCCAGAAGCTGCTCGCCATCCTTGAGCTGTCTGACATAGTCGGCCAGAGAGTAGGCCGGGATATCGTCCTCCTTGGCCTTCCGCAGGTTGTCCCGATCATTACTCAGCATAACCACGGCGGGTGCCTTCTTGGATGTCTTGGAAAGATGTTCGTTATACCACTTGACGGCTTTGCGCACGGCGCGGTCGTTGCGATCGTTGACGGACTCGCCCTCTTCGCGGGTGACGTAGGTCTCGAGGCGGAACTCGTTGAAGAAGACGTAGAATCGCTTGTCTTCGCTCTTGGTCAAGCTGATGAGTCGGTTGTACAGCGGCAGCGAGCGGGCTCGGACTTCTTCGAGAACAACTTGTAGGACAATGACATCGTAAAAGGCGGAGCTCTGCTCGAAGAGGTCCATGGCGCTGAGGAAGGCGTTGGTGTCGGGGACGATGTAATGGCCTTGTGTGAAGACGCTGGTGCCGGCGGGCTTCTCTGAGAGTACGAAAGGAATCGGCCGGTTGGCGGCATCTCTGGGCGCGATCTTGAGGCAGGCATTGCAGAGCCTGGACGAGCAGGGGATATCTTGACGCAGGTAGACCTCGCGCACAATCTTCTGCACCTTGCCACTCTTCGTCGAGCGCACGTAGACCTTGCTCGAAATGTTCTGGGCGAACGGGTCGGACTCGAAGGATCTCTTTAAGCTCGCCATGGTTGCAGTCGTTGCCGTCGGGGTTGAAGGCGGCCGGGTGGTTCTGCAAGCGGGCGAAAGAAAAGTTGAAGTTGTTGATCTGGGGATGGAATTTTTGGTGATGGCTGCCACTGCCGCATGGACGATCGAGGTGGTTGCCCTGCACGATTGAACCAGGACTTAGGTAATGGTGGGGGCGCTTGTCCAGCTAATCAGCGGCCGGTCTGCGCTTGAGTTAGACGCGCCTCGTAGCCGCTCTACTGCTCCAAGTTACAGACCAAGACGTCCGCATTACATACCAAAAATACAGGCGACACGTGCACTCCCCGACAAGTGACAACGGACACTCCCGTTCGTCACTCTCGCCATCCCATCACTGTCAATCATCTCATCTCGGTGGCCGACCACCGGCCCACTCACACACACCTCACCTCCCTACCTACAGCGTACATACCGGTAGGGTACAGGGCACCTTAAAACCGACCCGGTTACTCCAGACACACACTCTCCCTTGAGTCGTACATCTTGAACTTTGGACTTGGCGCCTGCACGCATATAGTGGCCCCTAGCAAGCAAGCACCCGCAAGTGTCAAAGAAACGTGGAAACATGGGCGAGGGGATCGTCCTGGCCGACATGCCCTCAAAGCCTGGAAATGGCTTGTACCGCTAGACACACATGTTGCACATAATCTATCGGGTTTACCGTGTGGATGTGGTAAACGCATTCTCTTGGCTCTATCAGATCAGATCAGATCTGATCTGGCTGTAATCCGTTATGCTTGATATCGGGCAACCCATCAACGATAGGATGAGGAAAGTTTGATCCCAGCCTTGAACTGTGCATTAAAATTTCATGGACCTACATAGCTATCATGTCCATTCAATATGTCTTTTCAAATGTTTAAGGGTCGTCATCAGCGGAGGAATTTGGTTGACTTCCACTTGCCATTCCACCCTTCTGTCCACCGGTTGTCTCCTCGGTCTTAAATGATATCCTGGTCGCATCATAGTGTCCAATATCAAGGAGCAGCATACCATCAGTCTCATAGAGCCGTTATCGAGCTCCTCATCCATCCACCTGCACGCCCACCCATCCGTCCATCCACAAGACCTGCTGAGCCGGTCATGCATGCCCCCATCATGTTACACATCTTATATGCAGTAGAACTCCGACAACTGCCAATATCATCTGCACGAGCTCCCCCTTCCCAAAGATGTCGTATTACACAACCAGCACCTCGGTCTGATAGGTAGGTAGCAGACCCCTTGACCCCGTAACGTCGGCCCTTTGATCTATCCGCATTGAACCTTACCGTTCCGTTCGGGCAGTTTGTAAGAGAAGTTTACGGAATAATTCATCATAGGGAGTTAGGCTCGATTTCTGCGCAGTTCAAATTAACAAAATCGACCCCGGATCATATGATCTGCACTGGTCTTTCAACCGGCCGTTTTTTCCAGATTATGACTAGGGGATGCATCACAACCCAAAGACGTGCGGTGCCTGCGGAACTCGCTCGCTTCCAGGAAGACTTGAGACATGGGCTTGGGGCATTTTAAGATGTCAGGATGTGATGAGGATGTTGGTGGGCGTGGTACGTAGAGATTTAGAGGTATGTGCACCACAACGTGCTACACTTGTCTCGCCTATCCAGTAGCCTACTGTGTGGGCATGTGCGGCAAGCAGGGAGGGGTTGTTAGATGGAGGGGGGGACGGAAGGGGGTCGCTAGGTCGGTCAAGTCGGGTGTAACCCATTCCCAACATCCTTTTGAGACCGAACCACACTGGTGGACTGGCAGGCAGTCTGTGCTTCGTGGTACCGCAGGCTTCACGATATCCCTCTGGTTCTTGCATTCCACACATGGGAAGAGTAATAGGAGGCTTGTCTGGTCTGAGACATCTCGATGCAAGAGGCGTAAGCTTCCAAGATTTTCTTGGCTTGTCGGTTCGTTCGTCATTTTTTTCGGTCTGGGAGACTGCTAGTATTCGTTGTTATAGCATTCGCTCTGTAGAGTATAGCCAAGGTCCCTCTGATTTGGCCAGGACGGTCGGAGAAAAAGATACAGTAGGGGAAACGATCTTCTTGCCCGTCAAGCGAACGATAAGCTTGCTTCTTTGCTTTGGAAAGCGCCAAAAATAGCAAAGACGAGATCATGATAGGATATGATGCCGACAGAAGCTTAACATCATGGAAATGTACGATAGAGCCGGTCCATCACTCGCGCCAATCTTACCCCATTTCAGGGCAGTGGTATCTTCGTAGGTCTAGGCAGAGGCTCATAAGCTGGTTGACGTAGGTGCAGTATCCACATGGACGCTTCAGCACCATCAGACGGCCATCTCGGCCCAGATCTGCTCAACTCCACCTTGCTTTTGAGGATATCGCGGCAACCGAAACTAACAGTTCACGGTACCTGTCTGGAAGATAGGGGTAGCTATAAGGGATGACTGGGGGAAGAGGCGAGCAAGGATTGATTTTCCAGAAGAAGTGCGGGAGAGCAAAAGAAACGAAGAGTCAAAGTTAGGTCCATTGTGCCGTGCGGTGCCGTTCCAATGATTGCTTTCCGATGTTGGTCGACGAGCCACTGGATCAGCGAGGGATGTTGTGACATGCAGCCAAAATATGCACATGAGTTGCATATGTAGTGTAGAGGCGCCATCATGAGAAGAGGGTGCAGGCCTATAACCGCTAATGCTAGGGTCCCGAAAGTTATCGAATGGTGCTTCCAAATCCAGGTGGGCTGATTACTCCTCGATACCATAAGATGGCTAATGTATGCCTTCGGATACCGGACTCGAGTTTCTGTTATGTGGCTTGATATTCCAGGGAAACTTTCGGGTATCAAGTTGTCTGGTGCTCCAAGGTCCTTCAAGATAAGTTATTTGGCCGTTGAAAGTAGGCGATGGCATCTCAGACAGACTGTTGCTAAGCCCTGACGAGTAGCGTACCTAGTGAGGATGGAAGGGGAATGAATCTCATGAACAGGGCAACGTTACCAACCCTTCTCGCTTACCGTCGTATTCCCTCGCATGCAGAGTTTCCGCTCACACCTTTCTGTATGACATTGGCATCTGCTTTCTGCTGCGCAGGGCCCCAGAATTACATTCTGAGGATATGGCAGATTTGGGCGCTGATGCTGACATTCACCCGAAGTTATTGGTTTCTTTCCGGAGATGAGATATTTGGCATCGGCCTCTGTATCAAGCTCTTGGATGACCTAGCTACCGCATTTCAGCTTCTGTTCTGCGATCTGGGATGAGGATATCTGGATGAAGTCTAAGTAGCCACGCGGGCCACGCGGGACAAAGGGAACCCGGAGGTCCCACTCAGACACTCGCTCACAAGGGACGTCCACTTCAAGGTTCCGAAGGTTGGAGTCCGCATGGAGAGCTGGGGTTGACAACCCCGGCTGCCACGCCGTGGTGGTGGAGGTCGCTGCAGTGGGAGTGTGGGTTGTGGACGGGTGGGTGTCGTCAACTGAACTCATGGGGTTCGTGATTTGCAGGTTGCAGTCTGCGTCAGCTGCTTGCCGCTGTTGCAGATAACATGCCAATCAGCATCTGCGCAAGTGATGCCAAGTCCAACTGCAGCTAATCGCTTCCACCCCTGCCGCTCCACATGCAATGCATCACCACACCACCTGGCTCCCTGGCTCCACGGTTCCCTGGCTTCGACCATCTGCTCGGCCCCTCACCTCCATCACAAGTCAAGGGTTGAGCTCCCAAAACCACCCCTCCATGAGGCCTCGCGCCGCTTCTCCCACACCATCTCTCTCTCAATCTTCCGCCCTGGGCTCTAGACCGTTTCGAAATGAGATGGGAATTCTCCAGGGTTCATGGAACGTTATTCATCGTTGACTCGGCTCTCCGGATCGCATATCATTGTGATGAATATTTGATATGCAGGTCGACCGGCGAATTCTAGTTTTCATATGCTCCGTGAACAAGGAAAAGCCGACTTAGCAGACAAAAACGGGGCAGATGACCAGAATAGTTGTGCTGCCGTTACGTCGAGTTCTGACTTGCCTTGCAGGAATGAGTCAACCTTTTCAGGTTTTTCCTCCGGATGGAGCGATATCGTGCCTAGGCAGCCAGGCAGCCGACCCTTGTGATGTGAAACAGCCCATCGCATGTATATCGGCAGCTCATCAATCCCCTACTTTCTCCAAGGCTGCGGTTGCCCTTCATGCGAGGGTATGTGACTTGTAAATGGCTTGACCCGACAAGGCTCAACCTCGCGGGGCTGCAACCTTCAACAGGTGCTCTGAAGGCTCATGGTATGCCTGCCGACTGGAGGCTTTGACCCCGGTTCTTCGTCCGTCCTCTTGGGTCAACTTGGGTCCTGTATCTGTCAATCTTTCCAGCCGTATATATGAGTCTCATCGTGATCATGTCCATCTTGAGCTGAACACCTGGCATACGCTGGAAGTAGACAAGCTGCCTTGACTGACACTCGCTCAAATTCGCATCCGCCAAGGTGACTTGGCGAGTATCCGGAGATCTGTGAAACCATGTAAGTCGCGCACCAATGCACGGCAAGTCACTTGGACGTCGTGTTTTTAGCGGGACCCGGATCCAGACTGAGATAACTAGAGACCGGGGAGGGACAGCCAAAAATGCACGGAGACTAAAAGGCGCACCTTTTGAACTCGGCTGCAGCGTTGGTGCCAATGTCAGCAATGGAAAGGTGATGATTGTGTAACCATCGACGGTATCCACCACGCGAAGCGTGTCATGAAGCCTCTTTGCGATACTCTGACCCATTTACCGGTTTAATATCCCGAGTTGATGAAAGAGTGATGAGACGTTGAAGTCCAGTACGAGGGGCCTTTGTCTCGTAGCCACGAGCATGTGTCCACGATGCCAGCGGTTTCTATCCACAACTTAGATGTTTGTGGAAAGCAGATATTCCATCAGCAGCAAAGCTACCTGCTGTACCTGGTGTACGTTGCCCGTTGGTTCTTATTCGGGTTGTTGTAGTTGGAATGAGAAATGCGGGTATAATGGGCACGGCCTTGAATCACAGCACCAAACTTGGTGGCTATAGCGGTCGGGTCCTACTGTAGTCAGATTAATACCGTCGTATGTCATACAGACAGGAAGCGTAAACTACCGTGACATAGAACTTAGGCCAGTGCGTACGAGAACTGAAGAATATTCTTGTTCAAGATGTTCGGCTGAACTTGCGAGAGTGCAGATCGTGGAAAGCTCCCACTCCGAGCTGACCTCATCTGGTCGGCTCGAGTTTCGAACGGCTTTACGGGACGACTCCCACTCGGTTCGGTTCAAATTCCTCATTCAAGTTGAGGCCATGCTTGCGTAGAAATCATGGGTTACGGTTCTAGTCGGGCTTTTGTTGCTCGCTCGGAGTGAGCATCAAATACCCGCTTTCGAGCCATCCGGCAATCATACCCATTTGGGATTGTTGGATGTTAAGACGACCCTGGTTGTCTGAACTCTGACGCGCAGGACGCTGTGCTAAAGCTTGACTTAACCAATGGCAACGCGTAGTTTACTCGCCAGGGAAATCGGTCGCAGAAATCAGCTACGGACTGGGTTGGTCAGCTCCTGAATCGCCGGTAAAGTAGAACGATCGCCGTAACTTGCCTGTTCATGTTCAGAGAGACGTAAAAAGACACCGTCGTCTGTCGAGTTCGTATCTGATGATTTTGCCCCAGCGACTAAAAAGAGGAGAAGGAGAGGCAAAAGAGGTCGGCAGTGCATTCAACAATCAGAGACATTGTCAGGCCGAACTCGAAGTCAAAGTGGAAGGCACAGCCAAGATTGTCAGGAAAAGACATGCCCCCACTGCGCTAATCAGAAACCACTTCCCTTGTGAAGTTGTGTCTGCACGTCGACAAGGCTGGAGGGGTGTGCAGATTAGAGTTTGACGCCTGGGTGCTGGTCTATAAAGCTGAAACCTCATACATACCTAACCGTAACGTTCTGTACGTCGAGGTGAGAGCGAGCAATGATACCTAGAGGTAACTGGCATCTCTTGCCTCTGCTACCTACATCGGTCATCGATGTGTCTGAGACACAAACCGGCCGGTAATACCAGGGTGAGAATTTCTCCGAGATGGGATTTGGGTCTGGTTGATCAAATGTATACATGCGCTGCATTCAAATGTCAAAAATATCAACATCTGGTAAGGTATTTTCAACGTGCCATGTTGAGAACGTGTGGAGAGTGTTGGTAAATAGAGTGGAGATTGGCATGTGGATTTGGTTTTGTTAACGTGGGTTTCTGATAGGTTGATTGCAGCAGATTACAACAATCATTCCCTCAAAATTTCCCCTAACATCCACCAAAAAGATCAAAAAGGCTATACATACTCCTACGTTCGGACAACCTCGAGATCATCGAATTTTTGGTTCTTTTCCTGTCATGGCTCACATTCTCAGCAAGTGAATGCTGTACGACTCAATATTTGGCTCCGCTGTGAGGCTATTGAGCGGGATTTTCACAACGGCAGATACCTGGCAGGTAAGCATCACTCTTGTTCTTGTGACTATATGAGGTAGCAATGTCCATGCTCCCTGGCAAATGCTTTTGCTGCACATGGTACGTCTACGTCAAAAATTGAGATCGCAGCTGTCTTCTCCCTCCTTACAACTATCCTGAACTCCACTCATATACTTGCACCTTGTTAGATACACTCGATGATAGTCTTATTGTACTCTGTATTGTTCGGGTCGCTGATAGCTTTCTACATAGCAGGTCCTGCATTCCAGAACTTCAAATACAACTACTCACATTTTGTTTGACGTAACCTACGTCCAAAGCTCTGAGCGTCTTTTAAACATCGTGGCTTGTAGGTACCTTACCCCATGTCTCTTCTCAACAGATGCGGTCGCCCCCCTTGTATTGGCTAGAGCGCTTCGTCATTGCGAGCGGGGAGGGGTTCCAGGCCAGGGTACCTAGGATTCATAACATGTCCTGTGATATTATTCACGATGCAGCTGACGGCGTGACGCTTCGCTCCCTGTATTCTTGCGGACATTTTTGCGGCCCATATTCGGCATAGTCTTCGTTCTCCGATAGTTCCATGGATGGAAATAGAGTGTCAGAGAAACTAGAAAACGAATTCAATTTTGCAGTTGAACACACATCTTCTGCGAACATTAGGGCCATGATGTGTCATCTTTTACAGGTCGCATAGGCCTAGTCAGGATGCAGCAAGGGAAAGGTGCAGTACCTATGTAAATGTACCTTGAAGCTTGGGCAATTCCGCCGCTTCCTTGCAGCTGGACACTTGGAGGTGGTTTGGGCTTTTGCATCATTCGACAATTTTGCCGAGAAAGCTCTTGGTCTCACAGATTTGACGTCCCCGGCCACACTAACAGGATACCTACCCAGCTCCCGTCCCAGGAGGTCGTTCCGCACCCTCCTATTCCACGTGAAGGTTGCACAGTCACCCTGCCGTCATACTCGATAGCGGCCACAAGGAGCACGGGAGCGACGACAGTCCACTCACACTTGGCACAAGCAGTTGACGCCGCTCTTGGATGTCCGTCCCAACACAAATACGATGCTATCGACTTACTCGCCGTCGATATCACCTCGCCTAAAGTCATAATGAGACCCTGTAGGTAGGCTCTGGTAGGGCATGCATCTGTATATTCAGATTGTAACAGCGCAATGTATGCTACCAAGGAAAGCATAGGCACCTCGGGTCGGACCAAGACAATAGCAGCAAGGGTGCTGGAGCCAACCGAGCTTGACAATCCTAGACAAAACACGGCCGGGCTGATGGACCATGCTGCTGCTGCTGGTGCTGTCACTTGAAACCGTACAGATCCATTCATCACCCATGAACCCCAGCTTTCTCCAGACTGCTAGAACTGCTTCCCGCCCATCCTCACCATCATCTCTAGTAGTGTACCCGTCCAAGCCGTCCATCCTCGCCCATTGACGCGGCACTGGTATTTGATCCACCACACCTCGGCGCCCCGAACCACCCTCCTCCAGCACTTGGACCCTTCCCAGCGGACACTGCAACCGCTACCACGTCGAGATTAGCTTAGTCTGTTAAACTCTAATCTGCATGGAGAAAGAACAGAGATTCAGTTCGGTTCCAGCTTTCAACTTGTCTTTGTCCCGCCACGCGCCCGCCCGTTCATTCGGTTGAACCGCCACAGCCAACAGCGAGATGAGATTCGCGGGCATATGACTTAGTACCCCATTACCAAGCAGACCGAGTTCGACCTGATCTCACCTTGCCCGCCTTGGTACGACATCATCCAGGCAGCTTCTCGGAGCTTTACTGGATGCTCTACGTATCACATCGCGGCGTTGCCTTGTCATGAGTGGCCTGGCGACTGCTATGTACACGCCCCCTCCCTTGCATCCCATGTTCGCACTCTCTCCACTTCCGTGTCCAGGATGGCCAGTCTGACAGGGGGGAGCCTGGAACATGGGCTGCAACTGCCTGCAGAAGGCGGTCCACATGCCAAGGCCCCACCTTGTAAACTACGCCTGCACTTGCCTGATGGGACCCAAATCCTAGTCCGCTTGCGCATTTAGTTCATTCTGCTTCGCGAGCAATACAGTCTTGACCCCTGAAACTGCATGTAATTCAGACCGGAAATTTCTATGCACTAAATGGCGTTTATGCAGTTTCTAGACCGGAGCTAGGCCCAAAAGGGAAGCCAGCCAGGGGCCAACTCGAGGCCGAGACACTAAATTCCGACCCTCTACTAAGAAACTCACTGATTAGGACCGGTTCTATAAGTGCATACGCACCAAAAATTGTCCGAAAACCATATGCAGTATGCAGTTATGTAGTTGTAGCTGGGAAACAATTCTGCCAGCCAAATCCTATGCACTAACTGGCGTATATGTAGTTCCTGGAGGATGCACTTTCAGGGGTCAAGATTGTATGATCATGGAAGGAACATGGCGACCGTATAGTCTTGACCCCTGAAACTGCATGTAATTCAGACCGGAAATTTCTATGTACTAAATAGCATTTATATAGTTTCTAGCACTTACGTAATAGGAATGAATAGGGGTCAATTTGTATAGGAATTTACTCTGGAAAGTTCTCCTCTTTGTATACCCTACTACTCTTCTAAAAATCTAGTAAAGTCGTCTATTTTGAACGATCCAGAAGGTAAGCCTCCACCTTCCTCTTTATCCTCCTAAGTACTATTAAGTTACTGAAATTAAATAGAGTCTTTTTAACTGCCCAATCCAATAGATTGTAGAGGTTCGCTACTACCGCCTTCGAATTAATAATACCTAGTAAGACGAAGTCTTCGTTATCCTTATTATTTATATTATTACGAATATCCTTTAAACTAGTTTGCTAATTAGATAGGACGTTTATTAGAATATCCTTAGCGTTTAAAAGTTCGTTAGGAGTATAGTTTTCGTTAGTAGGGTTAAGGAAGTTGTTCAAATTTATCTTATTACGGATATAAGTAACGATGGCGGCGTAGTCGTAGAAGTTACGTATATCGCTAAGGATATTAATAAAGTCCCTATTTAGCAAATTATTTCCTAAGACTATTAACCGCTATTAATAGTTAACGACCGTTTATTAACTAACCTTTAAATACTATATAATATTTACCTAATTAAGGGAGAGACGAAGGTTTATATCCTTAATAGGGTTGGCGCCTAAGTTAGTAACCGAGTATTTAATTATAGTTATATATAACTACTCGAAGTAATAATAATAATACTATACTTTGAAGTTATTAATAATACCCTAGTCTATAGGCTAATATATAGACGTAATATTGGGGGGAAAGAATTTAATAACGATATTGTTGGGAGGCGGAGTAAATTAAAGATTAAATTAATAATTAGAAAAGTTATTAAGAAGAAGGAGAATGCGTTAGGTAGGCTTTTTGCGGGCGATATAGGTATAGAAGGCTTTGAATTATTCTTCTATAATTGCCCCTATTATTTAAACCTTTTAGTTATTCTTCTAAACGATATAGTACCTAGGGAAGTTGAAATGCTTAAGGGTACGAAGGACTTTTATTTTACCGATAGCCCAAATATTAAAGAGGTTATTACCGGTGTCGTTTGTTGTTAAAACTAGAGAAATATATATTTTGTCCTACTTAATACCCGGGAGATAAATAGAAGTAAGGCCTATAGAAAGGGTACGGCGCTAGTATAGCCCTATTTCGTTTATATTGTAGATATTACTACGAAGAAAGGAGGCGGCGAATTTATAGAGCTTATCTATAGTTTGAATTATAACGGGATTAGAGATAGGAGTATTAATTGCCTCCCTATAAAAGACGTACTCAATAATATTATATTATTACTTAAAGAATTAATACTACTTCTTCCTAAAGTGAAGGTATATATAGGGATCAGCCGGTTCATTATTTCGTACCTCTAGGTATTCTAATTAGATTTAGCGTACTTTTACTTATAAAAGCTCTAAAAAGGTATTGAAACTACGAAGTTGGATAGCCTTCTACTATTTAAAGAGGAGGTCTTCGAGGATTAGCTATTGTCTAATGCGTAAGCGCTTGCCTTCGAATTGCTAGGTTTCTTAATTAATATAAGGGAGGTTTAGCGGATTATTCTTTTTATTAAAATAGCGAGAGATAGTATATTAGGGGAATTCTACGTTATATATATATTTAACCTATTCCTAAGTAGTACGTTAAAAGGGACGAAATTGCTATGAATAGAACTATTATTATAATTCGAGTCTCTATAATTATATGAGAGACTCTTTGGCGGGGGTGGGGGTAGAGGAGGAGGAGGTTGTAAGGGTACCCTAGCGTTTAAATACCCTTTTATTAGACTTCGATTACTTCGACTTATAGGTTATAATAGAGAGCGATAGAGAATAATAGAGAAATAATAGGGCAAACGGGTTTACTAATAAAATATTGTATAGGGAGTTCCTTAGGATATTTTAGAGTATAGGAAGTATATTATTGGCGGGTTAAATACTTAGGGAAGTAAGGTCTAGAGGGGAATTAGGACTTCGGCTTGGGCCAAAATATTAGAAATCCCTATATTTTCCCCTCTCAAACGCTGTTTCTAATTGGCTATAACCCCTTAATACCTAATACGACCCCCTCCTCTTGGCGTATAAATACTATAGCTCATATGTAGTATATAATTATACACTTGTAAATAGCTTCTAATTCAGACTGCTGATTCTTATGCCCTAACTAGCGGTTATGCAGTATCTGGAGGATGCAGTTTCAGGGGTCAAGACTGTAGATACTTGGAAACATGGAACTAAAAAATGCTGATCAACATATTTGAAGCCAAGGCCTGGATCACGCTCTCGTGCCTCTTTTTTGGGATGACACCCCAGCGGGGAGACTAGCATAGTTTATCGCATCAGGATCACTCCGCGTGCCGTCCAAGCATGGAAGTGAAGTTACAAGTTCAAGTTCTCAGAAAAAGCGATAGAGACACCCGACGGCGCGCCCGGCGGGACCCGGGAACATGAGATTCCAAAAGCTGACTGAGCGAACCGAACTCGACCGGACTTACGTACATCTTTTCCCCTGGCCTTTTTTTATCCTCTTGCCTCTTGTTCCCTTTCGTTCATTCGACCAGGCGAACGAACCCCATACCTATCATCATATCTGGAGCCAGTCCCCCCCAACAAGTCAAAGTTCCGTCCGACTGGTCGGCTCGTGGTTTTTCTGATTTGCGCCAACCAACCATTTCACACGTCCGGCTACCTACCTGACTCTTGTGCGTCTTTCAGTTTGCAAATCCCATAATCCCATATGCACAACCTAACTTTCTTTCTGCATCACCCAGCGCGCGTGCATTCCAGATCCAAATCAGAGCTTTGGACTCGGCTGTGACCCTTGGTCCCTCCCTTGGTCCCTCCTTACCCCCTCACCTCCCCCCTCCTCCAGTGCGCGAGTGCTTCCACCCCCCGGCCAACCCAACTATATCAAGACACGTCGTTTCGCAGACCCGTTGACGTGGTTGACGTCGCCTGCACTCATGTACGCAGCACAGCCAAACGGCGTTGATAGTGCAACGATCAATCCCGCTGCGCTCAACACAGGTATGCCACCATCACTTTTCTTTAGTGTCTGCCCTGCCCTGGGGTCTTGGAATATTTCCCGAGCAGTTACCCCGTGTCGCTCCGTGTCGCTGGTCCCTTGCGTGTGCGCGCCTGCCCCTGCGACCGGGACTGCGTGATGGGTGCCACGGTGCGTTTGCGTTTGCGTTTGCGTTTGCGTTTGCGTCTGCGTGAGCGGTGCGTGTGCGTGAACCATGACGGCGGTTGTTGGTGCCGGACGAGGCCCGGGCAAGGGTGGATCCAGTCCAATATCGACCCGACTTCGATGGCCGACCCTTTCGACGGAATCCGGACGGCACATTGACGGCAGCGATATTATCTCATTCTCATCTTCCTCCGTATCTATGTTTACTACGGCGACGGGATGGCATCGATGCGGGGAGTGCCTTAATTCTACAGGTGCTTGCGGGCCCAGAGATGCGCTGCCTTGGCCTGGAGCCTGGCTGGGTCTGCGACAATGATCAAGTCATTGCCCCGCAACCCGCCCGCTCGGCATCCACCAGCACCCCCTCCCCGCTCAGGTCCCCAGCGCCAGGGCATGGGCGCCCGCGCAACGCAACTCGGACCTCCACCGCGCCGCTGGGATTCGCGGACTGCTCGCGTCTAGGCACTTCATCCCCGTCGCGTCGATAGATTTGCCAATCGTTCTGCAATCTCGTTTTCTCTTCTTTCATCTGGAACGCTGTCGCAATATCCTTGCATGTGAAATACTGACGTGCGTGTCCGACCAGACTTGAGCGAGCCACCACGGAATCTCAAACGGGAACGCTCTCCCGACGATTATCAATACTCAGGACCGCCAGGGTCTACTGGTGATGACGGTATGTTGTGCATTCCATCCTGATCCTGTGTACCTGTTTCGTCTGCAATTCGGTGTGCCCCTTCCCTGTTACATGTTTAGTCGTGCTACGAGGTGCTGCCGTTGAACACGCTGACACCGTTTTGCGCCCTGAACAGGTGGTGATAAGCAGCCTAGAAAGCGAGGAAGACCGATGAAGTCCAGACCATCTGGGGGTGTCCCCGAGCCCGTTGGCCAGGGCCCCGTTGCGCCGTCTATCCAACAGACACTCCCACCACAGACACCACAGAGCCAAAGTGCTCCTCTCCCTCTCCCGACACAAACACCCACGTATGCCCCCGCGCCCGCGCCCGCCCCCGCAGCCACGCCTCTCCAGGCCTCGCCTCCCAAGACGACCCCAACCAAGACGACCCTGAAAGCCCTGCCGACCGTTCGTGACCACACAACCGACCAGCTTGGCCCTGGCGGAGATGAATACTTGCCAAGGGAGATTGACGAGGCCGGTGAAAAGAAGGTTATGCCAAATGGGCAGCTTACCGGAAATCGTGAATACAGATGCCGAACGTTCTTGGTACCCAACCGAGGCGACAAGCTTTTCATGTTGGCCACCGAATGTGCCCGAGTTCTCGGCTACCGCGACTCATACCTGCTCTTCAACAAGAACAGGTCACTGTACAAGATCATAGCGAACCAGGAGGAAAAGGACGACCTTGTGAACCAGGAGATCTTGCCTTTCTCGTATAGGTCACGCCAGATTGCCATCGTCACGGCCCGCAGCATGTTCCGTCAGTTTGGTAGCAGGGTTATTACCAACGGCCGCCGCGTCAGGGACGATTACTGGGAAACAAAGGCACGGAAACAAGGCTTCACCGAGGCTGATCTGGCCGGAGAGAAAAGACCTGGGGGAACCAAGGCCCGGGAAGCAGCCGCCGAAGCCAACCAGAACTCCATGCTCGGAGGACCTCACGGGGAGATCATCTACAACACGAACCCAGGCCCGTATGGCGCCCCTCAGCCCCTCGTACAACCAGGTATGATTGGACCGCCGCCAGCAACCTCGACCAGAATGCCCGTAATAACACTAGGACCAGATTACAATGATACCAGGAGCCGGGACTACTCGACTATTCTGAAGACTGGCCCGCGACAGGAGATTACTGGTCCGCCGTACCAGGATCGGACCCAGACTACACCTCTGTCCGAACTGCACGCGCAAGCTCACCATGCAGCCGAATTCAACCGGGCTGTTAACCAGCAACGCGAGATGCGTGGTGAATATCTCCAAAACCTGTGGCGGAGGCCTCACGATCAAGCCACTGCCACGAACCTGAGCCAGCCGGTCGGTTCTGAAGCGTCTGCTGTTCCTACCAGCCGGCCAGCCGCATCATCCCATGCCCCTAGTTCTGGATTACAGCAACCTGCCATCGTGCCAAACCAGAGCCCTCAAATGATGATGACGGCGGCACCGTACTCGCAGCCCATTCATGCACAGGCTTCGGCCAGTCAAGGTACAATGAGAGGTATGGCTCCAGCTCCAGCTCAGAACAGCTCGAAGCCAACAAACTCTTCGTCAGCTCCTAGCGGAAGCATGCCACAACCCGGCCAGAACTACGGTTATACAAACTCACAGATGTGGCCCCCGACGCCCCAAACGCCGCAGCACAGCTACTCAGCCTACACAGCCCAGCCCCAACAGCCCCATTCTCAGCAATCCCCTGCTCCTCAGTTGCGACACTCGGGTTCAGGAAGCCAGGTTCAGCCAAATAACATGTCTTACTCGACTATGCCCAGCATGAATCAAGGCTATGGTGCTCCCTCACAGGGGATGTACTCTGCTGACCAAACTCCGCGCCAATACATGCACCAGAGCGCGCCGTCCCCGGCCGTTTCGCAGCCATGGACCCAGCAACAGCAAACTCCTGCTGCGTGGTGGACCAACCAACCACAGTAGACGAAGATGACGCTTTGTTCGGTGCGCGTTTGGTTCGGTGTGGCCAGACATGTTGTTGATACGACGCCATTCTTGATACTCCTGTCTCATCCCAGGAGGGGAAAACGATTGCTGAAAATACACGCCTTCCGCCCGGTCATCCTTCTTCAGTTTCCGAGTTTCAAACGTTTCAGAGATACCCCAGTATTCGAATTATTGGAGAGGCGAGCGTGCCTTTTATTGGGCGGGCGTGCAATGGGTTTGCAGCATTCGGTTTTCCGGTATCGGATTATAGAGGAGTCCATGGTGGGTGGAGGGCAGGTACCATGTTTGTCGGTTTTCTTTTTTTCTTTTTCCGGATGATACCTCTTTTGTTGGCGTGCTTGCTCAGCTGGCTCTCCGGGTCCTTACTCTCTTTCTCCCCAACTCGCGAAGGTGCTCAACGGGGCTATACACATGAGCTTTTTGCCGACTTGGACACTTGGTTGTTTGGCAATTCTGTGGTTATTATGGCTTTCAGTTATACGATTCCCGGCGATTTCGTATGCTTGGGCTGCTGGGCGGGGGGGGTTCTCAGCACTGCAGTGCTTGGTTCGAGGAGATAGGAGGAAGGAAAGTTTTCTTGGTCACATACGAGTGTTATACCCTGTTTTTGCGGTGGCAGAATGTATTTCTTTGCGCTTGGATCTGTTTTTGGCTCTTGTTCTCAGGCTTTTTATGTCCCCCCTCCCTTTATTTGCTTTCCCGATACGAATTCTCCTTGGTTTTGTTCGGTCAGCAAGGAATTGTTAGGATAACGCACCAAGTAGCGGTTTAGGGTACGCTCTTCTCAAATTGGATTATCCTTTATCTGGCAATACTCAGTTTCCATCTCCCATCGCTTCCATGTTCACGCGTCTTCATGTTGTGTTTGGTTTCGATGTACTGGTCTTCTTCGGCCTCTGTTTAGCTCTTACCTCTTCATGTCTTTCAAGCTGGTGCAGATGTAAACTTGTTTTGAGGGAAATATCAACAGAGACACCACTTTTCTTTGGAGGTCATCAAGCTAGCTATATCATGTTTCATCTTGGGTACTTCAGCTCGTATACTTACTTTTCGCTTCTGGCACCCTATCCTCACAGGATGAGGGGGGTAGCCGCCTCAATGGCTGTATGTTCTCCCCATGCTTTATCCCTGTTCCGCTCCCAAGAGTGCTATCTTCGATATATGACTGTGAACTGCTTCGAACATGTCAGGTAGTTGAGTATGTTTGAATGACTAGACTGGCTGGGCTCAATGAGCAAGTAACACTCAGTGGAAATTGGACCATCACTTTATTCCCACGACACCTATCGAGTACACAGGAGCCGTTCACGATGTTTTCACGGTAACAGTTCGTGAATCAATATGGTTGTTTACTGTCACTGAAACTGATATCTGTAATCCTGGCCGATCAGTCACTCCAAGTTCATCGCCACATTTGCTATACTATTGTTCAGCGACATATACTATCACAAAACATCGCAAATGATCATTAATATCTACTTTGACCATTCGGTCTACCAATCTTTCAACTATCCTTCGTCTGACTTAACAGCAACCCCATAACAAGCTCATGATTATAATCACCTACCACCCAACAACATGTCGTATCACTCCACAGCCACATCCTCAAACACTTCCCCATCCCCTTCCTTCTCCTCCCCCTCCCCCTTCTCCTTCTCCCCATCCTTCCTCCCAGCCCTAACAACAATAACAGGCAACTCCCTCACATCCACATGCTCCTGATTTCCCAAATCCACAATCCTCACCGCCTCAATCCCCAACACCCCCTCCCTAAGCGCCAAAAACCTCAACTCAACCACCGCGCACGCATTTGGTGCAAGCGGACCCACGCGAGCGTCCGCGGAAAGACACACCACCTCGGTGCTGTCCACCACGCTGCTGCGCTGCATCGCGTGCACCACGTTATCGTCCAGCACGGCGTCCGCAATGAGCGGGTCGCGCTTGTTGGAGGGCGCCGCGGTAGATAAGGCGCGGTGCGTGCGGACTTCGTTGCGCCGACGCTTGGGGAGGGCGTAGAGGGCTAGTTTGCGCTGGGAGGCGGGGGAGCCGGAAGAGGTGGTGGAGGTGGTGGAGGGGGTGGTGAGGATGGTGGGGATCCCGGAGACGGCATTGGCGATGCTGATGCTGTTGCTGCGGGTGGTGACGATGCCGTTGGTGCCGTTGGTGCCACCGTGGGTGGTGGTGGTGGAAGTGGTGGAAGAGGTGCCGGTGGCACCTTCTGGTTTACTCCGGTTGACAACGAACACAGTCCAGGCAAATTCCTCGCCGGCGTACACGGGCCTGTCGGGCCCGACAAAGGTCACGGTTATCCCAAAGTCGGGGACGGGCGTCTCGAAGCTGCGCTGCGTGGTGATGGAGGCCTCGAGCGAGGGGAGCGCGTCCGGGCGGGTGACCGAGGGCGAGACGAGCGGCATCGAGTCGACGCCGCCTGAGATGGACAGCTGGCTGGGCTTGTGTCTGCGCTCGATCGGCTTCGTTATGGGCGTGCCGAAGCCTGGGTTGACGGGCAGCGTGAAGTCCAAAGGTGTGGTCCAGGACATGGTCAGTTTCGGCGTGCAGGGGTCAGCGCCTTCGGGCTGGACGAGCACGGCCACCTCGACCGTGATGACCAGCTCTCGGGAGGGGTGCTTGCTGATGATGTCGAGCTGGCGCGGGGCGAGCCGGTAGAGGAAGGTGAGGTGGTCGTGGGCGACGCAGTGCAACGGGAGGGCCATGAGGTCTTGGCTGTTGAGGTCGTCGACTGTGCCGTCGGTTACGGCTAGGTCGATCTTTTGCAGGGCGGCTTCGCAGTCGAAGAAGGGTGTGAAGTCCACCTCGAGAAGGGCGATCAGTGCTGGACTTGGTGGGCTGGTGTTGGGCCGCGCGAAGCGTACCCGCGTGTGGACGACGGGATAGACTCGAAGTCTGAGGCTTTGCACGCCCCTGAACAGACGTAGTGGTTCCTTTGTTTGTGTGACGGGAGCCACTCTGGATACTCGGAGAGCGGAAAGACGGGGTTGAATACCGCCCAGCATTGGGTCGTCGGCGAAGGACTCGAGAAGGTTGAGGCCTGTTGGTGCGCAACTTTGCATGTATCCTTCGTCGGCCATATCTCGAGATTTCCTGGGGTCAAGGAGCTTCAAGCCGGCGGTTGCTGCAAAGACGATAGACGGTGCTTGTAGTCTCATCCTTGGTCGTGATACGAAGACGGGCATTTTCCAGATGGCATAGACGTATGAATCCTTTTCATCATCCGCTTTGTTGTCCGCATCGGTTTCGCCTTCGGCCTTTTCCTCCTCCTTTTCCTCCTCCCCGGGACTCAAGATGATGGCATCGGCTGTGTCTGGAACGAGTCCGGTGTAGATAATCTCCGACGCCGGAGGACCTTCCCGGTCGGATCCATGTCCATTTACAATCTGAGCCTCTAACGTAACGACTATACGGGATAGCGAAGATCGCAGTGTCTCCTCATATTGGCGAGGGGTACGGAGTACAAGATAGACATCAGCGGTCTCATCTGCAGTCAAGGTATGAGTAAAGTGAGAGGATAGTGCGGGTACGTGATGCCAACCTCATACCGAAAAACAGCACATCTCGTTGGCTGATGCCTTCTAGCAAGCTTGGTGGTGAAGTTGTGTCTGCCTTGAAATTGGTAGCGGAGGGAATGATGTAACTGAAATAGGACTGTTCCAGAAATGCTCGGCCATCATCGTGGGTGTCATCGTCGTCATTCATGTTATAAGCCATTCTGTTGTGTAGGTATGAGTGAGTGTCGTCGATTCAGTCGTTTGCCGCTCCTGGGTCTTTATGTGAGGCCAGTACTTGGCTGCCAGTTACGGTGGACGCCGGTTATGATGAATTTCTTTCCACTTGTTTGGATTCCGTGTTTGCTGGTCCAATCGCGGAGTGCTAAAGATATCCCGTCATAAACTCTCTTCTTCAAGTAGATCAGATATGTGGAAGGTACTACAGTGAAGGCATTCAGGGGTCGTAGGTGGACTGAATCGGGCGCCGGTGTTAAGGTAACCGAGACCGACTGGTGAGGTTGAGTAACACCGCAAGTCCACAACGAACGGCAAGGGCCCGGCCGGCGCCTTCTGGACCAGCGATAGCGACAAGCCTGGAGTACTGGGGGCGACCCTGGAGTGACAGCCTGAGCAATCCCCGGCCATGGCCCCACAGAAGCTGAGATGGCCCGTGCAACGCACTCCCCGGCTACGGTCTTGGCATTTGAGCCGCTGCACCCAAACTGCCAAACTGCAGTGGATCCGTGCACTTTCCCGTCATTCTTTCGCCTGTCGCGCATTTTCTTGGGGTCCTTCTTCCAATTCGCAGCCTTGAAAGTTTTCTTCAACCCCACGACCGCATCGCTGCCCGACCCCCGACACCGTACAACTTGGCCGAAACTCTTACGGAAAGGAATATATCTTCTCAGTATCGACCACATACTCAGTCACGATGAATCCGTTGCCCGGCGGGCCGTTCCCGCAGCCAGGCCTGACCTGGCAAGAACACCGTACGCCTGATGGACGCGTGTACTACTACAACTCCCTGACGAGGGTCACGCAATGGACCAAGCCGGAGGAGCTGATGACTCCCGCCGAGGTATGTTAATGGCGCTCCCAGTCCATCGCCGAAACGAAGTACTAACAGTCTCCTAGCGTGCGCTCGCCAACCAGCCATGGAAAGAATATACAGCCGAGGGCGGCAAAAAGTACTGGTACAATACCGAAACCAAGCAAAGCTCGTGGGAGATGCCTGAAGTCTACAAGCAAGCTCTTGGTGTCGGAACTACGACACCGACCAGCGCTGCGTAAGTCCTTGATCCATGCGCACTCGGTCAGGCAATTCAGTAACTAACATCTTTCTCAACAGTACTCCTACCGGTCCTTTTTCGGCTCCCGGAGGTGGCCATCAAGGTGGATATGGAGGCGGTCAGTCTGACAACTACCGCCCCGACCGCGATCGCGACCGTGACTATCGTGACCGTGACCGTGATCGGGACCGTGATCGTGACTATCGCGATCGGGATCGGGATCGGGACCGTGACCACCGCGACCACCGTGATCACCGAGAGCCACTGGGGGAGTCACGCCAGTTGACGTTTGGCAACAACAATGCAGCTCCAGCTTTCGTCCCTGCGACCGCCGATCCGGAATACGCGACACCAGAGGAGGCGGAGGCTGCCTTCGTCAAACTTCTGAAACGCAGTGGCGTCCAGCCCGACTGGACTTGGGAACAAACCCTCCGAGCTGTTGTCAAGGATCCTCAGTTCCGCGCTATCAAGGATCCAAAGGATCGCAAGGCCGCTTTCGAGAAGTATTGCCATGATGTCATTGTTCAGGACAAGGAGCGTGCAAAGGAGAGACTAACCAAGCTGCGCGCCGATTTCGCCACGATGCTACGGAGCCACCCGGAAATCAAGCACTACACTCGCTGGAAGACCGCTCGGCCCATGATCGAGGGCGAGACCATCTTCCGATCTACCAATGACGATAACGAGCGACGCCAGCTGTTTGAGGACTACCGTGTTGAGCTCAGGAAGGCACACAAGGACCAGCAGATCGCCTTGCGCAAGAGTGCTATGGACGGTTTGATTGAGCTTCTCCCTAAGCTTGACCTGGAGCCCTACACTAGGTGGTCTGAGGCACAAGGCACTATTGAGAGCACTGCAGAGTTCCAACAGGATGAGAAGTACAAGTCCCTCAGCAAGTATGACATCCTGACCGTCTTCCAAAACCACGTCAAGGCTTTAGAACGCACCTTCAACGACTCCAGGCAAGAGGAGAAGAACAAGAAGCTCCGTAAGGAGCGCAAGAACCGCGACAATTTCTGCGCTCTTCTTGCCGAGTTGAGGAAGGATGGTAAGATCAAAGCAGGATCTAAGTGGTCCAAGATCTATCCTCTTATCGAACATGATGAGAGGTACTTGGCAATGGCAGGCCAGCCCGGCTCTACCCCCATGGAATTATTCTGGGACATTGTCGAGGAAGAAGAACGTGCTTTGAGAACCACCAGGAATGATGTCCTGGATGTCATTGATGTGAGTACACTTGAACGAATGCCTACTTTCGAATCTCCGCTAACGAAGGATGACAGGATAAACGGTTTGAGGTCACTCCCAAGACAACTTTCCAAGAGTTTGAAGCAATTGTGAAAGATGACCGCCGCACCGCTAACATTGAGCGCGATATCCTTGAGCTTATTTTCGAGCGTGTAAGTGACCTACATTCACCAAATGCGGGAACGAATATCTGACCAACGAAAAACAGCTTCAAGAAAAGAAGGCCAAACGTTCAGCAGATGACGACAAGCATTCCGAACGCCAGCAGCGTCGTGCCTTGGACGATCTTCGTTCGTACCTCAAGAGGTTGGAACCTCCCATCACGGTCAATGATACTTACGAGCAGGTAGAGGGTCGCATTTCTCAGAGCGACGAGTTCAAGGCCGTCACTTCGGACGAGGCTCGCCGCGGTGCCTTCGAAAAGCATATTCGCCGCTTGAAGGAAAAGGAAGAAGAGGCCGAAAGAGACCGACTGCGTCGTCGTGATCGCGGCGACTCGTATCGGGACAGGGGTGAGCGCTCTCACCGCAGCAGTGCACGCTCCGCTCGCAGCCGCAGTCCAGAACACGATCCATACGAGGCAGACCGCCGCAAGGCCATCGCCGAGCGGGAACGCAATTTCCGTAAGTCCAGCATGGCAGAGAGCCTGCTTTCGGACCGCAGGTCAGTAGATGGTCACCATGACTCTATTCGAGACAGAGATAGGGATCGCGATCGCGAGCGTGATCGTGATCGTCGTGACTACCGTGACCGTGATCGTGAACGGGAAAGAGACCGTGATCGTGACCGTGAGCGCGAGAGAGACAGGGACAGAGATCGGGAGAGGGACCGCGATCACCGGGACAGAGACCGCGACCGTGAACGTGACCGCGACCGTGATTACGACCGCCGCCCTCGCCACGACGAGCTCAACCATTATGACCGGGAACGACGCAGTCGCGATGAGGACAGGGAGAGGATCTATCGCAGGCGAGTAATGGATCGCGATGTTGATGAGCTGCCATATGGTGACGAGAGACCCAGCTCATCCCGCCGCGCGCGCCCTGAAGAGGACGACCACGACCGCCGTGACGGCAGGCCCCCGGCAAAGAGAGTTAAGACCGAGCCGAGCACCACCGCTACTCCTGCCGCCGGTGCTACTGCCGCTCCCGCGACCACGACCGCCGTTAAGGTCGAGGTTATGAGCCCCGCTCGTGATGGTGTCAAGTCGCCACAGCCTCAAAAACAGCAAGAGAAGGAGAAGACGCCGCCGCCACCTGCTGTCGTCCGTGCGGGCAGCGAAGAGGGCGAGATTGAGGAGGACTAAATGCCCGATTCTCCGTCCAAAGCGGCTCCAAGACATGAGTTGTCGAGGTTACGGAGGGGTTTTGTTAACCCCTGCCTGGAAGCGTTGGGAAGTCCGGATGGCTATATATGCAGTCTGAAAGTACTCTCGTACGTGTTTACCATCACCACTTCCCATCTCTAATCGTCAATAGCAAATCCCTTTTTCTGTAATTGCCCTTTTCTTCTCTCTCTTTTCATTAAATCATTGTCGGCGTCGACGATTCTCTCGGAGGCCCGTCCAGGTAGAAAAATATGCATGTGTAAAGAAAAATTGGATACAACGGAACGGCCGATTTGGTTGGTTATTGTGCTAAAAAGGCGGTTGACACGCATCGTCCATCATTGGTGAGTTGACAATATCCTTCCGATCCAATGTGTTGTGTCGTTTAGATGCTTAATGACTTAGAATCTCTGTACGTGTTGCTACCTACTGGTGAGTTTAGCTTTCTTCTCTACTGCTGAATCGTCGACTACCTAATAACAGGCAGAAGACCACACATAATATTTTGTCTATCAGGTGAGTCAACTAATTTCTGTACGCTCAAGCTCAAGTCAGACTCTTCACTTTGTAGTACATCTGAAGTGGTTGAAATAAGAAACACAAGGAAGAAGACAATCGAAGTGGTAAAAACAAACAAATAGCAAAAGTAAACGGCAAAGACCAAGCCATGAAAGATCATAGTAACAATGCCAAGAAAAAGCTTCACACACGAAGAAAGACATTATTATGCCTGTCTCTACCTTCTTGCTCTACCCATTTTATCTGCTATATCCCATTGCTCTCTACATTCACAACCACTTCGCTTCGTAGCAAAGCGAGAAGAAGCACAAATGAAAGCCCACATAGGCGAGTTTCGTACAGAAAAGGCGAGGACTGAACACACTCAAGACGCTTTTTGGCATGGCTCACTGCGTGGCCATGTGTTATGCGTACTTCCGTACAAGAACCTCGTTCAGTCTCGCTACCTATGTGATCGAACTTTGGGAGGCTGAACGCTTTTCAACCCTCGAGGTGTTCGTTCACGGGGTTCTTTTCCTTCCGTCTAGCTACTCATCTACAACACTTCCTCCGCTGTTGTATCACGACACGCCGGCGCCGATAAAGCCGAAACCATGAATATTCACATGCCGATGCGAGGGCAAAAGTACGGTAAGCGCAGCTCATGGAGAACTTGGCTATCCGGCCTGCTAAGGTACATGTATGTGGTGGCGGCAGTGCCCAACTAAAGAATGTCCGAGGCGGTCGTTCAGAGCCGGCCCTCTTACGCATCTTCGGACCGCCCTCGCTATTGTAGGTAGGTATGCTATGCAACTACCTCTGACATGTGTGGTCATGAGAAGGATTGCAGCTTGGTGGGTTGCCAGAACAAGACCAGCGAGAAGAACCAAGATAGTATTGGTCAGGGATCTTACGAGGCAACCGACGTTGACTCGCGACTCCGTATTGATAAAAGAACGTTCACATGTGCCCAATAAAAGTGCTTTTCATACACACACAGCACTTTCTGGTGAGATTTTGGGGTAGTCGCCAGTCAACGTCGGTCGCCTCGTAAGGTCCCCCCCTAATGTCCTCTTTCGGAAGGGGGAGGAACGTGTCTAGGCTTGACGAGTACCTGCTCTGGGGCTAGAGACGGGAAGCAGGATACCATAGCTCGAAGTGAATGCAATCAAAGATGACAAAAAAATGAAGTTCGTATGTTCCCACTTTAAATTCACGCATATACATCAACTAGTTAGATCGATTGCCTTCCCTCCCAGACTTCCCCCTTTTCCCATTCTTTAAGCTTTGGCCCCCTCAAAACGCTTGCTCGGTCTTGAGAGTCCCGGCGGCAGTCGCCCTGCTTGACCCGTTGCCCCTCAATCTACAAAAAGTCTCCATCCAGGTAGAGATTTTCCCCGTCCGTGGTTGTAGTCAACCCTCAAGCAAGGGTTTGTCAAAACAGAAAAAAAAGACAGCGCAAACTTCTCTCACAAAACATGTGACGGGGGGTATATCTCTTCTTTTTGTAGGACCAGGCAACAGGGGACAGACTGCCGCCGCCGGGGTTAATCATCCGGCTCGTCATCCTCAGAGGAGGAAGAGGCAGTGTCGAATTCAGAACCAGAACCGCCGCCGCCGCTACCGCTACCATCCCTGGCGCCGCAATGAATGGAGGAACTGCCGTTTTCTTTTTGGACGCCTAGAACGCCGGAATCCGATGCATCATCATAACAACGACGGTGGCATTTGGTAGTATTGCCTCTGCCGCTGTTTTTATCATTCTTGTGAAGAACATCATTGGAGATGCCCTCTTTAACTGCTCTTCTCAGGGTCGTCCAAGAAGAACTACAGGAAAGAAAGATGTCAGTATGAAGTCGCAGTATAGGGCATAACCCCAAGGTTGATACAGAATAAAAACTTACGTAGTTGCCGCCGAGCTTCTGCTCCTGGTCGAGCTGAGAGTTCAACTTGTTGATACGAGGACGGTAGTTGGTAGGATCACGACGGAAAGTGACATCAAGGTTCTTCAAGAAGGTGTTGCAGCCGGTGAGCAGAGACTCGGGCTTGTTGGCGTGAGCGTCGATACCGGGCTTGCCATCGAAGACAATGACACGGTCGGCAAGGTAGGTGGCCATGATGAAATCGTGCTCGACGATAAAGGCGGTCTTCTTGGCGTGCATGATGAAACGCTTGATGACACGGGAAGCAATGATACGCTGCTCGGAGTCGAGATCTAGAGGGAGGTTAGCAATGCATTTCAAGGGGGTGGGGAAGAGGTTCACGTACAGGCAGAAGGCTCATCAATGAGGTAGATATCAGCAGGGATACCGAGAGCAAGAACGATAGCAACTCTTTGAAGTTCACCACCGGACAGATGCTTGACTTCCTGGTCAATGAAATCATCAAGCTTCAGGGGCTTAACGACATCAGTCTGGAACTGAGGAGACAAGAAAGCAGCCTTGATCTTCTTGAAGAACAGCTGGCGAACGGTACCCTCGAACTTGGGAGTGATGGTCTGGGGCTTCATGGAGATCTTCATCTCAGGAACACTCTTGCCGCCATCAGGCTTGAGAACACCGGCTAAGAGACGGCAGAAGGTGGTCTTTCCAGTACCGTTCTCACCCATCATGACGATAATCTCGGAGTCAGAGAAAGAACCGGGTTCGATGGACAGGTGGAAGTTGCCCATGGTCTTCTCCATGGCAGGGTACTTGAAGGCGCGCGACTTCTCCTGAATGAACTCCTCAGTGCCTTCGGCAATGCGGAAGGTCAAGCTCTCGTCACGGAAACGCAAGTTCTCGGTAGGGATGTGACCGTCGAGGAAAATGTTGATACCTTCACGGACGGAGTAAGGGAGAGTGACGACACCGTAGACGGCGGGCTGACCGTAGAGAACGCAGACGTAATCGGAGAGGTAGTCGAGGACGGACAAATCGTGCTCGACGACAATGACGTAGTCGTCGGGGCGGAGGAGGGAGCGAATGATGCGGGCGGCACTCAATCTTTGCTTGACATCGAGATACGAGGAAGGCTCATCGAACATGTAGACATCGGCCTTCTGAACGCAGACGGTACCGATGGCGAAACGCTGAAGCTCACCACCGGAAAGGAGGGTAACATCACGGTCGTAGATATGGCGCAACTCTATTCGAGATCAGCTATGGCGTCCAAATATGCAAGTCACAAAGCGCAAAGCATGTTGAACCTACCAAGGGTGTCGAGAACCTCGTCGAGGTTATCGAGGGAGCGGCGGCCCTCAATGAGGAACTTGACGCTCTTATCAGGGGTGCGGATGGCCCTGGGGATCTGGTCGACGTACTGGGGCTTGACAACAGCCTTCAGGTCGTCCTCGAGAAGCTTGGTGAAGTAGTCTGCAATTTGTCAACCCTCTGATCTCCTTCCAAGACAAGGCGTTTTCCTTACTCTGCAACTCAGAACCGCGGAAGTACTTGATGACGTCCTCCCAGTCGGGGGGGTTGTCGAATCTGCCCAGGTTGGGCTTAAGCTTGCCGGAAAGAATCTTGAGCGCGGTACTCTTGCCGATACCGTTCGTTCCAACAAGACCCAAGACGTTGCCGGGACGGGGCATGGGAAGACGGTGGAGCTTGAAGCTGTTGGCGGCATAGCGATGGGTGATCTGGCTCTCGAGGTTGGTGGGCAGGTTGATAATGGTGATGGCGCCGAAGGGGCAGCGCTTGGGGCAGATACCACAACCAATGCACAGCTGTTCGGAGATGAAGGCAATGCGCGACTCGGGAGCCACCTAAATATCGGATGTCAGGAGGATGTTGTCGCGCAAAACACGGGGATCGTAAGTGGTCCGGAGAGATATTACCTCGATCTGTTAGAGAGCAGTTAGTTGCCTGGTCTTGATACCGCAAGAGGGCTATGGAGGAGAGGAGAGCTTACACAGAGTTTACCGGAGCGCACAACGGGGCATGACTTCTTGCATTCCTGGCGACACTTCTTGGGCTTGCACTTGTCGCTACTGACGATAGCGATACTATAGACATGAAACAGACGAGGTCAGCAAGGTGGAAGCAGACGGCGCATACGACCAGTCGCGGCCGATGCTTCTATAAGCAGCGCACACATGCGTGCGGGCTTGGGAACGCACCGAGTGAGTTTGTCCGACATCTTGTCTGTGGTTTCGCTTTGCGAACTGGTCGAGATGGGTAGGTTTGGGCGGACCGCTATCCTAGGCGCAAAACAGGAAACGGGGGAGGGGGAGAATTTCTCAAGGTGCCGCACGTCTCGGAATGCTACGAGCAGAGTGGAGAGGTCCAAACAAGGCGGAGGAGGCTGACACTCTTTCTCCAGAGGCAACGTGGGTCGACGTCGGGTTGCGGGTTGTGGACAATGTCTTCCCTCGTCTCTCAAAAAATCAATGTCGAGACAGCTGCACCGTGCGCCGAGTCTACCGTGCGTGGTGTGTGGAGGGGCAGGGCAAATCGTGAAAAAAGACCCCGCTTGCCCTGTGTTAAGGTCATCGGGCCTGTGTAGCTCCGCAACGCTAGACCATCATGTCAACAAGGTAGGGGCTAGCTCAGTGTAAGCTGAAATGTGCCACGGTTGATAGGTTACCAAAGTCCACTGTTCCCGCTGTTATTGCTCGCCTTGCCCCTGTGTGCACTTTCCATATAAATTCCACCTCCCCTGGTCAACTCGCAGTCGACATCATCCTCTCTAGAGGTATCTCGGGATATCTACAACATGACGGGAGCTTCTGTTCTATCATTGCGGCCGCACTATCTAGCTGATGTTCACGCAGTCCTTAGGGCCCGGATGGTCGTCAACATTGGGCTTTTACTATTGTCCCTCTGTCTCTTTGTTCCGTTTCCGCTTCCCGTCGATTCTTCCGCTTCCTCCTTTCAGCACAGCTTCTGTATGGAGGTACTTACAGTGACCCAACTTCCCAAGTGGCATCGCGGAGAGTTGAATAATCTTGGGCGTGTAATGTCTTTGCTGAGGTCGGCTTGTTACTCATTATCGGCCAAAACAAGTCCGTTTTCTGCTGAAAACAGCCTTACATCGCACATTTGCCCGAATATATACTCGCCGCTTCCATTGGACGACTACGGATAGATTCATCGACATTGCTACTCTCTTTTTCCAGGTGATGATACTTTTCTCCGTGGGAACACATCCGACCCATCTTTACACAAGAGAGCGTGTTGGAGCCTATACCGCATGTCTCTAGTGCTCCATCGGCTAAAAACATTCATCAATGGCCGGCGTACTGTTTGTTTGGATGGGAGTTGGTCGACGACATCAAGCTTATCATGACGCTCGGTGGGAAGAGGTGCATAGTTGGGGTTGACAAAAGCGCTCGGGCTCCTCCCACCACCGTATCGGTAAGGAAATCCCTCGCAGCATGATGCCGTCAACGATCACGATGCAGAGAGGCGCAGAGTTACTGACGGGGCCGCGCAATCAAACCGGACTTCCGAACAAAGCTCTGGCTGCCTGTCGACATACATTCCCTGCGCCCTGGCCGGGCAGCAACGCACAACCAAGCTACTCTGAACTAGGTAGTTTATTCTACACGGTGTTGTCGACAGGCAGAAACAACATCGGCATCAAGACGTTGAAGATAGTTGACAATGGTGATGTCGGCAGTCAAGGGAAGGCTGGTGCCCCAGCGGCACGGGATCGTGTGGGTCCATCGTGGATCTGCTGCGTCTTGGAAGCGATGCCTTCGTTGGTGAGGTAGGCGCGAGACGAGGACAAGGTCTTTTAGTCATGTATGGTTCTCTCTGGCAGTTTATGCGGCTCTCGGGTTTCGTTCAAGGTGGAATGGCTTAGACGTGGCCCCGCACAGTCACTTACAAGATATTGTCGGCCTGGCTTGCCTGCGTCGGCTCGCTGTAGGTTCTCTTCGGAGCTCCAGTGGCGGGAACATCCACATCACCTTGGTGCCGGTGCTCGCGGTGTAACAAGCACCAGGACGAGACCAGTGCATGGCTGGCACCTGCACCGGAGCTGACAAAGAATAGCCCTTCGACGCCAGCATGCCTACCTAGAAAAACCGGGCGACGTCTACGTAGCTTGCCGTCCATCTTCCATCTTTCCCACCTTGTTGATTTCCCAAGTCGCACCGACAAGGTCTATGTGCCATCAACCCACGACAACACTTCTCTGAATCATTTGTTATATCAACCATATTCCATCCTTGGATTTCATGGAGTGTTGTATGACCTGGTAGCTGAACAACCATACACCATACCTCCAAGCAATTGAAGAATCGCCCACACATCTCACCTGCCTCACACCGCCCACGCCGTCTGGAAGGGCACGATCGAAGTGGGCAACCGACGAGTTGGCAAGCTCCAGCGATTGTATCCGACCAGGCCAAGGCCAGGCTCGAGCTGTGTTTCCTCTCATTCGTCCTTTCAAACCTAAACTTACAAGAAAGATTGATCTTATACAGGTCTTCGTCACACAACTGAAGTCCGTGCGTTGTGGGCAGAACGGCAAGGATCATATCGTGCCCATCTGACTGGATTGGGCAAGTGTACTTCCTGGTGCTACCGTCCAGCGAAAGAGAACATTGAAGTGGTAAGATCACAAGACGCGCGTTACATTCCGGTTTCTGTAATTACGGAGCTGAAACCTTACCTCTACGTACAGTATCAACTCTGGCGGCAGCTGAGAACCTGAGCCTGCTGTGCCAGTGAAGGGACGCCCCACACTCTGGAGGTTGCTTCCAAAAGCCCTGACCAATCAGCGGCGGGACTGAGCAAGCATTGAGCTGAGGGCAAGCGGGCCTCGTCTGAAGCACAAGCCAGGCAGTGGCCCACTGGCGTTGCTGGTTCTGGTTCACCATTTTCATGGATTCTTCTCCTCCGTCCATCACTGCGATTTTCCGCTACACCATCACCACTGCCAGCCCCCTCCCAGGGTCTCCGGCCTTGACCATTTCCCCCACCACCACTCCTCCGGCACCGCCATTTTGCATTTCGGACTTGAAGATTCACACTTCAGTCTGCTGCCTGGAGGCTCTTAATTCTTCCATGACTTGTGAGTCCTGCCACTACCGCCCACTGCCCACTGCCCACTGCGTGCCCTGCCCTGCGTTCGCCTTGCGTTTTCCCCATCATTTCGCCCATCGAAGCGGGCCTCGTCGCCCTCGATATCCATCGTCTACCAGCTTGTAGAGGTCGCCAGACCGTCGATTCTTTGATGAACATCGCCTCTACAGCTGCCCCAGACCATGGTCTGCTCTCCCGTGCCCTCCACGCGCCCACACGCGACTGCAATCGCCGTCGCCGTCCGCCTCATCATCCACAGCCTTGCCTCCATCACTTACACGCGAGCCAATGCGACAATCATCATTGAGAGTCGTCCGCTGCCCCGATACCGGATTTCTCTGATGATTCCGGGTCGCAAGAGTGGCCTCTTTCCATCGCCCCAAGTAGTGATCCGTAAATGACGCGTACCGCTGGCTGACATCGTCGTCTTACAGCAGGCAGCCTCCGCGTCTAAATCTCAAAATGTCGACATCTCCCGAATCCGGTCCGGTGTTCGGGCATGTGTCACCGCCGGCGGATGACAGCCACTTCAACTTTACCAACGATAACGAAAGCACGAGCGACCTTTCAGACGTTAATGCCGCCGAAGCCGACCCGAATGACGACGCCGACGCCCAGTCATATCAGCCTGCCGACGAGGCTGCCTCGCCGATACAAAAGCCCGAGTTGACGCTCGAGGAAGCGTCCGATTCAGCAAGTAATAACGACGCGTCAGATGATGGAGACTTTGACGCCCCCGATAGCCCCGGGTCTGCTCAGAGCAACGAAGTCGTGTCTGCCTCGTCGTCCCGTACCGCCGTGAAGCGCAAAGTCGCCCACGCGACCGAGGATGATTACATTAGGGAGAATCCTGCCCTGTATGGGTTGAGGAGGAGTGTACGAATATCCCGCATTCTTGTTCTGGTATATCATGCTAACAACCTACAACAGTCACGCCCTACACAACGCCGTGCGCAGATCGTAAGTGGATTAACCTAAGCTCTCATCGTTTCGCCTCTCCTAACCGAGTAAACAGATCGACTCAGACGAGGAAGATGAACCATCCGAATCGGATGCCGCACCGGTGTCTAGAAAGCCAGCGAAGAGGCGTCGGGTTGAACGCTCGTTGCCTAGTAAGTTTTCATCCGCCATACTCCTCGGCATTTGGTTTCGCTGCTGACTTGTCGTGATTTCCAGCTTCCAAGCGTGGCACTCCTGCTCGCCAACCCTCAATCGATGATTCCGACTCGGACACATATGGAGGCGCCAAAGCCCGCAGCTTCCAAAGAAAGGTCCGCAGGCAACAAGAACAGGACCCTGCCTTGGCTTTTAGCGAAAAGAGATGGTCTAGCCGTCGGGCTGCTCAGGTCTCAGCCGGCGCCTACCAAGAAAGTGACGCGGAAGAGGATGAGGAGGACGACTCCGAGCTTACCCCCAACTACTGGCCTGCCAATGTCGAGGATAACTCGCCATACATCGAGAAAATCCTCGGTCATCGTCCTAAGGAGGGTGTCGAGATCACAGTGGATGCCACGCGACATGATTTTGAGTACTTCATCAAATGGCAGGGCCAATCATATCCCCACAACACCTGGGAAACTACGGAGACTGTCGCAGGCTTCCGAGGCTTTCGCCGCCTCGAAAACTATTACAAGAAGGTTGTTGAGTACGAACTGGAGATGCAATTCGGTGGCGATGATATCAGTCCGGAGCAGAAAGAGCAGTGGTACCTGGACAGAGAACGTGAGCAAGAGGCCCTCGAAGACTACACAAAGGTCGAGCGCGTTGTGGCTGTCAGAGATGGCGATGAGGGCACCGAGTATTACATCAAGTGGAAGGGCCTGCAGTACGACGAGTGCACCTGGGAAGCTGAGTCTCTCGTGACCGAGCTTGCTCAGGACAAGATCGACCAGTTTCTCGACCGATGCAACCGGTCATGGCAGTCCGACCGCAAGCAAACCAACCCCGATACCCGGTCGAGGATGACAAAACTGGAGAAGCAGCCTGACTACATCAAGGGCGGCGAGCTTCGCGAGTTCCAAATGAAAGGCCTCAACTTCCTTGCCCTCAACTGGGTCCGGGGCAACAACGTCATCTTAGCCGATGAAATGGGTCTGGGAAAGACTGTCCAAAGCGTCTCGTTCCTCAGCTGGTTACGGAATGAACGCGGCCAGGAAGGGCCGTTCCTTGTCGTCGCTCCTCTCAGCGTTATCCCAGCTTGGTGCGATACCTTTAACCACTGGGCTCCGGATCTCAACTACGTCGTTTACCTGGGCCCGGAGGCAGCTCGGTCCAACATCCGAGATTACGAACTTTTTGTGGATGGTAACCCGAAGAAGACCAAGTTCAATGTCTTGGTCACTTCCTATGACTACATCTTGGCCGATGCGGACCATCTCAAGAACATCAAATGGCAAGTTCTCGCTGTCGACGAGGCCCACCGCCTCAAGAACCGAGAATCACAGCTCTACATCAAGCTCAACAACTTCGGCGTCCCTTGCAAGGTCCTCATTACCGGCACACCCATTCAGAACAACCTGGCCGAACTTTCAGCCCTCCTCGACTTCCTCAACCCCGGAAAAGTCGTCATTGATGAGGAGCTTGAAGCGTTGTCTACTGCCGATAACAAAGGTCCGACTGATGAAGAACAGGATGAGGCCAGGCGAATCAGGACCCAAGAGAAGCTCCGCGAGTTGCACAAGTCAATCGCTCCTTTCATTCTCCGTCGTACCAAGGAGACGGTCGAGTCGGACCTTCCCCCCAAAACCGAAAAGATCATCCGAGTTGAGTTGTCTGACGTGCAACTTGACTACTACAAGAACATTCTCACACGCAACTACGCTGCCCTCAGCGACGCGAGCAACGGCCACAAACAATCGTTGCTTAACATTATGATGGAGCTGAAGAAAGTCAGTAACCACCCGTACATGTTTCAGGGTGCCGAGGAGCGTGTCCTCAACGGCAGCACCCGCCGGGAAGACCAGATCAAGGGTCTCATTACAAGCAGCGGCAAGATGATGCTTCTCGATCAGCTGCTGGCGAAACTCAAGAAGGACGGACATCGTGTTCTGATCTTCAGTCAGATGGTCAAGATGCTGGACATCTTGGGTGACTATCTCCGTGTTCGCGGATATCAATTCCAGCGACTCGACGGTACTATTCCTGCCGGCCCAAGACGTATGGCCATCAATCATTTCAATGCCGAGGGCAGCGACGATTTCTGCTTCCTCTTGTCTACCCGTGCCGGTGGCCTTGGAATCAACCTTATGACGGCTGATACTGTCATCATCTATGACTCGGACTGGAATCCCCAGGCCGATCTACAGGCCATGGCTCGAGCTCACCGTATCGGCCAGAAGAGACCTGTTAATGTCTACCGCCTCGTGGCCAAGCAGACTATTGAAGAGGAAGTTGTGAAGCGTGCTCGTAATAAGCTCTTCTTGGAGTATCTCACTATTCAGGCCGGTGTGACAGATGAAGGCAAGGCTCTCAAAGAGCAGTTCCAGGAGCGCGGCCTCAAGATGGATGAGGCCAAGACCGCTGAGGATATCTCGATGATCCTCAAGATGCGTTCCCAGAACCTGTTCGAACAGTCCAGCAACCAGCAGAAGCTGGAGCAGCTCGATATCGATGCCATCCTTGAGAATGCCGAAGTTACCAAAACCGATGTCGATGACAAGATCAACCTTAGCAGTGGTGGTATCGACTGGGATAACTGGATGCAGGTCACTGATGTTAAAGTCGACGATCTCGCCCTTGACTGGGATCAGATCATTCCAGCCGAGCAGCTTGCTGCCATCAAGGCTGAGGAGAACAGAAAGAAAGAAGAGGAGTACTTGGCAAGAACGATAGAGGAGAATGCTCCTAGAAAAGCTGCGTTGAAAGGCTCCAAGAAGAGCGCAGAAAACGATCGAGCTGAGCGTCTGGCAAAGAAGCGACAACGCGAGAGGGAAGAGCAGGAAGAGCTCGAAGAGCAGCGTGCATTGCTTTCCGATCCCAAACGCCCCCTCAATGAGAAGGAAACCCGAAACCTTATCAGAGCCTTCTTCAGGTACGGTTCCTTAGACGACCGCGAAGAAGAGGTTGTCCAGGATGCTCGCCTTAGTGACAGAGATCGGGACTTTCTGAAGTCTATCATCGAGGACCTTGTCGTTATCAGTCGCCGCGCTGTAGATGCGAACAATGAGAGACTTCGCGAAGAAGAAGCGAGGGCTGGCAAGCCACTGGCGAAGAAGGACAAGAAGGCTGTACTTGTCGATTTTGGCGAGGTGCGGAAAGTCAACGCAGAGACTGTCGTGGAGCGCCCCCCTCAGCTCAAACTTCTGCGCCGCGTCCTTCGGGAGCATGCAGATATTCTCACTTTCAGGCTTCCTGAAGCTTCCAAGGCTGCCGCATATACTTGCGACTGGGGTGCACGCGAGGATGCCATGCTGCTTATTGGAATCGACAGGTACGGATTTGGTGCCTGGACGCAAATCAGGGACGACCCTGAGTTGCAGATGCATGACAAGTTCTTCCTGGAGGAGCATCGTGTCGACAAACGGGAAGAACGAAAGAAGACAGAGGCCGTAGGGATTCAATCCCCCGGTGCTGTTCATCTGGTCCGGAGGTCCGAGTACCTCCTGTCTGTTCTGTTGGCCAAGCACTCCAATGATGCTGCTGCGAAGAAGGCAGTAGAGAACCACCATCGGAGCAAGAAGCTTCTCACGAACAACGGCCACCGACGCGGCGAAGCTAGCTCCATCTCCGGGTCCCCTGCACCATTGGGCGTTAAGAAGTCTATTCCTCACAGAGACCACCACTATCGGACTCTCAGCAACGCGAATGACCGGGGAACCCCCAGGCCAGACCACAAACGGAAGTACACAGATGATTACGAAGAGCGCAGCTCGAAGCATCGTCGTGTAGAAGACGAACGTCGTGGTACAGATAGCAAACTCGACAAGAAGAAGGAGAAGGCCCCCAAGGTCGATCCTGAAACCCTGGAGAAATGGAAGCGAGACAGGCAGAAGGCGGTGGAGCGCTTCCATGAACTTGCCAAGTTGAACAATGACGAGATCGATAGCTCGGACAACTTCCAACTTGTTTGGTCTCTGCTTCGGCCACTCAAAGCGAACATGGAACGGATCATGTACTCTAAGGAACGTTTTCCTGCGGCCAAAGAACGCGCCAAAATTTTGGGAGAGGAGATTCGCGCATTTGGCAATTTCCTTAAGCAGCTGGAAGAGAAGAGTCCGCTGGATGGTTTGGAGCCACAGTTCTGGTAAGTCTACAAGCTCATTCACATTTTGCTTTTTCACTGGCTAACGATAGATGCAGGGAATTCCTTTCTTCGATATGGCCCATCGGAGAGGTCAAGGTGTCGGGCCGAAGACTCCAACGCATGTTCGGCGACCTTTGCAAGAAGGACAGCGAGAACAAGGAGGACAGATCTCCGAATCTGAAGAAGCCGAGTCGCCAAGATCTGGAAGATGGCGAGATTGCCAGCGATCGCGACGACCGAAGATCTCGCGACCCTTACCGCGACGACCGGCGTGAGGACCGGCGCGAAGAGCGACGAGAGGAGCCTAAACGGCGCCCGAACTATTACGAGAATGGCGATCGACTCAACTTTTATCGCCATCGTAGGGACATCGATAGGGGAGCACCGATCCGTCACTCGTGGCAGAGCAGCCGCAGTCCCTCTCAGCAGCAACGGCCTTACTAAGGGAACCACCCTCCGGTCCATGGGTTTTTCCCCCCATCTATAATTGTTACTCAGCTCTTGCATTGTCTGGCGTACGGGTTTAGATATCTCGACTGGGGTTGTTCTGATTTTTTCTGCTCCTCTATCCTCATGTGGGAGTTGACAAGCACACAGGCGTGGTGTTGCATTGGAACGAGCGATACCTGTGATGAGGAGTTTATTTATGTTACAAAAAGGGCGCGCGCGTTTACGAAAGGGTTCAACATTATCTTATCGCTGATGATGGTTATTTTTGTTATTGTGTGTGGTTTTGCAAAAACCGCGTGCGCCGATGCAGAAAAGAAAGGCACGCAAGCAAGCGTTCTACTACTAGTCAGGCACTCGCCATCATCCATCATGGCGAAAGCATGTCTCACATCACACAGTTTTGGTTTTCCTTTTTCAGTTATCTCAACAACATAAAACGAAGGGGAATGGATGGATGGTTGGTTCTTCAAGCGTACAAAGAAGGGAAAGAAGAAAACTCTGTCGATACCTCCTTGCAAATTCGAGGATCACTTATTTAGGACAGGGGATGATGATGGAAAGAGAGGAGGACCGCGCGTTGTTATTGTGTTTTTTCCCCACTCCTTCCGCGAGAGGTTACAGTTTAACTTAGAGAGAGAAGAAGAGACATTGATATGATATCCATGAAAGCATCGCCGATCTTATTTCTTTCTTCTGTTTGTTGTGTCTTAGAGCGTTCGTCTGTCTATCCCTATCTGTGTATCTTTCAATGGCGGAGATATGTTCTACAGAGTCGAGGAAAGCGATTCATAGAGGCATCTAGGTCAGAAATCAACAACATTATTCATCACTACCATGAACAACCACTCATATAGACGGGCTCGAGACAGATAGCGGTGCGTTTGCAGACATCATCATCATAGACAGGCACGTGAGAAGAATACACCACCAACTAGAACGAACCACCTTTGTTCCTGTTCTCTTCCGTTGTTGTCTGAGATTCTTCCCTAACCTGTGCGTTTGTTCACTCGACCTCTATGCCCATTTCACGTTCATCTCTTCCATCTCATGCGAAAACAAACTGACGAGTTAATGGTGATAGTGAAACCATCACCACCACAAACTAACATACCCTACTCATCTCTCTACCTTGCAAACACACAGCTCAACGCAACCATGACAGATAATCATGGAGAAACGAGCCGAAAAAGAAAAATGCCTGAAAAACAAAAACATCACGGAAAGCATAGACATAACAAAGAATCAGAAAGCTAATGTTAAAGAATAAGAGGAAGTAGCAAAAATATAACCCAAAAAACACATACAGCACCTGGGATTTTTTTCGTCCCGGCTTCTGCATACGCCCTTTGGATCCTGAAAATCAAGCGATCCCCTCGCAGGCCCGGCCTTGAGGCAAAATTCCTGATTTGACAACGCATACCGTATAAACTCGGGTCGTTAATTTTTCACAACTTTCTGGGAAATCAGACATAATCTGTAGGCATACTGTACGAATATGTGCTTTTTATGCCCGGGAAAAATGGGGGGGGGGGGGGGGGGGCAGCGTAAGAGCCCGGGGCATGGTCAATTAATTTTCTGATGCCCCGGCTGCCTTTTCCTAGTTACCGGTCTTTTCTATTGTTCAAGGCTTTTTATATTGGGCATACTTCTGGCACATTTCTGTTATATGCCCGGCGACTGAAGAGGGATAGGTAGTGTTTGGCCATTTTCGGAGTACATTGCAAGGCTGGCTGCGTAGGTAGCCACCACTGCCGCATAAGAAAATTCCGGAACACCGCAATGTCCGTAAATATATTTGGATGTACACAGAGGCAGACATCAATCCTCGCCGTGACGAAGAATTCAAGGGGATTCAGTGTTGCGAGGACTCTTTCAAACCTATAAAACCTTCCCCATCCCACAAGTTTTTTTTGCTCTCATTTTCTTCCATCATCATCATCATCTCATACAACACACGAACCACAACAATCATCAAACACATGGAAGCAAAATCCATCACCATGGCACCCATCACCGTTGCCCGTGTCCTTTGTGGGCTGCTCTTCTTTTTGGGCACATTTGCCCTCGCCGCTGACACGACCAAGTCAGCAAGCGGCCAGCTGTACAAGGCCGAAAGCAAGACATACCCACCTCTATCTTCTGCCACCTCCAATCCATCTCCGTCTCTAACCAGAACAGACACCACATTCTCAACAGCGCGGAGACTCGCCACAGTCTCCGCGGCAACCCCCGCTCCTCTTGAGGTGAGGAGCACCCGAACCACCACCGTCTTCTCCGCCGCCGCCGCCCCCGCCACCGTCACCCCGGTCAGCACCATCAGCACCACCACCACAACGGCCCTCCCCCCCGCAGAACCCACCCCCGCCGTCGTCGTCGTCGTCGTCGACGCACCGACCCCCGCCCCCGGAGAACCCGCCCCCGCCGTCGTCGTCGTCGTCGTCGTCGAAGAACCGACCACCGCCCCCGCAGAACCCGCCCCCGCCCCCCTCCTGCACGCCGCCCCTCTCCCCGACGACCTCGCCTCCCTCAACCGGGACAACAAGTTAGTCTCGTGCTACAACACCGGCTGGTGGGAGACGCGGCGCTTCTTCATAACGGCCATCAACGCCTTTTGCGGCGCGCTTGACCGCGAATCCTTGTTGTCGTCCGGTACCCGTGTCCCGCTGATTCTCTACCGCCAGCACCAGTACAATTTCTTTAGTCCAGGCCGCTTCTTTATGGATTCGCACATTGTGGTTTCGCTCGAAGTCAAGCCGGAATGCGAGTGGGTGTTTGACGCAGACGAGTGTGGGCGATACCTAAGAATGCCCGTCGACATGTGTCAGACGCAAGACGTAAATTCCAAGAAGGGCGGGACGGTGCAAGGGCGGACGGGCTATGGGGAGAAGGAGGGGATGAGTAGGACGTGTTTGCTTTGGAGGGTGGATGTGGATGCGGGATATCAGGATGCGAAGGATGCTGAGCCCTTGCCTGGGTACGTGTGTTACGCGAAGAAGTGCTTCACAAGTAATACTTAGTCTCATTCTCTCAGCCACCTCCGCTGCGGTCTCTTGTGTCAAGGACCTGCGGGACCAAATGCGGGACATCCCCACCCACCCCCCCCCACCAATCACGATGTCACACTATTTGGACCCGCAGGTTCCAAAACGACTGCGCCACGTGTGGCGGGGAAGTGGATATGGGCTGACAATTAGGTTGAGCGTCTGTTATGAGAGACTACAGTGGTGGATGGATGATGCTGATGATTTACCGTTGACCCAACGCTGCGCTTCCTACCAAGTTGGGTTCACACACAGGTACAACCAACATACGAAGATATCATGTAGGGCCAAATTAAAGTCTTGAGAATGCTTCTTGTGTGTATTTCTAGAAGCGTACGACGCGTAAAATATGACTTGACCTTGATGTGCGGTCCGTCCCCTTCCAAGAAGAGAGGGAGACGGGAAAAAAGAATAGAAAGCCGAACCCCATCCACAATCAACCACCCAACCAAACCGACCATCCGCTAGTCCGTGATCCTGTCCGTCGCTTTATCTACACCGACGGCGAGCGGATATTTAGGAACGTAAAAAAAGCCGATATGCTTTTTACCTGATACAAGTTGGCTCCTTGCAAAACCATGTGCCCCAAACCGCCCATATGTTTTTTTGCGTCAAGCCTGCCCAGCCCTCTCACCCATTCTTGCCTTCTATAACTCCAAAGCAATCATTTCCCCCCCACTCACTATCCGTTTGGTCCAAGTCTTTAGTCAATTAGATGCCCTATACCCCGAGGCTTCGACTTGGGCGAGATAGTCAGCGTAATCTCCCGCCCCAAGCCCGGAGCTCCCGACGGGTTCGAGCCAACACTGGGTGTCCTAGACCTGCTTCTCGTAGTCATGGTTGGGCGAGGAACCTTCACCGCCGTTGGTCGCAGGGAGGGAAGCACTGTGGGCACGTCTTTATCGAAATCGCGAGGCGGCGATGACAGATCCGAAGACGTATCGGGTTCAAAAGGGATCTGCTTCGCGTTTTCCTTCCCAGGTGCGGCCACGGCCTTTGTGGCCTTAAACGTCCGGTTGATGGCGTTCTGGGGTTTAACAACCTCCTTCTTCTTCGTCTGCCGCGACTTGCGCGGAGGAGCAGAGCCAGGCAAGGGTTTGCGCCCAGTAGAAATCGCGGTACTGGCAGGGGGCGTCTCCTTGGAGGACGTGGTTTTGCCAAAGGTAAGAATACTCTGCTTCGCTGTGGTCTTGGTCGTTGGTTTCCGCGCAGGAAGCGTGGCACGAGGCTTGGGGCTTGCGCTTGGTGTCGGAATCCCGCCTTGCTTCTGTGCCAACACCTTCGCGAGCGGCTTTTCGTCCTCATCGTCTGACAAAGGAGACTTGCGCTTGCGCTGAAGCAGTACGTCAATCCTGCTCTTGCTAAGCGTGGCCTCCAACCTCTTTTCCTTCTTCTCATCCACCAGCCATGTCGTAGGATCTCCTATATCCTGCTGATCCCACCTTGGTAGATTCACCAGCTCAGCTACATCGTCGCACTTCCCCTTGATGACGTAGTCCCAGCAATCTTTGAATTCCGCTCCTTGAGGCTCTGGGTCAATGTTGATCCAGGCCGTAATACCATCCCGCCGGCTCCTGGTCAGCTGGCACATCTCCTTGACGAGCCTTCGAACGCCGGGAATCTTGAGAGTCGTACCGACGACGATAACTGCGTCCGGAACCCTCTTCAAATCCGCCTTGGAAACGTTTCCAATGGCCTCTTCGTCAGGGTTGTACTCGTTGTACAACACAATTCTGGGCCGTAGCCTGCCAATGCCGTGACTCCGTTTGCCGGCAAATGTCGTCCGTACCTCGTCCTGTTCCTTGCACTTTGCGCACAGAGGGGCTTCAGATCCTTCGAAAAGCTCGGCATCGAAGAGCTCCAGGTGACTGCACTTTGTGCATACCATCTTCTCCAACCCACCGTGCAGTTGGACGGTGACTGGCCACGGACCCTTCGCGTTCAGAGGTACGTTGGTGGCCAATGGTGGCATCTGGGTATCTAACGTATCTATATTTTGAGTGTAGAGTCGTAGTAGTCGTCCCTCCTCAGCCATGGAGGCTAGCATATGGTGAAATGGTGTGGGCTTCGCCTGTGACGTCAATTGCGCCAGTTCGCGCACCATGGTATGAAAGGACTCAGTAGAGTCATCGTGCTTGTACACGGACGCGTCGAAAAGGTGTTTGCCGGAAGCCTTCAGCTTGTGCTGACCGCGTAGCGTCGCGAAGAGACCGGTTGACGAGCGGAAATCGGGGACTAAAAAGCGCGTCAGCAAGGTCTGAGAGGAAAATGGCGCGTCATGGGCTGTCCTGGATGCGAAGATCTTGAAAGTGAAAAAAGGGGTAAGGGGAAACCTACTCCCAGCCGAGACGGATATGCCAGCACCGGCAATGACGACAATCTTCTTTTTCCTCCGCAGGGCTGTCAATAACCTGTCGAGGTTCTCGTCGGCCTCTTCCACACGATTTTCAAGGTCGATACGCTCTGTCGTACGGGGCCTTGGCGGTGCGGCGGTGCGGCGACGCTTCGGAGGAGGAGGTCCATCTGTGCGGACCTGGATTTCCTGGGCCGAATCTGAATCGGGCCCCTTCATGGGGGAAGCGCTGCCAGAGGGTATCGAGCTTGAACTAGGGGAGGGATAGCGGTTCGAGGCATCGAGTAGCAAAGGCGTGGGAGGTAGCGAAGGCGACTGAGAGAGAACTGAGAGCGGAGAGGAGGGAAGAGAGCCAGACGAGGAGGAGTCGGACGGTTTCGGTCGCAGGCAGTCCATAGCTGCTGCCTTTGAATGCGCGTGTCCCGCTGCAGGCTCAATTGCTGCTACGTCTTCTCCAGCTGCCCTGCAGTGTCTGAGCGTGACTAGTTTTCGGTGGACGAGCGGGTGGTGACGAGGGGTTGCGGTTTGCAAGTTCAAGGTTTGCTTTTCGCGATGCTATGTCATGGCCGAATTGGGAGAGGCCCTTTTTCGCCCAGGTGGGCAAGTCGATCCAGGTTGTTATCGCCGTCGTCTCAATGGGGAGGACAAAGGAGAGGCAGCTGGGCGGCTTGGTAAGTCGTTGTCGTAAATGAAGAAATGGGCGAAGTTGGTGAGTTCAGGTTGAGGTCCTACAGCTTGGGAAAAAGGACTGATACTACGGTACGCAGAGCCCGGCGATGGTTGTTAAGAATAAGAAGTCGCACTTGTGCCGGCTGCAGTGGCAGACATACACCTTCCTTGAACAATAAAATCCAGAGAAGGTTCAATCGTGAGTTGCAAAGGTCGCGGTTTGCGGACAAGTATCCACTCACCCGCACACGACTAAAAGTCCTTGGCTGCTGTTGGTGGAGTGAATGGCGTTCAGTTCTATGCAGACGGTAGGTCATCGGAGCAGCCCAAGCGCGAGGAACGGGCAGATGGGAAAAGTACGATTACAGATTGCGGGCAGGCTTGCATGTGCGCAAGGAGATTCTAGCGTGCAACACGATTGGACACACTCTGTACTGGGACTCTGGGACAGGTTGGCAACAGAGCTGGAATCCAGCCTTGTTCATTCCGAGAATGTGCAAGAGACAAAGACATCAACAGCTGTTGGTTGGGTAACGACGACTCTCACATAGCTAAGGTATTGAAGAATGCTTCACCTCCATCGTAGATAGGTACATGGTCCATCTCCACCGCGAGCACAGAAAACTGGTTTATTTTCGTTGATCACGGAAGATATTGAGGAAAGTATAATAGGAGATCTGGACATGGGAGACTCCAAAGCCAACATGCAAGGTACCTCATTCTGTAGATAAAGAGTACCTCCATTTCTGAGGACATTGGGTTTGGGCTTCCATTGCGTTTTGTCACTGAGCCCAAGAAGGTGAAAAATGATACATTGACAAAAACGATGTGCGGATATTCAAGGGAACCTCAACTCAACCATCAAGACTGCAACACTTTGTGAGACTTCAGGCGAAAAGGTACTGTACTAGCCCCCGAGAAAACAAGGCGGCTCCACACAACAAAGGAATGGAACGAAGAAGTTCTTGTCACTGCACGGTTGCCGGGAAACACAATCAACGGGGCGGACCCACCTGCAGCTCTTAGTGGGTGCCGCCCTCCCGCCCTACGGCCCACGGATCAGGGACCGCGCTACCTTAACAGCTCCTGGAGACAGCCCTCAGACGGGCTGCGAAGACCGAGAGCGCAAGCCACACGTGGCTAGAGAGGGCTTGTGTTATCACCGGTAACGAACGGCAGGCCTTACGAGCCGTTACACCAGCGTAACTCGTGCGTAACAACGGCTGGGTGGAGACACAGTGTATACTGTAATGTGACTGCATCGTACTGTCCGTCGCGAGCTGTCGCGATCACCGAAATGGGGACTGGAGCTTCATTCGGCAACGACACTCCAGCTTTGTTTCTGTTAACCTCCAAGTTTCTATTCCTCAGTTTCTCTCGACGACCTCAACCGTGTTAAGGCCAATCCCGCCCCATTTTGAATAATTCAGTTTCATTCCGTCTCGCTCAGCAAAGCCCGATTGTTTGGACAGTTAGGGGATTAAAGATATCGTTCACTAGGTACACCTGTACAACATCATCAGTTCGGTTGGTCAGCCGTTGTCACAGTTCCTGCAAACTGCACATACAAACGCCATCCAACTCAAGTTCTCGACCTGCACCAAGTCTCTTTTCATCTGCAATCTCGAATTTCTAAGGCTTCCGACCCGGTCGGAATTTCACGACTAGACTACAGTATATAAACGGCAGTTGGATAAATTTTTCTTGGATAATTCTATACGGCGCTTCTCATCCTCATCACCGCCTCTCATTCTTGGAGACGTCCCAACTCGTACGACTTTGCATCGCTGTCTGCCAAATTCGAGCTCTTAGCACACACGTCTTTTACTGTTGGACATCGGATTTGGCGCGAGGGTATGGTCTACGGTGACCACGGCAAGCTTGGCGAGTCAAGAGAGTCAAGAGACTCCCGGGGTACATAAGCCCCCAAGCCTGGAAAGTTCATAGCAATGAGCGGCCACGACATACCCATCCAGCTCTTGGATGGAGGCTCCATCGACGTCGCACACCATGATCAGATGAACGCCATGGATACGGCCATGAACCTCGACGATGTTGATGTTGATCTCTTTGGCGATTCTGTCATGGTGGACACCGCCTTGGATGGCCTGTCTGCCTCGAGGCCGATGCCGTCCAAGCACCTACGCCAACGGCTGGATGATCTGAGAACCCATGGTTGCCATCAGGCCATCGCATGGTCACGACAGGGTACAATTGCCTCCATCACCAAGGATGGCCGCTCGGTCGAGTTTCGCTTCCTGAGGTGCCGTCCAGAGGATGCCGGCTGGGAGTTGAGCGAACCATACCTTTATAGTACTGCCATCATCCCCATGCACACCACGGCTGGTCCCATTGTTCATCTGGCCTGGTCTCCCACCACGACTCCCGAGCTCGCCGTCGTTGACGCTGTCGGCCGCATCACCATTCTCAGCCTCACCATCTTCCTCAACCGCCCCTTTATAACCCGGAAGTGGGATGCCGACCCTGTCGACGACCTTCATGCGGTTGTCGGTTGCTACTGGCTCCCTTTGCTCAACCCAAGACAGTTTGGCGTCATGTACGGGCCTGCAGTATGGGTGCAGTCCGAAGATGCTAAAGCCCTGGGCGATGGGCTGTACAAGTATGAGAACTCGTACACAAAGACTACGGGCCCTAACCATCCTAATACGAACAAAAGTGCCTTGGTCTCCATCACCACAAACGGTCTTCTCAGATTGATGTTCCAGAACAACAACACTCGCCTCGAGGAGACTGCCATTGAGCTAGAAAGCATCACTTCCTCGGACGATCTAATTACCCATGCCGCTCTTTGCAACGACAGGAATACTCTCTTGATCGCCCTTGCTACAGCCTCCAAGCAATTGCGGATTGTCAGAGCCATGATCTCATGGGGAAATGACAAGCCTTCCGAGAAGCAGGCACATCCACAAAATGCGGCTATAACAGCATCTATCCTAGAGCAACATGTGGCCGTCGCACCCTGGCTCCAGCACGATTCGAACGATCCAGTGCTGGATGAATCCATGTCTCAGCTGTCCCATATCGAATTCCTCCCCTCTGTTCCCAAAGACAAGAACCTACAGGCACATTATAACCCCGTTGTCCTCACGGTACGCTCTCACTTGCCAGCTGAAGGCGCTTCTCTGTACGAGCAAGAACCTACTAGTGTTATCGATCGGTGGGAAGTCGTGAGCGAGCAGCCACAGACTTTGCACCCGGCCTTTGCCCAACTGAACACCGGAAACAGTACGACAAATCCCAATGTAAGACGTCTTGAACCATGACAAAATCCCGGTCTAAGTCGCTAACTTTACATATAGCCCATGACCCGCCTACGTAAACTGGACTCGGTTGTGATACCGAAAATCGTGGTTTCTGTTCAGGTCATGTATCTAGGCAAGGTGGTATGCTTTGCCTTCAGCGATGGCACCATCCAGTATCGCGATAGGGTTACTATGATGGAGTTGTTCAACGAGCATAATGTTCACCGTGTCCTCAGCCCGCATGACGTAGGGTTCCAATACACCAACGATACACCATGTAAGCCTCTATGCCGTCCTTGAACACTCGTCTCCCACCGCTAACCACCCATCTTTCACCAGGTCTCCAGGTTGCCTTCTCGCCCACTAACTGCTCTTATGTGCAAATATCCGAAGACTGGGATATAAAATGGAACAGCATGCGATATACTCTAACAGATGCCAGTACTGCGTTACAAGGCGGTGAGTTTTGACCTCGAAAATGGTTGTTGAATGTTCTTTGCTAAAACCCAGTAGCCCAGCAAAGCGCCGTCATGGCAGCCCTGACTCTTGCTTTATCCTCGGCCGTCACTACAACAGTAAACTTTGATGATATCCTGGCGCTGGCCCGTCCCTTCAAGGAGAATCCACGTAAGACCATCCCTCGATTTTCTCGACTCAAACAACCATATACTGATACGTGTAAATAGAATTTGCCGCTTCTTGGGTCAGAGATTTAGTCAACCTGCTCAAGCTGAATTTTGACTTTTCCGACGAGGCCCATTATGACTCATTGGTTAGGCACCCCCTCTTCCAAATATCTCTCAGCATCCTCAACCACATGGGCTTCCGTGGCGAGTTCCGGCCCCGGTCCTTTGACGGAAAGCTATCTTTCCTCATACTCCAGATGCGGAACTTTATCGTTCTCGTGAGCCTTGCGCTTAACGCTCCCAAGAGCCTCGGGATCAGTCCACTGGACGAGTCAGAGGTCGTCGAGGTCTTGGTCGGCTGCGTCACATGGGCGTCTACTCTGATGGGGTGGATGGTTGACTGCCTCTTCGACCTCGCCGATGACCCGGCCTTCATGAGCATATTGAACGAGCAAAAGAGGTTTCCCGACCTGGCCAACTTTCTCCAAGCTCGTGGCGACGTCTCCCTCCATCTCCTCTGCTGTTCCTCAGCCCGCGGCTTCATCACCGCTGCCTGCCGCAGGCTAGCCCATCTCGAGGGCATGAGCAACCGCGCGATTCGCTACTGGGAAGCCAACCGTCTCAAGACCGAGAACAACGACGGCAGCGGCGGCGGCGGTGGCAAAGCCCTCCCCGACAGCCTCTACTTCGCCTACAAAAAGATGCAACGCGCCACCAGCTCATGTCTGATCAAAGTCCAGGAATTCGAAAAGATACTGCAAGGGTTTGCGCACGACGTGCGCACAGCCTACCAAGCGAGCCTCTCCCGGCGCCAATCTGGTAACCAGCCGCAACAGCAACAACAACAACATCCATCCCCACAACAGAACAAAAATCAACCGCAACAACAAAACGCCGAAGACCAGTTCATCAAGAAAGCCCAGGCCCACTGCGAACTCGACATGCTCCTGGGCGCCAACCCCCCGCCTTGCTTCCGCGAGGTGCTGCTCAAGTTCTTCACACAGACCCTGCCTGTGTTCAAGAGCCACGTTGATCCGGCTAAGCTGTATTTTGCCAACTACGAGGTGCTGGATATCGAGGAGAACCCGAGGATCTTGGCGGCTAGGAAGGCTAGGCGTAGATACATTGATGTTTTTACGCGGCGGGAGATCACTTTCCCTACTTCGTCAGGGGACGCCCGTGGCGGAGGCAGCGGCGGTGGTGGTGCTGCTGCTGCTGGTGAAGATGATGTCAAACGAGGAGGCGCCGCTGGAGAAGGCCAAACCCCCAATCAAAACACTCTCGGAACAGGCGGCGGGATCTCCATCAAAATCGAGCTCGGCGCCGGATCTACACCCAACCTCAAGGGAATTTCCACCCCGGCTGGCAGCGGCGGTGGCGGTGGTAGCGGTGGGAACGCAAAAGCAGCTGGTGGGAACAATGCCTCTGCTGCCGGTGCGAATGCCACCAACGGAGGAGGAGGAGGAGGAGGAGGAGGAGGAGGGAACAACAACGGCACTGCCGAGAACCCTAGCAATCAGTGGCGGAGGTGCGTGCGGTGCACGGCGGTCATGGAGGATTTCCCTGGTAATCATTACAAGGCCGGGTTCACGTTTGTTATGGCGCAGCAGAGGAAGTGTTCGTGTGGTGCGTGGTGGGCTCTGGTTCCGAAGACTACGGGGGAAGGTGCTACGGAGGGTAAATAGGATGCATACCGGACCTTTCTGGTGCTGTCATTGGAAGTTGGGGTCCAATGAATGGCGTTTCTTGGTATGAGAAAGTGATTGATGAGGATGGGGTTGTCAGCTGGGAAAGGATGGTTGTGAGGGGTTGGGAGTAGGATAGGATAGGATATGACAGGTGGTTTAGTGAAGAAAATGAAAATCGTGGGCTTTGATTCATCGTAGGTATCTGCGCTCGGTCTTTCACATGGCACCAAGGTGTAATTCCGACTACAGCAACAACTTCCATATCCAATATCCTCTTCATCCATACTTAACCCTCCCAAACATACTCCTGCTTCTCCCCCTCCAACAACCTCCTCAACGCCATCCCATAATCGCCCGCATTCGGCGTCCTCAACAGCGTATGAATATGAAACTTGGCCGGCTCCTTATTCGTCAAAAACACACCACTATGGTGATCAAACTCGACAATCACCACCGGGCTCTGGATCCGATAATAAAACGCATCATCATCGCCAAACCCGCCAATCCAGCAGAAATACGTCTCCTTATCGAACCACTCCCTGATCTCCCGCAAACGAATCTCCCTAGCTTGCGCGGGCAGATAAAGCAGGTACTGCTCCAATATCCCCTCCACCAACCTTTTTTGGTCATCAGTAAACTCCGCCACGGAAACCCCCTCGTACGGCACCACCCTGTTATCCCTATACGCGCCGCACAAATGTCGCTGGTCGTCGTGGTTCCACCTCCCCTTGGGCATGGCCGGGTCGCGTAGGAGTTTGTACACCTGCGCTCGGCTCTGCTGCTCGGCGGAGAGGGATTGCATCAGTTGCAGGCCCAACTTGTCTTCCTCCTGGAGGATGCGGGTGCCCTTGTACGGCCCGGCGTCGATCAAGTTCGGCTCGGCGCCGGTAAACCAGGGGGAGATGACCACTTGGGTTTTGTACAGGAACACGTTCAGACACAAATGGTGGCCATAAAACGAAAAGCCCCAGGGTTGGGTAGCCGAAGGCCCGGAGGCGGTTTGGAAGAGAACAAAATTATAACTGAACTCGTTGCAGACGCGCGGGGCTTGGACGAGGTCACCCAGGAAGCCGTTGATGCGCATGGCGCCCAGGGCTTTGGCGTAGCCTTCGGGTGATAAGGTGGATTGGAGCACGGCGAGGACGGCGTCCCGCGTGGAGGGCTCGACTTCGTCGAGCCGGATGCCCTTGTTGCTGAGCAGAAATTCGGGGTTGGACCAGGTGCGCCATTCGGGGGAGTCGATGTGGTAGGTCACGGATGAGCGTTGTTGAGGGGTGAGGAGGGAGAGGAGGCTGGTGGTGGCGGAGACGATGGAGTCGATGGGCATGCCCTCGTCTTGGAGGGTGAAGAGGTTGGGGCGGACGGTTCCTGGATTTTGGCAGTGCAAAATGTGTGAGTGAATGAGTGACGAGATTGTGTGAGGATGAAGGGGGAAGGGGGTGAGCTAACCGTCGTTGGTGATTCCCTTGAAGGGATCTTGGAAGAGCTTTCTCCAGTGCAGGTAGAGGCCGTGTAGCCATGGAGGATTTCCTCCTTCGATGAACTCTTTGGCGTATTCATGGGCATCTTGCTTTTGCATGGTTGTGAAGCGTGGGATGCTTAGGTCTGGGAGGAATTGGCGATACTCGCCGCCATGGCCGCTGTCACTGACCATGTTCGTGGTGATAGCCTCTAGCCCTTGACTTTTAGAGTGAGACTGAGAAAGGAATAAGTTGCAAAGAGACGGCCCTGGTCCGTAGTATGATGTTTGTTGGCGATGTCAAGGGGATGGAGAGCCGAAGTGGTTTGAAATTTCACAGACCATCCTTCCCAACCAAAAACATTGTGCCTGGCCCAAAGGCGGCGGTTGAACTGTCACCGAGCCATACCGTATCTTGGTGAAACTTTGACCCGGTTTGCTGCTCATGGGAGGTCATACAGCTTCGTCATTCTAGAAGAGAGAGGATTGGCATCAAGTGGTGTGGATATCGGAGATATTAGCGGGCGGTATCCCCTCCCCCGCACTCAACCGCCCCATAATTGCCCCTTACCCCGGGCTTTTCCCCGTATAAGAACCACCTCCCCGGCTTGCGAAGATCCGTTATCACGGTTATGGCCAGGGGTCTTCTAAACGACTGCCGGCATCGCCCACGTTTTCCCGTTCTCTGGATCTTTATATCTCCCAGGACATTTGATCCCAGCCGCATGTGCTAGAGGAAACGGAATCTTGACACACTTGATAGGTAACTACATGATGTTTCTGCCAACTGAAGTCTCAAGTCTATATCGGTGTGAGCTTGGATAAGTTCCCAACAACGAGAATGGGAAAGAACAACCTGCAAGTGTCATCACTGCATCTTCGCCATCTTCTTCTTAACATGCCCACGGTAGATGAGGTGCCTTTAGAACTGTCATTTGCGTTTTCAGGAATGGGCAGTGGGCGCTCCAGTGATAATGGACTCGGTTGGAAACCATTCACAGCATGTCCCAGGCAGGAAGTATGAGGATGATGGACTTCGAAGTTGATATATCGATTGGAGCCAGATGGCGTAAATGCGTCATATGTTTGATGACTCCCGTCTGGCCTTCTCGTTATCGTGGATAAAACATAGTAGAGATGGTAGGAATTGGGCAAGGGAGAAATGAGGGAAGGTACACCTCACCACCATGCTGCACCTGCCATACGTATCGCTAATTGGCAGTCAGAATCGCAACTTCCTGGCAAAGCTTTCTAAGGGAAATTTCGAGATGTCTTTGCAAAATTGCTGTGTTAAGCGGTATGATCAGGGCCAAACCCTACGTCCTTCACCTTCTCCCCGTACCTTACCATTCAGGCCAACGCTCGAGACTTGGAGCATCAAAGTTGACCTTCGACATCGCATAGAAGCCATTCTGTGATTACCAATGGCTTCGGCATCGCGGCTGACCTCACCTTTCTTTAACAACCATCAGTGGTCTCAAGAAACGGCCAGTACCAATGACAGCTCGCAGTCCTCACTGTTCTCCCAAGCCTCGCAACCCTCGACACAACCCTCTCGGTCCTCGTCACTGCTCGAGCCCGATCTGGAAGCAGACCTCGACCAGGAACAAGAAGACGAGATCGACGAACACTCCCCAGACGGATGGGCCGGATATTTGAGCGCCCAGTATCAGACCCATATCGTCGACAATCTGAAGCAGACCGTTTTCGAAAAGCTCGACCAGGTCAAAGCCTCCATCACTTCCCTCCAACAAAATCATGCCCATCAAGAGAAAACCAGCGCGGCATCTGCCAGCGAGCTCAGGGCCACCCACGATCAGATTTTCAATTTCCTTCGAGATCTCAAGCCCATTCCAGGTCGGCTTTCCGCACTAGAAAGTGATGTCAGGCAGAACAAGGAGCAAGCAGGCCATGCCCTGTCCAATCTCGACGACAAAGTCTCTAGCCTGAAGACGGATCTTGGCGTAAAGCATGACGGAGCCATGAGGGGGTTGAAAAGCGTCCAACAACAGAACAAGTCCCTCCTCGAGACACTCGAAGCCCTGCAAGGAGAGGTCAGAAACTTGCAGCAACAACAGACGCAGGCGGATGACAGGCTGTCGTCTCTCCAAACTGAAATGGGGAAGGCTCTAGCACCACGTGAAGGACTCTCCGATGAGGCCATGGAATTATTGAGGCAGCTCCTTTCTCGTCGTGCTGACCTGCTGGGACTTATGGAGCCGCCAACCACAGCAACGAGCGGTACGAATGTGCCACTTATCGAAGCAGGTAGGTTTTCACTCCAATTCCACAGTCAAACCAAATGTCTGACAGTTACAGCGCCCCAACCCAATCTACCTTGGAGATCTCCTCAAGACACTGCCAACAATAGCAACCCAAACCAGCTAGTCAAGGCAGCTCCAAAGACAAAGGCCACGCAGAAAAGAAAAGAGTTGCCACAAGCATTTGACCTCACGGGTCCGGAGCCCCAGGCGAAGAAGAGAGCGAACCCGAAGCGAAGGAAAGTCGACTTACCTCCCGTCAGCTCGAATCAGCAACCTCTTGAGAGCACGAAACAGCTGCCTCCTGCCAAGGCGAAGAAAGCACTTCCTGCTCCGGGAAACCGATCATCTGCCACGGCCAAGCAGACCGGTACTACTAAACAGAAAGCTCCCGTTGCAGATATGCAAATACCTCTTGTCGGCCCCAGTCAGCAACCCCCTGCCAAGCCCAAGGTTCAAGATATGAAGCTGCTCTTCAAGAAATACAACGACAAATACAAAGCAAGACCTCCCAAAGCCGAGTATCTCTTCATATGGAAGTTCATAAACGACATTGAGAGTTCAGAGAAGTTGGTGCATCTTCAAGTGCGCTTGTTGGAGCTCCTACCAGACCATATCTCGCAGAGAAGGGCCTCTCATCGCCTTGGGGACAGGTTTATCCAAATCTCGAAGGCATTGACCTGGGGGCAATTTGCGAAGGCACTTGCCGAGGTGTAACAAGGGTCAAGTGGCTCTGTGGATGGAATGTCCGACATCACAGATCGCGGGGAAGAGATACGGTTTCCCAACGTTGACCATATGGGGACTTCGCCATCTCACTTGCCTGCTGATCTGTAAGATCTTTTGCTCTTATCTATGTCATATGTTGTAAGTCGAGTCAGTCAGTAATCTGGATGTGAAGATGGACATGGACGCACCCGAAGTACGTACAAGGAGGGCGTACTACGCTTAGAGATGTGTATGGCCAACTCCATCTTATTCATGCAATATCAACAGTAAGGAGCGGGGAAACGAAGTAGAAGTAGAAGCGAAGGAAATCTGATTGAGAAAGAAAGTGGCGGAAAACAAATGGGTATCGATAATCAGCAGGCCAACCGAGCCTAAACCAAGGTCTATCCAACATGTTATTTCCTAAGCTCTTCCCCTTCCGTTTCCAAATGATGCAAAGCAAGACATACCCTTCTCGACTTACCTTTCTCAACCCTTCCTGCCATGCCGCTGATAAACCTTAATAGAATTGACAACCCAATACGCCTCCTTAAACTGACCCGGATTCGCTGCCACGTAATCCTCACACTTATTCGCCAGCTTCTTACACGTCGGGTCCTTATCCCACACCGCGCCCGCCCAGTCCCCGCAAAACGCCGTGTTGAAAACAATACCGTGATTCTTGAAATGGTCCCGGAGCGAACATCCCTTGTCAAATACGAACGCGGCCAGCGGCGTTCCAAAATTTGACGGGTCCGCCCCCGGTACAGAAGAAACAACGCCGCCCGCGGTCGTGTTAGTTGAAGTAGAAGAAGAAGATGCAATCCCTTTGGTAGTAGTTGTCGTGTTGCCCGCTAGTTTCGTCGCGAGATCGGATCCGCGCGGGAAGAACCAGACTTTAATGAAGCCTGTTGATCCTCCTCCTCCCCCCTTATCCTTATTCCCACCACCACCACCACTCGTCCCATTCCCAGATCCAGAAACATCAGAAGACCACTCAACAGCATAAACCCCTCCTCCCCCCTTATTAAACCCCACCCCATAATTCCCTGTCCCCTTTTTTGGTTTCTTTCCCGTCGAATCCCCTCCCGTAGTATCCTGCTTACAACCCGTGTTACTCGCGCAATCCGCATCTGCAAGCTTGGTATCCGAAGCCGACCCCATGGAGGAAATGTTACATGACCCTCCCCCTTCTGATCCCTTTTTGGCGCTTTTCGTGCCAGAGGTGTGTAAGGTGATGGAGTTTGTTGATTGCGTGTTTACGCCCTCGAGTATGTCGATTTCGCCGGAGGCGGGCCAGTTGGGGCCGAAGGTCCAGAAGGCGGGCCAGAGGCCGCAGGAGGAGGACTTGTAGGAGTTGCTGTCCTTGTTCTTGTTATTGTTGTTGTTGGAGGAGTCGTTGTCACCATGGTCATAAAGCCCAGAAGGCATATGATATATATCCGCAATAAACAACCCCTCAGTGTAAGTCTTGGTGGAAGTCAAGCGGACTGAGGGTCGACCGGGGGCTTGGGGTGAAGCATTGGAAGAAATCTTGTTCATGTAATCGACTCCCAACATGACACCGTCGGGCGCGTAGCCGACCAGGCAGGTGTCGTTGGCGGTTTGGTGGTCGACGTATTGGACGAAGCCGTGGGTCGGGTCGGAGCCGTTGAAGAAGGCGAATTCGGAAAAGAAGTTTTGGGCGTTGTAGAGGTCGACGAGGGTGTAGTTGGAGGAGGGAGAAGAGGAGTTCGAGGAGGAGGAGAAGTTGGAGGAGGGAGAAGAGGAGTTCGAGGAGGAGGAGAAGTTGTAGGCTGCGTGCGGAACGGGAAGTCTGGGGCTGGCTCTCTCTGCGAGGAGGGCGAGAGCGGTAGGGGCGAAGGGGAATATTGGCATGGTGATGGTGGTTGGTTGTCTTCGTCTTTCGAATAGGGAGTGTGGATGTGGAAGCACGTCGAGTCTGATGAAAGAAAATCGGGCTCGATGTTCGTTTCCTATCTACCTGTCAAGAAAAAGAGGATATGCTCAAGCTACACCACGCAAGCGACCCAGCCGCCACCGAGAAGCAGAAGCTATTCAGAACAGACAGCTCGAAAGCAAAAACGAGATTGTGGCAACGTAGGTGACCAGCACTGATATGTTGACAACTCGTCAAGAACCTTCTCCCTCGCTTTGATGCGAGAGTCAAAGAGCAACTTTTAAGTTTAAGAGAAACTTTACAGGGAGGAATAAGCGCCCGTTGTTGCTAGAAGAATGAAAGCTGAAAAAAGTCAGGGGTAAACTCTGAATAAGGGTTGAAAGACCTCAAACCAACTTCGAACCGAGCCGCACCCAACAGCAAAGAATGAAGAACAATGAACAGCCATCACAAGATGCTTGAAGACCTGATCAGTTGTGCATCTACTTAAGTAAAAGTCTAAGGCAGGTGCATACTTATGCACAGTTGAGCCGTGTATAACGCAGACATGAACTTCTTTCTGTTCATCAAGGGTTGGAATTTGGCCATGATTGATCTATCAATACCATGTGTTATGGATAGCCATCCGACTATCTATCGAAACACCCCCAAAGGGGAAAACGATAACTCGAAATGGTCGGTTTCGTCTTTCAGCTACCCGTTGCTCATCGCTTCATCGCTGAACTCCACGGAAGCTGCGAGTTCACTCGCATGCGGAGATGAAAGGGTTGACATCAGGCGACTACAGCCTGATGCTCGCCATCCCCGCGAGTTTTCGCGATAACCACTGAAAACAACTTTGAAGAGCGTTTCGAATGGCTAGATGTTCTATTTTTCTGTTAGCAATTTTCTGTTGTTTTTCCCGAGTGTACTCACCAACAAAAGAGGTGAAGTTGGAGATGTCCATGTTGGTGTTTGTCGAAGGGAAGTTGAATCTTGGCATTGACGCACTCTCTACAATCTAATGCTGGTTTGTTTGTTAGCTTGGTACTCCTAGTATATTGGACGAGATCTATTCCGAATTGTCCTAAATCCCTCAAGGATAAAATGAATAGCTAGGTATAGTTTAGAAAGCTGTTAAGAAGATTCAATATGACATATTGAATTTCAGAAACAGCATATTCATGGTAAGATTACGCTTTAATTATAGAACGAAACGAATCAATTAAATATAAAAACGCCCAAGGAAATTGACCCGAGGTCTCGAGCTAACAAACAAACCAGTATTAGACTGTACACACAGACCGGAGCAGACCGCAGCAAACCGCACCTACCCAGCACCTTCCCCCGAGGTCGGCCACCGTGGTCTAGAATTACGGACTTCTCAGGCACCTGGACTTAGGGGTCAGAGTCCCTTAAATGCTAGAGTGCCGAGAACCTACGCACTGCCCTACAAGAGGAACAAACACGTGGGGGTGTCAGCACCTTGTCGCCTTGTTGGTTGTTAGTTTGCTGTTAGTCGACGGTCTAGACTCTGCCCATTGTTTCTAACTTCCAACGATGGGACGTTGGTACAGTGCTGGAACCAGAGTACCCTCTGGCACCCAGGCAGCCGAATTAGTGAATGAAGCTCACAAAGAGGTACCATTTTTGACATTTGGTGAGAAATATCGAAGTTCTGGATGAGCTGTTGTTCTGCTCGATCTTGGGTATTATTCCTGAACCGTTCGGATTCATCCTGCTCACAGTTGGATTCCCAAGGTGTACAATTCAATACTGGTTTGTATCTCTGACACTGAGGCAGCCTTAGTCAACGATGACCTCTCCGCGCCACAGTGCTGGATTGCTGTCTTGGCAATTCGAGTACGAGAAAGCCGTCGGGAAGAAGGACTAACTCGTAAGCCTGTCAGCTTTTTGATGACCCTATCGTATCCAATCCTCTTGTGATACCCTCCTGTCAAGCTATCTGCAAAAGGCGTACCTGCAGAAAAGAGTGTATCACCCTGTAACACTGACCACAGAATTGGCAGCGGAGCTGAAACCCGAAAAGATATTCAAATCGGGCGCACCAACTACTGGAAGCAGGTTGACGCGAGATTCGACGGGGTCGTAGTATTGTGTGCTCTCTTCAGACGGCTCTGTTAATCAACTCGAGGCTCGTGGAGGGCATCGAGTAACAGACTTACATGCCGTATCTGCGGCAGTGAAACCTGAACTGGCTCGATGCGGTGGTCGTGTCTGTCTAGTTCCTGTTCGCCGAGCCTATCCACCCATATGAGAGACTGTAAGTGCGGTTTATAGGTTGAAGCCAATGCGCCTGTATATGCCTCTATATCACCTCGCTGATACTCGATCCCTTTGCCATACCTAGGAGTAACAGCTGTTGGTGTAGGTTCGTTTACTTCGTACAAATGCGATATATGTGTAGCCATAGTAAAGTCCATAACTCTTGGCGCCAAAAACTTTTCCGTCACTCCAGCCTGCGTGAAGACTTTGGAACAGAAACACAAGGAGGGCTTGGCGTCGGACGTGACAATCATTATTCGTCCCCATACATATTAAGTCTAAGATGAGAAGCCACACCCGATAGATCAAACCGCCCATCGGCAGGTGCGACTCAGATGAGTAAGCCGAAGTGCAATGGGAACGGAAGGGGGAAGAGAAAAGGGCCCCGCCGATTTTCTACTTACGGTATTCTTCTTCCAGCAATGAGATAGGGAACCTCCTTCCTCAAAAATCCCTCATTTTGATGTGATAGTCGTATACAAGATTGGGGTATACAGAATTATATAAAGACAACGTAGGAAGTAACTTGATTATAGAGTAGTGTTGCCATTCGTCGGCCAAACCACCTCTAGTTTCTGGCGGCGTACTGTGGGGTGCTCAACACGACCTTAACTTCCAGCGATCGAATAGAAACGTCGTGAGCATCGTGTCGTTCGCATCAGGGTTTCAAGACTGTAGGCGATGCGACTTAAAACTTGACCTTCTTGCCGGTAAGCTTGAACCAGATCCAGCAAAGGAGGTCCTCCTTGAAGCGTTCCCACAACGACCGGTTGAGGTAATAGCTCAGCTCGCGGAAGTTGTACATCTCGCCCCAACAGTCGCGGCCCCATTCGCAACCGGCCATGTTGACCAGGAAATCCCGATCCTTCTGATCGTAGTGTATGCGCGGATCATTGCCCTTTTCGGAGCAGGCGCCTGTAGGGAAACTGTTGATCATGCGCTGCGGAAGGAAGGCCGTGCTCTTGCGAATCCAGGGTTGCGCAATGTAAAGCTGCTCCAAAGCATCTTGCTCCTTGTGTTCCCACTCCATGTGCTTCTGTTCATATGCAACAGGATCCCACCAAACGTCAAGCAGATGGTCCGTCCAAGTGCCGCGGCGCATGAAGAAGGAACCCAAGTTGAATCCGGAGCAGTCCTGCGACAACATGAGGTGGATCGAGTTCGGGTTGCCATCTCCAATCGGGCTTTTCGAGAGTTCGTCGAGATAAGGGTCGGCCGGGGGGTGGGAGATGTTCAGCGGATTGTACTCGTTGATATCGCGGTAGGTGACATCCTCGATGCGGTCGAAGATATGGTCCTGCAGAGACTTCGATGGCTCCATGATGAAGGTGTTGAGATCGAGCCACCAAACCCTGAGAAGAAGTTAGCTACGGAAATACATCAAGAAAATGGGAGAGTGGGAACCTACCATTCTGCCTTGGGGTACTTTCTCAGTGTAGAGCGGACGAAATCGACCTTCTCCCAGCTCTCGCGCCATTCATGGGCATAGCGTTTCTTGGTGCTCATGTCGACAATCTCAAGATCGTATCCCCACTTGGCAACGTATTTCTTCTTGTTGCGGATCGAGTCCCTCTCGATCGCCCATTCCCTGGCGCCCTTCCACTCCATGACACCACCGCCAACGTTGGCAGCCAAAATGATGACGAACTTTTGACCCCCACCAAGCCAGGATGTTCTTCGGTAGTAGTATACCAGAGCTTTCCATATGTTAGGTCACTGTCTAATCGAACCAAGCCGGGGGGTTGCATAAACTCACGAGTGCTGTAAAAGATGATGTATCCTAGCAGGAACAAGAGGCCAAAGGCTAGCAGCATCTTGGTCCTCCTGCTCATCCTCCCCGTGATGCCTCGTATCCTGCCGAGTCGCGGCATGTTCAGACCGGACCATCGACCTTGGCCAATCTTCTCTCTCTCGGCGCCATGGGTGTTGTCGGCCTTGAATCGGGGCAGCGAACTTGATATCCGACGCATGTGGCGGCTAAAGAAGCCCTGATTCTGTGTCGAGAAGGACTGGTATGCGGGGCCGCCCATGCTTTTTTGCCTTTCCCACATGACGGGCGTCCCGTTGGATCCGGCGTAAGCCTTGGTAGGACTCGATCGACCGCTCGGGCTGAGGTTGTTTGTAAGGCCTGGACTCGCCCAGCCACCACCGGGGACGGGAGAGGGACTGCGGGACAGCGACATTGCAGTGTTCGGGGTGCCTAGAGCGGACGGAAGGACCAAGCGACAGTCAGTAACACGCGGATGACATCGGACAAGTGCCTAGCGGCCAGACAGGTGAAAGTGAGACGGCGGCCGTGAGACCGCTGGTGGCAGTCACGGGCGTGGGACAGGGCAAGGAGCCAACAGGGACCCCGTCAGAGCCTTGGACAAAGGGAAGAACACGTACCCGGGATGGGCGAGAGGCTGTTGGGGTCGTAGTTGCCGTTATGGGGCTCAACCCCCAGGAGGAGAGCCGAAGGAGATCGGCGATTGTCCAATCGGAGTTCGCTGGGAGGGTTAACGGCGGACGAGCGTCTTCGGTGATGGGAGCGGGCCGGACGGTCGCTGTAGGAGGACGATGCCCCGTTGCCGTTGGGGGAAAGGGTCGCCAGCTTTGCGGATTTATTTGGCGACTTCACCAGGTGGCACTATGGGCCCTCTGGTGATATCGCGCAGGGGTGTAGGGGGTAGCTGGGCTTCCTTGCTGGGGAGGCTCAAAGGGCCCAAGCAGAGGCTGACGGTGGACGGACTGACAAAGTGACGGCTGAATCCACGTTGCAACGGAGGGCCGCCCGACTTGAGATACGGTACGTCGGTACGTAGCGGTTGGTGGTTTACGGTGGGCTGGCTGGCCTTGGTGGCTGCTGGGCTGCGCTGCGTACGGTCGGATGGGGGGGTGTCCGTGGTAGGTAGGCTCTACCCAAGGAAGGTAGACTGCGTGTACTATCGAATATTGAATGTGCTCGTGCGGTACAACCGAGACGGAGGATCCGGTCATCCAAGAAGGGGATGTGGACGGATGGATGGATGGGACAAAGGGGACCCGGTGCGTCTTCGAGACGTCCGAGTTTCGGGTTGGGTTGCAGGGCGCGCAGGCTGCTGTTGGAGGAACCTAAGAGACCCGGCGCCTGTGGTGGCTCTGGATGGTGTGCGGGTGCTGCAGAAGCGGCAGTTGGAACACGATATGCCAACCTTGAACCCGGCTGAAGCCTGGCTGTTGCTTGAAGATGGATTCGGCTGTATGCCGGGCAGATGTCGTTCAGTGGATCGCTCGCCGCGCTCGATTACCTAACGGTTGCTTGGAATCATGCGCGTCTTGGTGGATGGGAAAAAGAAGCAAAGAAGCAAAAGATTCAGAGGCACTCTTCAACGCAGATGTTTCAGTAGGAGAGCGAGTCTCTATCGGCAAGACAAATAAGACGTTTCAGCTATGGAAGAATTCCAGTAGCTGTGTGTGAAAATTACTTCAGATGAAGGAAGCCCTGTCCCGTCCACTCGCTATGGCCAGCGTGGACAAGCGACCGAACAAGCCAAGAACTTTTCTAACCTTTTTGAATCTTCCATCGTCCCCGACAACATCGCGACCCCCCGGCCGGCCCCCAGATATTCCAGGGGCATTCTCCGTCAACAACTTTTTTTTTTCTTTCTAGCGGGCAACTTTTCAACAACTACCCACGCCAAGATTGCCCCGACACATGCAGGGCACCACCCAGGCCTGTTGACTGCGACCCTTGTCTCCTTCCAGGGCTCTACACTACGGTCCATGGTGGTTGCGACTAGTTGTGACACCTGGACGGTGATGGAATCGCGCAATTTCACCTGGAGCTGGAGTCCTCAACGCAACTTGATAACAGCCCGCAGAAGGCCCAATCCTTTTCCCGAATGCCTTCACCGTCTTTAGGCTCATTCCTTCCAAAGCATGGAAAGGGGGAACAGACGCTAGTGTTGAACAGGGATCCTAGGCGTGGACTTGACTTGCCCTCATTGCCTTAGTGCGGCGGGCAGTAGCGCATTGGCCATTGGACCCCTTCGACTCTTGACTCTTTTCGACATCCGGCTCAATACAACGGAACGCAGCCAATGGCAATGTTACAATCCAATTAATTAAGCGCTTGGGGACAACTTGGGGAATTTCAAGGAGACCTCCCAACTTTTCCCCAAACGGTTGCTGGCTCAAGCCATTTCCGGAGTTGCTTGCCCATTTCCGCTCTTCCGAAAATCTTCTCAGCCAGGCCAGGGGCATCATGGTTACAGAAAACTCACCGGATGTGGGACAAAGTACAAACATGTTTTGGCTTTCAGTCTTCGGCCGATTGCGCAACAGAAAGGTAATTGATTGATCGCCCCTCTGCGTTGAGGTTACTATCTCTTGGCTCTGATCCGGCGCTACGGAAGACTGGCGCGGTGTTGGTTCGCTGGGCGACTCTTTCTCCCCTTGTCTAAGACAGAACCGAAGAATGAATGCGGGTGATGTGGTGATGCTGATCACTGCTAGGTGGGTTCTTGCTCGATCTCATGTTAACGCAATTTAAAGGGGGTCAAATCTCCTTGTCTCCCCTCCAATGTTTCACCATTCCAGCACCCGCACAAACCTGGTCCTCAACGGAGATAGAGGCCATGGGGGTCTGCACTTATTAACGACTATGGGGTACCCCATAGCACGCCATCTCGATCCCTACTGCGGAACCTAAAATAATGCTAATGATTCTCTGGAAGATAGTTGGTAACCAATGGCAGAAATGGCATCTCAAGTCTCGACCTCCAGATGTCAACTCATCAGTGATGGTTACGGTACCCATGGACCTTGAACGGTTCTCTGTGGTGGCTTGTCATGGAACAATGCTGGTAACTTACCATCGCTTACCAAACCTTTGACATTCTGAATGGAGATGGTAAATCCCTCCGTAGCGACCCCACGACAAACTGGGTTGCCCGGCGGAGTGCTTCTTGACGATCCTCCTTTCTTTCGCTACCCCGGATGCCCGGGCACCAGGTGTCGAATGGGAGGACGCTGGAGCTACTAGGGATGTGGGAGTTTTAGCTAGAAGCTTCAGAACGAGAACACTGATCATAACCTTCAGCCCCAGCAAAAAGAAGAAATCATCTCTCCATACGAATTCCACGCCTACTCGTCAGGTCTTCAAAACCGACCGTCTGACTAGGGGCGCTGACGAGTAGCCGCCCTGATGTTTCTACAGCTGTATGTCGAACATGCCGGATGTGGAAGAATACATCTCCGTCGCTTGGCCCCTAGTGGTGTCTAGGTTCTTTCAGTTTAGTTATTGTTGAAGCCATCAAAGGCTTCCTTCGGCCCGCTACTTGTGTCTTGCTCTTGACAATATACCAGGTAGACAAGTACAGCTTTACCCACTCGCTCCGAGCTTGTCAATGAGCCGACTGAAAATATCACCTGGTAGCCTTCACAAAGCAAGTTGCAAAGCTCGTCATGACTACGGCTCACGGCCAACTACTTGATGGTGCATGTTTCCACAACAACACTACACGTCTTGTACATCAGACAGTTAGCCAGCTTCTCTGTACCAAGAGACCTACATGTCTCGTCAAATATCCACTGAAGTAAATGGGTTAGGGTAGATGTGAACAATCTACACACTACGTATCTAAATGGATGCAGAAAGCTCGGGACATCTAGACTCCTCCAACTTTTGGGCTGAAGGAGCACTCACTATTCCCATTTTCAGAAGATATTTCACTCGGTGATAAAGCCAAGCTTGACTAGTCCTCACTTGAAGTTAAACCACCTACATGGGACCTTAAGAGGCTCAAGAGATTCCGTTCTGGGCTATCCCTCCCATACAACACGTCACAATGCTTGTAAGTCATAATGTAACGCCTTAAGAGACCCCTGTAGCCGACGAGCCATCCGCTATTCTTTCAAATATGCAAGTGTCTGGTCGTTGAATGTCACAGCCAAGAGTGGTAATATATACAATGGAAAGATATTTTCAGGTACCGTTCCCGATTGAAGCAGGCAGCAAAGCCCATCCACTCTCAAAATGTACGTATAAGCAGTTCTGTTGACAGAAAACGGTACCCTTGCCCCTGGTCATAGCAAAGACCTCTAGACGGCTAGTAGTTCGTGACATTGAAGTCATAGCGTAACCGCCTCTGGGTAGACACTTCGGAGTTCGGACTACATACATGAAGAGATCCGAATATCCCTGAGTATAGTAATCGGCAAGGTAGCACCAAAAGCCGATATCGCTTTTGTCTTCAGACGGAAGTAGCCCGGGAGTAGTAGTTGCCTGTGGTTGGATCGCGCCTGCCCACATCACCGACAATACGATGTCATGTCAGCCGACCCGCCGACCATCCGACAAGTCAGGGCAGGGAAGTAGCAATCGACCAATGCCATTCGAAACTCTAGGTCCGAATGCAAAGTCGTCCACACACCTTGTTCGTTCTTGCGCGTCAGCACCACTTGCGGGGCCCGAATAAATCCCCATTACTCCCCATCTGGTTCATTCCTCCTACTTTCTCCCGTTCCCTGTCTCATACATCTACACCGACTTACTTAGCAACTCAAAACTACCTACGTCCATCAAACACCGAGTCAAGAGAGATAAAGCGCCAGATTAAGTCCACCATCATCTTCTACCCCACCGCGATAAACCTACAGTCATCAAAATGCCTTCTTCCACCGACAACGTCCCCCAGCCGCAACAAACAATGGAGATGGTGACCCCACAGGACGCCATCATCTCCCAGCAACCTGTAAGTCAAATACTCCCCAACTCACGCACCCCCACCCGGAAAGCGTTGAATAATAAGACTAACCAAAAACCCCAACGTAACTCAGACAACGGAGCCACAGCCCGAGATGACGACCGAAGGAACATTGCGCGGCGGCTTCGTCGAGGAGTGCAACTGCTGCTGCTGCGGAGAGGAGTGCGTTTGCTGCTAGATATCTTACTGAGCCATGGGCACGGCGAGTTCGGCAGAGGTGAAGATGTGCGAAATGATTCCAAGAGCTCGACACAGACTCGAGAGGGACAGGCCGCTTGCTGAGATGAGGTTCTGCCTGAGTGCCTTCGGTAGTCAACCTGGTTCATGCGGTTGAATTGAATCAATCCCTTGTCATGACAAGTCAATGCTTGACCGCCTTACTCCCGCGACGTGATGTCTCATTTCTTGCTACAAGAAGATAATCGTGGAAAGGATGTATAACTTTGATCGGAGTGACCTCCTCTCATCGCGTCGACTTCACGCCGGCCCTACAGTTTGCCATTGCGAACGAGGTGTACACGTACTCTGATATTCTCGTTGAAGCCATCTGCTGTGATTATCAACCTGGCGTGGAAGCACCTCTCGACCACATATCTCGCGAGGCTCAAAACTCGACTTCGCTTTCACGAAAAGATCATATGTCAGTTTGATGAAGTTGAATTCTAGACGTCCTCTCGTCGTCTTGAAGATGACGTCCAAAGCAGGGGAGATATCTTGGCAGCTTGGCGAAAAAGCTTGGCCTGGCGCCATGAAGCTTGGCAACCTTGGCAGGCCCAAGCCAATGATGGGTCATCCGAAGATTGTTGGAGGGTGACCAAGGTGAGGAGGGGAAGCTGCAGTGAGGTGTTGCTCACTTTGTGTGTGTCCAACGATGCAGCGAACCAAGGAATTTCGTGGTTTCATCCAACCCAGATCTCCAAAGTACCAACCTAACCCAACCACACTGGAGCTTTGAAAAGGGGACGAGGCTTTCAGGGTAACCCTTCTCACTGTCCAACGATCCGAACCGTCTTGATAAAAGAGGCACTCGATAGTAATCTCCCCTCCCAAGCCCAGATGTCAATGATGCTACCTCTTAAGGTTTCTTGGCCGCGAAAACAGAGACAGCCACCCGCCGAAGGAAATGATTGTGATATCCGATGGGTACACAGACAACGGATCTGTAAAGCCCCGAGAGGAGGAGGGTCTGAAACTACCGACGACCGCAAACAGCGATCATACCTTCCAAAGAGAGATGATGTGCGACCACACTTAGTTGTTAGATAGCAAGACATCATCATCACCTCGTTACAGCATGTCGATATGGGGGATTGCAGTCACAGGTAGATTGAAGAGCAGCAACCCGCAACCTCAAGGTGTCATCCCGTCTGTGCCCTGGGCGTACTGCGTTGTACGTGATGGCGAGCCAAAGGACGGACGGGGAGTTCCCACACTTGAAGGTTGGGGTTCTGGACTCTCAATGAACTTGTCGATCCAAGCGTCAAACGCGGTATCGCGTCTATGACTGGCATTCTAGCGTGTTCCAGCGATGGCCGATAGTTTATTGTGAACCAGTTAAAGAAAAGAGAGACAAGATGAGGTTGGAAATGGAGTCGCTGGTCGGGACTCATTGGGTGACTGGTGGTGCTTGATGATGGATCGTGGAGGAAGTGGAAAGGAAGTGGAAATGCTCTCTTCCCGCCGCCAAGAGTCACAGGCGGACACAGGCGGTGCAGGTGGTTTGCCTCGCTTGAGCTCTACACGGACTGACCAATGAGAGGCAGACTTTATGCCAAGAGCTGCCAGGCCATCAGCTTCCAGCCAATCCATCACCAGCAAAGCAACATGGCGGCGCTTATTCCAGACCACATCGTTCCTCGGCTGCGCCAAACCTTCTCCACGACGGCGCTTTGCTCGACGACGACAGCTCCTTCGACGACCAAGTAGACATGGGTAGACGCAGGTCCAGATGAGGCGACCGGCCACTCGGCGCGCCTGGTGGTGCATGCCCTGTAACAATTGGCACGATGGGGACGAAATGACTGGAATCCGTTATATGACCAAAGACATGGCCTCTCTTCTGCCTGACTGGCCGCCCTCCTCCTCCTTCTTCCTCTTCTGCTTCAGGTTGTTGCTGTTGTCAAAGTGTGCGTGTGTGTGCGGTTTCGACAGTCTTTTCTTGTTACGGTTCTGCCTCAGCCACGGGATGGAGAGGGAACCCATTTTCCATTCGTTCTAATCTTTTTCATCCGAATTCTTCTGCCTACTCTCCCTTCGTTGATTCAGTCCGATCTCGAATCTTATTCAGACAGTATTGGGCAGGTCCTGTGAATAGGTAGTCACACTTCCTATTGTTCCATCTTTTTGGCCCACCCAACTTGTCCATCCTCAGAGACTCACGGCAAACTCACTCTTGTCTCACACCTCTGGGACAGAGAAAGTCTTTTGTCTTTTGGTCACGGGACAGGACTCCAACTTAATCCCTCCTTCGACAACTCGCTTGCTGGCCATCCGAGTCCCACGCGAGCTTCCCGGCGATTCGCGCTCCCTTTGATGAGTTAAACGACTTACCCAACACCACTTTATTCACGATGGCCGTCAACATGAACGGCCCGATGGCGCGTCCGGGTCCCTCATTTCACCCTACAGTCAACAACAGGAAGGAGGAATGGGAGGATTGGTCCGACGATGAGCCATTCACTCCGATTCAAGAGGAGGAGGGTGAGCTCACTCCCCTCACCCCGACCTTCAGCAGCCCTTACAGCACCAACAACAACTATACGACGAAACCATCAACACAACGCACGTCTTTCTCGACGGCTCGCCAGTCCATGCAGAGAATCAGGCGTGTGAAGTCACGTCAGAGGCAAAAGGCACAGAATGCCAAGGCCGGCATCAAGGTGATCACAGACATGACCAAGCTGAGGCAACAGCAATTACAACAACAGTTAGCCAACCAGGAGGCTCTGAACAAAGGAAAGGGGTTTGGCGGGAGTGGAAAGTTTGTGGACGCGGCTGCCCTGAACGCACTGGAAGGAATGGCTTCAGACGAATCTATCGGCACTTTTGCTTGGCTAAGGAAGAAGAGGAGCAGTCCAGCTTCAGCTACTCCGATAGAGAAGAGGATGGATAGGCTAGCGGTAGACACACCTACCTCGGCCGAGCTTTCACCCAGTGTTGGCGGTATCATGATCGGGTTCGCCATGCCATCAGATTCAAATGTCGTCATCAGCCCACAAACCGCCGTCGTTGATACACCGGTCGACTTCGACAAGTATTTCTCCCCGCCTCCCACGGCAAAACAGCCCGTCTCAGTCTGGTCACCAGACACTCCGGATACCGACTATACGATCAACTCGTACAGGACAGCGGGCCCCAGTGCTGGCACCGTGCCGGCTGTTCCTGCGGTTCCCAACAAATATAGAGATACCCGGGCGACGGAATTCTACCTCAGCGACAATGAAGATGATTTACTCACTCCAATGGGATATGGAAAACCGCGCCCGCCAAGGGTTACTACCACGGCCTACTTCAGCGACGAGGATGACGACATGGCCACTCCGGTCACTCTGTTTGAGGAGGATGGAAGTCCTTTGACGACGCGACAGAGGTCCATCATCAAAACAAAGAGCCCTGTGTCTGCGACATTAACCGCACGGTCACAACAAGGCTGGTGGGATCAGATTACGTCGCCATTCACTCAAAGCCCGGTAATGTCAAGGACCCCTGTTACCAGCATTCAAGAGGAGGATGACAAACAAGAGTGGTGGAAGACGGGCAACAATGGGTCTTTGTCTCCCAACAACAATGCCCTTGGTCAGGGGTCTTCGGCAAGTGCCGTGAAAGCAAATCGACCACCCATGATTGTTATTGAGGACGTCTCGCAAGTTGAAGCTTCTTCCTCTTCTTACAACCCTTTCGCGACATCATCAACGGCGACAGCATCCTCCTCATCAGCAGCAGCGATGCCAACAACAGCACCGATAGTTTCGCGGCCACAATCTCATGCCGAGAAGGCACGCATATTGATCGAGGAGAACGAATCGACTCCCGCAGAGTTGCCTCCTCCGTACTCACCCCCGAAGAAGAACCAAAATGTCCGGAATGCCCAGAACGCCGAGAACGTCCGATACCGAGCCGTATTTCCTCCCAACCATCCACTGAACTCCATGTACCCGCCTTCTCCGGGTCCAGTATCTCCAGGCCTGGCGCAGACAATGACCTCGCAAGGCGCGATCGATTTGCCCTACGTTCCTGCAAGGCCGCCTCCCGCTAGGCCTGCGCTTCATCACGGAGATTTCCCAAACAGGCCACTCGGCTCCTTCGTACCCGCTGCTCAAAGGCTGAAGGCCGAGGAAAAACGGCGCCGCAACGAGAAGGAGGACGCCGTGGCACGCAAGATCGGTGGAATATGGAGAGGACGTGGCTGTATCCCAGCAAATGGCTGTTTTGGTCGGCCCGGTCGGGAAGGCAGGAAGCGTAGGCGGTGGTGTTTGGCCTTGTTCGTTGTGACTCTCGGGTTGATAGCGCTCGCTGTGGCTCTCGGGGTTGTTCTGTCACGTCCCAAGCCTGGCAAGCCCGCCCCTTATTCGCCTTGGCTCAACCTCACGGACTTTCCGCCGATCCCTACCGGCATCTCCACGGTTATTGGCACCGATTCTGTTACCGATACCTCATGCGCTCAAGACCCGCGCTTCTGGAGTTGCGCACTGCCCAAAGACCAGACTGCCCAGGCGGAACCCTTTGCTGCCGATCAGCCCAGCTTCATTATCCAGATCCAGTTCGACAACAGCACACAACAAGCGTGGAATGTCACGGGCCAGGCAATCCCTACGCCTACTCCCACTACGGATGCCGAAGCCTCTGCTTCACCGTCCCAAACTGGGAGCAACAAAAGCTCCGTTACTAATGGTACGGAAGCAAACCAGACGAGGGGACAGCGCCCGCAATCGGGCGGCGAGCCGATGGGCTTCATCTCGGTTGTCAAGAGACTTTTGGGTCGTCAGATCCAGCAGGCCCCCAGCGCTGGGTTCATTCCGCGCCCATCCCCGCCCGAATTTCAAGATATGTACTTCTTGGGAAACACCACCGATGGCATCGTGTCCGCAGAGAAGGGTGGAGAGCCGACTCCGTTTTACATCAGCATCCTACGAACTCTCGATGACTCGGTTGGGCCCAACATGCTCGCCCGTCGCGACGCAGACGTCGATTCCACCCCCAATCGGCTTAACGAGCGGCAATCCAAGGGCGGCGTCGATCTTTCCTTCATCCCGCCTGTCCTGAATCCCGACGGAACCGGCGCCCCAGCCGTACTCATGCCCTTCCCAACCCAACAGCCTCTCCGCCTCTTCGACCGCGGCTTGCCGACCGAGCATTTCGGTTTCTACACCTACTACAACAAGAGCGTCTACCTCACCGGCGACGCCTCGTCAGACCGCGTCGGCGGCTCCACCGCCTCCGACTCCAAGTTCATCATCACCTGGCTCTCGGCGCGCTACAAGGTGGAAATCTGGACGCGGCAGGTCAACGCCACCCGTCTGCTGGGGTCGCAATCCAACGGCGGGGCTGCGAACAACAACAGCACGCGCCCTGGCACATTTCCGTACCCAGTCACAGTAACTCTGGATACCCACGGCGGGATCCCGGGAAGGAAGTTTGCGTTTAGTCGCGGGGTCGGTGCCGGCGGCAAGATCTTGATGAACGACACCAAGTTTATCCTGAACAACATGAACCAGACGGGTGATTGGGTTAACCCAGGCGCGACGTTTAATCCGAGCTTTGGCGGGATGGATGGAGGGACCGGAGGGTGTCAGTGCAGGTATACCAACTGGGTGAAGTTGAATGCAGGCGATGCTTGATCGCATAAGGGATATAGTAGAGGAATTTGGAGTTATAAATGCATATTCGGCGCAGGGATTTCAAAATTATTGCTTTCATGTTTCTATTTTCTCGGTCTTACTCGATTTTTCATCAGAGACTATGTGTCTATACCAGAAGCGTTGAACATAGATGTTCATATGGGAGGCAGGCAGATGGGAGGCAGGTTAATCCACTTAGGAAGAAGATACCATAGAATTTTTCAAGCAAATATTTACCAAATTAAAAAGCCCTGAGCGACGGAAGTGCATCCGGTAAATACAAGACTTTGATGAAAATTTCCAAGCCAGGAGGCAAAACGTACACTGGCAGACTTGATGTTGTGATGCAAGAGCTGGGGAAAGGGGGAAGGAGCGTTCACCCCTGGTCCTGGCAGCTGGCCAGTGGCCGTTGCCAGCTGCTAATGAGTGCCCTGGCTTTTCTTTCTCAACTAAACAACAACACCACTCACCCATCAAGGTACTCCATCGTCAACACTTCCTGCGGTTTGAAGTGGATGAACGCTTGCGGCCGGGAAGTGACCTTTTGCTGCGTCGGGTAACACTGGGCTCTTTATTGTGAACTTTCGACTTGAGGTTAGGTGAGCGCGGTCTAGCTCTCAAGTGAGCATCATCGTCGCTCCTCGGCCGGAAGCCCGATTTGGCAGGCGTCGCATGGTGGACACTCAACCACTGCCTACTCATTGAGTCTTTTAGAGGAAAAAAGACTCAGTAGAAATCAACATGAGGCAGCTACAACTCCTCCACGGTGGTGGACTACGAGCATTGACAGCAAGAGGAAGTTTGGGGATCAGTCGTGTTCGACAAGAGCGACCGCAGCAGCCATGGTGTATAAAGCGAGCATCTCCCCCCAGAGCCATGAGCACATCTCATGAGCCAACATCAACACCAACATCCACTCAAACATCAACACCAGAATCAAGATCAAACATGCATATCACCAAGGTTCAGAATGCGCCTGCGCCGCCGCGGCACAAGCAGGAACAGGAAAAACTGCTCGGACATGTCACGCAGTTCAAGCGCCAGAAAGAACTCCTGACCTTGGCCATCGAGACATCCTGCGACGACACGTGCGTTGCCCTCCTTCAGAGCTACGAGAGCACCGAGACCACCGAGAAACCCGTCATGGTGGCCCGCCTACTCTTCAACAAGAAAATCACGTCTGACCAGCGCCAGTTCGGAGGCGTCCACCCGGCCGTCGCCGTCGAGTGGCACCAGCGCCATCTCGCAACCCTGGTCGAGGAAGCCATCCGGTTTCTTCCCGAAGGCGACACCCGGGCCTACGCGTCTTACGCGCCTAGCAGACTGAAGTACAGAACCCCCGACCTCATCGCCGTCACCCGCGGCCCCGGCATGCCCACCAGCCTGGCCACCGGCATGGAAGTAGCCAAGGGTCTCGCGCTGGCGTGGGGCATCCCGATCGTGGGCGTCCACCACATGCAAGCACACGCTCTCACGCCACAGCTCGTCGAGGCTCTCGACCGCTCCGCTGCTCCCAGCATCGCATCATCCCCATGGGGACAACGCCAACAGGTCGATCCCGAACTGAAAGCAGCATCGGAAAAGCAGGAAGAGGCTCAGCGCCCCAACCTCGACTACCCCTATCTCAACCTGCTCGTCTCGGGCGGCCACACGCAACTGGTCTACTCTGCCTCCCTGACGTCGCATCTCATCCAGTGCACGACCGATAATATCGCGCTAGGCGACATGCTCGACAAAGCCGCGCGCAAGATCCTGCCCCCTTCGGTCTTGAACTCGGGCCAAAACGTCATGTACGCCGCCGCGCTGGAGCGCTTCGCCTTCCCCCGCTTCCCCACCGGCGCCGACGAGAGGGAGTACAACTTTAAATACACTCCCCCAGCCACGCGGGCCGCCGAGATCGAGCAGCACAACTCCCCCTACGGCTGGCACCTCTCGCCGCCTCTGTACGCCTCTAGGAAGATGGAGTACAACTTCACCGGACTCGGATCGCAAGCGCAGCGGATCGCCGACTCCCTGGACAGTTTTTCTTCGTATGAGAATCCCATGGACCAGGTTCTTTCGCGGGAGGACTCTCCCGAGTCCGGGTCCGACTTGGCCCCCTCACCCGACTCCTCCACCGCTCTCCTCTCGCCGGCCCTCAAGGAAGAAGACCAGATCGAGCAGCGCCGCTACCTGGCCCGCGCAGTCATGCAGCTGGCCTTTGAGCACCTCGCCTCGCGCATCATTATGGTCCTTCAGCAGCAGGCCAAGACGTCGGGCGAGCAGCAAAGGGTCAAGACGCTCGTGGTTTCGGGCGGCGTGGCGAGCAACCAGTTTCTGAGGCACGTCCTCCGTCGCGTGCTGGAGGTGCGCGGGTTCGGACACATCCGGATTATGGCTCCGCCTGTGAACCTGTGTACGGACAACGCGGCCATGATTGCGTGGACGGGGTCGGAGATGTGGAGGGCGGGTTGGGTGAGCAAGTTGGACATGTTGCCGATTAAGAAGTGGAGCATGAGTTCGACGGGCGAGCAGGGCGGGATCTTGGGGACGGAGGAGAACCCGTTTTATGTGAGGCGTTGAGAAGGAACATTTGCTGTATGCATGGGTGATGGGTGATGGGTGTTTTGGGGCGTTGGGACTTTTGCTTTTGTCTTGTGTAATAACAGTTCATCTGTATGATAGCGGCAGTCAGAAGCGTAGGGTGTATCATTATGTATAAGGATAATGGCTAGAAATGGGCCATCAAGCGTGCTTATTAGACTTGGTCAGGACCTTGATGTCCATCACCCTTCTTGTACAATAGTTTCACATACGTAAAAAGTAGGCATATGGCCTTGTTAAGCTGATTCATTCCAGTGTCGCGTTGTCTGTAAGAATCTAGAATGCTATGGGGACCCATTCGAGGCTCATATCGTTTCTTCATTATGTGTAGTATGCTGCTGGCCAAGTGCCCCTGCCTCACTAACATCCGTCCATTCAGTCCGGGTCAGTCAAGCCATATTCACTACTCTCCATCCGTCCCCTTCCTCTCTTAAACGCGGGTTGACACATCCTCGTTGAAGTCGCTCGTGACGTTGCTAAACTCGCCCTTCTCCAACTTGGTCTTCCAGAAAATGGGGTTGGTGTCGTTGAAGCCGTGCTTCTCCCATCCCGACTCCTTGACGTGGTACAAGTTGATGAAGCCACCACTGTAGGCATCACGATGTGTAGCGGCCAAAATGCTCCTGCTGCCCAGTTCGAGCGCCTCCTCCACCGTCAGGTCGTATCTGTACTCGGCATCCAAGACACCATAGGCAAAAGTTTGACCGGATCCGACACAGAACAGGTTACCCGCCAGCCTAGTGCCGTCCGAGTCGATGTAGTAGAGCGCGGGCCCTTCCTCCTTGGTGACGCCGGCGCACATGGTGCCCATGGACAGGCCCATGCCCTTGTACTGGTACACCAGGTTGGCCAGGATCTTGGAGGCGGCGGCCACACTGATGCGGCGCTTGTGCCGCAGCTCGTGAAGCCGGCACTGCATGCCCAGCCACGCCAGCCAGTACTGGCAGTCGGCCGCGCCGCCCGCCATGGTGCCCAGCAGGTCGCTGTTGATCTCGATTACCTTCTTGACTGTTTGCGAGGCGATCCAGTTGCCGGCGGTCGCGCGAGAGTCCGTCGCCACCACGATGCCGCCCTGGAACCGGAAGGCCAAGGTTGTAGTGCCGTGGGCGATCTTGATGGGGCACGAAGGGTTGGCGCGGTCGTCGGTTGCGGCGCGGAGCCAGGAGGAGGGCTGTTCCATGGGTTGTTAGCTTTATTATCACCATCGTCGTCGTCGTGACCCGTCATCGACGGGGTCTGGCTAGCTAGGATAGGGCAAACAGGAAGAGAGATGAGGCCGGCGGGGTACTGCGAGGGGTGCTGAGAGGAGGGGGGATAAGGCAAACAGAGAGAGAGACGAACATGAGCTACTGGAGGCATGGCGAACTTGAGAGACAAGGGAGGCTGGGTTTCGCAAAGGTCTTGCTGTTCCTCTTCCGAGAAGAGCTCATTCTGCTGGTAAGCCGGACGGCTGTACCTTGCGACAAGCGCATCCATGATGGTCGATTAAGTTGTTTGAATGGAGGAGGGTTCGATGTTCGGTGTGCGGTTCGGCGGTCCCCAAAGATGGTCGGGAAGCTATAGATTGTTGCGAGGGAGAGAGACGTTTGGCGGGGAGGACGACGGAAGTTGGACGACTGGTTGATATGATGGTGATGATGTTGACGTTGAATGGGTTGTCAGTGGAGGCGTTCGTTCACTGTTGTTAGCCTGGCAAGGTAGCAGCTACGGCGGCGTCAGCGACAGTGGGTAGCAAGTGGAAGGCGGGCAGTTTGGAGCTCCCTACACGCAGGTGCCCACCAACCAGGCAGCTCCCCACGCACGCGTTCATCAGCTTGGGCGGCCCTTGCTCAGCGTGTACTGCGGCTCCGCCAGCTGGCAGCACATGAGGTACCTTTGTACTGTCTTGGCATCGAATGCCATGTTTAATGGTACGGTATTGAACTTTATCAATTCATGAAGAGTGTGAATGATACTGGTAAGCTCGCGAGACAGATTTCATACCGATGAGACTGCAAGTTCGAAGATTTACTTATGGCCAAGAATCTTTGTTTACTACTATGCACATGATGTACAGTGGCGTTTCAATTACTCTCAGCCACATAACTAAACCCCCACTCCCAAACCAAGCCCTGGTCATAAGAATGCTTCCGCCATTTCTTGCGCCGCCGTGATATGGATAGGGGTATGAATGTTAGGATGAGCTGACGCGCAAGACAGGACCAGACGCGCTTTTCTTTCCTTTTGCCTTCTCCGTCCAACGCCGTGGAAATGCACCTGGCGCTCGAACGCCACCCTCAGGTCCTGCGAGCTGATTATCCGACCATATCGGGTTCACTTCTCCGCCTGAGGGCAAGGAGCAATATCCAAGGGCTCAAAGCGCAAATGTTGTTTTTCTCCCCTGTGCAAATTTTTGTCTTTCCCCAACACCAAAGCAAAGCCAAGTAAAAATTCGAAAAGCCTGCGGTATAAGCCTCCTCGACCCGTTACCGGAAATCCGAATCCGAGCCGAACCAAACCCATAGTCAGACACGAAGCAAGACACAACTCGGAAAGTGGTATTGACTGTTTGACGATCGATATGACGAACACCTAGTCCACTCCTCCCTGCGCCAGGCTCTCCCCCTGCCAACTCTGAACCGAGTGGCTTTTGAAAAAGAAAGGAGTAAAAGGAAAATAAAAAAGAACAAAAAACCAAGTACCATTAAAGTAACCCTATAACACCATGGCCAATGCATGCTTTCGCGTTGTTGTGATCAATGCAACCGGAAGGTCCCTCGAGACCTTCCGGGGTATATCTGCGGTTGTTGCCGCTTCGGAATAATGATGTAGGCAGGTCGTCGTCGTGGTTGTTGTTGCGGATCCACTTTTGCGCGCCATGCTCTGGCATCAGATGCGATGTTTGGATGGTAGCCCATCGAGCGGAATTGTTTTGTGTTATTGTTCTCCAAGTTGAAGAACTTCAGCCGAGTCGAAATCGTTGCGAGTTCAGGTTGTTCGCCGTGGCCTCCTTCTGGAAAATGGATTGGTTAATAAGAGTGGTCTAGCCAAGTGGTAGATTATCTCTTCCACCCAACGTTCCAGATAACGTGAACTATGTCCCGGGCCGTATTTACCGTATCAATGACCCGGCCTAAAAGGCCTTCACTGTTCGAGTTTTCGCCTTGCTCGTATGGCATGAACATGCCCGACTCGGTTCTCCTCATGCCAGCTGGTTCTTTCGAAAGACTGGCAGACGAAGTTGAACGACGGAGCCCGCCGAGCGAGCCTTCCGTGGATTTCGCAGAGGACCAGTTTGACGTCGGTTCGTCGTCTTCATCCTCCTCGTCATCGCTGTCAACAAAGAATCTGCCGGACTTCTTGGCCGGACGTAACGTCTCCTGAGATGAAGAAGGGGACAGTACTGTTCCCCTAAACACACCAGTGCTGTGCTTCATGGCCGATTCCGTTGGTTCGGGGGTGTCCTCCCGATACTTGAGGGTGGTGGAGGGCAGCATGGCAATTGTCCTGCTCTCTCCACCGCTGTGGCTGTGACTTTTTGTCTTTTTCAACACAGGTCTCAGCTTCTTCCCTTTGGTCCGCTTCATCATGATTGCGTCGTCATCCGAATCGCTGTTGTAGTTGATTTCGGGCTCGACGTCGTCGTCATCGTCATCCCCTTTGATTTCCACAGCAATGCACTGTGCTACCTGCTCGTTGAAGTGGATATGCTTCCGCTCACCGCTAGGAGATACGAGACCGGAAGACACGGCTGTCGGAAACAGACTGTTGTCGTTGCTGAGGCCGCGAGACGAGAATGGGAAGGTGACAAAATCGGTGTTGGCTCGGTCTAGACCAGGTCGTCGACCAGTCTTCTTGAGGCATCCTTTCTGTTGCGCTTGTACGGCTGCCGCCGCCTGTTTGACGAGTGAGGACGCGGACAGAGATCTCTGAAGCATGAGCTCCGACATGCTCCTCTTCTTCAGGATGGGCTTTTTTGCGAACGAGTTGGTCTTGGACATCCTTGCGCTGTTGTTGCTCGAGTTGTTAGAATGTATCGAAGGACCAGTCTGCAAGGGCCCGTATAGCCATGTCACATCGCAATCTTTCAGCCTGTGAATTGTCAGTTACCCAGAACGTGACGGGGGGGGAAACCAGCCGGTGAACATACCAGTTCAACGTTTCCGGAGAAACGGTGCCGAGGTTGTTCTTAGATTTCATCCATGTCCTCCAAGAAGCATTCTCTAGCCGAGCCGAGTTGGCATAATCTCCCCTTCTGGCAACAATGTGCTTCCAAGATGACCAAATGTCCTCCTCGCGCCAGTTGTGCGAGAGATAGTCCACATGTCTGGAAGGCTGTATCTTGATCGCTATGTCGTCCTCAGCCCTTTCATAAACAAGCTCCGGAGACTCGGGTCGCGAGGTGGGAGTAGACGTATCGTTTCCAGACGGCGAGGAAGTGTACGACTGATCCGTTCGCGGACTGGGTGGGGGTCCCGAATGCTCCACATGGTTGAAATAACCCACATCCTCCTCATAACGCGGCAGGCGGCCCGCAAAGCCTCGCCTCGAAATCGCGGCTTCTAGAACATCTTCGTCATCGCTGTCCGAGGTGAGAGAAGGGTTCGTGACAGGCGTAGAAGAATCTGACAGCTCGGATGATTCGAGGTGAATGCCGCGAGGGGAAGAAGGCGCCGAAGACGGGGCCGAGTGGTCGAAGGCCTTTGACGAGTGGTGATAGATGTCGCTGAGCCTCGACGTTGACGCCGACGTGTGGAAACCCGAGCGTTTTGTGTTGAACTTGGGCTGCGACTGAGATCGACGCAAGGGCGACCCGAAAAACGTATCGTCGTCAGACGTGAAGACGACGGCCATGGCTGAAAATTCTGAAAATCCTGGTGACCTGCAAGCCACCTTCTCAATCCTTCTCCAACGTGCGACCAGAAAAGTCCGTCATAAGTATCCCGAGGACAGGAGGTGAGGCGAAGCAATGTCGGGTTTCGGCGCAAGATTTGGGTTGTCGTCGCTTTGGTCTTTGGTCTCGTAGCGAGTCTCGCGAACAAAGAGGGCGAGTAGTGGGTGCAAGAATAGCGTCGTCAATCGAGATGGGACATGGGCATGTCGCGAAACGACGGGGCAAGGCTGGCACAGGTGACAGGCTGCTAAGGTAACGATGGACTAGCGGGGATCCAAGGGCAAGAAAAAAGACAAACAAGAGAAGCTCAAGCAGTGAGCGCACCGGGTTCGGGAAGGCCAGGAGGGGGAGGAGTTTGCGCAAGGGAGGTGGTGGACGGAGAGAGAGAAGTTCCTTTGAAAGGGTGTGCAGGTGTGTGGTGACCGGTCCACCGGAGTGTGAAGGGAAGTTGGGTTGTAGTTAAGTGAAAAGGCACTAAAAGGTAAGCGGGTGAGGGTATCAAATGCCCGTGGTCGTCCGTGGTAGGCAGGCCCTTGTCCGGCCGCCCCTGTCAACAGTGTACGGCAGAACCTGAGAACGTGGGATGGTTGGGTCGGGGGGCAGACAGTGGGAGGGGCTCGTCGCTGCTTGGTCGACGGGGGGCGTGTGTTGTTGTTTGGGGGTACCATTCACTAGAGGTATCTTCCAGCGAGCGGGCAAGTACACTTCACCTCAAGTCTGGCAACCAAGGTCGCGCTGAGGTTGCCAGAGCATGGGGGTTCCGCCGCCGACACTGTTAGTTCTGAATGGGGAAGGCATACACAACAGTCGGTACGTCGAGGGTGACAAGTCTGCTTTATACCATAGACGGCTTGTCATCAGGTCGTGCAAACGTACGCGACCGGTCGCACAATTCGGCCATACGATGATGACCAAGAGGATGGCAGCATGGCAGAGCTACAGGCTGTCGATGGGCACTCAACACCTGTTTTTGACGACGGGATGTTATACAGGCCGAGCTAGGTGCTTGACCTACCTTACTTTTACAGATGTCTGCCTCTGCAATGTGGGATGTGATCCGTACAGCAAATGAGCGCAGAGACAGGCAGCTACATCCTACATGGCATCTTTTGACATCCATTGGAGGTGGAAGGCGTCCAGAGTCTGGACGATCACTCCTCTCGACAACCGCAGACTTATGTGTGGGTCAGAGGTCACGATTCTTCTTGATCCTTTCTGGGTCTCGAGTTGGCGGTTGGCTCGTCCAGTGCTCAACATCTCGGGGCTAACCCGTACGGTGATTGTCCAAGGTTTGATCATACAGTTCGCAAACGGCCTGCTACTATACCTACAAGCTCATTTCCAGCCTCGTCTACCTATACTTTTCGAGACGTATGGAAGAGCATGAGGTGAGTGGCTGTTGTTGAGTGCTGGTCACCGTGGTGAATCAACCTCACCTTACGGTACTAAACAATCTGGGGAAAAGAGATGAAATTACAATTCCCAGCAAGTACCGGGGTACAGCGGCCAAAAAGCCTGCCAGAGTCGCTCGGGGATTCGCGATTGGGGGACAATGTCCAAATGGAGCAGGGATTCCAGGTTGAAAAACGAGCTAGGCAAGAAAAAAAAACCGTCCCCAATGCTGCTCTGTTCCGTGTGCTGCCGAACGTCGAGAGAAGAAAGACAACGGCAGCGGAGGCGGTCTGGGAGTGCCCGTGCATCCAAAGGAGCAAGCGTGCTCTCAAGAAGGGGCAAGGCGAGCCCGAAATATGATGAAGCAATTTCCGGTACCAGGTGGTTTGAGTGAGTTTCTTGGGACGGAAAATTCGTTGAAGCGCGGAAGCCCTGCCGCAAGGTGAGATGGCCTGGTGAGAAAGGCGCTTTGAAGTTTTCTGGGGGATAACGCGGGCACGGCGGACATTGACGAGGGAGATTTTTAGTGACTTTGGTGACTTTTGGGTGAGCCTCAGGGCCACCTGAGAATGACGGAGGCTTGCGGTTGGCCCGCTTCACCACGTTGAACCTGAAGTGTTCTGGATGGTCCGGCTGGAATGGAATGAAGCGGACAGGGGACAATTAAGGCACGCAAGGCCCGTGTGACCTTCTTCGGCTTCTCTGCTTGGTCAACGACTGTATTTCTTTTAGTCAAAAGACGTGAGTTTGTTGTCCGGCACCTGGCGTCCAAGTGTCCATGAAATGGGAATCCCAGGAATCCCAGCATTGGTTTCATGCTTTCATTTATTAACTCGGTGCTCGGTCCCCTAATTGCATTTCACCTGTGCGGCCTTCCATGCTTTGCTCGATTCAATCTCTTGGTCGGGTCGTCCGCGGGTTCTTGGATGCAACAGTGGAATTGGTGATGCCACCCTTCGTCAACTCTGTCAAGGCCCTTTGGTCACCTCTTTGCTCACCGGTCCCAAAGTTCCGGCCTACACCGGGAAGTGGAGGCTCCAGGTTGGTTGAACACATTGACTTTCAACGACGACAGCCCCGATCTCGAGTTATTCCGGAACGCCGTACCTTGCGACCCCCGCACCAGCACAGACGGGACGAAAATCGGGCGGATAAGTCGACATTTTCAAAGAGCGCCCCCGTGCCTGTAACTTGTGAAAAGCTTCTTCAAGTCCAGGCCATCACGTCGCGCGGCAACCCCCGCGCTTCGGACCGTCATGGGGGTGTACAGTGGTAGGTACTCGAAAAAGGTCGTTTTGGTCATCAGGACCATCCAGAAGGAAATTTCAATTTCAACCTTGGATGGCACTCGGCCGACTGACAGCGTCTCATTGGTCGCCCCTCGTCGCTACCTACTCACCCACCCCAGATGATGAAGTTCGATTCTTCAAGCACAGGGCAGATTCTCCACCTGTAATGTACCGGTACCTGGGAGTCTAGAAGGAAGGAACTACTGGACAGGTACCGTCCATGATCTTCCAGGGCCCACGGCGAGCCTGAGGGGAGCCAGGGGAACAGCCTCGCCCCCCGGCCTCGCTTGGACAAGTTCGACCTTTCCACTTCGACACTTCCTCTTCCGTCTGCAAATTCATCAGATTCCTTCCAGAAAACCGAGAACGACCAAGACCTCCAAGACGACATGCAATCAACTCGGCAATTCAGCATTTACACCATGGTCTGTCCCTTAAGGTTGGCACGTGATATGATGAACGAGCATGACACCTGCCGACGGAACGGCAATATTCAAGCATGCTCAAGCAACATCTACCTGCATTGCTCCGACTTCTCCCGCTGTCAAGAAAGGATCTCCCTCGGCCAGATGGCAGCGCTTGGATATGGATCATGGCTGCCATCAGTCATCATGGCTCCGCCCGGCGAACCCGTCAAACGTCAGCACCGTTTAATGCGCCCAGTGCCGTTGCCGAAAAAAAGAAGAGCAAAGAACCGCACGGCCCCTTTCTTTTGATCGGTAATTCTGTCCATGTTTCCCACGTTGCCCTGGCACGAGGGCTTATTTGTTCTCGAACCAGGCTTCTTCTACAGCATCATCGACAGCCGGCCCCGACATCTGAAAGGGGCTGACATGCATCAAGCCCTTTTCTCGCCATTCAAGATGCACATTTGGAAGTACATGCCCAATCCCCCGAGTCTGTTTTACCCCGCCTTTGACAACTGAAACCCGCCCCAAGTATATGAATGGAGATCTGGAGATGCTCGTGACCTGTTGGTTACTTGGTTGTACCGGCAGTCAGCAAGCAACAAGCAGCGCTCGCAACTCACGACAAGTGGTTCGCAGTGGTTTGGCACCTCTCGCCCCGGCAAAACCGGACAGCCCGTGAGCCCGCGCCCGTCAGACCAGCGCATGGGCTTGGGTTGCCAAAGGGGAAATCATGGTGTTGAGCCTTGGGGGATCCGTCGTCACGGGAGCAAATCTCTTGACCTGTTAAGGCGGTTACCCCGGACTTTGATCCCCAGAAACTCCACCCCCTCCATATTTCCACCATGCAGTGCCTGTACCACGGGGCGTTAAATTGCGGAATGTGTGGAGCAATCCCCCAGAGCTGGGCCCGGGAAACCAGATCAAACCGATCGGCTACATACACAGCCTTCCAAAATGGATTTGCATTGACTTTTGCTCTATGCTGTATTCGTCACCACTATCCATCAACATGTCCTCCGGGTGAGCGGGTTTGGTGATCCCCTCGGTTTTACGCAGTACCTACGCTCGCTATCGGCCAAAGGACGGAGGTAAAGACAAGACGGGGTGATGACGACGTCGGCGGCACTTTCTTGGTTCTTCATCAACCCAAGCTGGCTGACTGTAGTTGTCGGCATTACCTTTACATAACAGCAACTAGCATACGCGTTCAGATTGGCAGCCTCAGAAGATGTAAAGGAGACATCAAGTTGACAGCTCAAAGCTCGCTCATAAAGCTTCTCTAAAGCCTGCAGGCGCCAATCATACTGCGTCTTGAACACGCAAGCCTCATAGGAGCTGATTCTGCCTTATTTACATGTTTAGCGTGCTCCCATGCCATAAGCAGCTGTTTAAACATCGAGGGGTTTGAGCCGCTAGGTGCCCCTTTATTACAGTTTACTTGCCAATCAGCAGCCCGCTACAGCTTCATTTTCTACCTAAGATTGAGGTATCACAATCACGAAGAGCTTACCAGGATTGAAATATTACAAGGCACCCATCTCTGCGGGCTCATTGCGTGCTTACCGAGTTGCTCTTGATTCCAGATCTTTACCCACAAGCACTGCTGTGCGTTGTCCTTGGCGAGGAGAAAGGAGGGGCAGGTTGCAGCCGCGATGCATTGTCTGGATGACAATCTGTAAGTCAATCCAAATCTACGATAGACATTGTGAGCTCTCACTTTCTATGCAACCGTCAATGAACTTCGAGGCGAGAACAAATGCCCGGAAGCGAGGAATTGAGGATCGTTTTCGGTATGAAGACCAGACCCTTTACCGTGAAGGGTATCCATGTCCTCAGGTCAGGAACGGCATGGCTTCGCAAGAGACACAGGAGCACATACATATCGACTACGGAAGCGCACTTGCTACTCCCCTACGGCAAGTATCACCCGTTCACTCATGTTGTTACACAAGAAAGTAACATGAATCCTACGCAGTACACGTATAAATCAACAAAGCAAATTCCGGTAGGTGAACCCCTCCTGTTCCAACTGGAAAGCCCCAAGTGGAGTTGAGATAGTCCCAGATCAACGGCCACTGAGGGCTGGAATGAAGGGCAGAGAATGGCGATCCAAAGCTTCTGCTGCTAATTTTATACTATGTAGGGATTGCTGTTACCGATCAATGACCAAACAAAGCGGCAGAGTAACCCGATGTCGTCAGAGGGTAAATCGAAATCTCGAATCCCAAGACCACAGCGGCCGGATCTGGCAATGATACATATCTCTACGTTTACTTCAAACTTACAAGGGTTCAATGAGAATCCGAATCACCGTTAAGCATCTGGAGTAGACGAACAGACGGTCACTGGCAAGTCGGCTCATAGCTCGGACGAACTGAGCCGATCCGATGGTCGAACGGACATGGGATGACAGCACGGGGACCCGGCAAGTCGGGACCTCTGACGACATCACCCCATTTACCGTGCTTGTTTGGGGGCCTGCGTAGCTCTACGGTATCTAATTCAACAATGATCCGAGGTAACGGGTGAGGTTTCAAAGCCTTGAGGTTCTTTGGATTAGTTGTACGTCCGCGATGACCATATCGTTCGGAATCTCCATGACTGTCGTCATCGACCGCACTTCTTATCGTCTGTGCAGCTTTGACGTACCGGTGAGACTCTATTCAAGAGAGGTTGAGGCGCTCGTCTTGCTTTGATTGGATTGCACAAGAACTGCGGCTCTTACTATTATCTAGATACCTGTAGTGAGTATCTTTCTCGCGTCCTACAAGCTACGGGTTTACTGCACAGTGAAACTGATAAGGTGTAGTGCAATGATATACTTCCATCTCTGCCATCTATACAGGAACACCTCGCCATCGGAAAAAGGAATCCGGCGCTCACCTAGCCGGTGAATCACTCCTTATCTAGAAACTTCAATCCAGGGCATTGGAGCACTTCCGGCAGACTTGACTTATGGTCATCGTTCGAGTGTTGACTTCTTGCACTCAGTTACTCACGGTCTATAGCGATTGGATGCCGGTGATTGGCCAATCATCCTCCCACATTTAGAGATGCTTAGGTCCGATAAGACTTTATGAACGCGACATCTACCCAGAGCCGTTCATTGTTCCCATCCCGGAAGAGGACTTGATGACCACCAGCGGGACGGAAGCGGGACACTGGGAAGCGAGGGAACATTGACAGATGAGATCGGAAAGGGTACCGGGAAGGGGTAAGGGTACTGGACCCCTTGTTCCCTTATCAGTTCCTTTGTTGTCCTTCTGGAACGTTGTCAAGCAACGGGGGAACCAGTGTCTCAGATTTTCATTTTTATCTTGCCTTATGTTGCCTTGCCTTACCGTTCGTTCCCCCGCCCCGGTCAACAACGTCTTACCGGTCTTTCGAGACATTCACAGCGAGTTCGAGAGCTCCCGTCCGTCCCTTATCGCCGCACTCGGGTCACCCTGTCACCAAGTCGGTATTCCGTTGCATCCAACGTTCCCTAATTCCTTGTCAGTACATACCTACATGGTCCTTTTTCTATCATTGCATACAATGTGATATGTGATACTTCTTCTCCGTACCCTCCACGAACTATTGTACTGTACACCGTTCAGAAGCTGGTGTGTGTAGGTACACTATCAGATAACTGGCTTCAACGAGCACAAAGACATGCGGGTATGCGAACTCGGTCCGCGGATGTGTTCATCCTTGGGTATACCACCACACCCTGCCATCAACCACGATGTGCCTGCCTCATCGACCGTTGGCTGCATTTCCAGGGAGTCTCGTTGCATCGGTTCCTACCCTCCTATACTGTCCTGGGCTGAATGTTATTCAAGTCGAATGTCACATCCTAAGGAGAGGGAGATTCTCTCCGGGCCTATCACACAATTCGTGTAGTTAGCAACTCCCCCTCCTCTTTCCTTGACTTCCAGTTTCACTCGCGCACATATCCTCTTATAGTCTTCTTTTCGGATTCCTATTGGTCGGTAATAGTTGGGGGGCAGCATATCCTTCTACGATTGTCGCAAGGATTTATGAGCATCATAGGTCTTGAAAACAACCTGTTGGTAAGCGGGAAGGGTTCGCGATGAGGTCGGATGGGAAACTACCGAACGTTGGTCGTTGCAAGCACTCATTGACCAAGAACGTGCCACAAAGAATACCGTCTTCTTCAACTGGACAAAACAACCAGCTCGCCAGTCTCAGACATTTGGACGTTGAAGAGCTATAGCTTCCGTGTAACCCATGATTCGAGAACCGTTCGTGACCCCACGCACCGCACACCCTTCTTGGTGCCAGAACTAGTATGTAATTCATCAAACCTAAGCAGTCAATTCCGCGGCAAGACATTGACCTTTACCGGTAATGCATATCGACAAATTCATCAATTCCCATCACACCAACACAACATGGAATTTCCGACGTCTCACGAAACACAATAACACCATCACTGACAAGAGAAACAACCTCACTGAACGGCACCTGCGCACACGCCGAGGGAGTGTACTATACATGCCGCGAGATACCAATGTGTAAGTAGAGTAGCACCGGCGGAAACGCCATGCGTTGACCGAGACATGCAAGCTATCTAAATCTCTCCAACCACCACCCGCTTCATCTACATAGGTGTCCGTCCATCTATCAATCTAGCTATCTACAGTACCAAGAAAGCTCGAACCTTTTCACCCATAACACCGAACGATGGCCCCCCTCATGAATAAATTAATCCCCTATCCGATCAAGATTTCCTCACTCTAGCTTGAAGTGCGAACCCTCGGGCCGATGCGCACAGGAACACGAAAACCAGCTTGACGCCATTCGAGGGATACTTAGTTCAACGGCACACGGGCTCACCCGCCGGTCCAGACGGATGTTGAATCCGCTTGGTGTAAGAGTTGTCATACAAGTACATCATCACATTGAATTGGGTGAGCGTTCATAACACTTTTCGTACTGTAGAAGCAGTCAGGTTATCAATCTCTAGCTCGGAAGTAGCGATCCAGGACGCAATGTCCGGACAAGAACGTTGTCGAAGAAACAACGGAACTACCATCCTGTCATCCAAGCATCACTTTCCAATTCACATCACTATTGGCCAATGCTTGCCCGGTTCATCTGCACCTGCCAACTCTTTTTTCAGTGGGAAGAAAGATCGGCAAGCAGAGTTTCACAGGAAACCAAACCTCGCGGGCTTTTCGGAAAGAAGGTGCAAACGACAAGGCAAGGAGGCTCCTCCGGCTGTGCATTAGTGGAAGTTTAGTGTCCGGCAGTAGGCTTCAGGTCAATGTAACTCTGAATTGGTTCGCTCCTTCCCTAGCTTTCCCTTATCGACATCATCACATCCTCCACCCACTCAACAAGAAGAGGAAGCTACAACCGACACGGGAAAAAAAAAAAAAAAATCTTTTGCAGCCCAGCCTCCTCGCTCCTTCGTTGTCTAAGCACTCATGAAACAGGCCGATACTGCATTGACATGGGTAAAAGCTTCAAGTACCGGAATGGATGGAAACTAGGGAAGGGGAGCGCAGACCGCCAAGCGACGCCGTTCGACTTCGTGGCATGGCCAAACAGGTTCAACTCGGAGATAAACAAGGGTAGTAATGGTCTAATGGGAAACCAAATCCCCCAAAGAACATGCAGATATGCAGAAGAAGGTAAAAGAAGACGAGAGGAAGGATTTAAAAATGGAAATCTGGGTGTCTCACCGTTACCGGAGAGGTTGACCGACTGATAGAGACCAAAGGCTAGTGAGATACCGACCGATGACGACTTCGACAACTGACAAGGGGAACTTGACGAAACGAGTCGTGAACAGGCAACTGGGGCTGTCTACACATAACCATGACGGAAAGAATAAGACAAGAAAGGAAGCAAGGATTCCAAGACCTGTACCTGCCTATCGTTCATCCACCTTCCTTCCCTCCACATCCCATTTGTCAAGTTCATCGAAGGAAAGCTGAGGTGGAGATAGCACTAGCGGTGGTTCTTTTCATTCAAAGCACACACCCAAGAGTGTGCCCATCGATCACATCATCACCATCACATTCAGCAGCCGGGCTTTTTCTAACGAGACGGAGTTGGATTGGAGAGACTACCAGATGAATCGAAACAAGACGAATGGAGCGGCAAGACAGCGGGATGAGCCGTTGGATCCATTCCACTAGCTACATGTCTTCGTTTGAATTCTCTGCCCACTCAGAAGGTAGTAGTAGCGTCAAAGGATATCTTTCATTGCTCTTGTGCCTTGCGGTTAGTCACGAATGGTACCCCCTCCAGTGACAACAGCTGGTTATAGGTGACGAGAAATCTTCTGGTCTTTCAAGTGACTCACTCGCGCCTCCTGATATTGCACCTTTCCCTAGCTACCTCAAAGCGCAACCGTGAGTTAGATAGATACGAATCAGGTTGACATAAAAAGTCCCAAGATCGCCGATGAACAAGACCTCTCCCAATCCGTCCCGGCAATATCCGAGCAACCCATCCATCCTCTTCCAATTTGCACTTGACAAGAGTGAACGATGAATACCATGAATCACCAAGTGCATAGAGCATCCGTCCTAGTAACCTCCTTGCCAGTATCTACCTCCAGCCAGCCAGCCATCCAGCAACCATATTCCTACATTAAATCCCTCTTCGCAAAAGCCACCTCCCTCGGAATCCTAAAGCTAGCGCAAAACATCCTCTTGGCCGGCGCCACATCCCTCACATCATGAACCGCCACCTCGCCCTCCACATCCGGATTACCCGGCTTAACAGGAAAGCCCAGATACTTGGTGATCCTTTCACAAATATCGTTGAGGGGCGTCTCGTCGTCGGCCTTGAAAGAGAAGCAGTGGACGTGCACGAGGGGCAGTTTGCGACCGCTCTCGGCAGAGAAAAGGTCCTCGTGGCCGGCGTACACGCCGCGGTAGCAACCCAAAAACTCGATGGCGGTGGCGGGCAGGTTCATGACGAAGTGCGAGATGGTGGGCGGGATGTTGACGCGCTTGGGCTCGGGCTTGGGCGCCTTCTTGGCGCGCGAGGGCGGTTTGGGGGCGATCAGGACGTGCTCGCCGTTCTTGTGGGCTTCGAGGACGGAGTCGGCGGCGTGGTGGATGAAGGTCCGGCCGTCTTGGCAGAAGGGGCGGACGTATTGGGAGACCTGTGTGCTAAGTTAGATAAGATATTAATCTGAAGTCTATGGGTATATAGCTCATACCTTGTTCCTGTTGATAGCCACCTGCATATACTTGTTGCTCTCGGGGTTCATGTCGTTGGCCCAGACAAAGACGCCCTTCTTGCCAGCCGGGACCGCAAAGGGGCCAATGCCAGCCATGACATCGCACACGACCTCGCCGGGCTCGAACATGTTGATGAGCCTGCGGTGCTCAGCCTCCAGCTTGCTGTTCCAGTACACCTTTGAGTAATCAAACTCGAAAGAGCAGGCGTTCTCGGTAACCTGGACCTGCATGTCGTCGGGACCAGCCAAAACCTCGTACTGGAAGGTTCTGAACTCGGATTCGGCTCCGACATTGTCGACCTTGTTGATGACGGTTCGGATGTTGGTGGTCTTGTCCAAGATTACCTCGGCGATCACCTTCTTGTAGGGGATATAACGCTCCCGTAGGTTCATGTGAGCTGAATTTGTGTTAGAACTAGCTGAGAAAACGGCAGGCCAGTGTCCACTCTCACTTACCGACATGACCGGCGGTGTTGAAGCCAGAGGGAATATCGTCATGAAGTTCCTCCGGGAGAATAGAGGTGATAATATCATCTGCAGGCAACCGTTAATAAAGCGATACTGGCATCAGTGGGGGGTTTGATGCAGGTTTCATACGATATGTCCAGTAGTCATAGTTAAGCTGGAGCTCATAAGGAATAACAGACAACTCCGTCTTCTGAACACCTTCCTTGAGAGCAGCTCCCCATGTCTCTGGTTCTGGAAAAGGAAGACAAAGAATTAGTCTTCGACTATGTCTCTATTGGCAATGATTTTCTAACCTGGTGCCTTGACGCTGGGGCTAAGAAGCAGACACTTCTTTCCTTGGTCGGCGAGGGTCTTGTCTGGGTGGTTCACAATAGGGGACAGTCTGTCCTGGCGCAGGAGCTCCTTGCTGTGCTCAAGCTCTTTTCTGTACTTGGATATAAGACGGTTGTCGTTCACGGCGGCGGCAGCCAAGTTGACAGTCTTTGTGAACAGAGCCCGGTTGAGGGCGCCAGCGCCTGAACGAACTACGGGTGGGCTGAAAATGGCCATGTCTTGAGTTTTCCCTTCCCCACTCCCCTGATTTTCCTTTTCTGATTGAGACATGGTTAGTGAAACTGGTTTAGACAACTCGATACACTACTGTGTCCAGCGGATTGGTGGAGTGTCCTGTTTCTTTGGAAGCTCAACTTACCTTTCGTAAAATACAAATTGGGCGAATGAAGTGAAACTTTGTTACGCGGCAACCGCAAGGCTAAACCACAGTAAACAGAGCGCCCCACCAAGGTGTGGCTGAATTATCTTATCTCTGTCCTTTAGGACAAGGCTGTATCGTAGCGGAACGTCATGAGTGGCTGATACAGGCACATGTCCTGAGCCGACCACTTCAGTCCTGTCCTTTTGGTATTGACCATTGTATCTCTTTACATATCACATTCTAATACTATCTCTTGTGATGTCAGCCAGTCCGAGTCGCGAACCATTTTCAGGTGATTAAAATCCTTCTCGCAGTTCACTCTTGTCCCCGGCTCAATCATGTCTATCTTCACCCGAGTAGCAGACATCCTTTTTCAGTTAAAGAAACTTCCAATGCACCAAATAGAATAATGATGAACAGATGAATATTCCCCGCTCGCATGCTTGCAGAGTCGTAAGTCTATAATCCTCATGTGTTAACCGCCAGTTGAATCCAACCACTGCGTCACTCGATCAACTCGATCGCATTCGGGTTCCAGCCACTGACCACTTGGCACCGCTCGGTTCTACCTTCCCCAGCGCATTTGTGCGCCGGCATACTTCAAAAGGCCCCGATAGAAGACCTGATAATTGACCCCCTCGTTGTCTTGGACATGAGAGATCTCGGTCAAGCGGACTTGCCATGGAGGATAGCCAACCAGTTCGACACGGGGACCAAACAACAGAAGGAGGTCCGGTTCGCCCATGACACTCTCGCTCAACTCCGCATCGACTAGTTCGGTTGTGATATCCGAAGTCGAGATCTTGCCCCGCTGGGACATATCGGCAAGGGTTTTGGTAAGATCGACAATCGAATCGCGGCCGTCCTCAGCTGACAGAATCATGACTGAGAGGTGCTTGAGGCCCTCATTCTCGATACGGCTTGCGGCAAGAGTTGGGGCCGTCTCGATCGAGGGGCAGTGAGGTGCTCTAATACCAATGCCGGGAGTGTTCGGTCCGAAGTATGCAGCGAGCTTTTGTGTCATGGATCTGTGAACGCGAGGAAGATAACCCTTCAATGTTCCTGTTTGGTGGGAATGTCAGTAGTCTTTTCTTTCTTAGTCCTGGAGTTGGAGTAAAGCCCCGTGTTGGAGGATCCACGTACCGGTCTTCTCATAAATGGATAGTTGGGGAATACGGGCACTTGCGCACCAAGCAGCAATATCCGAAGCTTCCTCGATCAGCTTGGCCAAGCCGGTACCGCCTCTAGCGTCCTCGTCCAAGGTCAAGATAACACTTAGGTGGTTTGGTAGCCTTCGAAGGTCCTTGACATCGTTGTAAATCAGATCGGGCGCCCGGTGGTGGTGGTGATAGACGGAAGACACTTTGTTGACCACTTGGTGGTATGCTTGGCGGATTCGGATGTAGAGCGAGAACAGGGCATGTATGATGGTAAAGACCAGCAGGTGCCAGTGCCTCTTTAGAAAGCGCCGTACTCCCAGCCTCTGTTGCCCTTCCATTGCTCGTTTGTTGGCTTGCTCCGAGGGGTGCAAAGGGGGCGAAGGCAGATAGGGCTATCCAAAAGGTTAGTAGTCAACTCTCTTAAGACATGACGCATCAGGAGCAGTCGTACCTTGAGCAGCCTAATCCTCTCTTCGGCGGTAAGCATTTTGTGGCCGAGCTTCTCATCGCGCCGGTAGGCCTCGATATCCCGTGGTTTGAACATGTTGACGTGGAGGCTGTCGCGCAGCGGTCGTCCCAATGGGTCTTGTTACACCTCGGTCGGACGACTTTGCAATTTGTGCGATATGACGGGATGAATGTTTGGACAACGACGGGTCTCGGGATAACCGCAGGATACACGGCCGACACGGAAAGGGAACGTTGAAGACGATGATGAGTGCGGTACAGAGTCTATCCGCCGTTGAAGGTCAAGTTGCGCATAAAACGAGGGAACAGAAGGAGAGGCCGACGAGAAAAGAATGGAGCCAGTTGGAAGTTCTAAAGATAAGTGCAGGCCGCTGATGGTTCCATAAACTGCTGATTGCTTGCAGCTATCATACCCACGCAGTTGGCTACCGTAGCACCGTAGTCAGTAGCGGGAAATCATCCCAAGACCACCACTGGGCAGCTTCCCTCGGAACGGCCACGAGATCCCTGTCTGATGTCAGATTATTTCGGGAAAGAACATCTGAAAGTTCCCCTCTGTTCCCCACCAAAAACCTGTCCTTACGACTTGCAACTGTGGCTGAAGAAAGCGCAGGGACCAGGCTGAAGTTGGGCCAAAATTAAGTGGGGCATACGCGAGGGTGGTGGGTTCAATTCCCCAACCTGTGCCCGCAGAGGTACCCGCGACAGGGGAATGACATCCTCACGACCCTCTGGAACTCCCCCGGACAGCCCCTGGCCTGACGGTGACCACCCAACCTTGGTTCCACGCCGTACACACCTTCAACTCCGCGGTATGGGTTGATACGACAACAGCTCAGCAGCATCGCGGAATGCATCTACGACTACACCGACAACCATTTCAACTTCGATAACTTCGACTCTCGAGAATCGCAACGTCTCCCACCCTAAAACCAAACCCAACTTGATGCGCTCTCTCGGTCTGCCTGCCAGGTGAAACACGCCGCCATGGAACGCGGCGGACCCGGCAGCACGAGGTCCCCCGGCCCCGGGCTCTTCCCCAAGGGCCCCAGCTTCACCATCGACGACTTCTCCAGCAAAGACTTTATCGTTCGCGACTTTGTCGACTCCCTCGCCGACACCGCCTTCCCCGCAAACCGCCGCTCCGGCCCCACGAGCGCGAGCACCCCCTTTGACCCCAAGCCCCTCATCCGGACCTTCGAGAATGCGCTGTCGCAGTTGGGTGCTCTGAGCGAGGAGTTGCAAGAGAAGGAATCAGAGCTCTTATCCCAGGTTCGGCGAGCAGAGATTCAACATGACCAGACTCTCGATACCCTTGGTCGGAAGCTAGACCAGTCAATGGCCCAGTTCGAGGCCCTCGACTTGACCCTCAACAACCCCAGCGCAAACAGCGGCTCTATGAACGGACACGCCCGACCTGATGGCGGAGGAAACATTGCCGTTCAGATTGGAGAGAAACTGGAGGAGCTGGATAGGAAACGGAGGAAGGCGCAGGACGCTAACTTCCTGATTCAGTGCTGGACAGAGGTTTCCGAGACAGGCCAACTCACCTCGCTCGAGGAGATTCAGAGACAGGGCGGTGCCGAGAACAAGGTTCGCTGCGCCGTCATTGCTCGCCAGCTTATGCGCATCAGTCAGAGACTAGACCCTCTGTCGTGGGCGACAGGTGGCTTCCGTGCCAATGGCATCACCAACGGCGTTACTGGTGCGACCCGGAAGCACAACACCAGGGAGGCTCTCGAGAAGTTCTGCGAGCATCTTGAGCAAGACCTTCTGAAGCAGTTCAACAACAGTTACCGACGACAAAACTTCGACGACATGATGGAATGCGCAAAGGTCCTCTACGATTTCCACGGCGGTGCCAGCGTCATCGCCGCCTTCGTGAACCAGCACCAGTTCTTTATCGACCGAGACCAGCTCATCACCGACGAGGTCACGACAGATGGCGAGATGTGGGAGCAACTGGCTGATCCTGATTCCGACCCACCAGGTGTTGAGCCCAGTCTGCAATCCCTTGTTGATGAGGTCAAAATCGTGATGCAGGAGGAATCTTTTATCATTAAGCGTGCCTTCCCATACTACGAGACAGTCCTCATCAAGTTTATACAGCGTGTCTTCCAGCAGTCTATTCAGCAACGACTGGAAATGCTACTGGACAAAGCGACAACAATCTCCTCACTGGCCTATTTGCGCTCCTTACATGCGTCGAGATCCTACATTGGTGCCCTGGTGGAAGATCTCAAAACCCACGGTCTTACAGAGCACCCAGAACCATGCTCTGCGCAAATATCACAAACGCTTGATCAGCAACTAGAGGAGTTATTCGTCCCATATCTACTTGGAAACTCATATATCGACAGGGAAAGGAAGAGTCTGGAGGAATTGTACAACTCGTTGCTCTTCAAGTTCACCTTGTATCACTCACGCAGGAAGAAGGCCCCTTCGGGCTTCATGGCCGCCATTGCCCAACAGGGCACACAGCTTTTGGCAACTGCTAAAGACGCATATATGGAGCGTCTCGATTCGTCGGACCTTACGCCCACTCAGAAACGTATGATGTTGAGGGTTGCCGGTCTACAAGACAACAGCAGCAACAAGAACGAGATCGAAGTCTCAGAGGAACACGGCCGCCTGAGCGTACAAAACGCCAAGCGCATGATCGTCTGGCTGGCCGAAAGCGTGCGCAGAACGCTCGAGATGGGTTCGGGAAGCGAAACCCCCAAGGACATCAACGTCTTGCTCAACCTTCTCCTCACCAGCATGGGCCAAGTCTACGTTGAGACCGCCCTTGACGCCGCCCTGGACACAGCCACGTCGCAGGAGAACATCAAGACGGAACCCGATCTTTCCTACCTCCCCCACATCAAACCGGCCGTCACCATCACGAACCTCATGTCGCGCTTCATCACCACGGTGCTGATCCGGCTTGCCGAGTCCAACACGGCTCTGCGCCGCAGCATGGAGGCCCAAGCCAAGCAAGCCATCGAGGCCACGGAGCGGAAGACCAACGCCGTCCTCAAGAGCACCATGGATGTGGCCGTCAACTGGGTCGCCAAGATCCTGGCGGGCCAGAAGAAGACGGACTACCGGCCTCGCGACAACGACCTCGAAGGCTTCGTCGATCTGCAGACGCCCACCTGCCAGGCCATCTGCACATTCTTGGCCTCCAAGGTGGCGGCGCAGGCCGCGCTGGCTATCGACGGTCACAACCTCGAGCTGTTCAGCTCCGAGCTCGCCTTGGCCGTCCACTCGCTCTTGTTTGAGCACTTCAAGAAGTTCTCGGTCAACGCCACCGGTGGCTTGATGGTGACTAAGGATATCGCCAAGTACGTGTCGACCATGAAGGAGTGGCCGTTGACCAAGGAGGTGCAGGCGATTGTCGAGCTGCTTACCGAGGTCGGGTACCTGTTCATCATTGGGCCCGAGGCCCTTCGCGAGCGTTCCAAGTTCTTGGCTTCGGGCAGTGGTGGTGCTGGAGGAGGAGGTGGTGGTGGTGCGACTGGAGGTGCGGCGGGCGGTGGCGGATCGGGCAAGAAGTTGCAAAAGGCGGATTTCAAGGCCTTTGTGCAGAAGAGAGAGGATGCCGCTACTCCGGGTATCCAAGGTGTGCTGGCTGGGCTGTGAGAGGTATGGTCTGCTCGATGTAATGAAAGAAGATATAGCAAGATTTGTAGGGGGAAGTAGTTTAGCGGGGCAGTTATCTGGACTGAAGCTTAAGCGATATCTATTATATAGTAATTTGTCAACCAAATATTCGGTCTTCAAGCACCTCTTTTTTGTGCGTGCCATGATTCCGAGTCTACTAATGGTCGTTGTGTCTTCGGTCACGATGAACTGGCATTGCGAATATGATCACCATCTCAGTCACCCATAGAAAGCAGGAGGAAGTTTATTGTATTCCTTTACATATATTTCATCGTCGAGGCCTTGGGGACTTTCATCATCAACAGCAATCTTACCATCTCAACCATCCACTCCTTTCCCCTCCTCCATAGCAAAAACCACACCTAAACCCCAATTACTCACTGACACACTCATCCACCCATGCATTATACCTCCCCAGAATCCCCCTTACACATTCACATTGCCATCCCCACCATGCTTTCGTTCTCGGCCTCTCCCTCAACAACAAGCGGGACAACAACAGTCAAAATCCCATCCTCCAACCTCGCCTTGATTTGCTCGTGGTGCACTCCCATGTGCTGCTGCTGCTGCTGCTGCTGCTCTCCGGGTTTAGATGACGGCGAAGATGAGGGTGTAGACACAGGTGTATAAGTAATGAAGTTGACCTGCTTGGAGAACCTTCCGATGGGGATTCTTTCCGTTGTAGTCGGGGACTGGGATTGGGACTGGTTGTTATTGCTGTCAGTGTCTGCGCTGTTATCACCATCACCATCACCATCCCCTTCCTTGCCCTCCCTATTCCCTCCAAGCAGAACAGAGCCCGAGCCTGAATCTACCCCGGGTCTTGACTCCCGTTCATACGCCAACCACAACTCCAACTCCGCGTCGAAGTTAGCTTCCGACTCCCGATATGAAGTTGGATTCAAACTACCTCTACCATCTGTCTCGCTCTCAGATCCGGAAGAAGAAGAGGAGGAAGAAGCAGAAGAATCCGACTCCGAATTAGGATAAACACTCCGATACAAAACCCCACTGAGCGTCAATACATTCGCATTAGAGTCGTAGGCGACGCTGATGTCTCTCCGCTTGGCGCCGGGAATGGTGAGTTGGATGATGAAGGATGTGGGGGAGGACTGGAAGATGTTGAGGAGTGGGTTGATGGTGGGAATTTGTTCGTCGTCTGACTGTGGCTGGATAGTCGGAGTGGTTGGGGTAGAGGTGTGGGCTGTGATGGTGTTGGTGGTGTCGGTAAAGGACTGGCAATGATGACAATGAGGACAATCGTGCCACTCGTCGTTATCAGAGTCGTTGTCGTTGTCGTTCTTGCTGTTGCCGTTCTTGCTGTTGCCGTTCTTGCTGTTGTTGTTTGTGTTGTCGGTCTCACTGCCGTTTTTTTTGTCTTCGTTATTCTCATTGTCCTCATTGTCGTGGTTGTCCTCCTGTTCGTCACTATCTTCAACAAAACACCAACTCTCATCATCGGAATCGGTTTCCTCCCCTGGGGCTGTGACAATAACGTAATCCTCTTCCTCCTCCTGCTGCTCCTCCTGCTCCTCCTTTTCCTCAACCTTTTTCTCCTCCTCGTCTTTCTCTTCCTCTCCCTCTCCCTCTCCCTCTCCCTCTTCCTCTCTCACCTCGTTCCCACAACCCTCACCCTCCCCTCCCTCGCCAGAAGATCCCCCCTCATCAGAAGACCCCCCATCATCCCCATCCCCTCCACCCGCTTCCCCATCCTCCCCAATACTCTCCAAAAACTCCATCATACCCAGGTATCGAATGCCATGATACCAACCCGCTTTTCCCAAACCACCACCCAAAGCACCCCCCTCCTCACTGTTTATCTTTTCGTCGAAAGCTTTCATTCTCGCTATGTTCGCCAGGACCTGGAAGAGTTCGGTGTACTCGTCTTCTTCGTCTTCTTCTTCGTCTTCGTAGTCCTCTTCGTTCTCTTCTTTGTCATCTTCCTCATTGTCCTCCTCGTAACCATCATCTTCATCTCTCCCCTGAGGCTGAGGCTGTGGTTGCGGCTGTGGTTGCTTTTCGGTGTCTGTATCTCCTTGTTCTTCGTCTTCGCCTTCCGCAATTTCTTTGTCCTTTCCCTTTTCTTCGCGAGTTGGTCGTTGACTGTTGCTGGAGTGTGAAGGATCAAGAGGTCGTGAGTAATTAACCGGCGTTGAAGGCGTTGCGGTGGTTTGGGAATTCGAGGGTAAATGAGAGGGAGGGTGGGTGCTCGGAGGAGCTGCTGGTTTTTCTGCGTCCATGACTGCTCAGAAGCGATTTGTTCGTATTTGTGAGGCTGTGTATAGATGTGGAAGTAAGTGAAGATGATATAAAGTTCGATGGCCAAGAGTGCTTGGGAAGAGAAGAACAAATTAGAGAATAGTGGCTCTGGCATCGTATAGCTTCATATATCTCGCCTACCGTTGCATGAGGAGATGAAGCAGTCTCCATGTTCAAGCAGAGATGATCAACTTGTGTGATAATATTGGTCACGATAAGATTTATCACGAGCCATCTTCTGAGCATGCTCTTGATCAGGCCCTGAGACGGTTAGACACTGCACAGGTATGACAAGCCTTCGCCCAACTTCACCTGTGAAGAAGGGTCAAGCAAGCACTTCGCGATGACACAGACACTTGTAGCACCAGGAAGCCAAACAATCACCCTGATACTATTCCAGAACAATCCCGGACACCCCAAGTACAACACAGATTCAAAAATTTCGTGCAACCTCATTCCGTCAAGCGCCACCATCCCGCTCATTATAACTCCCTAATTCTTTCTATTTGCGTGCTCCTATTTAGGGGGGTATATCCAACACAAACCGTTCGTTTTTTTATTAATCCCCATAATCCACCCGCGGAACATTACCTTGTATCATGAAAACAAGAATTTCGCCCACTCTAAACACCCGCATGATTATACCCAAAGACAATCAACCTTTTTTCTTCCCACCTAGATATCCCGCTCGCCTGTTTCGCTGTTTGTACACCCTAGATTTGTCGCACGTGTTGAAAAATATCCCTGTGCGCGTGAAACTCTTTCATCTGATCTCAACACCCTTATTCATCCATCGCGTCACCACCGCCAGACTTCAGGTCCCCATCCATGCCCGGATTAGCCTCCGTGGTTGAAGCACCCGAACCACCAGCATCACCAGCAGGTGAACCAGACCCCGTCGCGGCGCCACCCTGCATTTTCATCTCCCCCAACTTCCTCTCCGCCTCTTCCGCCCTCTTGTTCGCCTCAGCCACCTCTTTCTGCAGCTGCTTGATATAATCAATCGCCATCTCCACCGTGCTCGCCTTGCTGTTTGGTATTCCCCCTCCAGCCTTGTCCTTATCCTTCTCCCTCTTATCTTCCTTGTCAGCACCCCCGCTGCCGCCACCACCACCGCTACTGCTATTACCGTCTCCATCCTCATCTCTCCCCTCCTTCGCAGGAGCTTTCGGAAGTAGCGTGGCAATCTCCTGCAGCGCCGAGTTGATCCTGTTCCTCCTGCCTTGCTCCGCAATCTTATGTGACGTCCGCTTCGATGTGAGATTGGTGGAAAGCTCGCTGGGATACGAAACGCCGGGAACTGTGCTGCCCTCGAGGATGCGCTGGTAGTTGGATTTGGTGGCGAGCAAAAGCGATGCTGCGTCCTCGGCACCCGCGGAACCTCCTGGTAGCAGAGGCTTGATGCTGGGCGACATCTTGGGACGAAGGGCCGGGGACATCTGGATGGAGGTCACGCTTGCACGCTTTTTGCTGTTTCTTCCCATGGGCGCAAGCTGGGGGGTCCGTTTCAGGCTGTTCGCGGAATCGGGCTTCAGTTGCGGGCTGGGAAGAGCCTCAGAGGGAAGCGCCAAAGGCTTGGCCACCACAGGAGACGGTGGCGGTGGAAGGCCTGGCGTTTGTAGAGGCGCGGGGGCCTTTTGGATAGGATCGAGAGCCGGCGTTCCAAGGGTGGTGATAATAGGGGCTGGTTTTGGTGCCGACGAGAAGTTGATGGAGTCTGGGAGCTCAAAGGTTTCGATATGGTCGGCATCCATTGGATCATGAGACCCAGTCCCTGTCGCTGAAGGGTTGCGATTGCTCGGCGAGCTCAGTTTCATCAGTGATGCCGGTGTCGCAGGAGAGGCAATTCCAGGCCGTCCCGGCTGGAGGGTAATAGGCACAGCACTACTGCTCGCTTGAGGTGCCAGAAAAGGAGATGGTCTGGCGGAGCGAGGTTTCGGGAGTGGTGGCGGAGGCATCTCAACTGGCGAGACAACATCATTAAGATTTTCGGGGGAGATGGACCCATTCTCAGAATCAGTTACACCAGTTGTGGACGAAGACGAGGTCTGTATTAGCGGCGTAAGAGGTTGTTGGCGTTCCTGACTTGGTGCTGCATTCTCGATCAGTTGGTTCAAAGCTTGGGGGTTAAGCATCGGGGTGGTAGCCGTCTTTCTGCGTATCGGCTTCGAGATGGGGGACTGTTTGATGCCACTGCCGCTCTTCGCTCTGGCCTTCACTGCGTTCTTGCGCGTCTTCCTAGCCAAATCGCCTGGGCTAACGCTCGCTTGAGACATGGCAGGTGGTTCGAGTTCCATCTCCCTTGGCGAGCTCCCGCTCATCATCCCGAGCCTCTGGTCAATAATACCCAACGCGTCATTTTGCGCATGCAAGGCTGGCGAGGTAAGGGGGCTGAAGTAAGCTCCAGGGACGGCAAACGGAGTATCGATGGGGAAATGGGTCTCCAGCGGCGTGACGGCCGGTGATACCAACGGGGTGAAGGACATCTGCCATGGTGGATTAGTAAGCTTCTTGACTTGGACGGACGGAACAGACGTCTCTAGACTTACATCATGCTGGTCTTTGATCCTTGTATATCTGTAGTCGATGGCTTGTTGCGGCTGCTGTTGCGGCTGCTGCTGTTGCTGTCGCCCGGAGTGGTGCTGATCAGATAGTGTTGACTGGGCATAGTAATTCTGGCTAGATCCAGCAGTGAGTTCCAGGCTCTGAGGTGTTGGAGGAACTATGTGGTTCTGTTGAGAAGCGAAGAAGGCGGCTTGTTGCTCTTGCAGCTGCTGGTGCTGAGCTTGCAACTTCTGCTGCTGGAGGAACTGGATCTGGGCATCGATGGTGTTGACGATAGCCTCCGAGGGCGTAGATGGCTGTATCAAGGCCGTCTGGGCGTTCTGGTATGGCGCAGTCGTGGTAATGGTGGGCATCTGATGCTGCTGGTGTTGCTGTTGGTGTTGATGTTGGTGTTGCGCATGTTGGAGCATGGCGTGGTCTACGGGCGATAAGATCATGGACATGTCAGTACCAGTCATGGGGGTGTCCAGATGCTCTCCCGCCGACGAATGTAGCAGATGGTCGGCGGCATGGTGGCCAGCATGGTGGGCGGTATGGTGGTCGGCCGCAAAGTCGTGAAAGTCAAAGTCCAAAGCGCCAGACAGATCGCCAATGTCGTTTATATCCAAGAACTGGTGGAAGTCATCGTCGGCTGCGGTGTGTAGGGCCTGGTGGTGACTGTGGTCCGGGGCACTCCACGACGAGGAGTCCATCACGCCCGCCGGCTAGGCCCTCCGGGGGGCTTTGTTCGAAGTCCGGATTGAAGATGGTTCGGGGACGGCCGGCTGTCCGGCACGGGTGCGGGTGCGGGTGCGGGTATGGGAACGGGTACGGTGCTAGGGGTGTCTGTCTGGACAGTAGTTTTGACACCGGCTGTTGGGTGATCAATTGAGTCGACTGACGCAAGAACGTCGAGGCCAGGCCAGGCGGATGGGAATCCGGCTTTGATTTTGGACTTCTCGGGCGGCTCTGCTAGTCGCCCTGCACTTTATTATTGATCGACAATGCGATGACGGATGACCGCTTAAAGGGCCGTATACTGTAGTCTCGAAAGGCTTTGAGTCTTGGCCGGGGAAGTCCCGTCTTTGGTGACTCCGTAATTTGGCGGTACCTAGCGAGGACCCGAGATTATTGCCGACGACGAAACGGTTCGGGCTCGCGATCGGGTTTGCGCGACTCGGCGAAGATGATCAGGATGTGCGCCACTGATTGGTAGCTCCCCAGAGACCCTTTGGATGGATGCGTAGAGGTATGAATATAGAGATATTGGATTCGTCGATGCTTCTCTGTCGGTTGGATTGAAGCATTAGGTCTAGGTAACCCGACGTGGGACTCTTCACAAGTGTCTCAGCGGTCCCAGCCCGGGCGTCCCAGCGTCTCCTCGCAGCGGGTGAAAGAAGGCAGAGAAAATGGACCGGGTCGATCTAGACTCCGCCCGCCCCGCCGACCAGTTGGATATCTCCGGCACCCGCCGATAAACTTCACGCTATAAAGTCAAAAACGACGGGACCCGACCTGGGCAATACGCAGAAACGATGTTGACATCTGACAAGCTCTTCCAACCATTGTTCCTTCTACATCAAACCATCACTCCAAATTATCGCGAGACAGCTGCTTCGACCTTACTGCAACGCGAGCCCTCCCCCCTCGAGCGGCACCTCAGGCCGTCCGTCCGCACGCTGGTACAATCCGGCCTGGTAAGTTTGTTGGTGTGGTACTTAGAGCAGGCACTTTACTCTTTCAAGTTGGTCTAGTAGGATCTGACGGCGGGTCAACATCGCGAGTAATACTCAAGGTAGTAGAAGTGGGGCTCGAAGTGGTCGATGTAGGTATGTGGGCTCGAAGTGTTGTTCTCCACCTTTGGAGGGAAATGGCCTTCAAGGCCAATCAATTGCCCTGTTTTTATACCCTGCTAAGTTCCGCGCTAACAAACTTTCCAGCATTGTGTTGTAGTTTCCCGGGTTAGGCAGTGGGGCCGACAGTTAGCTCACGGACTAGGAGGATAAAGGTGAGGTGACACCTTCCATATCCATTCCATTCAATGTGACGAGAAATTAATTTTGCGAATGGGAAACACGTGGGAGGGAAGTTGTCATTGTTTCTTCAGCTACATCCGTCTAGAAACATCCGTTCGTTCCGGATGAAGAACGTTGTCAACGCAGCTCTATAGAGGATTCCAAGACCTTCTTAAAAGAACTAAAGAAACCTAAAACTGTGTTTCTACACATCAACCCCAGATGGTCACTGAAATGACCACTCACAATCTTTACTGCAGCAGTCTTTCTGCGCAGTCCCACCTTCAGGAAGTGGGGGTTCCACCATGTGCATTGTGCATAACGTCGTGCGCCTCCTCCAACCCCACTGGATCCTCATCTCGTTGGGTCACAGAGTCACGTACATTCATATACTGGACATACTTGGTACCTACATACATACAGTAGAGTCCCCTAAATAACTGCATGTAATTCAGACACCATCGGGGACTGCGAAGTACTATGCATTAACTAGTATATTTGCAAAAAAAAAAAGGCAAAATGTTGAGCTGGCCTTGGACTGTAGACAGGGATTTGTGACAGCGCCTGGGAATGCAGTTATGTAGAGGGCACATTTTGGTGTATGTAGGTATACCTCCATGAAGAATAGGGCTCATGCGGTTTCAGGGGACTTCACTGTATGTACATAGAAGAAGACCTTGGTCCCCTGACAGCCCACCAGGTCTTTTTCTCTTGAGGAACCGGCATCTTGTTCTTGTTACGCAATCGTAATTCGAAACACAATGGAAAGACAGACACAGGGATTGCTGGACAAGAAGAAGTTTAGGGTGGGATGGAAATGGGCAACTTGACCCGATGACTGCGGTAGTGTATCGCTATGTTGTTGTACTGGTTTCACTAAATGGCAGTTCAATTGTAAATTCTCAACTCGGCTGAGCTTGGGTGTAGTTTAGTATGGAATTATGATTTTGTCCGCTACCCTACTCTCGCAGAGCAGAAAAGAAGGACAAAACGACAAAGATAAATATGTGACCAAACCCGGGTCACCAATGTGAACGCAATACCAGAATGCTTGCTCAACGAAAAGACACAAAAAGTAACGCAAAACCAACACGGTCAAAGAGAGAGAAGAAGAAGAAAAACATGGAATATACATGAGCTTAGACAACACGTTGAAAACAAAACTGGCTTTTAGAGGTGACAATGATGATGATGATGATGAATAATGCCGGATCTACCTACATGGACTAACTTAATAAACAACATGACCTTTCTTCCTTTCTTCCTTTCTTCCCACCTGCATCGCGTCTCTGACCTAGAACTACACCTCCGCTCCAGCCGCTTTCCTCTTTCGCCGTAACAACAGCAACATCAACAGCAACAAATAATAACAGGGTATCCGAAACAACAGACGGACAGCAAAACGGACAGACAATACATTTCCTTCTTTCCTTCTTTCCCCCCTCCTTCTTCCTCCTTCCTCCTCCTCGGATGTTCGTTAAGTGGCGTAGGCGTGTTGTTCATAACAGTTTTATACGTGCAGTGCACCGCACGCGCGCGCAAGAGCAAACGAACAACAAAAAACGTTGATAAAAAAAAAAAAAAGGGAGACCGAGTTCCGCCACGATTACAGGATATGATAGCCTTCGGGACAGCCGGAACAATGAGTGACGAGAAGTACAAACAAACAATGACGACAGAGAAACAACAAACAAGCAGCCGACCAGACGTTTTTAGTGCAATGGAAAAGAATAGCGACAAAGACAACCGAAACCAGGCCCGATCCCGATCACCGGCCATTTTGTTCCCCCAAATTGAGCCAGCTAATATCATCGCGCACTACCTGCTGCTGGGGCGGCCGTGGTGGTACATGTTGTTGCTGGGCAAGCTGGGACGGCGCCCTCCCCGCAGGCGCAAGCGGAGTCGTGTAGATACTCGCGCTGTACGCACTGCTGGGGGCGCGATCAGCGCCCCACGGCCTCGTGAACTCGGTCGGGTCCCACGTGTCATGCACGGAAGCGGGGATGCCGCTCGAGTAGCCCGAGATGGAGCTCACGCCGCTGACGGGGCGGGGCATCTCGATCTGGCCGCTCATGCCCTCGTAGAGCTTCTCGTCTTGGTGGTTGTGGTGCGCGATGGTCGGGCTGCCCGAGTTGACGCGGTTGAAGGACATGCGTGGCTCGTAGACCTGGAGGGGCGGCACTGTCGCGCTGTCCTGAGTCATTCTATGCTGAGGATGCTCGCTGTAGTGGGAGCTCACGTCCGAGACCACGGTGGTTCGCTGGGAGACTTGGTTGACCACGGCACTGTTGGTGTTGTTGCCGAGTCCGATCACGTTCAGGGCCGAACCGCCGGACCAGTACCGGTTCCACCCGGAGCTGCGCCGGGTCTCAGGGTCGACGTTGGCAGCGGCTGCAGGATTCCGTGGCATTGGCTGGGCTGGGGTGGGTGCGAATGAGACTTCCTTTTCGTGTGGCGCCAAGAACGGATTCTCTGGTGGCTCGGAGGATATGGTTTGCGAAACGGGAATCGGCTTGCTGATGGTGCTCTTGAACGCCTTGAAGGTGCTGTCGTCCGAGTTGCGCCTGCCGAAGGCGGTGCTGATGCTGAGCTTGTGGCCAGGGGAAGAGCGGCCCGGCTTCTGCTGGTTTGTACGGCCGCCGATCATCGCCAGGGATGACAAGGAGCCATATGAATCCTGCGCCTGGTGTCCATGGCCACGGAAGGGACCCTTAGTATCAGGCGGGAACCCGTAACCAGCCTTTTCGTTGTAAGATCCTCCAGATCCTCCGCTCCCACTCCTTGCACGGCCTGTCTGGTTGCGTGCCTGCTGCCTACCCTTCCTCTTGATGCAGAAGTAGATGGCGAACAAGACAATGGCAAGTCCGAAGATTGAACTCAACACTGCGGCAAGGATGATGTTGGTGTTGGACTTGAAATCTTTCGAGCTCTCGGCGCTGCTGCTAACAGCCGCGGTAGCAGCACTCACAGGGGAAACCGAGGAAGTTGTCGTGGGAGTCGCAGTGACCAGCGTCGTCGGAGCTTCGGACTTTGCCAGACTCGTAGAGGTGGTCCGCGAAGCAGTCGTGGAAGTTGCTGTTGATGTTTCCGAGGTTGTCGAAGAGGTGAAGTCGGCAACAAACACCTGTTGATCCACCAACATGTCCGTCGTATTATACCAAGAGTTGGCCTTGGCGTTGAACATGCCCAGAGGTTCCTCCGAATTCCCTCCCACGAACACAACCATCCCATTAGCATCCTGCGCAATCGCATAATTACTTCTCGTGCTGGTTGGCGCCAAGGTCGCGTTGTATTGCGGCCAGGTCAACACGTTCAGCACATCCCTCTTTTCGCTGGTCGACTGTTCCTCCTCCTCTGCTGTTACATCCCGCTTCTTCGCCGGTCCAGCGTTCTGAATAGGTTGTTCGGGGCCAGTAGTTAGCAATATCCGCTGCACTACATTGGGTGATTGTGTCATGTCGAAGGTGAAAAGATTTTGTGATCCATCATCGCCGCGCACCAATGCCGCCTTGATTGCCGACGTGTCCTTCGCTATCGGCGCGGCAAGAGTTGCTCCCGAGTCCCTCCACCCTGTCTCAGGCTTGAAAAGCATAACCTGTGTGTTCGAGGTGCTGCCACCGACCATAACAGCCTCGCTGTCCGACCATGGCAAAAGAATCGGGTTGATAGCAGGCGGTACGTTGGCCTCGAATGATCGAACATAATGCGGTGCCGACGCGCCAATGGCATATGTTTGTGTGGATGGGCCAGTTGAACCATCCTGATTGCCAGCGTAAACAAGGATGGAATCCGTTGCGTTAAGATAGATGGCGCCATGTAGTAACCGATCCTGTGTTACCGGTGCCGGCAACGAGAGTGACTCCCATTTCCCTGTCGAGTACGTGTACTTCTGGATGCCCTGGTAGCCCTCCGTTTGCCCCTTTCCGCCGACGATAAAAAGTGAAGATGTCGCTGCCGTGCCTGTTGTCGCCCCAACGCAAACGCCACCGGTGACCTTCTCGCCCTGCTCCAACTTCTTCCACTTCGCGCCTGGCTTTAACTGTAGCGACTGAAACGCGTCGGCCGAGTACGTATAAAGCGTGTTGTCGAAAATGACGGCGCACGCATTTGTCAACGGAACCTCCGGCTCGGGGAGGGTCATTTTGCTGTTATGGCCGGATGTCTCCCCGTTCGTGACGGGGAGAATGATGTAGATATTAGGGTGAATCCGCCGGGTCGGAGGAAAGAGGTCTTTGCTGATGATGTTTCGTGCCGGCTATAGCGACATGATGAGCTCGTAGAGAATGAAAGAAAATGAGTGACAGGTGATGATGCTGAGTAAGTCTCTAATCAAAGAGAATGTGAGAACAATGAATGATGGGTACGCGTTCTGGAAGTCGAAGAGGGCCGGCCCTTGTCGGATCAAAGGAGAATTGTTGATCGACAGAACACCTGTTGGATGTTTCCGAGAAGGAAGATGAGAAACAGAGGGCCTTTCGCAGGTGGCCGGATCAGGTTGTGTTGCGGGAAGAAACGAGGGTCTGTGACTCTGTGTCGCAGGATCGGGGGATATGAAGCGGACTCGGAGACTGTATCTGGTCGGTTTCCACTCTGGCTAAAATCTGGTGGTACTCGCAAGCCCCTGGCACATTAATGCTGCTGTGCTAGCGTCGTCGTCGTTGTCGTCGTACAAGCAGATGCAAGGAGATATTTCATGGGCTCATCAGCGTGAGACAAGGCAAGGTCTCGTAGCAAACTTTTTTGTTGTCCTGGGTGAGCTCCGAGGACTAGGAGAGTCGAGCACCACAAGCCGGATCCCAGACGGCAAAAACGCGAAAAGAACGGGAGGAGGATGAGAAGGTAGGTAGTGAGTGAGACGAGGCCTGACGACGGAGACGAGAGAGACGGCAGAGACTCGACGAGAAGGACGGCACAGAAGGACCGAGACACTGGAACGACTGGACCAGGACGAGAATGGGGGAGATGAAGCGGACGAGGCACTCGCCCACTCGCAGCATCTGGCACTCTGGCAGGGAGGGAAGATGGTGCCGTTCAACACAAGTCGGCGAATCAGAGGCGCCAATGGGGCCGGACAGGGGCCGGAGCAGGGGACGGCGCAGGCACTGGCAGGGGACTCTTGATCCGTTGCGTGTATCGTTTCGCGTGGGATACCTGGGATCGCATAGGCGCCAGGGCCAGGGGGGAGGTAGCCGGTCTTGGTCGGGACATGTCAGAAACAGTTGGTGACTTTGACGGTATGAAAAGGGGGCTCAGGCGCAAACAGAAAAATTGGCAGTGCAACTCTAGGTGACTCTGAGCAGCACAAAATACCACACGGACTCGTAGCTGCTACCTCGGCTGCGCTTGGGGCATTTCCAGCCTTCCTGTCACTGGCGAGCTTGCGTGTTCGCCCAGAGGCATGGTGTGCAGTGGTGCGTGATGGGTTGTGACTACCGCTTTTTCGCACTCGATGTGGTTTTACTCAACCTGCGCTAAGGCCCAGACTAGCAAAGCCTAACACGGGGATGCAGGTGATACCGGCAATCCCACCAATGTCTGTTACTGAACGGTTCCAAGGAACCCAAGTGACCACGTTGGNTTTTCGCACTCGATGTGGTTTTACTCAACCTGCGCTAAGGCCCAGACTAGCAAAGCCTAACACGGGGATGCAGGTGATACCGGCAATCCCACCAATGTCTGTTACTGAACGGTTCCAAGGAACCCAAGTGACCACGTTGGCAAGCTTGCGATCGGTTGTGACCCGCATCAACTCAGTAACAGATTGGTTGAACCCCTTGTTAGTTTTCGCTTCTGTCAGATGGTCCCGGGTCTTAGCGCAAGTTGAGTAAAACCACATCGAGTGAGATTTTGCGGTAGTGTTACGGGCTATCTGTCGTTGGAATCTCTGATACTATCAGGATGGGTTGTGGATGTTCTCCGCAGATGCTAGACCGGGATTCGGCTGGGTCTGGGACCTTCTCTCGCAGGTGGAGATGGATGCAGTGCAAAAAGAGGCGAGTTCGGACACTGGACAGTGGACGGCCTCCATCGAGCGTGACTGGAACGGGCAATCCGGTAGAGCCTCTGGTCGTGATCAGGACCAATGACAAACAATCAGCAGAAAATCAACAGGACTCAACAAACATTCACGTCCATAGGCTGCCTGTCATCTAGATCCGAGTTCCGAAAAAAAAAAGAATTCTGGCTAAAGATCGCCGTCTTGCGGATGGTGAAATATATCGGTATGTATAGTGTATTGACGATGTTCCTGTCGTGGTGTAGCATCTTCTTCCAGAATTATGTGAGAGTGAGCCAAGACGACAGGAACCAACTGCAGGATGCAAGTCGATACGAGGTTGAAGCACCCGAGCGCAGTCAATGCCCATGCCCATGCCCATGCAAGGAATCACTCCGACGAACTTCTCATGCGAAGCCCAGTTCGCATGAGAACTGAAAAGTCTCTTGGCTCTTGTCGCCTCTGTGTCGGGTTTTCTGCCCCTGCTGACAAGCCTCGCTCCCAATCGCTTTTTGGGTCCTTCCTTTTGCCTCGTGCCCTTGTCCGCAACTCCCCTCGCCAGAACTTGAAACACCACCTTAACGGTCTTGGCAGGACCGGGTGGAGAACACCCTCAGTGGAGTGTAGGAGTGTGGGGTCCTTTTGTCTTTTCTTCACACCATCCTTTCTCATTTGTCGCATTGGCGGGCAGCATTGCGTGTGAGAGAGTCTCGAGCTGTTCGGAGATGGATGGAACACCACTCGCCAACAACCACCAGTTCATCCCATCGTATCATTTTGCACAGACCAAGAGTGCCCCCTTAATGAACCATTCGGTAGCAGGCCGAGCAAGCACAAGCAAGCAGCCTCCAGCCAAGCAAGCAGCCTCCAGCCAAGCAAGCAGGTCGGCAAAGCAATTAACCAAGAGGCAAGCAAACCCTCAGGGAGTCATGGACCTTTACAATGTCAGATAATACTTAATATCCAGAAGATGACGTTTGCCTCGGTTGCGCAAATTTCCATGATACCTTCGCCATCTCGAAATACGAAGGACGGCAACGTCTTTTTTGCGAAGCCTGTCAGCAATTTATTCCATGCTATTACGAGGTATCGACCTTCCCATCGTGGAACTTTCCACATGCAGGTGTTGTGCGTTTTGACGGCGCAGTGTGGAGGGTGGTGTGTCTGCCCTGCCTGGTTCCTGACTAGAGGTCGGGGGTCATACAATCCTGCAAGATCATGGCCAAGTCGTCGTGCAAATCGAGAAGTCAACTGCATCTCCCATTTTCTTTTCAAGTTGTTTACATTCATCACCTGGGGCAACACAGAGTGGGAATGGATGCGCGCCATCACAAATTCTTCGCGCGGTCAACGTGCCAAATTAGACCTGAGGAAGATGCATTTCTTAGAACTGATATCCGCTTCCTCTCACAGGCTTGCGCGCAAACTTTTGGGTTCCTGTTGCCAGGGGAATGTGACAAGTAAACAACTGGAACTTCATTTTCCTCAAGCTACTGTGTCTACCTAGCACCTCTGGGTTTGTGTGATTTGAGGATCTTGGCCAAGCACTGAGGCGCTTCTGTCTGTTCTATCATGCAGTCTTCTTGCCGATCACTGAGGCTATTCTCACCCAGCCGAAGTGGTCGTAAAAATAAACCGAACATGGACAGTCCAATACGGCTCGCTTTGGCTAGGAAAGGCCGTTACAAAACTGTGATAGGGATCACAATAATTTGAAAATACATCGGCCAGAGTCATTTAGGGATTCTTCCATTCAGGAACTGCCTAGAAGTTGGGTTCAAAGGTATAATAAAGACGCTTGGATGCGTGATAAGAGTATACCCAAGGTGTAATGTACTGACCGTAACGTGTTCGGTTTATTCTTACGACCATTCGCCAGCCAGCCAGCTAAACCACGCTACAGCAGGAGGTACTTACAGATGTACCTTAGTCATCTGAACCTCTCTCACGGAGACTCACACACGTTTTTACGTGCCGCAAAATGTGGGCGGGAATGCAATGCGAGACGAAAGATGGCGTCCGGAAAGGATCAATAGAAATCAAACTTTCAGCAACGATTGGAATGCCCGCCCGAGCTCTGGGGAAAACAAGCTCAAACTCAACCTCCAGGCTTGAATTAAAGAATGACAGGTCGCGACTCGCGCGTTTATGCACCCACATCCGCATGGTCACCTCTCATCTCTCGATTACATACCTCTAGCTAGCATGAGTCCTGGAGTGTCGATCACTGATCACAGATAACCGATCACCTAACCGATCACCGAAAGGCGAAAAAAAAGCCCTCCCTCAATGCAAAAATGATTCCTGGCTCTCGCTCAGGTTTAAGTTTTGAAAATGTCGTTCCCCGTCGTGAGTCGTGACAACCAAGATCAATAAGCGCCCACACTACCCATCATCCGATAAAGCTCTTGCCGCCGTCCATTGGGCGAGGCCAAACAGGTGATGACTACTCACGCGTATCAGGACCACTCAGCGTGTTCTCCCAAAGCCGCCCTATGAAAGATCGACAGATGCAGGTACCGATCAACTGCCGGGGTGGCAGTGGCCGTAGTGGAGCCGCGATTCAAGAAACGTCGCATGACGGGGAAAGCATCAGATCCTCACCACCAAAACCCAATCGCAAGAATGGCGCGCGGCTTTGATATCTCATTAGCTGTGTGATCTCGTACTCATCACACCCGCGGTTGACATTTTCACGGTGGTGAAGATACTGGGCCTATGTAGCATAAAGGCTTGTGTAACAGACATGCTCGGGCATCTTCCACGAGAAGCATCGTCACCCAATCAGTAAAAGCAAAGATCAAGATGATGAAAGTCGTAAATGTGGGAAACTCTTTGGCCAAAGTCCAAAAGAGCTCCAGGTATCTCATTCGTTAAAGCACGCTAATTTTCCGAAATATCAAGTCAAGTGACCGCCCTATAAGAATTCCGCTAGCCGGCCCATTCCGTTGCTCCCTTAAGATAATATGCAATGCAAGTATTGTACAAAGTTAATTGTTGACGCTTAAAAGCCTTCCTCTTTCCCAATCTTCGTTCCTTGGCTTTTAACAATTTTTTTCTTCCTTTTCCTTGGTCTCCAACTCATCCAAGCAGAGGTATTTGCCCTACTGGCGCTGATCCACCATGAACTAACAAACCATGCTGACGCTGGTGACCTGCGCTGTCCCCTAGACAGCGTTGATAAAGGCCGTGGGCGGCAAGTTCGCCCTCTGCTCCTCGAATGACTTGAGTGCCAGCTCAAAGTTCCAGTTGGCAGTGCCACTAAGACACAACTCTGAGTATTCTGCTGTCATGCCAGTCCGCTTCATCACCTCCTGAATTAGCTGGTTCTTCGTGGCGTCATCCAGAATCACAGGTCCTGCTGGAGGCACAGCGTTGGCAACCGGAACCTGCGGGACTTGGTTGGCGACAGGGGCCTGTACAGCAGGTGTCTCCGCGGGTGTCCAGTCATGAAGGGTGAGTTGATCGCTAATGACCCGGTATGGGTGCACCGGCGGCGGGTTGCTCGGCTTGCTGGGTCCGAGGATGAAGGTGCGCGTGAAGGTGCGCTTGCCGTAAAGGTTTTCTGTAGTATCGGACTCCTCAAACTGGCCATTGACGGTGATGAGCAATCCCGTAGCGAAGCCGTGGCCGGTAGGGTCCGCGAGGTTGGGGAAGGTGTGGCAGTCGATGAGCCATGCACCAGGGTTCTCCATGCTTGGATGCCGAGTACTGGGGAGAGCCTTCCACATGTCCGCAATGAGATTTCCTCCAGTGAAGAGACGTTGTACCGTTGCTGGGTTTTTCTCTCCCAGTTTGTGAACGTTCCGGGAGTACTTAAGATAAGTCTTCCAGGGAAGATTACGACCCGAATTGGCAATGGCTTGAATCGAAAACCACGAGTCGTCGTCGTAGAACTCGGCGGCGAGGCGAACTCTGTCGGTGTCGAACATGGGGAAGAAAACTTGGACAAAGATGCTCGCCACATTGGCCTCTCCGTCCCGTAGGTTGGAGGGGAACTGCGGTAGTGGCGTAGGGTGCATGCCCTTGAGGGCCTCGGCAACTTCTTGTGGGCTGCGAACAATTTGTCCGTTGATGTTCTGTAGCGATGGGAACCATTTGATGAGTTCTGCCACGAAGTCGGGCTGGGTGGTGATGGGGTTGCCCGTGAGATGAAGCTCTTCGAGGTACTGGAAGCGATGCTGCCACTTCGCGATCTTGGACAGACTGTCGAGATTGTTGCTGCTCAGGTCAAGTCTCTTGATATCTGGGAGTGATGTAGCAAGCGTGAATACCTGCATGACGTCGTTAAGGCCGTTGCTGGCAAGGGAAACGGCCTGTATCCCTTCACGCTTTTCGGCAGCGGTCTTGTACTGCTGACTAGCAATAACCACCAAGACCTTGAAGGCCTTTTCGGCCCGATCCTTGGAATCAAACGTGCCCATGCTGCTGAGGATAGGATCTGTTCCAAGAGAAGACAAGTCGAGCAGCTTCAACTCTGGATTGTAGCGCGCAGCTAGCACTGCAGTCAATTTTTGCTTGGTCTCCTCGGCAGCCTTGGAAATCTTGTCTTCGGGGCGAGGCATCCTCTCGGTGGTTTCCGTAATCGTCAGAGGTGCACCGGCATAGGTGAAGCCGTTGAGCCTCAAGATCTCCGGGGCATCATCCTTTCTGACCGTGATCCAAACATAATCACCGTCCAAAATGCTCTATCGATGGGTTAGAAGATGCCGTTTATCGTAGTTGCAAATATTGCGCGCTTGGGGATGTCCGTGAATGGGAAAGTATACCTTGCCGATTGTAATTGCTTTATCTTTAGAAGCCTTTCGTTCCAGAAAGGTGAGAAGGGACCGGAGCCCTCCATCGCGATTACCGTTAGCTTTGCTATTGCTCATACCGAGAATCTTCAGTGTTGCCATATTGGACTGCGTTTTGCCGACGGGACCTCCGCTGACGTAGTTCTGTAGGTTCTGCACGACCCGGGATGATGTCCGGGAGTTCACCGCACCTCTTCCACCACGAGCATCTTTGGAGCCACGTCCTCGACCGCCGGAAGCCGACCCACCCCTGCCAGAGCCACCAGCCGGAGCATCCATCGACACATCTCCATCTCGGTCAGTCCTCGGGTTTGCGCGACGCTTCTGGATTCCCCCACCACCGCCGCCTGTTGCTCGGGGTCCACGAGGAGGAGCCCTTCCAGTGCCGGCGCGAGGGCCAGTAGGAGGTGCCATGGTTGTTCGCCGAGTTCTGAAGAGAGAACAATGTTGTGAGTTGTGGGTGATTTTTTTTTCGCCGAGTTGTTGTTGAGAGGACGGTGAGTCGTGGAGTTGCGGGGTGGTTTTGTTCGCTGAGTTCTTCGCTGCCCTGATGGTTAGGGTTCCGGTCGTGATCAGGGTAACTGGTGAAGGGTACTAGATGCAGAGCCAGGGCTTACCTCTGGTGTCGCCGTCAGGCGAGAGAGCAGCCTGCTAGAAAACAGGCGGCCGATGCCGACCGGGGAAGGATGACCGCTGGGTGGATTTCAGACGCTGTATTTGAGAGTGGCCCAGATAGGTGTCAAAGAACACTCCACTAAGGGTCTAGGTGCGCTTCTCTTCGTAGAAAGGGATTTGTGGAGGTAAAGAAAGAAGTTTTGAGATGCTTGGAGGTGGGGCGACAAAGACGGCGCGGAGGTTAAAAGGTACGGAGGTAGAAGTAGAAGGCCGCCGCTTTGCTCGCGTGATCGTTTGTTTTAATATTCGTACGGAAGCTGCTACCTCTGGAGTAACGGGCGAGTACGAGGATGGGCAAGAGTCATCAGCCGGTCGGGGTGAAGAGGTTGGGATGCCGATGCCACCTGACGACGCGAGAATCGAGAAGTGAAGAATGTTTCGATGACGGATTGGAGAAGAAAGAAGGTTCAGCCCGCCCCGGCCTCCAAAAAGGAAATACCTTACTGTAGCGGCGGCAGTGGAGGAGCACCGTGCAAGGCAGTGAGCCAAGCCCCGACCAGTGCGCCAGGCTCCAGCGGGCCACAGAGACGAGCGATCGGATTTTGACGCAAACCTGCCCCGCCCAGGATGCAACAGCCCCACTCTGACGCTGTTCTGCTGCGAACTCCCCAGGCGGCAGCACCCAGCCGCCCAGGCACCGCCCATACCAATTCACGTGCTATGGCGATTGAACGCGTCAAGGGAATAACCCGTCAATTAACAGCGACGCGTCTCATTCACACATCGGGGTTATGTGACGATATCGGATCACCGATGCAAACGGACTGCTTACGGTTACCTATTGTTTCGCCTTCTAAACTTCGTTGAATCAGTCTTTTGTGGAGGAAAAAAAAAAAAGAAACTGCAACAACAGTCCAAGCAACAGCGCATCCAACCCCAAGCTCTTGCAGTTCTTTCGTTCCTACAACCTCACAACTCATAAGCCATGGATGACGATGACTTTGACGATATTCCTGACGAGGATCTGATGTTGGCCTTTACCCAGGCCACCAGCAACATCACACCCCATCATACCAGCAACAACAAGCAGCTTGCTTCATCGGCAAAACCACCAGCACAAGCATGGCCAATATCCGATCCCGCAAGACGGATCGATACATCAACCGCATCGCAGGGTCAGACTATAGCTGGTGGGCGTGCTAAAACAGCAAGCAAACCGACCACGTCAACGACGACGTCTCGCCCATCCCAAGCTCAGTCTAGCCAGCGTAAGAATCTGCGTCAGACGACACTATGGGGTGGCACGCTGGAGGAGGATGCGCAACCCGCCCCGCAAGCGGTGTCGAATCGACCATTCCGCGCCGATATGCCCCCAGAACAACCCACTCACCATGAAATCGATCTAGAAGAAATGAAAACATGGGTGTATCCGATGAATCTGGGGCCCATTCGAGACTACCAGTTCAGCATTGTCAAAAATGGCCTCTTCAACAACACATTGGTCGCCCTCCCCACGGGCTTGGGAAAGACATTTATTGCTGCGACAATAATGCTAAACTACATCCGCTGGACGAAAACCGCAAAGGCTGTCTTTGTTGCTCCAACGAAGCCCCTGGCCTCACAACAAGTTCAGGCATGTCTCAGCATAGCGGGCATCCCGCGATCTCAGGCGACTCTCCTAACCGGAGAGACTCCTCCTGTTCTACGTGAGGACGAATGGGCGACAAAGCGCTTGTTCTTCATGACACCTCAAACACTAATGAATGACCTCTCCAAGGGCTATGCTGATCCCAAGTCGATTGTGCTGCTGGTTATTGACGAGGCGCATCGCGCGACTGGAGACTATGCATACGTCAAGGTGGTCGAATTCCTAAGGCGCTTCTCCAAGAGCTTTCGAATTCTTGCTCTGACTGCAACACCAGGATCGTCTCTCGAAGGTGTTCAGGATGTCATTGATAATTTGGGGATTTCTCACGTCGAGATCAGAACCGAAGAGTCGATCGACATTCGTCAATATGTGCACTCAAGAGACATTAACACGATAACATTCGACCCCTCTCACGAAATGATGGAAGTCAAAGACTTGTTCTCCAAGGCCCTGAAGCCCCTTGTCACCAAGCTGAGTTCACAAAATATCTACTACGGCAGGGACCCTATGAGCCTGACTACCTACGGCCTGATGAAAGCCAGGAATGACTGGATGGCAGGTCCGGGTAGGCACGTAAACCAAGGAACCAAATTCAGTGTCATAGCCACATTTGCGATTCTCCAGAGTTTGGCGCATTCCATCAAACTGCTCAATTTCCATGGTATCAAACCGTTCTACAATAATTTGGCCGAATTCCGCAGCACCGAGGAGGAGAAAGGAGGAAAGGGGTCAAAGCTCAAGCGGCAAGTACTCGAGGATGGGAACTTTCAGAAGATGATGGACATGATAGAGGGTTGGATGAAGATTGATGGGTTCCTCGGACATCCAAAGCTGGAATATCTGTGTGAGACCCTGGTCAACCACTTCATGGATGCTGGCGAGGGCTCCAATACCAGAGCCATTGTATTCAGTGAATACCGAGACAGTGCCGAAGAGATTGTACGGATTCTCAACAAGCAGCCCCTTATCAAGGCCACAGTCTTCGTTGGACAGGCGGACTCGAAGAGGAGCGAGGGCATGAAACAGAAACAGCAAATTGAGACGATCGAGAAGTTCAAGAACGGTGCTTACAACGTTCTGGTCGCAACATCCATCGGCGAGGAGGGTCTTGACATTGGCCAAGTGGATCTCATCGTATGCTACGATGCATCAGCGTCACCGATCCGAATGCTTCAGCGTATGGGTCGTACCGGCCGCAAGAGAGCAGGTAACATTGTCCTCTTGTTGATGAAAGGGAAAGAGGAAGACAAATTCAACGAGGCGAAGGACAACTACGCAACCATGCAGAGAATGATCTGCGAGGGCAGCCGCTTCACCTTTCGTCACGACCTCTCTTCACGAATCGTGCCACGCGACATACGACCTGAGGTGGAAAAGAAGGTAGTGGAGATTCCACTTGAGAACTCGCAGAATCCAGAGCTTCCAGAACCCAAAAAGTCTGCCGCAAGAATGAGGAAAAAGCCGGCAAAGAAGAAGTTCAACATGCCTGACGGTGTTGAGACAGGCTTCATCAAGGCTTCTTTCTTTGGTCAGGCTGGAGCTAAGACAGCCAAACCACCCGCTAAGCCACCTGCGCCTAAGGAAACCGACTTCATTGCCGAAAATCCTAAACTTGAAAGCGTTTTTCTGAGGAAGTCGCAAGAAAACGAGCTCCGCAGGAACTATACGAAGATACCACTGGGACAATCTAAGGTTGAAGAACTGGATATCGACTGGTACCGTCATTCATCATCCAGACGAGTGGTTCAGAAAACAGTCCATGTCAAACACGGAGAATATCACAAGCGTTGTGTCAAGCTCTTTAGGAGACTGGCGAAGTCCCAAGCTCCTGCCAACAGGTATACTAAGCCGTTCGGTGAAACAGACACGTCCTCCTGGGAATCGATACCGGTGCCACCCTTTGCGGAGGAAACAGAAGGAGAAGCGTCGCAACAGGGGCAAAAGAAGAGGCCGCGCCTCGAGAGTGGTCAGGAAGCAGATGAAGTCGAGCAAATTGCCGGGCCTAAGAAACGTCAAGCCACTGCAAAAGCCAAATCTACTGGGGTCTCCAAACAGCCCAACAAGCCTCGAGCGCGGCATTCTGCTGTTGTAAGCGACTGCGAGGAGGGTGCCAACGAAGATGAAGATGGTGAAGAAAGCAGACTACGGAACTCCGGCAAAAGGGGCCGTGGACGTGGCGGCGGCCGGAAAAAGAGGCCTCAACCAAAACGAGGAGACCCCAACGTGGACTACGGTGACGACTGCACCCGCACCAGCGACATGGAAATGGGGACAGACGGCTCTGATGACGGTGCCGACCTCGAGGACTTCATCGTTAGCGATGGTGAAGTCACCTCGAGCTTACAGCGTCGTCCTCGCGGGTCTACCTCACCGACAACAGCTCCTGACGTGGGATCGTCTTCCCTGCCCTCAAAAACGGGACGCAAGCTTCAAGTATCAGATCCCTTCGCGTCGGATGAAGATGATGACGACCCCTTTGGATCCAAATCTAAGGCGGCAACCGCAGCGGTAGCTAAAGCCTCGTTGCCATCATCAGTGAGACGAGAGAAGCCCAAGCCGTTTTACGTGCCGGTAGAGATCCCCGCAACCCAAGACACGACGGACGGAGACGACGACTTACCCGATATCGGATTTCTGTCTGCTAAGAGAAAGACGGAAGGCACAGGTACGGGGATGCTGACGGGAAGTCCAGGGCATGCAAATGTCGGTGACAGCTCGAAAGGGGGTGGTAGTGGGGATGGTTCAGGTCAACTCCGAGAGAAACCTTCTGGTGGTGCGGCGTCCCATTCCAGAGCGAGGAAGCGAACTGTGGTGATGGATAGCGATGACGACGAGGAATGAATTTCATCCGTCTATTTGGTGTCATGGCCTCATGAGGACGTTTACATGGTTATATCATTCATTATTCGCGCGGTAGGGTTAGAGATATCGGTGTTCGGGGTTTCGGGCGGTTCGAAAGGAGATTCCGGACATAGGACCGGCGACATAGCAAAGGTTATTGATTTATGGAACGTGACGATGCCAACGGATTCTCATATTGAGATGCCATATTGAGATGGTGGCTTGTGATTTCGCGATATCAACATAGCTGTTAACTTGTTTCTCGTATGCCCAGATTGACAACTAACGACGGACCAACATCAGGAGTGAAGAAATCCACAGAATATCCAGGTGTAACAGGACGTACTCGTTCCAAGGTTTGAACTAGAAGTCTTCTCCTTTATCATACCAGAGCCTGATGTGTATACTATCTGATATTATCGGTCTTCTTGAATCCTATCAGCTGCGACGTACATTTTGTCACGAAGTGATGTAATTGTGCGACATGCCACGAACCGACTTGAATGTGAACTGATATGAAACACCAAGACAAAAGAGGACTTTATAAGGGAAGCTGCGCCACATGTGGCGGTGCTAACATGGACCACTGAGTGGACGTTCCACTGCAAACTTCCAAGGGGACTTCGGGTGATCACAGGCAGGGTCGTGTTTTGCTAGCGTCTGTGGTTGCCACCGACAACCAGAAACTCTCCACTTTCGTCACTACACTTTTTGTTTCCCGAGAGCTGCCTGCGTGTGTCTGACCACTTAGCGATACCAACATTCCTCGCTTTCCCTTTATCAATATCTTTCACTACTTCAGTATTGAACCTTATCAACGAATGACAGGAATCTACTGAACTCCGGTCATCGCATTCATTCAAGACCAAACCACCAACGGCAAGCAAGTCAATTGCTTGTGCTGTCGAACAAAAGCGCGACGATTCGGCAACACGCTCGATAAGCTTCCAGCTCCGACCAGCGTTCGGTAGACGCTCGTCATCAGCAATCTTTCGTCGCCTACCACACCCGGGAGCTATACGATCGCCCGCACCCGTTTCGTCATCCCCTCGAAGCTGTGTAGTCGAGTCCCAAATCCGTTACCATGTCGGACGTCGAGAACGTTGATTATCTCCAGCCGGGCTTCGACCCTCGGTCGCTGACCGTCCCGCGCCTGCGCTCCATCCTCGTCACCCACCAGGTGCCATACCCCAGCACGGCAAAGAAGGGCCAGCTCGTCGACTTGTTCAATGAGCATGTGGTGCCTCTGTCCAAGAAGTATCTAGCAAGCCGCACTGCTAAGAGGTCCAGCAAAGGTATTGTCGATGCTGACACGCAGAGCTCGGCGAGCACCGACTTCGACCAGGAGCTGCCGCCTCCTTCTCGAAGCACCCGTCGCTCGCGATCACCGCGCAAGGTATCGAGAGTCAAACAGGAGGAGGATGTCCATGAGAGCCACGCTCCTGTGACGCCAGCAGCTGCTCGTGGCACTACAAGCCAGAGGGTACCCCGCTCTGCAGCATCGCACGTATCTCATGCGCCGAGTGTTTCCGACACGGATGATACAGGGCACGAGGCAGAGACGTCTTTCCAGGAAACGTCCTATCAAGAAACACCGTCTACGCTCGGTAGGAACTTGCGTACGACACCGGCTGTTAAGCACGAATCCGACGACGATTTCTTCAAGCGAACCCCCGCGACCGCGAGCGTATTCACGAATGACAATCCCTTCCAGGCCGGGAGCCCTCCGGCGCCCCCTTCGACTATGAAGACTCCAAGCCACCGTCGCAAAACGAGCGCTCTGGATTCTGCTCATACCAGAACCCCTTCTACTGTTGCTTCGCGAAGACGGACAGATGGGCCGCAATACGAGGAGTCAGAGGCGCCCGACACCACATCATCGATCAGGAGTTACGAGCCCAGTTCGACGTCTACAGTTAGAACATACCAATTGCCTTTTGGCAAGCATACACCAAGGACCCCAAGGTCACCCGAATATTCGGAAATGTCAATGGTCTCGAATGTTGCGGACTCGTCGTATATTGCGGACTCAACGTATATTGCGGACTCGTCGTATGTTGAAGCGGGAGAGGAGTTTACTCCAGATGAGCAGTTGGCTCTAATGCAAGAGGAGATCGACAACCCTGCCCTGGCTACTCAAAGGAACAAGCAAGTCAGCCGCAGGGGAAGAAGCCCTCTGACCACTCCATTGTGGGTCCTCCTCACCACTCTTTTCGTCGCATACGCGGGCTGGTACCGACAGGAGAAGATCGCGGTCGGGTACTGCGGTCTCGGGCGCGAATCGCGCCAGATTGTCGGGAGAAGTATCAAATTGCCTGACTGGGCGACAGAAGTAACCGACAAGATTGGCCTCCACGATTTTGAGGTCCCTGAATGGGCCGGTCCGTTCCTCGAACCCGACTGCGAACCGTGCCCTCCGCATGCGTACTGCTACGACGCTTTCATTGCCCGCTGCGAGCCTGGCTTCGTCCTCAAGCCTCATCCGCTTGCCCTGGGAGGTCTCGTTCCTCTGCCGCCTACCTGCGAACCCGACGGCGAGAAGGCGCGCAAGGTTCAAGCCGTCGCCAACAAGGCCGTTGAGGAGCTGCGGGACCGTAGAGCCAAGTACGAGTGTGGAGAGCCCTTGGAGCCCGAGGGCAAGCCTCTGGAGAGCCCAGCGATCGACGAGCAAGAGCTTAAGGAGTCTCTGAGCAAGAAGCGGAGCAAGCGGATGGCCGCCGAAGAGTTCGAGGAACTTTGGGCTGCGGCCTTGGGAGAAGTCAAGGCTCGGGATGAGGTTGAAGTCCAGGTAACGGACTCCTACTACGAGTAAGTTCCCAAGAAATATTTACGTTGAACGATGTTATTATGACAACAAAAAAGCTCTTTCTGACCACGCCTGGACTAACCAGACCGGTTGCTTCCGAACCACTAGAAAAAGAAGTGCCTCTGGCTTTCCAACCACCAAGCTATCGTCCAGCTCTCTCGCTCGCCTTTCGTACTCCTGCGCGCTCCGCCGATCCGTCAAGCTTGGACTGGCTCGACATCGACTCAGCATTGGTGGAGTGATCCTCTCACTACTCTCACTCATCTACGGCCGCAACGCCTACCGCTCGCACCGCGCCATCGCCCGCCAGATCCCCGGTCTGGTCGACCAGGTGCTCGACCGCCTGGCTCTCCAGAAGGAGATCGCCTTCGAGTCGGACGGCGACGACGACGCCTTTCTGTTTCTACCCAACCTGCGCGACGACGTGCTCCGGTCCGTGCACCGCCTCGCCGAGCGCGAGCGCGTGTGGAAGAAGGTCGCGGCCGTCGTGGAGCAGAACAGCAACGTCCGCACGGGCCAGCGCGAGAGCTGCCACGGCGAGATTGCCCGCGCGTGGGAGTGGATCGGTCCCAGCAGGCCTGGGATCACGGGTGGGGAGGCTAGGAGGCGTTTGAAGTCCAGCAACAATACTCAAAGAGTTTCTTGGGGCCCTGATGTCAAGACTGAGGCTGAGGTGGAGGAGGAGCAGCAGCAGCAGCAGCAGCAGCAGCAGCAGGTGGTGAAGGGGGAGGAGGATCAACAGAAGTATGAGACTCCTACTCATCCGCCTGCGAGGGCTGGTGGTAGTAGGTTTGGATTCAGGAAGTGGACTGAGGGGAGGCCCATTTACTAGATGGCCCATGTCATGTCCTTGTTTCTCAAGAAAGACTTGGTTTGGTTCCGTATGAGGAGGTGTAAACGATTCAGTTATATTTGTACATATACTTGATGTGTGTTCGTTCTTTCCTGTTACTTCTCCCCGAAATTTCTCTGTCTTCGTTGGTGGTCTTTTCTGTGGGTTCATAGACCGTGTTGGTTGTCCTTGTTGACTGTTAGGGGAGGCGTTTAGGGGTAGGAGAGCAACGAGGAAGTTAAATGTGAGAGAGGGTAATTGGTTACCTTATTGGCCTTCTATATCTCTTGCTGTGTAAATATTTGATGCGCAAGGACTAGCCCTGTATACCAAATTCATTCATGAGGTCCCTGAGTGATATCTGAACCTTCAACGCCATTTCCCGTCTCCTAAAAGAGATCACTGAATAATCGCCTAAGCCCAAGCCTCTCCTTCAACGTCCTCACCCTTTACTGACCTTATCCATCTTGAAATGGCAAGCTCAGATCACCACACATAGCCTTTTTGTTTGCCCTCATCATTTCAGTCCAAAGATACCCTCTATTTTCCAAGATACGCTCAATTAAATGCTTCTATCTCTATTTTTATTTTTTGCCTTTTACATCTTTTTTTTCTCCATCCCCAACCTCTTACGCCCTGCTGCCACGGGTGTTGTGGATATCAAGGACAATAATGTCGGTGGCACCAACGGTGGTGAGGTCGTCCATAACAGTGGCGAGGCGCTTCTTCTCAACCATGGCGCTGACGGCAACCCAGCCCTCGTCCTCGAGCGAGGTGACGGTGGGGGCGCGCTTGCCGGGAGTGATCTTGGTGGCGTCGGCCAGACGGGTGCGCTCGACGTTGTACTGGCAGAGCACGTATTTTTGGGCGGTGATAACGCCACCAATACGGGCCGCGATCAGATCGACCATCTCCGGGTTGCTGGGGGCCTTGGACTTGATGAGGATGGCGGAGGAGTCGACGACGGTGTCGATGGCCATGAGGCCGGCGGCCTTCATGGTCTCTCCGGACTCTGTCAGGGCGAAATATGTTAGTTACTGCATCAGGGTTGGGGAGAGTCGCGGGGAATGCTGGCTGAATTACTCACCAACAAGATCGACGATGCCGTCGGCGACGCCGAGAGCGCAAGCAGCCTCGACACTGCCGCTGAGCTCAATAATCTTAGTCTTGAGCTTACGGCCAGAGGCATCCGCATCCACAAGACCCTCCTGCTCCAGCTCGAGACGGGCAAAGTATTCTTGCGCAAGGTGAACGAAGCTGGTGCCGATGTTCTTGCCGATCAAGTCCTTGCCAGTAGCGTACTCGCCCTTAACGGGAACCTGGACCTGGAGCTTGCAGGCGCCGAAGCCCAGCTCCATGACGGTATCGCAACCCTGAGGCTTAGCCTTCTCGCCATCCTGGGCGCTCCACTCGCCGCTGTGACGGCGGGCGCGGGCAACGGCGCGGACACCGGCATCGTGCTCCTGAACTTGGTCGTAGCCAGTAATTCCGAGGTCGACACGGCCCTCACCGACGAAGGTGGGGATATCAGCGGCGGGAAGGAAGACGAGGGCGATGGGGAGGTTCTTGACGAGCGCAATGTCGAGGCGGTTCTCGCGTCTGAACTGGATGTCGGCGCCCTCAAGGAGGTTCAAGCTGGCTTGGAGAAGACGGCCCTCTGCAGGAAGTAACGGCGTTAGAGATTCGACCGGACACTCGGTATAATATGTCGTGACTCACTCTTGGGCACGGCAAAGAGAAGTCTGCCTTCGAGGCTTTGGAAGACGTCAGCTTGTATGCCTTTTTACTGGCCATTGTAAACGAAGGGTCGACGGCGACGGGCAGTCGGATCGAATTCGAGCAGCAGTGGTCGAGAGGATATGACTAACTGGTTTACCAAATCCATGACGGGCTATGTAGTGTAGAGGATGAAGAGAAGCGTGGATATATAACGGTCGCAAAAGAGAAGTTGGCGTCGGTCGAGGGTATGTGGACTGGAATTGAAGAGGAGGAACAGTCAGTTGAGTCTGCAGTTTGGAAACAAAGAAGAGAGAGTTCTTGAATACAGGCAGGACTTGAAAGAAGAGATCCCAGTAGAGGGAAGTACCAGGACAGGACTCAAGTACAAGGTGGGCTGGCGGGGGTGGATGACATACCTCGGACGACACTAGACAACTGTAGCTTGGTATGGAATATGGATCGGATTGAAGTGGACGTCGGGAGCAAAGATGGAGATTGTCCTGGACGGGCAGGTTTGTTGGGATCGAATGCCGGCTTTCTGGGGCCGCTTCTCTATGGAAGTCGGAATTTTCCTGATTTGGCGCATCCAGGACAATGGAGCCCACCAAAGGCGACCAACCTAAGGCCCACGTTCCTGAATCGGAGCTAAAAGATGGTGACTGGAGATTTGTCTGTGTGACTGGGTGCCCCTCGCCGGTTCCGTCCCGCGTTGATCGACCAGTGGTGGACAGTGGGGGTTCCCAGCAAAACAGCTCTGCGGGCGGCGGGGCTCCCCGACCCGCACAAGTCGGGTATCGGCCTGTCGGAGTGACGGCCACCGGCCCAAGCCGGATTTCAGCTAATCAGCCAAGTACCGCTGTACCGTTGTCGTCATAACCTCGAATTGGGTTTCCATTTGGCTTCGAAGATATCCCTTTCCCATCCCGCCAGAACATGTCCATGTCAATTCGAACGGTGATCTGCTTCAATCTCACCCTGAAGCACGTGTCGGAGCGCGCTCCAGATCTGCAAGGTACAGTGCAGATGAAAACGTCCCTGGCTCAGGTACTGGTGAAAGTTACCGTGCTGTGTATGTATGTATGCATAGTGTATCCAAATACACCCGGACTTGGGGTCCTTCAGGGTCCAAGTGTACAACGGGAGCAGATGGGAACGCATATATTTTCATTACTTCTACCGCAGGCGGCGATGTATGTCAAGTGCTTCCTGTTACCTTGCTAGGTAGGATTAGAAGCGCCGCAGTCTCCTGCTGTGACTTTATATGCGCTGAGGTGATTCTGTCCTGCGTAGAAACCATCACCAGAAAGACCCCTGTCAACTCCCGACACCGAGGATACGTCACCCCTTTCCATTTTCCATACACTCCCCCCAAATTCCATGCGCCGGGGCTCACTCCCGACGGCCAAACTCTAGGCAACTCTGGGCTGTCCCTCTATACGAACCCCGTACGTAAGGGTAACATGAGGAACCGTAACTGATACGTAACGGCGTACCAGATTAAGTACCTCTTAGGGGGCTCGCAGGGCTGGGCGACAGTGTTCCATTATTTACACCATCCCCTGATAAGAGGACCATGACACTTTTTTAGAATCGCAACATTTCCATCTTGACAAACGTCTAAACATCCGTCGTTTCTGACCACCTCACTCGCTTTCCTCGTTCACTTTCTACCTCGTTTGCTTCTGCTTTTTGCTTTCAATCCTTTCGTTCAGTCTCCCTTATCATAACCATCTCCCCATCTGCCGCGCCGCATAAACCCCCAGATATCGCTTGTGCCCTCATTCCCAACTGAGACCGAGACGGAAAGCGTGTACAACGGCTGAACCGCATGCGGCACGATCCACGACAGTAGGCGCAACCGTATACTACGCTTCGTCCAAGTCCGACCCTTCCTCGCATTGCGCCTCCCATCCCTTTCGGTTGAGGATAGGCAGCCCGCTTAGTGTAATGCGCATCTGCTAGGTAAGCGAAATCACCAGAGCTCCTTTAGTTTGAAGATCCAGAAGCTGTACTCCATGGGCACGACGAACGCCATATGTACGGCATCGGGGAGCAGCAGCAACTGCACATACCCTCTCTCGAGACTCGATATGGACGCAATGCGCGCCCACCATGTCCTACATCGCAACGGCGCAATGACTGATTCGATACCTCCTACAGACGGCAAGACACCCGACGGCATCTCTGCGCCTTTCGAACCACGGCCGATATATCCGACCTCAGCACCACCGTTTCCCGATTTCGAGTTTTCGACAGACCAGGGCAATCCGTCTCACCAAGGGGAAAAGCCATCGGACCGTCATTGCAAGGAGGAGGAGGGCTTGTGTCCCAATCAGTGGGCGGCTTCCAGTGAACAAGAAGACAACATTGGTGGTAACTCTGAAGGAGAGAACGTCGAAATGTCAACATGGAGGGGGACGTCATCGGTAAAGGGGAGTACGGAGACTATGCGCATGCTCTTGTTGACATGCGTCTCAGTTGGCATCACGTTAGTATATACGAAAGAAGATAAACAAGGAGGCTCTACGGTTACTAACGTTTTGCTACTCACAGCTTCACATGGGGTGTTGAAATGACCTGTAAGTCTTGGACATCATGCTTGTTGCCCTGGAACTTGGAGACAATTGCTAACCAGGCGCTGCTCAGACTGTACGCCCTACCTTCTCTCGCTGGGACTTACCAAGGGTCAAACATCGCTCGTCTGGGTTGCCGGACCTTTATCTGGCTTGATAGTACAACCGATAATAGGCGTCATCGCGGATCAATCAAAGTCAAGATGGGGCAGAAGGCGACCTGTCATCGTTATTGGGTCCATCATCACAGCACTCGCTCTCATGGCCCTGGGCTTTACCAAGGAGATAGTGGCCTACTTCATCTGGGATCCGACGTATGCCAGAGCGTGCACCATTGCTGTTGCTGTCCTTTCGCTCTATTGCGTTGATTTTGCCATCAACGCCGGTAAGGCTCACTCTTACGTCCCTGAGGTCCAGTATCACAGGACTAACCTATGTGCTCCTTAAAGTCATGTCTTGCGCGAGAAGCTTGGTCGTAGATACTCTGCCGATTCAAAAACAACAAAGCGGCGCAGCATGGGGTAAGCTTCCAGAATTCCATTCTAGATGTTGTCTTGTTCTAACTCGCCTCTAGCAAGCCGTATGGGTTCACTTGGACATATTATCGGTTACGGCATGGGGGCGATTGACCTTCTCCAGCTCTTTGGAACATCTTTGGGAGACACACAATTCAAGCAGCTTACCGTCATCGCCGCTCTGGGAATGCTCGCTACCTCTTCCGTAACCTGTTGGGCAGTGACTGAGCGGGTTCTTGTCACTGTCCGGCCCGATCCTCGCCGTCATTCGGGCCGCTTCAAGGTCGTGCGTCAAATCGTCTCGACCCTCATTACCTTACCTCCTCGCATCCGCGCCATCTGCTATGCAGTCTTTTGGTCCTGGATCGGCTGGTTCCCATTCATCATCTACAGCAGCACCTGGGTAGGCGAGACCTACTTCCGCTACGACGTGCCGGCCGACGTCAAAGGCTCGAGTGACGCCCTCGGCGACATGGGCCGCATCGGCAGCACCGCCCTGACCGTCTACTCGACCGTGACCTTCATCAGCGCCTGGATCCTGCCGCCCTTCATCCGCGCGCCCGAGGACAACACGTTCACGCACCGCCCTCCCGCCAGCATCGCCAGCCTCGTCGAGACGGTCAACAAGTACAAGCCCGACCTGCTGAGCGCCTGGATCGCCAGCCACCTCATGTTCGCCTTCGCCATGTTCCTGACCCCCTTTGCCGCCTCGTTCCGCTTCGCCACCGTCCTGGTCGCCCTGTGCGGCATCCCCTGGAGCATCGCCATGTGGGCGCCCACCACCTTTTTGGGCGTCGAGGTCAACAAGCTCAGCGGCGCTCCCGATCCCATGTCCCCATCCACTGCCACCAGCAACCCTTCCTACAGGAGACTATCCACCAGCAGCATCGAGATGCGCTTCGTCAACGAGCCTAGCGCCGGTGCTGTTGAGGAAGCCACCGCAGGAAACAGCTCAACCGGCGAGCTGAGCGGCATCTACTTTGGCATTCTCAACATCTACACCACCATCCCGCAGTTCATCGCGACGTTCATGAGCACCATCGTCTTCGCCATCCTGGAGCCGGGCAAGAGCCCGGAGTTGGCGACGGATGCGCATCCCAGCGAGCACGCCAACACGGACGGACCGAATGCGATTGCTGTGTGCATGTTCATTGGGGCTATCAGCTCGTTGGTGGCGGCTTATGCTACTGCTAAGATGAGGGACATATAATATGGTTTTTTGTTTGGTTATTGACCGATGCGTTTGGATTTTTCGCAGGCGTAAAGACGGAACAGGATATCACGTACGTCCTTGTGAGCCACTTGGCTCGGTTTGAATAAATAATGTGTTTTGAGTAGTATAAAATTGATAGGAGAAAAGATTCGGGAGGTTTGCACTCGTTTAGGATAAAGAGCGTCTTTTGACAGAGGGCGGGACTCCATGGACGTACCCCTTTTCCGCAAATGGAAAGGACATTGGATGGTCAAATCAAGCGATAGAGTTAGGATTCCTCACAGGTACGATATAGGTGGGTGTTTTTGGGCTCATTGGCTAATTAGTCTTGATTTTTTCATCTTTCATTGTTGTATATACCTTTTGGTTCTTAGGTTAATCATATTATCTCTGAGTGTCACTTCTTTTCCACATTGACCTTGTACGAATCTTGCGATAGACTCAAACATGCTTGAGGGTCACTTGGAAGAAGACACAACTTCAACCTCAACATACGAGCGTTCTCGTAACTGTGCGTCTGACCATGAACAACTCAGATTGATACTAGCCAGGAAATATTATTATTCTACTTTCATGCGTTCTCTGCTCCCCATACTCCCAAGCTCCCAAGCTCTCAAGCTCTCAAGCTCCCGTGCTTCCCAACTTTCAGCTCACTCCCATCTTGCTCTTACCTATCACCTCCCTTCCTTCATGCATCTCGATCCCGGTATGTACAACAAGAGGACGTACTGTACGTTTTGACCCCCAGTCCCTTTTCATATTTCTTGTTCCAACCGACACTTTTTACAACCCTCTCTCTGTCTCTTTCTGCATTATTCCTGTGGTCGGTGACTGACAAACAGACAGACAAGCAACCACTTCCTTCCCATTCCAGCAGTGCGCACAACAACGAACGAATAACAAGAAAGAAATTCAAGTGACGCCGCAGCCGAGAGCAAAAGCAAAAGAAGAGTACACACACCACTCCATTGTGGAAACGCCGAGGTTTGAACCGCCGTAGAAGAAAGAGTTGTGAGATGATGTTGGTCGAGATTAATGGTCTTTGGCCCGCTTGCCATCTTCCGATCATCTCCAACTTTGACTCCTCTCTCCTTACAGACGACCATGCAAATGCATTGAAACCAAATATACAACGCCGAGTTTTAACGCCAGGGCTGATGAAACTGAACAGATTTTGTGAAAGCCGACAGTGACGGTGATAGTGCCAGAGTCAAACCATTCCAAGGTATGGAGAGAAGGAGGAACGCCGGGTTCCCCAACAGCTCACACACAACTATTGACTGGTTTAACATTTCCCAAACACTGTGAACCATTTTATCGCTATCGGAAATCGGGGGAAAGCAATTATCGAGGGGGGTGTTGAACCCATGGTGGAAAAATAGCGAGTATAGACATTGTCTAGTAGACAACCCCTGAAGCAGGAGCAAAACAACTCTTTGTTTGTGTGGTAAGGTCCACGCGTGGGTATGCAAGGTCGAAACACGGCCGACGATTAAGGGTATCCAAAAAGAAAAACAATAAACTCGCTCGATCACGGACTGGCTGGCTGACTGACTCGCGAGGAATATGTTCGTGTCCGTGGAAAGGCGTCGGATTCTGTCTTGTCTTTTGTTGGTCTGGTTGATAAGAGAGGTCTCGTCTCTCACATGACGATACACTCCTTATCATCCTTCTCCGCACTCTTCCTGATCTTAGCATTCCGAGCCGGAGCGACCTCCATAGGCGTTCCTCCGCTGACGGCCGCGCGGATAACTGCTAACCGCTGCTTGGCGCGCTCATCGCCTGCCTCGGCTGCCTTGACGTACCAGAGGTTGGCTTCCAAAATATCCCTTCGGCATCCTATGCCCATTTCCGTGAAGTAGCCAACAGCATATTGTGCTTTTACATACCCTGTTATGTCCGGGTTAGATTTATTCTTCCCGCGACGTCATCTTTAGATGTGGTTAGAGTCCACTTACCAAGCTCTGCGGACCTCTTGGCCCATTCATATGCCTCCTCTTCGTCCTTTTCTAGGATGGGATCTGCCCCAACCAGGTACCAAGCGCAAAGTCCCATCATAGCAGCAGCGTGGCCACGCTCCGCGGCTCCCGTGTAGAAGTGGACGCTAAGAGCAGGGTCTCTTGGGCAGTTGAGCTTCCCGTGCTCGTAGGCATCGCCCATCCTGTAATTGGCATCGGGATGGCCCAGATCGGCGGCTTGGGTGAACAGCTCAGCGGCATAACTCTCGTCCTTGAAGATGTCGTCGCCATAGCCTGTCTCGTACAAGCATCCAAGCTGATACGGAGCGGCGTTATAAATCGCATCGGCGGATTCGGTGGCGAGCTTCAGCCACTTGACACCCTCCCTATATCTCTTCTCGCCCAAATCACCCGACAGACAGGCCTTTCCTAGCCTTGTCATGGCGCCAGGGTGCCGCTTGGAGGCTGCTGTTCGTAAGAATTGCACGGCCTTGGCAGGGTCTTTGCGGCAGCCCCAGCCAAACTCGTAGCATAAAGCGGTGCGATAAGCGGACTCTGCGTGGCCATGCTTGGCAGCTAACACGAACAGAGGGAACGCCGAGTTGTAGTCCTCCTTCCCCTTGTTAAACATACCCGAGGCATAGCCGTCAGCGAGATAATACTGTGCAAAAGGGAAGCCGTTGTTGGACAATTTCTGTAGGATGGCCCGCGCTTCCCGCACTAGTTCGTATGGCGAAGATTGGTTGCCTTCTGCGGATAGAGTTTCTGAAGATCGCCCAGGTTTGAGATTCTTAGACTTCCTGAGTTCGTCAAAGTTCAGACCCTGCTCCTGTGCTGTATTGATCAGAAAAACGGCGAAGGAATACTGAGTAGAGAAGTCAGTGGTTTTCTTGACATTCTGCCTGTACATCTCCAACGTCTTCTGGGCGCTAAGAAGAGAAGCATTATTGCCAACTGCACTGCGTAACTGGGAGTTGTCGAGTGTGAGGGGTGCCGGTGCCGGTTGGGGATATGGAACGTTCAAAAGCTCGGCAAAAGACTGTGGTCGATTATCAGGCGAGTTTCGAGAGTTTGCGGATGGTGTTCGATTTTGTAGACCAGGGGAGTGCCCCCGAGACCCAAAGTCCGAGTACACCGAAATTGAAGACTGCGGACGTGGCACTGAGCTTCGCCTGTTAAAAGAGTTGGGCGTCAAGTGACGGTTGATGGCGCCGCCGGTATCAACGAGGCTAGAGTTTGACCGAGCTCTTGGGTCTTGGTCTACAGCTATGCTAGCCGGCCGTGGCAGGAAAGCAGAATGATGGTAGGCGAGCTGGGGCACCTGTTCTGCCCGAGCAGAGCCATCCTCGAGGATGGAACTCTCAGGAGAGACATCGCCAGAGTTGTCTGGACAATCGGAAGCCTCGATAACGCCAGACACCGAGCTTGCGCTGGTTGCCGCCGATGAATCGTTCGAGGTAGGTTGCTTAGACGTGCTAACGGTGGTGTCGGACTCTCGGCTTCGACGATTGGTAACTCTTCCGTGGCTCGCTTGCGAAGAATCGGATGAGAGATCGTCCTGGCCAGAGGCCTCTAGCTTTAACCTGGCCACGCTGGGTACTTCTAGCCCCGGCAATGGCTTCCCAGACTCCTGCCATGCTGACCGCGCGCTCGGAGCCTCTGGACAGCTAGACGTCTCTTGCCTCGGCTGCTCGCTTAATGGGGCATGGGGCGGAGGAGTCGGAGCATCTGGGGTCGCGGGGAGGGCACGATCGAGGACGCCCGGGACGGGCTGTAAGCCGTCGTACGAACGGTCTGTTTCGATATTGGCGTTGGATGGTTGAGCCCAGTTGTCGGGTTGGAAGTTGACCTTCACGGGCGAAATAGGCGACTGACGGATCCGAGGCGATTCGGCCAGAGAGACGCCGGGAAGAGGAGGCGCATTTTGATTCCATTCGAACCGCTCGATGGAGGCAATGGCGGGCAAGCCTGTCGTAGGAACGGGTTTCCTACGAGGGCTGGTGGTTGTTGAGGTCGGCGACGCAGCCGGTGATGCAGTGACAGCCGCCATGACAGGCGGCGGGGTTTATCAAGGTCGTCTGATACAGCAGTCAACTGTCAAGTCGTATGTAGTCGCAATGCCTGCAGACAGCTGCAGCCTGTCAGACTCTCCTCTCTATGCTTCCGTCCTTGTTGAATTCGCTGTCACCTTCCACTTGCTGCAGTCGCAAGCATATGCCGTACTTGAATCTCGCAGCCGTCAGGCTAAAGCTGTGATATGTAGGGATGGAGTTTATGCGCTGTTGTAGTAGTTGACTTCCCCTCTCCAAAACCAAAAAGGCGCTGTAGCGGATCGAAGTCGCAAGGACTGGGAGGGCGCCGGTGGGTGTTGAACGGGCAGGACCCCGTTACAGACAAGACAGCCAAGTGGGGACGGCTGGAGAAGTGCTAATTCGCAATGGACGGGCAAACCCAGGAGCCCAGGGAGCTGAGTACGCGCAGACAGCCGACAGGGGGACGGGGGAACGGGGGGCCGTGACCGCGTGAGGATGATCGTACTAAGTATTTGGCGATCGCGTGGGTGGAGGAGGACTCGTGGATGGTGGAGAGACGATTTGGCGATCTTTCGGGCAATAAAACGAACAGCTTTTCCCGGGTGATGCGCGTCGTGGTCTGTTGCCTTTGAAAGCTTGTGTGAGCCTTTGAGAGCCTTTGAGCTTGCCTCGGATGTACGTACACACTGACACACGAAAGTGGGAAGTGAAGGTTGTAGCGAGCGACAGGGTTGACGGGAAACCTCAAGGCGACGATGACAAAAGAAGGTCACCTCAGCGAGCGTTGATGTCTCTTGTCGGTTCGGTTGCAAGTGGTTAAGTTGAAAAGACCCAAGGGAATTAATTGTGCCTATGTAACAAGAAATTAAGCCAGGGCGGTCAAAGAAAAGAAACTATGGACATGTATTGGTAGTGTAATAGGCCAAAGTCGAAACGCCAGTCAAATCAACATTCAGAACGGAGACCGGAGGCGAGACGAGACGTGAGGCTGGAGGTCCAGGCGTGTGTATCGTGGTGGCCCGCGGTGGATGCTTTTTCGGTGGTTTTCCTCTTTGGTCTTTGCAGTTGGACGCAGGCAGTGATGCAGTAGACTGATGTTGGGATTGACGGCAGCGGTTTGACGGGTGAACTTAACACATGCAGTCACAGACTCGCAGAGAGCATACAGCGCCGCCCAAGTGAAAGACGGGACTCCATGGAGACTGGAGATCGGCGTTCGGTCGCCAGAAACAACGGGCCAATCCAGGGCAGAGTGGAAGCTCCGCATCGTCCGACCACCTGCGCTGCCCAGTGTGGGAGTAGGTACGTATTGGCAGACTGCAATGCAGACGTGAACACGGGCGGGCGAACAGGCACCCGAACTTTCACTTCCATTACACAGTACATTAATTCATCCGAGCTAGTATGAACAGAGTAATTTCATTACTCACTGTCAATAGCCTATGCAAATCTGCCCGCACGTACATTCGCTGGTCACGCGCATCCATACCTCTTGTTCTCCCTTCTTCTCTTGTTCCATCCCCCCTTTGCTTCCGCTTCCAAAACCTGAGAGGTTGGACAATGGGCTGGTCGGATCGGGTCAAGGCGGGCTGGTGCGTTGCAGGATTACTGGATTAACTACCCAGAAGGGTCCGCGGCAGAAGTGGAAAATGAATACACTACTCCACCTCTGTTAAGATCAACGAATGCCAATCCTCTCTCTTGCTTCAGGCACGAGGCACCCAGACGCCTTTCGGGACCAACAACCTTTGCTCGTCTTCCGGTCGGTTGTAGTTCTCATATTCTACTACTTCACAAAGCGATGCGCTTGCGTTTAACTACTGGCTCCTTGAAAAGCCACTGAGAGTAGAGGTATGTATTGTATGTACCTTGAGCTATTCACCCTTTCCTTACCTCATCGTCCAAGAAATTGTACCTTCCCCCTGTGAATATGATAATGTGTTATTTGCAGCTACTACCGGTAACCATGAGGACCCCGGCCCCTCTTTCCAAGGCCATGGCAAGACAAAAAGGCAGGAAATGCACATGAAACTGCCATCCATTCCGCGTCTTCACCTTCCATATCCTCAAACTGAATTTGTTGGCAGACTGTCTGGTTCCAGGAATGACGGATGACGATGGCAGTCTCTGCTTCGGTCTGGATCGCCTGTCTGAGGGCATTAAGCTTTTGCTTGTGCAACGTGCTGGCTGAAAAGGCTTGCATCATCTTGTGGCTTGCAGGACTTGCATCTGGGGGCACCATTCCTTCTTTTCAAATCTCCCCTCCATTGGCCTTTCCTGGCCCCTCAACATCTCAGGATGACTACAGACGACCCTTGTGAACTACATATATCGCCTAAACATACCAAGAACACTTTGCGGCATCGGCAGACACTTGGCGTCTCCCTGGCTGCCTCTGGCTATTCGATTCCGAGACAGGACGGCGGCTGAACGATTCTGGACCTGGACAACTTGGGCAGCAGAGGGGTCAATTTCAGTCCTCAGCTGTGAGGACTGTCCAGGCTTCATTAGGTAGGTATCGCGTTAGTGACAAGGCTGGCGGCACAGCCAACATCGAATCGCCAAGTGAAGATGAGTTCCTGAACCATCGACACACATCAAGGATTCAACAAAGAATGCACAACCACCTTGGCAGGGAAACAAACTAGTGAAAGTGAAAGTACCATCTCCTTGGGAAGTGCTACGCTACCTGCGCCGTAGCTGGGCAGGTGCACTAAAGGCTAGGTACCGAGGGGCTAAATAAGCGATGCTCTAACATTGATGGCTAATAATATCCCAGGTGACGATGGCTTCTTCGTACGACAAAGGTTACCGCCAAGCTGGTAGAGGAGAAACAAAAGGCGACCTCCATTGCCCGACCCGCAATAGCACACGTTACTCGCCAGACATACCTCTTTGGGCACAGCATACCGATTTGCGAATTCCTACGGCTGTGGTCAAGCCCTCCGTTCAAGAATATGTCGCAGGATGTGGTTCAGCTCCATGCAGCCTCGCGAGCACACTGGGAATATTCCGCATCCGCATTGGACAGATATGGTGTTTTCCAACGACCATACAGCGCCAGAGATAATGCACTTTTCAGTTACCGAACAGCTGTTACGGCAAGGCACTATAACGGCCGACGCGTAAGAGAGCAACAAGCATCCTAGCGCTCAAGTTTTTATCCTCCCGTGGTTTGCTTTTCTGCGATAGAGACTTTTCAGGGTCTCGGTGTCTAGCCCACCATTGCTACTGTGCGGAGTGCCCCGTTGCACAAACTCCATACAGGAACCAGACGGCCGGCTGCCGGGCTTGAAGGTATCCGTCCGGACTTCCATATTCATTGGTTCTCACAAAATCTTGAAAAATTTGATGGGTTTGGTGCTGACGATATGGGCCGTTTGGCTGCCCCAGCTGCTCTAGCTGCTGCTCAGGGCTGGTGAGAATGGTGGCGTTTTTCCACTTTTGGGTGGGACACCACTGCCAGTACATCGACCGCAACCCAACAAGCCGAGCGATCTTCTGCCGCTGAACGAGGGCGGCGGGGTTAGCGTTCACGAACCCGGGCTTTGTAGCACCCCGCGCCTTCCCCGTGGCCTTGGGACATCGTCCCGTTTGTCCGTTCTTCCGAGCTTGTGGATAAGTAAGTATCATGAAGTTTTCACAGTACAATGCTACACGTTTTACAGGTAATCCCACGGGAGACCGTGAAAGATATCACAAAAGAAGCCCCATGAATTGTCGAATGCCGGACTCGAGGTGTTAGCGCTCCTCTGATTTCGCCAACGACATCGGGTAGAAATATGCTCCAGCAGAGACGGTGAGAGAACCCCTAGCTCGAAAATAAATGAAATGCGGCTTGTGTGAACAATGAGAGGACCTGTCTTTTGTTGCAATCGTTCGCTCACAGTCAGCGCAACTTCGTATCGATAGATGGTGTCGAGGTCAGCGTGACCACCATCACTTTGACGCCCATCCCGCGCAATACGAAGCTGACGGCTTGCCCTTTTGGGGAACTGAGAAAGGACGTGATCCAATCACAATATTAGGCAACTCTTTAGTCCTACACAACCCCCTTCCTTTCATAACATTGGCCGTCGACATTTCGACATTTACAACGCACGCTCAGCACAAAGACGATGAGCAACAGAGATATACAATTCAATACTGGTTTGTTTGTTAGTTTGGTCCTTCGATCATGGGTTGAACAGGGAAGTTTTGGAGCTCTCATTGGCCTTTTAAGAGAGGAACTGTCTTCCGTTTGAAGCGATATAGAATAATGGTAAGGGTTTGGGACGCTACAGAAGCCTCTGATGGGTGTCCTCTTATACCTCTCTCCGTCTCCTTCAAAGTCTTTAAGATTGGAAGATATCAGTCTTACGGCGTTCACCCGATAGAAAGCCGAACGCTTTCCTATATCTAGTAAAGCTTTGGCTTTTTTGTACCAGACTAACAAACAAACCAGGGCTGGATTGTAGACCTCGTATAGTTAGTTCTTCAAAATTTACACCAATATCCATCGCAGAAAGACTCTTTTCGACGTGCGAGTGGCACGTATCCGGATAGGCTATCAGGAGGCGAATAGCCCATGTTACACTCCCAATTTTTTCACTTCGTCAGCGTCTAAGCGCTAGAACTACGCCAAGGACACGTTCGTACACCTGCATCATGAGGTCGGATACGGGTGCCGAGCGGCAGCGTTTTCGGCTTCACGGCGCTTTTAGCTTTGGTATTGCCTTCTCGTGAACCAAACGCTAGGCTCTGCAGATAATTCGAAATATTTGTTGGTCCGTTGGTGTCGCGAGGAAGGCGTCCAAAAGGCGGCTACCAACTACTTCTGCAGTTGCTACACCCGGTGCCCGGGCCGATAGACTGAAGGTTTCCGCAGGACATATTCTGGTTACCTGGGATGGGGTTGGACAACGCGGCGAAAGGAATGTGGGATGGATGGCTTTGACCAGCGATCAAACTGACTGAAGAAGATCTCTGGTACTTTAATATCGACCCCGTGGGGATCTGTGTGAGGTTTTGACTATCTCGCACGGCTGGAAATGTTGGAATATCTGGGGATCGCTACCAAGAGTTGGTCACGTCTTGCCCGTCCAAGAACTTCAACCACAACGAAAATCCCAAGAACTAAGAACAACACACAAGCATGCCGAGCGAGCGGTCGTCTCAGAATCTCGACTGGCACATATGGACGTGACGTCTAAAAAGGGGTGGAGAATGAAAAAAAAAAAAAATCTCGGCGGTCCGTTCATCACACTGGGTCTCCGTAGACTTTCCCCCGGTGGTTTGCCCAGACAAGCCGGGGGAAAACGTGGGTATCACGGCTCGAGACGGGGGTCATGGAGTTCATGGAGTTCATCTGGATTCCAGGGTCCAAAGTGACAAACTCCAGCAGTTTACAGTGGGGACGCAAAGCGAGATTGACGCTCCGGACGGCCTCATTCGATGGAAAATCACCGAAAATGAGGTGACCCCGCCCATCATGAACGACTGGCCTCAGATATTGTAAATTTGAGAATGAGAAGGGGCGCAATCGGATATGAGACCTCGTGCCATCCTCTTGTTCGGTTGTTCAGTGACCCCCAAAACAGTAAACTGGCGGGAAATAAAAGGGGGAGTGTCTCACGTGAATTACAGAACTCATCAGTGCTCATCTACAGTAGGAACCAGCGCTGTGGATCCGGGATGTGCCCCGCGTTATCCCGACATCGATGACGGAGAATATCATGCCCGGCTCTGCTTGTTGATACACATATGTCTTTATGCACATTTGTGTCAAAGCCGCATTTCAGATTTTGGGGAGATGGCCTCCGGAAAGACACAAAACTGCTTTGGGGTTCAATGGGTTGCAAATTGGAAACCGAACTCAACGGGAACTCCCCGCGACGTCACGGATCGTGAGCGAGTGTGGACCACTTACGGGCCGGGGCTGTGCTCACTCTCCCAGCGGTTCCGGGCGATTATTACCAGCTGCGGCTGGAGCTGAAGTCCGGCCGAGCACTCCGTCGCCGGAAGACTACCGGAGCTTTATACAGCTCTCAACAAAGCGAAGAGCATTCAGTGAGAATAACCGGCACCAGCATTAGGTGCGGTGCAGCCGCTGAATGTACCGCGACTCAATTTCAACGTCGCCCCAAGGCTAATTCACGGTAGTTCACGATGGCAGCAATTGGGAAATGAAATGAATTGATGCGTCCCGTGGCCCAGCCGGAGGCATTGATTGATGAAGGGAGAAGCATGCATACAGTGGGGAGTTTCGTGAGGTTCCAGAAGCGCACCGTGTCATTCAGGTCAGCGGCCGGGGATTCCACTCCACTCTGGAGCGCGGAGCGCAGATCGCCCAAAGCCACTGACTGCACTTGTGGCAGATCATCAGACGAAACAAAAGGCAACTGCAGTGAACTGAACTGCCTGTGAGTGAGCCAGCCAAACAAGCCGGGAAGCTTCTCCCTCTCTCTCAGTCTCTCTTCACCTTGGAATTCGATGCCAACCACATTGCTTCTACAACAACCCGTGTCAGTGTTGCAACTTGTGCCGTCTCCCGTTCGCCGTTACTTCAGTTACCATATCGTCATTGTCGTTTCAAGACTGCCCTTTGCCGTGCCGTTCGTAACCAGACCTGTTCCTGGCTGCACCTCATCCAATCTCTCTGCGCTTTGGTCTAGAATCGAGACTAGGCCACTGCCATCCTAGTCCAGAGCTGCATCCCAACAGGCACAGCGGAGGCGTTGCGCATTTTGGTGGTTTGAATTCCAGACCGGCTTCACAAGCTCTTCACTTCTCTCTGTCGAGTTTTGTCCAACAGCTCCCGTTGTCGTTGCTGAGATGATGCTTTACTTGTAGTAATGACTGTTGAAACCTCTGTCGTCGACCTCATCCACCATTTTTCTGTGCCCTGCATATTGACATAACCAGCTACTGCATGGCCTAAACAATGGAAGTACCTGTAAAATCGTTATCTCAGCGCTCAGACCTCAAACGGGGCTTACAGTGTAAAAATTAATTTATCGAGATCAATTCAGTTCTTTCCGTTTTGGGTAATATTTTTAACATGCGCCCCATGAGGTCTGAGTTCCCGATGCAGCCTCCCTAAGAGTCTCGAAAATAAAACCACTAGGAAAAAGAATCACTCGTCTTTGAAACAACCACTATTAAATGCAAATGAATAAAAACAACCTTGAAGGTGAAGTTTTGAACTGGCTTTCAAACGGTACCATTTTCATTTAAATGCAGTAGTAGAAAGTGGTTGTTTGATCCTAGGGAAAACTCCCACCAAGTATCTTCAACTATCTTCAACCACCAAATAACCATCTTTAAAGATACAAATAGTCAAAACCTCCCCGGAGGTAGAGTTTTTCATTCTCTTTCCAATGGTACCATTTTCGTTAGGATGCAGCCACGGGAAGTGGTTGTTCTAGTGGCTAACTTAGAGATTTCTCTCTAAGAAACTTTCTCTAACCAGGTACCTATCTTTATAAGTAGAAGTTCTTCAGATACCTCCGGAGTTAGAGTTTTTCATTCTCTTTCTAATGATACCACTTTCATAAGGGTGCAGCTACGGGAAGTGGTTATTCTAATAGTCTACCTTAGGAGGTATTTTCTTCTATTTTCTTTTCCCTAACGGTAGTTGCTAGGTCAACCACTTCTCGTGGCTGCACCCCAATAAAAATGGTACCATTGGAAAGAGAATGAAAAACTCTACCTCCGGAGAGGTTTTGATTATTTTCAAACTCAAGAGTGGTTGTTTGGTTGAGCAAAATCTTCGAAATTTTGGCTCAAAATCTGGCATTTTTGGGTATTTTTACCGAGACTCGGGGTTTTCTGCATCGAGAACTCAGACCTCAATTTTGGGCGATCTCAGTCAATACTGCCAATACATTGAATTATTGGAAACATTGAAAATTTCACTCCTTTGGCGGCCCAGCCCGGTAAGGTATTTTACATGCCCAAAAACAGGGAGGTCTGAGCACTGAGATAATAAAATCGGTGCTTGGTTGTTATCTCAGCGCTCAGACCACCTTGAGCTCCGGGCGTGTACGGACCTGTCATGGTTACTACATTTTTAATATTTTATCGATAAATTGATTTATTTTTCTAAACTGGGCAATATTTTGGCCCTCCGCTCAAGGAGGTCTGAGTTTACAACTCGAATCCAATCGCGTAGACATTGACCAACCCACTAGAATATTAGTATTAATACTATAAATCTACTAAAATACGTTGTATTATAATAATTTTGGTAGATTTGTAATCGCGTAAACCAATCCTATTTAACGGTGTCAATTTTATTATTATTAAAATAGAGGACGATTCCTAAAACGAGGATGCGTAATCTATTCGTAGTCTACCCGCGCATCTATTTCTCTAGTATTATCGGAATCGCTCCCAAGTATAATAATAAGGATAAACTCCTACTTCCCATCCCGGCTATTATTATACTTCTTCGGCTATTCGTCCCTTTTTAATAAGTAGTTTATTAGTAGTAATTTCGGCCTTAATAACTAATCCTTTTATAGATATCGACCTTCCGGATTATATATAAAAAGCGTTCGTAGATGAATTAGAATATTTACGTTAAATATAGTAGTTAGAGCTAGAATAAGAGTAAAACGAGGAGTTAGAATAAATTAAGGAGCTAGAGCGGGATAATACGCCTATAGAGGAGGATAATTACGAGATTATTATAGAGACCCTCGAACTCTAATCGCGTCTCCGTTCAAGATATATTAAACGGATAAGAAGGATAGTATAAAAAGGGAGAATCGTTGAACTAAAGTATTTTAATATTAAAATATTTATAATCGAGTAATTAAGAGCTAATTGTAGAGGTATGGATTTTGCCAACTTATTCGATGAAAATAACGATATAGATAAAGTTTTTAAAAGAAACGGCCTTACCGTTCGGGCTAATATACTTAACGGACTAAATTATAATATTTTAATATTATGTAGAGAGATAGATGCTCTTCTTAAGGGGGAACTATTTTTTAAATAATTTAAAATCGAGAATATTCACTAAAGTAAAGAGCTAGTAACTATTATTGAATTAAATAATTTATTTTAGTTAGAGAATACTCTTAAATAAACTTAGCCTTCCTTTAAATCTACGGCTCCGAATCTAATGTAGATGATTTTATAGCTTATAGTTAATTAGGTAAGTAATATATCTATATTCTTAATAAGAAACGATGTTAACGATTATTATATATTTAATTTAAAATAATTAATACCGTTAAGTAAGTTAATATCGACGAGCAATACTATAGCCGTATTATTTTAATCGCCGCTATTCTTATATTTGGTTTTACTAAGAAAAAAAGTACTTTCCTTCGCTGCGTTCTTAGTTTTTATTTGCTTACAACCGGTATATTTAAAAGAACTATTTAAATATTATCCGGTATAGGTATTATTTTATTATATACTATTTTCAACCGATTGTTTAATATTATAGTAGATTAAATGAAGTGTAATTTTAAACGAATAGCTTATAACCCTAATAGTATTATTATATATAATAATTTCAATTATAAGGATACTATTCGTAAGTTAATTGGAGGAAAGTAAAATTAAATAGTTAATTTAATTATAGTTAGTTTAATTCTATACCCTAAGCTCTATAGTCCCCTTTAATAATCGTTTTTCAACCGGACTAAGAAATTTATAGGCAAAATAGTAGTAAAATACCTACTTCTAAAGCGCAAAAGCACTAATATTGCTATACGATAGCTTATAGATTTCGCTATCAAGTCCTTATTTTTTCGTACAAACGATAATGTTACGATAGTTCGATTAATGGCAAAGAAGAAGTTGCTAGCCTTTCCTATTATTAAACGGATAAAATATAAAGATTTACCAAGCCTCCAAATCGGTACTATCTACGAAGACGAAAGTAAGTTTGAGGGAGTTTACTAAATTTATAAAGAGTTATAGAATAACCGCCTTATATTCAATAAGTACGAATTCATTTATCGGTTAATTTTAGTTTATAGTAATCAAAAGATTACTTTTTTTATTAAACGTATTTAGTATTACGAAATCGAGGCTAGCGAACAATAGGAATAGAAGAAATAGATATTTCCTATCCTTGCCTTCTTTAGGAATAGGGGGCATTCTAAACTGTACAATTCGAATAATATCCGGGAGATCTATTCCTATGCTTAGGGATACTATAGCGAAGTATATACGATAATTTATCGACTTAGTAGCAAAATCTTTATATATAATATCTTTGTCCGTTGGCCGGATTAAAGAATTATATATTCTTATAATTTTACAGCCTATCTCTTTACTAAAACCCTATTTATAAAGGTAGTTAATAATAGTATTCCTTATTATAGCTAAATTATTACGGTTATCAATATATACGATAGTTTTTAGTATATCCCGTTTTATTACTAGTATAAATCCCTCTACGAAAAAGAAAAGACGACGGAAATCGCTAATATAATTACGAAGAAGAGGTTGGATAATAATAGAAATTTCGGGCTTATCTACGGAAGTTTTAATAATTTTAATATTTCTATTGAATCTAGCCTTTTAGATAATGAAATCCTAATATATATTAGTTAACGTAGCCGTACAACCAAACTAGGGAATGTTTCTAGGTAATAACGGCCTTAAAGTATATAGATATTGAAACTCCTTTCTAAAGTCGCGCTATTCTAATACGTAGTATAGTTCGTTAATAGTAAAAAGGCTAATCTTTTCGTAGAATTCCGGTAACTTCAATACGGCCTTGAATTTAGTACTAGTCGCGAACTTTAGGCTCAAAAGAATATAGGTATAATTACTATATTAAATTTCGTTCTATATATCCCTATTTTACTATAAATTAGTAAAGTTCTTGAAAAAGGAATAAAAATTTTACCCGAAGAGTAACGTCTTTATCTATTTATACAGGGCGAGAGCTTAGTACCTTAGTAGCGATATTATTACGTTAACTCTCTCCTAGCTTAATAAATAGTACGATTTGTATAGTATTTTTATTGTATAAGGTTGAAAAGGTATATAAAATGATACTTTTTTTATACCTAGTTGCCGCTATTAATATCGTATCCTTCTATTCGTATACTAAACGTACTACCGCCTTCACTTAGCTTTTTCGAAGCTCTCTATTATTACTAATAATATTTTTTATTACCCTCAGTACGCGCTAAGGATTAATAGGGGGGTCGAAATCGGGATCTATAGTATTAATACTAGTATTGAGAATATAAAAAATTAAAGAAAAAAAATAATACGTCGTAGGGTAGAGAAATATATATTACTATATTGATAATTATATAATATTTATACCTATAAAATTTTATAATATTGGGATAAAAAACTGTGTTGTGATATGTAGTTGGTTGGGTAACGAGTATACGGACTTACGTAAAGTTTTTGGGATTTTAATGATAATCAACCTTTTTATTGATCGTATGAAAAAATTAATTATATTATTAGATTCGTCTTGCTGAGCCTATTCTTTTGATACCTTTTATATTACCAGATTCCCTCGTTGATGTTTGGTGTTGTTTTTTATTGCTGGGTACTCTGTCTATGTGGACTTGTTTGTCTGCTTCTAGTCAAATTGGGAATTCAGACCTCTTTTTTAGGCGTTCTCAATCAATACCGACAAATATACTGAAAGAAACCAAAGTACGGACTATAGATGGAAACATTGGAAAGATTCAATTTCCTGTGCGGAGCACGGGCCAGATGTGCGCGCAGCGCACGGGCCGCAGGCCCCCTGGCGGCCGCAGGTCGCCCATGCCTAAAAAAGAGGTCTGATTCTGAGATAACTTGGTTGTACATATTGACCCTGCCTTCCCGCCGCCGTCCCAAGTATCCCCTGGCACTTGACGCAAGCACTAGGAGAAGACGCCCGGCAGCTTGTCAGGGCAGGGACCATTACGCTGGAACGGTCCGTCTGCAGAACATCGAACATCAAAGACATTTTCAGGGCGACCATTGCAAGCTGGGCTCTGTGAGCCTTTGGCCACGCGCTGGCGCGGTAAGTGTTGGAGGGGAGGGAGGGCACCTGGGAGAGAGTGGAATCGAGGGATCTGGATTGGAAAAGGGACAAAAAAAAACGAGCGGGCTGGGCTGGGCGAGGTTAGTGCGCAGCTGATTGCCAATTCCAGGTTCAGGTCGTCGGGTTTCTCTTCCTTGGCTCATGGAAACAGCCAACAGGACGGTGGCATATCATTGGTCTAATTGGGTGCCTGAAAGAGCGTCTGCGCCCCCCCTTCTACCCTTCCCGTCTCCTGAGAAACACCGTCGACTCTGCTTTTAGGCCTGCCAGGGCAGCCCAGTATTCCAACCTCGTCGGTTCCGCATTGCAAACAATTGGAACTGGGACGAGCCACCTCTCGTCCACAAGATTTGTAAGTTGATTTCTCCATACCTTACCTCTATTCACTATGCTGCTATTTGGTATAGCCTGATTCGTGCAAAAACACAATCATCACTTCGTTTCTCTTGGCGGAGATTCGTCTCGTCATTTTCCCTGAGCCGACCGACTGCTCCTTGCTCCAAGTTGCGACGCGACGAGTGACGTTGGCTTTCCCACGACAAACCGCCTTTGCCAAACATACCAACGACTCTTCGGCCTTCCATCGATCCCGGACTCACTAACCGTCCCGCTTCATCTAGCATCATGTCTCTTCCTCAGAGGCCGGGGGCGTCGCCTTCGTATGAGGAGCGACGCAGCTACCGGCAAAGCGGTTCGCGCCGCAGTCGACCACCACCCGCCGATGTCGAGGCCGGATATGATGCCCCCGTGACAGGAGGACGACCAAGCCAGCGACAACGTGTACCATCGATATCTTCATTTCCGGAAACCCTTCCCTCGCCCAATCCCAATGTCGAAAGGGACCCTTTGTCGCCGTCCCCCGATCCCGTACATGCATCCGGCATGCCTCAGCGGAAGAGGAGTCTGATTCGACCGGAGCGCAACAGGATTGGAAAAGACCACCCCAACTACCACTACAGAAAGCATGCGGCCAACATGAACACCCTGCCGTCTTCAACCGGAAACGACCCGATATACGAGGATCTGGAGGGGGCAACGGACGACGTATCGGGAACTGGCTCGAGGAACGACGACGATATTTCCGAGGAGTCGCCCCCAAGGAGAAAGCACTCAACGAAAACCCAGGTTATCGAAACTGAAAAGTCCGGTGATGAGAGACGACGTCGGCGGAAGTCGGATACCGCAAAACACGGCAAAATCGTCAAGGATTCAAAGGGAAAGCGCGCAAAGCCCGGGGGGCTCCCCACCCCGAGCTTTTGGAACATCTACTGCGGATTTGTCACCTTCTGGTGCCCTGGCTTCGTCCTTAAGTGCTTCGGCATGCCCGAAAAGGCCCAACAGAGGGCGTGGAGAGAGAAGATGGGTCTGATCAGCATCATTCTGCTCATCATGGGCTTTGTCGGTTTCATCACTTTCGGCTTTACCCAGGTGGTTTGCGGTAAACCTCCGCTCCGTTTGCGCATCAATGACGTTGGATCAGGATACATGATCTTCCACGGATCTGCTTACGATCTCACTAAATCTCACCATCCTCCGGCCGAGGGTATCCCGCGCCGCCCGGATGGTCTGGGTGCAAACGTGATCTACGACTTGCCTCAGCGTTACGGTGGACAGGACGGCAGTTTCTTGTTCCAGAACGTCAACGGCAAGTGCAAGGGTCTCATCACCAAGCAAGAGAAGTCCGATGTGCCAAGCGATAAGAGCGGCAATCTGGCGTGGTACTTCCCTTGTACCACGTTCAACCAAGATGGTTCATCCAAGCCTAACACTACGATACCTTATTACCTGGGCTATGCCTGTCACACGACCGCTAACGCCAGAGACTCTTTTTATCTCGGCCTCAAGGGCGCCGCCGATGTCTACTTTACGTGGGATGACATCAAGAACAGCTCTCGAAACCTCGTTGTGTACTCTGGCCACGTTCTCGACCTTGATCTGCTTCACTGGTTCAACGACACTCAAGTCACGTATCCCTCCCGCTTCAAGGAGCTGAGGGATAAGAACACTGCTGGAAACCAGGCTATTCGTGGACGCGATATCACCCATGCCTTCCAGTCGAGCAAGGACAAGCAGATTGCCGAATGTTTCGAGGAGATCATCAAGGTCGGTTCAGTGGATACTGAGACAGTCGGCTGCATTGCGTCAAAGGTCGTTCTCTATGTGTCCCTCGTCCTTATCCTTGCAGTCGTCCTCGCCAGATTCGTCCTGGCTCTAATCTTCCAATGGTTCATCAGCAAGACGTATGCGGCTGCTAAGACCTCCCAGACGTCTGACCAGCGGAAGCGAAACCGCCAGATTGAAGACTGGACCGAAGATATTTACAGAGCTCCCCCAAGGTTCCCAGGAGAAGTTGGTAGCAGTGTCGCTGGAAGCTCGGATCGTCAAAGCAAGCGCAGCAGTGCTTTCTTACCCACACATTCCCGTTTCTCTACTGTCTACGGCAATGAGCGCGGCAATAGGAAGTCCGGACTTCCTACAACCATGGCAAGCCAGAACGCCGCCGGCCAATTACTCCATCCAGGAGCGATATACGGCCAAGGAAACGAGAGTCGGTCGAGCTTCCTCAAATCTGACCCTTACGGATCAAGCAGCAGTCCCGCAGACGGCCCAGGCCCTGCTGGTTTTATTCACGAAGCTGTCGTTCCTCAACCGCCTTCCGACTGGATGCCGTTTGGCTTCCCTCTGGCTCACACCATCTGCCTTGTCACAGCCTACTCCGAGGGTGAGATGGGTGTTCGTACCACCTTGGACTCGATTGCCATGACGGACTACCCCAACAGCCACAAGGTTATCCTCGTTATCTGCGATGGTATCATCAAGGGCCATGGAGAAACACAGTCGACCCCCGATATCATTCTCAGCATGATGAAAGACCACACGATTCACCCCGACGATGTTGAGCCATTCTCATATGTTGCAGTTGCAACTGGTTCCAAGCGCCACAACATGGCCAAGGTCTACGCCGGCTTCTACGATTATGGCACTAACTCTGCCATTCCTCTGGAGAAGCAGCAGCGCGTTCCTATGATGGTCGTTGTGAAGTGCGGTACTCCTGCTGAAGCCTCCAAGTCGAAGCCTGGAAACCGTGGCAAGCGTGACAGTCAGATCATCCTCATGTCCTTCCTCCAGAAGGTCATGTTCGACGAGCGTATGACCGAGTTGGAGTATGAGATGTTCAACGGGATGTGGAAGATCACGGGCATTTCTCCCGACTTCTACGAAATCGTGCTCATGGTTGACGCTGATACCAAGGTCTTCCCCGACAGTCTCACGCACATGATCTCGGCCATGGTCAAGGATCCTGAAATCATGGGTCTTTGTGGCGAGACCAAGATTGCCAACAAGCGAGCAAGCTGGGTCTCTGCCATCCAGGTGTTCGAGTACTTCGTCTCCCATCATCTCGCCAAGGCTTTCGAGTCCGTCTTTGGTGGTGTCACCTGTCTTCCCGGATGTTTCTGCATGTACCGCATCAAGGCGCCCAAGGGTGCTCAGAACTACTGGGTCCCTATCCTGGCCAACCCAGACGTGGTCGAACACTACTCCGAGAACGTTGTCGATACGTTGCACAAGAAGAACCTCTTGCTCCTTGGTGAGGATCGTTACCTCAGTACGCTCATGTTGCGCACGTTCCCCAAGCGTAAGCAGGTGTTCGTGCCTCAAGCCGTTTGCAAGACCACTGTCCCCGATGAGTTCATGGTGTTGCTCTCGCAGCGCCGCAGATGGATCAACTCGACCATTCACAACCTGATGGAGCTCGTCCTCGTGCGCGATCTTTGCGGTACCTTCTGTTTCAGTATGCAGTTCATTGTCGGTATCGAGCTGATTGGTACCCTTGTGTTGCCTGCCGCCATCGCCTTTACTTTCTATGTTGGTGAGTAGCCACCACCCCCAGCTTTTCTTCCTTTCTTGACCAACTGAATACTAATATCTGATAACTAGTCATCATCTCGATTATCAACTCCCCCCCACAAATCATCCCCCTCGTCCTCCTCGGTCTAATCCTAGGTCTCCCAGCCATCCTCGTCGTCGTCACCGCCCACAGCTGGTCCTACATCATCTGGATGTTGATCTACCTGCTCTCCCTGCCCGTGTGGAACTTTATTCTGCCCACATACGCCTTCTGGAAGTTCGACGATTTCTCGTGGGGCGATACGCGCAAGACGGCCGGCGAGAAAGCAAGCAAGGGTGGCCACGGAGAAGCCGAGGGAGAGTTTGATAGCAGCATGATCACCATGAAGCGCTGGGCCGAGTTTGAGCGCGACAGGCGCGTCCGGAGCACGTACTGGGCCGGCTCGAGGGACAATGTCATGTCCGGAGTAGGGGGCAGTAATGGATGGAGCAGTCAGCCAAGGGGCCATGAGCAGGGGAGACACTTTGATGACTACTTTTCGGATGCTTAAGTTTTGATGTGGTGTTGTTGTGTTGGGTGTTGTGTTTAAAGTACTACTAGTGTAGGGTCTTTGTCCGGAGGTCAGGTGTTTGTTGGAAAAGAAGGGATATGTTTATTGAACCTGCCCTTTGTTTCTTTTCACCTTCATCATGGGCATGGGCGATATTAATGTGGCAGTTTTGGTTGATGGGTTGGCAGGCGGGTTTTGTTAATAGGGTTAACTCTTAGACATTGTTGTGTGAAAAAGAGATACTTCTTTTTGGTAACTGTTCGTTGCTTGATAGTTGGTCAGTCACTGAGTTCGAGTGGGGACATCAAACACCTATGCTACCGAAATCTGTCTACGTCTTCGAATACCTCCTTTGCAGCATTTCTAACCTTGCTCATTCCTGTCCATCAAGGTATTGAGTCAAAATAATCGCCTCTGAACCTCGCCACACAGCATCGGTGGGAAGCAAGCACGAGCAGGACAAGAAAAGCCACTTACTGCCCATGATCATGCATGTTTTCCCATATTACATGTAGCTATCCGAAGGCAGACAGGGGCAGGTCCTAAGTACCTACGCAGTACCCCTACTCTATCTTGTCTAATAAGCTCGTAAGTTTGGAAGGACAGACCAGTCTAGCCAGGCGAACAGTTACCCCATTCATTTTCACGATCGGATACGGGATTATAGGATTACGGGATGGGTAGGTTAGGTTGTCACGGTTCGATTGTATGTTGCAGGCAGGGCCTTTTGTGAAAGTTAGTTGTCAAAAGTGGGCGGCTTGAAGCTGGAGGAGTGTAATGACCTTCCAGCATTGGGGGCAATAGAGGATAGCTCACATCAAGGAGTGAGGGAGTGATGGAAGGAAGGAAGGAAGGAAGGAGGGTGTCGACAGTCTTTGTCAGATACCTCTCTATAACAGTAAAAATATGTGCATATGGACGGCGATCTGAAGGGAACCGACCGACCGACCGACTGCTTCAGTCAAGCAGCTTGACTGACGCCTGCTCCTGTGTAGCCTGTCGAGCCTGTGCCGAGGGGAGTGGCTAGGCAACATGATCTATAAACCTAGGTAATAATGTGGGGGGACGGGGGTATAAAAAGCGAGGAGGAATGAGATGGAGAAAAGTTGGTGTGAACTTGTGAATGGGGTAGTAAGCGGCGGCGGTCTGTATAACGGCAGATGTAGGCTCGTAGGGAACGCAAGTCTCTGTGGAACAAACATGTTCTTCAGTCATGAGCGCGTCTCTATCTCTGTATCACCAGGGTTTTCGTTCGGATTCTATATCTGCTAAACTGAAGAGATTCTGAGAGATCTTGAGACTTCAGTTGCAGGAAGTGATCTCGCTGAAGTGACAGTGATAATCCAGAGACACGATACTGACCGGTAAAGAATATTGACCGGCGAAGGTACGTAGGGCGAGCTTCAATGCTCTTTAAGGTGATGTATCACGTTACTGACTCTTTTATCCGGACGACTATGAGATCAAAAATTGAGACGTCCGAATGTGAAAAGCCATCATCGGTAAGCCATGGGCTATTGCCCACGGATCTCAGTGGTGCTGAAAACATCGTCTTGTATGCATGGAGGCCTGCCGTTGTTGTAAGATTCCAAGAATTCGTAGTGTCTCTTGTTCATTGGTTGTGAGCAGGAGGGTGAACCCCCGCGCATGGTGACTCTCTTGCCCGCTCTCGCCTACAAGTATATGGTCTGATCTGACGCCTAATGGCGTAGCAGACGGCTCGTCGCTAGGTGCGGCTGTTGAAGTAATCAGAAGTGTCACGCACGGCCACCGCAGCCGAGGGCAGGTTGCAACTTGAAAGTGAAGAGCCGGGGAGAGGGGACGGCCGACGGCGATGTGGTGACTGATCTTGGCCAGTGAAGCAACCATTCAACCAACCTACCTTACCCTTCGCCCTGTTCCCCACACTAACGAAGTCTCCCGTGCTTCCATTTTCCAAGAATCCGGAACTTGTCTGGTCTGTGTGGTACCACGGTGGTGTTGTATCGAGGGAACGGGCACATGTCCTGATGGCCAAGAGGGAGGTGAACGGACGGTGCACAGACGCTGAAGCCATTGAGGATTCCCGTCGGGATGCAGGAGGGGTGGATTCCCGATACTGCTCATGCCTGTCTCTGTTAGAGATACTCATATATTTAGGACTCCTTTCTTAACGTTGCACAATTGCAGGAACCTTGGAGCTCTGGGTACCATGATGACCTATGTCAACTGACTCCATCCTGGGATGGTTCCGTTTATCCCGCCCCGCGAGCCTGCATTCTCACACACTGCTGTCATGTATACTTCGCATCGCATATTCGCATTGGATGATCCAACTGCACCCCAACCGCACCATTGCATTTGTTGTTGAAGAAAGATGGGAGAGCCGAGTCCGATTCAAACCATGGCGGCACGCTGAACCTCCCACTTGTCGCCACGCTACCTTTTTCCCGCTTCATCCCACTCGGTTCAGTCACTACGACAGACGACAATGACTTGAAGATCCATGCGTACCCCTCTTGATTCACTTCACAAGGACCTTCCCGGCGCTTGTCGACCCCTTGAGTTCGTCCTGCGATGAGTTGAGTCGGTGACTCTGGCTTTCTCATGGAGTCGGAATGCCAGCTGCATCTATCTCGGGTTCATGTTCTTGGTGTCACTGGACAATTCAGCGCGCGAAAGATGTCAAGTCCACTCAGTTTGATTGTCAAGCAGGAGCGAGAGATACTGCTTGTTTCGCACTGTGAAGATTTCATGACACACTCACCGGCTGGGGAAGCTGCGGTCGCTGTGGTGAGGTGGCTGTTCGGCAGGCCTGTTCAGGCTCCTTGGTTGGGGGTCAGGTTGGAATTCCATCTCTGTTACATCGGATCCTTAACACCTTTTTTATCTATCAACCGGTTTCATGAAGACACAATCACTCCCGTCAATAAGCACCCTTGAGATGGCTTCAAGTTGCCGTTGACAAGCGCCCTATCCGCTCGCAAAACCGCAGTGACATCTTAGAAGGGCGTGAATACGACTCGATCGGAAACAAAAGAAGGCCTGTGAACAGTGGGTCCCGTCCCAAGTCTATCTTGGTGATCCGAGTCCAATCAAACATCAGACCTGCCCGTCTCTTCCCAGACTTGGGGTCCTTGATGAGCTTACCAGAGAGCCGGCGCCCGCTCATCAGCATCCAAAGCAGGGCAACCAAGGTTCGAGACGTCCATTGCGCATTGTGCAGTGGCATTCGCTCAGCAAAAAGGCAAGGCGGCAGCCCGGCTTCCCATTCAAGATCGCTCCCGTCGGTTTGGGCCGTTCATCGGTCGGCCACTGAGAGCGAGAGGGCACTGCAAGTCTGCACCTCTGCACCACTGCACCAAGCCCAGCACTGCACCACCTCCACTGCTCTTAGTCACCACCTGTACACCACCACCTTCCTTTCTGAACCGCCCGCACTGGCTGCTTGCCCAACAAAGAAACGAGTCCGAGTAGGATGGACGCGCCTCTTCCATGAACCGAACGAGCAAGAGGTGTTGAAATCCAAACGACACTTTTTTTGGAATTCCATCTAGATTTAGTCGGATTACAGAAGCGAAGTCGACAACCCAACCCACCTACTCCGATTTCCATCCCATATCCGAGTCCCCGTTCGTCCCTGCGAGAGAGACGGGACTGACGAGCCCAGCCGTCGCCCTTCTGCCCCCGATCCGGGCCCAACCAGCCGAGCCAACCTTCGTTCGACTTGCCAGTGACGGGAGCTGCACTGATTGCCAGCCAAACAGCAGCTGAACTGGCACTGCAGAGTGCAGAGTAAAGTGCGCGACTTCCATGACTTCGACACACCAGGCCAATCCACTGTTCCAGTGCGCCTGCCCCTCAGTCGCGACCACGCCCGATGCGCCCCATATATTGACACCTGTCCATAATAAACAACTTAATCTGAAGGACTCCCGCCCTACCCACCAGCTGTCGCTATGCGCGACACAAAAATGCGGAACGGCAACCGACCACAAGTATCCCAGGGTAGTCACGGTACTGGCGCCTTTACCGACATGCCCAGCGGAAACTCGGCCGTCGCCGGGTCCAGCTGGCCGACGATCATCCCCATGTCCACCATCCCGGACCAAGAGGATGGGGTAATAAACTACCAGTACCAGGTGGAGAGCGATCAAGTAGGATTCGGCCAACCACTTGACCAGTTGTCTGAGAGCGGTAGCGATTACGAGGACGTCGAGGACGAGGAGCACCAACAAGAAAACGGACAAGGCGAACAAGAAATGGAAGAGCACGACGACGACGACGACGACGAAAATGAGAGCCTATTCTATGGTCATCACTATCTGAATGCTGATCAAATGCTGGGCCACCATCCGCAACCCTCCTTCTACCCTGGCCTGGACGGTTATCTCTCCGACGATGTCGACATGTCCGACGATGCGGGTGCTCCCTTGGTGAACTATCTACAAGTGGCCAACTTACTCACTAACGACATGGATACTGATGTTTCAGACTCGGGTGGCGAGCATGGCGGCTTTCCATATGAGTTGAGCATGGAGCCCGACCATGAGGATAGCATTAGCATGACCTCCTCCCTATCAGACGAAGAGCAGTTCTCACAGTACCCTCCTGCTCCTCCAGCTCCTTTCACGCCCTTCACCCTGGGCTTAGTCAACCAGATGCTGGCAACAACTGGGCAAGGCTGGCCGCCTACGACGACCGCGTCACAGGTGATATCCGGCATCATCAATACGGTGCACCCCCAGGTTCCGCCTACAACGTTGCTTGATACCTTTCCTCACCCAATTCACGGTCCCAATTTTCACAGCATGACTAGTCTTGGTCCAAACAACTACTGCCTGACCGAGTTCTTGTATAACTGGGCTCGTCCAGATCATCGAGAACAGGGAGTACATCTACCTAGGGGCCCCTATCCATGGCCCAGCAGGATTGCGGACCTCGCTGCCCAAAAGCTTTCACAGATGCGCTACACAGACCTTGCTGGGGACCAATGCGATTTTCAAGGGGTGAACTGGGAAGAACTAGGGGTGACCAGGCAGGAGGCACGGCAACGTCGACTCCTGACCTACAGGAACTATGTCAACGTGCCAGAGTCTGACAAGTGGGATGTGAGTCTAACAAGCCTTCGAAATCTGCCCCAGGTTGAACATATATACTGACTATTGTCACAGGAAAATTGTCCCGATATTAGCTTACCCTGCACCGATAGTTTCTTCAAATTCCGGCGTATGGATTTCAAGTCCAACATCAACTTGTCGCACTTTCAACTACGAAACATCTTGGCTACCACCTCCCGTACTAAAGTCTTTTATCCCGGCACCGGCGCTGTACACCAGTTCAACCCAGTCTCGGGGAAGACCCGAGTAGTCATGAAGCTCGGCGATGCCCAGGGCTCACATGTTTCTACTATGGCCGCTGGCCACGGTGTCCTGATCGCGGGTAGCTTCAACGGTGAGTACACACTTCGCCATATGGACTCTGACGAACCAGAGTCATCAGCATGCCACGAGGGTATCATTACCAGCAACCAAAGCGGCATTACAAACCATGCCCAAGTCTACCAAGACCGGAATTCCGACAGACCTTTGGTTGGCTTTGCATCGAACGACGCTGTCTTCCGCGTCTTGGATATTACCACCGAGAAATGGCTTTCCCACGAAGTTTACGACTTCCCACTAAACTGCACTGCGGTGTCTCCAGACCGTCGCCTGCGTGTCGCTGTTGGAGACCATAAGAACGTCTTCATCACCACGACCGAGTCGACCCTGGGAGGTGGGAAACCCCAGGTCCTTCAGGAGCTGTCCGGTCATCGTGACCACGGCTTCTCCTGCGCCTGGGCAGACGATGGATGGACAGTTGCCACCGGTTTCCAGGACAAGGCAATCAAGATCTGGGACGCCCGCCGTTGGACAGACAACAACGGATCTTCGACACCAGTATGCACCATACGCGCTGAGATGGCCGGAGTCCGGAACTTGCAGTTTTCGCCGATTGGCAGCGGCAAGCGTGTGCTCGTCGCCGCTGAGGAAGCCGACTACATCAACATTATCGATGCCCAGACTTTCCGTTCCAAGCAAACGGTCGACGTCTTTGCCGAGATCGGCGGCGTTTCGTTCACGAACAGCGGGCAAGACCTCACGGTGCTATGCTACGATCCCACACGAGGAGGTCTTTTGCAGCTAGAGCGGTGTGGAATGGGTCAGATGATGCCACTGGATATGGACGAGCGAGGCTTGGATTATCGATATTACGGGCGGCACATGGCAGGAGGTGGTGACTCTGACTGGCCACGGTCTTCTTTCACCGAGGAGAAGCGCATCAAGGATAGCGTGGTTTGGAGAAGTCAAAGACGCGCGGCGCTGGCTGAGTTGGAGCCTTTCTGAGCTTGAGCAGCATGGTCACGGAGATGGGAGACAAAAGAACATGCCTGGGGCATTCGCGGAGTACTACGGTACCTGGGACAGATTCATGGGCGACGAACAAACAAAACGAACGCCAAGGTCAAGATTGGGCTGTGTGTACCCTCTGAAGCGGGCTCAGAGGGTCGTCTCATACCATCCATCATTAACCGATTGCGTCTGGCGCGAAAAGGATAAATTACGTTCATCCAACAATATGGAAGGTACTACCCAGGAAGCGTCATCATGGGAGGTCATTCCTGATGTTGACTTGGAGGATAAGGTAGTATGGGGCACCAGGGTGATACCTGGCTCTACAAGGTGTTGCCTTCAAAACTAGGAAGGAGTGATATCGAAGCAGCGACCGTCGGTATATAGTCTGCAGGAGGACCATCATTAGGTTCGAGATGGCCGACGTTCATGAGTATTTCTGGATGTCTACCGCCAGACGCACCGCGCTATCATGATATCAGGCGTTATCTTTACCATAGGACCAAGGACCAACGAATGGCGAAAAGGGGCATAGTGTGCGGTGTTTAGGCCCTTAAGGAGAAACTAAGGTGTTTTTAGGAGAGCAGGTCTCAGTCCCGTCACGAAGGTCATCTTTTCTGGATCGTTCTTTCCGTACTAAGGAAGGGTTTCGTACTCAGGAATGGAAGGAAGGAAGGAAGGAAGGGGTCACTAGGTGTTTCATGCGAAGGAAGGAACTCAACGCATATATGAATTTCTATCGCGGGAAGGCGTGTCGATGTGTTATCCTTTATCAAGCATTCAGTTCAGTTCGATTGCCTTTTTTGTTAGCGTTAACGATACCTCTGTTTCTCTTTTCCGTTTGGTTCGCATCTGGTTCAGTTTCCGCGGATATCCTCTCGAGTGCTTTTTTTCTTCTGGTCAGTTGAAGTATCTATCAGTATTCCGGCGGGCAGCGGGTAGCAAGGTGAAATAGGTGAACTAGGTGCATTTGGTGAATTCTAGGTCCGTATATCTTTGTCACTCGCACACGATGATGACCATCAGCCGGCGATATCATTAGTTCCTGCCTTAGATATCATCTTAGGTAGCAGGAAGGAACCTGTGCCTGCGTGAGAGTTAGTTCGGTTCCCACCTGCCAAAAACGTGCCCGCCTCCCTGCCTGCCTCTGGCTCCTTCCATTGTGATATCCATCGTACCTTCTCTACTCCCTCGATCGTCGAAACACACGCATTGAGTGTTACCAACAAAGAGGCAGGAGCGAAAGACGCTGAAACTCAGCAACCGGGCTGGTCTCAAATTCATGATCAGGTTGGTTCCATCCAGTCTCGAGCTTGAGCTTGTGAGGTTGATACACTAACTCCCATTCACATGTCCGTCTCTCCCGTCGTTCGACGGAAGCTAGAAACACATAGTTAAGGTAGCCCCAACAAGTACCCGTCCCAGACTCTCAGGTACCTCTATATATGGATATTGAAAACAATGGAAAAAGACAATAGACACTAAGTAACGGAAACCACAAAAAAAAAAGAGAAAAGAAAAAAAACATACAACACCAGGGATTCGCTGGTCGTCACCGACCCAACTACTAGTCTGGCCCTCACTGGCTTATCTATGGGAGAGCGGACGGGATCCCGAGTTTTCCAGTGGGTATGGTCGTATGTGCTTGACTCAAGCAAAGCCAATGATTATCAATACTGGTTTGTTGTTGCCATGTGCTGGACTGTTGGTATGGTTTGTTGTGGGTGGAGAGCAGCCATGGACTGGACTGGATAAGTGCATCGAATTTATTGGTGCCTTGGGCCGATTTATATAAACGTAGTGTAAGCTACGATGTTCATGGTACACCCCCGTTTTATTGTAGATTTCCTGGGTGGCAATCATTTATAAGCAGGACCATTACCATTTTGCCAGCGGTAGTCGAATGCTGAAGACATGAGGAGATGGAGTTTGTCTTGAAGAAGGAGGTAGAATCAAAGGGGTTGAGTTCAGGCTACCAGATTATCATGAGACGTAATGATAAGTAGGCATAGCTGTTTATACATAACAACACGTGAAAACATTCCACTCTGTATATGTACCGCTGAACAGACGATACAGCATTAGTTATCTATCTACAGACAAAGAAATACATACATAGGGAATCACAACGAGTGAGTGACAAAGGATGATTACCAACCGACGACAATAGCAGACAGACATTATAAACATATGAGCAAGCAGAACATAACCTCGAGTATTACAAAGGAGACCAGCATTGTTGTGTGTGCACCGCACCGCACAGCACCGTCCGTGTGTATCGATTTCCCCAACATAACAGTATATATGCAGATGTAAAAGTAAAAGATAAATGAAGACGACTTTCCATGCATCATCGTGATTCTATAACCTTGACCCCCTTTTCCGTGTCTTGACCAGAGAAAAAGATGACTTCCGTATGTAAGCATGTATGTACGCCCAGCCAGCCAGCCAAGTCCGGAAGGGAAGCCCGTGGGGCGGGATGTTTGTTGTCGGATGCTGCGTGTGTAGGCATGTGGTGTGTGTGACCTTTCCCCAGACTCTGATCTGCATATCTCCCGTTGCTGCGTTGAGGGATGCGAAGGACAGGACGATCGGTCGTGACGATCGTCTGCAACGCGGGGGATGATCAGATCGTATGTTGATCCCAGAGTTGACTGACTGAATGACTGATCGACCGCGCTGAATGTACATATACACATATATATATATATATATATATTATATACACACGCACAGGCTGTGACGAGCAAGGACAATGACAACGTCGGTACATGAAACGTATTATATATATATACTTGGAGAAGGGGCACAAGAAAACAGAAGAGTTGACTTTGACGTGCAAGGTTTGAAAAAAGTGTCCATTTATTTACCTCTCTCCCGCCCTCCTATTACTCCAAAATCAAGACACAAATCCTGAAAGAGAAGAATGGGAGAATGGGAAAGAACATCCTCTATATCCAACCGTATCCAACAGCTTCATTTATACAATCCTGATATCTTCTTCACGCTTTAGATTTCAGCACCGAAAATATCACCGCAGCCCCAGTGCTGCTCGCAGTTGCAAGAACCAGGCTGCTTCCAGTGGTCATCGGTGAAGGAGAAGAAGACGACCTTCTTGCCCATCTCCTGCTTGATGGCGGCAAGAGCGGTCCTCTGCTGCTCGACACCGGGGCAGGCCTTGCCAATGCACTCACCGGCGGTGGGCCAGCCAGTCTCCATGACGAAGCCGGGCTTGTTGCAGATCTTCTCAACAATCTCGAGCTGGCCAGCGACGAAAGTACCGGCCTGCTCGGGGGCAGTGTTGGCGTTGAAGTAGGCGTGAGCGTTGCAGGCAACGACATCAATGGCGTTGCAAATCTCAGTCACGTCCATGGACTGCCAAGCAGAGACGACATCGGTGGTGGTGTAAGGACCAGAGTAACCGGCGCTGCCGAGCTCAGACTTGACGTGGTGGATGAGATCCGTGAGCTGGCTAACGGTGCAGAAGGCGTTGAAGAGAGCCTCGTTACCGACGACAACGAGGTCAACCATGTCGAAGCGGCCCCACTCCTTGATGGCGGCGATCTGCTCAGAGACATCGGGGGAGCCGTTGTCGCAGCCGACAGTGCCGATGAAGATGCCGAGAATGAGGCGGAGACCGGTGGCCTCAGCAGCGGCACCGACGCTGGGGAGAGTGTCGCAGTCAGTAGAGTAGACACGGAGGGTGGTGAAGCCAGCCCTGGCGATGGCCTCGATGTCGGTCATGACGTCGGCAGCGCCCTTGCACTGGCCGTCCTGGGTGAAGGGAGTGTAGGTCATGGCCCACTTGTCACCCTTGCCGCCGAGGTTGCCGGTGGGCGCGGTGGGCATAGGGGCGGCAGAAGAAGAAGTGGGGGCGGCAGAAGAAGAAGTGCTCGAGGGCTTAACCTCAGAGACAGGGGGAGCGACGGAGACAACGGGAGGAGCGACGGAGACAACAGGAGGAGCCACGGAGACAACAGGAGGAGCCACGGAGGTGGTGGGCTCGGGAGCCTGGGTCGAGGCAACGGGAGGCTCAACGGCGGTGAAGGGGCAGTAGACAACAACGTTGGTCTCGGTCACAGTGGTGACGACGGCGGGAGCAGAGTAGGTGCCGGGGCAGTAGGTCTCGACAACAGGGACCACAACAGTGACGGGCTCGCTGTCGGTGACAGTGGTGGTAATGGGAGCAATGGTGTAGGTGCCAGCGCTGGGGCAGACGTAGGTGGTCAGCTCAACGACGCTGGTAACAACACCATTCTCGGCAGTCTTGGTGGTGGCGACGGGGCAGACGACGGTGGTGGCAGTCTCGACGACGGTGGTGACGCCACCAAGAGTGTGGGTACCGCTAGGAACAACGGTGGAAGAGGCACCGCAGACGGTCTTGGTCTCGGTCAGGACCACGGTGGTGGCCGGGAAGGTGTAGGTGCCCGGAGTAGCGCAGGTCTGCTGGATCGGGGTAGGGACGGTGATGGGGCCCTGGGAGGTGGTGGTCGGGACCACAACAACCTCGGTGGTGCTAGGGACCGCAATCGAGGAGGTGTTGGCGAAGACCAACGAGGAGGAGAGGGTGGGCAGGGCCTCGCTGGTGGTGATGGCCGAGGAGGTGGCAGGCGCGGCCGTGGAAGGAGGGGCGGGAGGAGTGTAGACTGTGCAACATGTTAGTTTCTCCGAGTAAACAGACAGCTTTCGAGGTCAACATACGGCCGGCAGGACCAGTGATGGTGGTCCAGATGGTGGTGCAGCCGGGGACACAGATCTCGCTCTCGTTGTGAACCCTCTTCTCGAACAAGGGCTGGTGGAGGTGACGGTGGTGAAGTCTGTTCGCGCTCGCGCCGCCGGCGAGGATGGCCGCGGTGGCCGCAACAAGTGTTCCCTTCATATTGACCCTGGTTTTCTTTGCTTTGCTCCTTGTGTGGTTTTTTTGTCGGTGGTGATTAGGTATTTCGCAGAATGGTAATTCGTGCGATTGGCGTTTGATTAACGAATGCCCGCTAAAAGAGTGAAGCGGTGGTGTGGTGAAGAAAAAAAAGAGTGTAAGATCGAAAGCGCAAAAGAGGCTATCGATGTTGAATATCAACACGCACGATGGGCAGGTGAAGGAAGGGAAAGGGGAAGCAAAAGAAAAGATCGGGCCAGACGGGAGAGACGGCAGTAATATTAGTACCCATTGCAGGACCGGGGTGGCAGTCGGTGGCAGCCACTTTTACTGGGTTAGCTTCTAACTTGTTGGCGCCATTCGTGTTCGTCCGTCACGGTCGCCATGGGACCCCTGAGCGCTATCCTGAGAGAGTTTGGTTCCTGGTGCGGCCCACAACTTGCACCGTGACAAGAGGCACCTGAAGACCCATCCTCCCATCCTGAGCACGACGACTGGATGCCGTCCGCGAATAACAGAGCACGGCATCTGTTCGATGGCCAGTCGGCCACAAGCTCGATCCATCCTCCTCGTCCACCCCGTCCACCCCGTCCTCCCCGGCTTCCCCGTCCTCCTCGTTTTTCTTTCCGGTCCCTGGCCATGTCGCCCATCGGAGACGACCTTGCCCTTCTCGGGTCCCCCGATCATCCCTGTCCTCAGCCTGTCCGGCGAGTGGACGGTGAGCCCGCGCTTGGTGAGTGGTGGATGCGACTCTTACCCTTGGATGTGGACCTTCATTAGAGAGCGAGAGCTTGGCCCGTCAGACCGGCGACACCCAGTCCCTGGACACCGTCTTTTTCTTCCTCATCCCTCAGAATTGCTTCCATCTTGAGGTTCTGTGCATGAAAGGGGGACCATGCCTCATTTGTGATGTGAACATGCAACATCTCGACAGGCTGGTGCCGGTGGTGCTGGCTGGATGGCTGGCTTGTTCAGATAAGGCCGTGATGAGATACGACCAGGTGAGGTCCGAGGCGGGAAAGGATGTTCGGACGACTAAAAAGCCAATTCAATGGCAGACCAATCACGTCCATAGGCACCACTATACAGAGGAGTACAATACCATAGTACCTGGAGCTATACGATCCTGTGTAGAGCCGATATGCAGCATCATGGGCAAACACGGTACCTGTGCCTCGTACCTGGACGTGGAAACCGGTTGCGTGCAATCACGAACGCCGTCATCTTGAACCAATTTGGCCTCATTGATTTTGGCGATGATCGGATAACGGGAATAGAGGGGCGTCGAGCACTTGCGAGACAAGCCAAAAATGAGTACGACATCATGCGAAATAACTGGGTGGATTGGCCGCGAGGGTCTGGAGGTGTGTGGTGGTGGTGTTGGTAAATTGGCGAAGCTCTAGCGAGGGGACGACTTTTCTGAGAAGGTGTGGGAAAGAGGGAGACGATGGAAAAAGGAGGTCACGGTTGCAGTGCAATGACGAGAAAAGGAGCTCGAGGGAGCCAGGAACGCTGCAGCACAGAATAAAGCAGGTACGCCGTACACACAGACACGCCCAGCACGCCCAGCGGGAAGGTACGCTACGCTGTGGTTGCTGGGTTCCACCTGGGTGCACACTTTCCTGTCAATTGCAGTGGCATTGTGACAAGAGAGCCAATCAGGAACCGCGAACGGCACCCTTATTTTGGACGATGGCACAAAGTCTACCTTGCTGTACATGCCTGCCAGCAGTGTGGCAAGTCGGAATAGGGGATCAAGCGAGGGATTTGCTGATGGTTGTCCGATGTGAGCCAGGAAAGGGACGCGACTTGGGAAATTAAATAAGCGATATTACTTAGCAAAGTTGCCCGTCGTGGCCAGTTGAAACAGCCACATTTACCACACTCGTTCCCGATCTTGGCTACATTGAGATCTAGAAGAAGCATCGTCAACATGGGCAACTTACCCAGAGGCTCATGGTGGCGTGTATAAACAAATCATCTTGCACCTCGAATTCTCGAGCCTGTCGCACAGACTGACAACAACACCAAAGAGATCTCGAGGGGTCTGAGGGGGTATGTTCCCAAACAGCCTCCCGCTCGACATCTCACATGGGCAAATTATCCGCTGATCCTGTGGCGGACAGCCTAATATTGTTGCTGACGAATACAGTGCACGACTGAATACACTCTAACCCCATATCTCAAGACCCCGTACGCGATTCAATCGAGGACATCAAGGTGCTTCTATGGTTTGCGACATGGAAGCCTTGTGAAGCCAGGGAGCCAAAGCAAAAAGATATCAAAACACAAGGGGAAGGAGGAGAGGCGGGGTCTGGTTCCTGGGCAATGCGGATCCTTCGGCGGATCTCTCGAGCTCTCCAAAACAGCTGGTGGATTCCACTTCGTACCTGCATAAGAGCTAGGCGACTCCACTTGGGGCATGCTGGGGTGATGCCATTGGCCACCTTCTCTGATTGCACTTTTTGTGACAGGCCGACAGCAGGACCCGACTTGAAGATGGGACTGGGCCACAAGTTCACAACATCGGGAATAGCAAGTTCGACGAATTGTTGGCCCAAGACTCTACCGAGAACTCTCATGGAAACTCCACGAGCATTGTCTGGGCCCTGATCTCCCTATCTTGGCCTGCTTTCTCTGGATCTTCCCCGGTGTTTCTCATTTCGCAACAACCAACTCAGATGTCTGGGCATGTCCAGAGCCTAGGCTAACTCCATGAAAACAATCGAGGAGTGAGTCTGGAGATGGATTATCGGCTATCAAGCCAAGTACTACTAAGAAAGTCGAGACCTCTCTGGAAAATTCGGGGTAAACGGGTACCTCTCCAACTTCAAGGGCCATATAATTAGCAAGTTCTATTTCGGTTTCCATCCATGCCGTATGATATGAAGGCTCGGTGTGTTTTGAAGCTGGCTGACAGTGTTTGATATCAGCATTGAATAATCGCCATCCGGACTATGCAGGGTTAGGGTTATGCGTGCAGACATCTCAAAATGGGCCAAAAAACTGGAAGTCATATGAGTTCGCGTGCAAGCTGCAGGGCCACACACAGGCCATTGGCGCGGGGAACGCCACACCCGCGTTAAGAAATTTCGAAACCGAACGTCGACGACCAGGTCAACGATTCAATATCCGCAGTCTCAAGCTGTCGACAGAAAAATTGAGCTGCAAGTATGCTGCGCTCAGCTGGCCGCCAGCCATATGTCTGCTGGCAATGTCTCTCCCGCAAAGAGTCCGGGCAGCACATTGCCCTGAATGCCCGTAAGGCCCGAGTTGCATCGCTGTCTTCACTAGCATCGTGGCCGGCATCGCCAACATCGACAGCACCACGGCCGACCCGACAATGGGACAACACCCTCCGCCTCTCCCACGAAAGGCGACAAGGTCTGTCCACTTCCACGTCGCTACTCGACAGGAAGATACCAGAGATATCAGATGAGGCTCTGGAGGACTTCGCCTTGCCGTTGGAACCGGACTTGCAGTATCTTCAAGACAGTCAACCAAAGAAAACTAAAAAATCTGCAAAGCAGCTATCCATTCGACAACGGTTGAAGCAATGGGAAGCTGAGAATCCAGAACCCTTTAACTCTATCCCATCGGATTTCGCACTTCCAGACCGGCCTATCAACGCATTCACATCAAAGCGATCCGAGCACATGCTTGAGATGGAGAACATCGACAATGACAATGCCACTGCTCAGGTCGATGATCAAGATCTGATCGACACTCAGGTCACCCCTCGAGTTCAAGCCGGTGATCTGTTGGAGCTCATGTCCGAGGACTGGAATATTGGTGTTCTCGCCGTCTGCTTGGGAAGCTTTAATGGCATCGATCACTTCTACGCAGTCACCGGCAAGTGGTTCGCCAGCGCCAACGTCAAATCCAGTTTCATCGTCAAGAAGTTCATCACCAATCCTGCCCATCTGCAGCCAGTCATTGATGCATTGCCTTCAACCGTGGGTGATATGTCCATCTTGCTCGAGCTCCAACGCCTCCGTGCAGGCCCGACCCGTGAGCACGGTGCCGGCTTGATCACCAAGATGCTCGACTTCCAAAACGCCTCTCGACAGATCTACCAGAACAACATTGAACGGTTGAGCAATCCTTATCGGCATCTGCCTGAGGAAGAGCAGTTGATGACGCTGGGGGAGATTGCCGAGTTCCTTCTCCCCGCTAAGCTCAAGCAGTCATCCGGCGGTTTCCCCCCGGCAGCCTTGTACGCAGTCTACACCATCCTCACATTTGAAGATGCTTTCTTCCGCTCACTCGGCCAGGGGACCGCCGGCCCCAGCTCCATCATATACCATGTTGCCGCTAGATCCGATATCGAGAACGTTGCTCGAGTTGAGAGAATGGTGCGTGACCACTACAGCCCCGAACTCCTGGATCGCAAGTCACGCAGGGAACATGATAGGCTTGAGCCGGTCTTGAAGCAGGCTCGGTTGGCCATCGACCACAGCCGGAGAATGCGTGAGTGGTCGAGCCACGGAATGCTCGGTCCCACCACCAGAGTCCTACCGGCCTCAATGTACTCCTGGTCTCAGGATGCTCTGACTGTCATCGGGGTTATTCACATGTGGGCAGCCTCGGATGTTTTCCCACGGAGCTCCAAGTACCAGTGGATTGGTGCGGCCGTCTTGCGTGCCCTCAGGAGATACCAAGATGTCGACGTGCTTGACGCTACAGTGGGTTGGACCTTCCTGCAAGAAATCGGCTGGCTCATGCCCTGGGAAATCCATGCCCGTCATAGCCTGCGTCTTCCAGGCCTTCAGGTCAACCGGGCAGGAGGTTTACTACCGAGCCCGGAAGACCAACAGCCAGCTGAGCTTGCCGAAGACGTACTTGCCCCCCTCCGCCAGAATTTCTCCGCCTCAACGGTGTACTGCATCGACGCTCCAAATGCTAAAGAGATCGATGATGGTGTCTCGCTTGAGAAAACAGACAAAGAGGGAGAGTACTGGATTCATGTACACATCGCCGACCCGACGTCGAGAATCAGACCGGACAGTTCGCTGGCTAAGCGAGCAGCTCTCATGACCCAGACCAGTTACCTCCCAGGGCATGTGGACAAGATGATTTCAGATGAAGCCGTCGTCGCCGAGTTCTCCCTGGCTCCCGGTCGACCTTCTCTCACCTTCAGTGCGAGACTGAACGAGGAAGGAACCCTTCTTGACCACAAGATCACCCCAGGAAGGATAGGAGATGTCGTCTATATTACCCCACAGGATGTGGCGGCTGCGGTTGGGCCCGTGGATGCAGGCATTCCCAAGGTTTCAACTCCCAGTGTCGTCCTCGAAGTAGGCACCCCTCCGTCTGCTGAGGACGAGCCGCCGACAAGGAAGATGACCAAACCGGATGAGTTGTCAGAACAGAATGTCAAGGACCTCGAGATCCTCTCGAAGCTCGCCGCCGCCATCCACAAGGCCCGCGTCCAAAAGGGAAGCGTGCCGATCTTCCTCCCTTCGCCCAGCGCTGATTTCTCGCTGGAGAATGCTCAGATCGAGCACACACCCAGCGGCTTCCTCGCCTGCACCAACGACCCCTACATTTCCGTCAAGTACTCCGTCAGCGGCGGCCTCCACCCCATCGTGGACGACCTCATGGGCACAGCCAACCAGATCGCCGCCCTGTGGTGCTACGAACGCGCCATCCCCATCCCCTACCGGACCAACCTTCTCGCCGCCCAGAACGAGGAAGCCCTCCGCGCCTACACCCAGGACGTCATCTATCCGCAGCTGGTCGCCGGCAAGCAGCCCTCGCTCGAGGAGATGCGCACGCTGCGCAACCTGTTGGGAGGCCACGACATCGCCGCCACGCCCACCTTCATCTACACCATGGGCGTGGACATCTACACCAAGGCCACCTCGCCGCTTCGCCGCTACTCGGACCTGCTCGTTCACTGGCAGATCCAGGCCGCTTTGCTCGAGGAGCACAAGCGCCGCGAAAAGTCGCTCGTCATCCGCAAGTTCGACAAGTACAACCTCAAGCCACCCATGGACGACAAGCAAGCCGCCCGCCTAGGCCTCCCCTTCACCGCCTCCCACCTCGAGAACAAGGTATTCCCGCACCTGCGTGTGCGCGAGCGCCACGCCAAGACGCTGGCCAACTTCGACGGCCGTAACGAGCTGATCCTGCAGGCGCTGGTGCGCGCGTGGCGGTTCGGCGAGGGCAAGAAGGGCCAGGTGCCCGAGAAGTTCACATACACGGTTGTTAACGCGCAGAACGCGAGCGTGCGCGGCAAGCTTGATTACTTTGATCTGTGGGCCGAGATTGATTTGGAGAATCTGGCTGGGTTTAGCTTGATAAATAATATGAGGGTGGGAGATGTGTTGACGGTTGAGTTGGCGGATGTGAATGTGCATATGAGGAAGATTGTGGTGAAGCCGGTGGAGTTTGTGCAACGCGGACCGGAGAGGAGGAGGTTGTTTGCTGAGCAGCAGGAGGAAGGAGGTGAGGAGGAAGGGGGAGAGTATATCGATGTGGGACATGAGGTGTTGCAGCCGGAGGAGAGGTGAAGAAACTCACTCGGCTCTATATAGATGATGTTAGGGACTTTAGATAAAAATGTAACAATATGACGATAAGATAGATGGCGGCCGTGTGGGCTTTGTGTGTCACTGTTTACTGATATGTATCAAGCATCAAACTACTTGATGCAAGCATAGCACAATTAGCACAAAGTCACTCGTTGCTCCTCGTCAGGCCGTATAACGCTCGTTATATCGCTCCTTACGGCACTAAGTAGACGTATACTTATACAATCATGGTACATAATCCCACAATACACCACAACACGCAGGCACCAAAGAGGTACAAACAGGCATATTTTCTCTTATTTCCATTCATTCCTGCCTGCCTGCCTGCCTCATCACCAGCCCTCCATTGCCCGACAATATGCCTCTTTTTGCATTCATGACCCCTAATGTCAACCTTACGAGGCCCGTTATCTGTCATCGATATGCCTTAATAATAGAGCAAAAAAGAAAAAGGAAAAAAAGCCAGAATGGTGAAGCAAAAGGGGGGTATCTTGATGAACAAGCAAAAACGCCCCAAGCAACAAACTTCTGCTGCCTTTGATGGTAAGAAAAAAAGGAAAAAAGAGAAAAAAGCCAGCAAGTTGAAGACAAAGGAAATTTGGTAGTAGTAGTATGACACCTGTCATACCACCTAGTTGCCGGGCCAACCGCTCCTAGTTAAGGAGGTCGTTGATACCGAGCCTTCCCTTCCCCTTGCTTTGCGCCCGCTCATGCCTCTCCTGATCATCGATCTCGCTGCGGGACTCCGGGGTGTCAACGTCGGCGTCGTAGTCTTGGGAATGGATGCTAGGGCTTACCGAAGCAGCTGACTGCTGTTGCTGCTGTTGCTGCTGTTGTTGCTCCTGCTCCAGCTGCTGCAGCATTCTGAATGCCGGTGCCAGTTCGTCAACATCAACATATTCAGCATCGTCATTATCGTTCTCAGCCTGCTGCATCTCCTCGGCCTCCGGCTCGTCCTCCGGCTCGTCCGGCTCGTCCACATCCATAGGCTCCGGCTCCTGCTCTACCTCAACCATCGAGTTCGCCGCATCGATCAAATCTTGAACATTGGCGCCGCTAGGGCCGCCCTCCTCATCGGCATGGGCACTCGCACTCTGACGCTGACTCTGCGGCCTTAAGATCCGATCCCTCTGGTCCACAAACCACTTAACACTCTCCGCACTCGGATTAACCGGGTTCCTCGCCCTAAACACCTGGGCAACATCCCAAAGCGTCTGCAACGCCTCCTCATCCCCCTTTTGCTCCCGGAGGCGCAGAACCTTATCATTGTCAACCCAGGCAGCCTTCATCTTAACGAACAGCCGCCGATCGTTGTGGTAGCGCTGGAGTTCCTCGGGCGTCATCTCGTTGGTCGGGTGGTATTTGGGCGTGGTGCGCAGCGAGGGGACGGCCTGGCCGAAGACGTCTGCTGCTGTCGAGAGGTATTCATTGGTCTTGTGGGTGTTGGGGTAGTTTTGGAAGGAGTAGCTTTCGTAGCCCAGGGGCGGCGTGGGGACGGCAGGGCCGCCGTAGGGGGTTTGCATGCGGAGGGTTGAGGAGAGACTGTGCTGGTGGAAGGCGTCGAATTCGGCGCGTTGGGGGATGTTGAGGTTGAGGGATTGAGGAGGAGGGGCGGGACTGGCGCGGGGTGAGGGTTCTTGCCAGGTGTCGGGGATGGGGCGGAAGGTCATGAGAGAGGGGAATTCCTTCAGCTTGGAGTCGAAGATGCTTCTGTAAAGAACCATGATCAAGTTCTGTTTGCGCTGTTGCTCGCGGGAGATGGGGGGCTTCGCTGGTCGTGCGTCGGATCTGAAGTCCTCCTCAGCGGGATTGACAGCGGATGAACTGCCGGCCTGATTCTGGTTGCTCATACGGTCCAGGGCCCTCGCCATTGCGCCGCGAACGGGTCGACCAGACGCGGCAGTGAGCTCAGTCGGCGGAGGTTCGAAATCCCTGAGTAGAGACATGTTGCTCAGAGGGGAGGGTCTGACGGGAACGTTGCTGGCGATTTGACTCTGCGGGGCACGACGGTGATCCTGCTGCTGCGGTTCGGCGAAGTGAACGTGACGTGAAGCGCGGCTGACTTCACTTGTAACGCGATTGCGAGAGGTTTGTTGTTCTTCAACGGGTTGGCTTTGTTGTAGAGTGCGACTGGGTCCAGCTTGCTGGGTGTGAGGACGTTCTTGTTGTTGCTCCTCAGCGCGATGAGGTTGTCGTGAAGTGCGACTGGTCTGGCTAATGCGATCGTAGGCAACTGTCGCTGATCTGCGCGGGTTGGGGCGATAACTAGCCGCAGTGTAAGCTGCGTCAAGTTCGAAATCACCCTGTGACTCAGAATACTGGGAGTCGGTAGCTGATGGCTCTTCTTGACTGGCTCTTCGAGTTAGCGACTTGTGCCTTTTAGAATGAGGCATGTACTCCTCGTCTGGCATGTAGTCCTCGTCTTCATCTTCATCCCCTTGACGGCGGGGCATTGTGGCACTTGTGGGGGTTTGGAAGAACTTGGGAGGAAAGAGGTCGCGCAAAGAGGGTAGTCGAGGTTGATGGTGAGTGAAAGGTGAAGCGGCGACTGAGACTGAAGAGGTCGTGTCCGGGTTGCTGGGCTGAGAGCGAGCGGCAGCACGTGGTCTTTTAATCGTGCGCTTCGGTGCCGGGTCCGTTGTACTCCAGTCCGTTTCGGCAATGTCAACGAAATGCCTGCCGTCCCCCTCCAGCATGTTTGCAAAGACACACGCTTTGCAGACATAGAAGGGGCAAACTCGGCAGCGGAGGAGGAAGTCTGGTGCCCTCCGATTGCATATGTCGCACATTTGGACTTTTCCAAAGCGCTTCTCCCATCCCTGATGGGAAGGTTTTCTTTTGGGGCCACTGTTTGCTGTGATTCCCGCGGCTTTTCTTTTGGTGCCAGCACACTCAATTTGAGTATACTGGCTGCTCTTTGAGTCCATGGTGATATGACAAGAACTCCGGCTGAGGGATAGTGGCTTTCGGAATAGTAACTGTCGGTTGCGGAGGTGGTGAAGAATGCCTGAGTGAAATCTATAGAGTGGGTAGGTGATGGCCGACAACATACGGGTTACAAAGAACAACGAGGAACAGGAATGACTGCAGACTGGGGGGCTATCCAGGTTATTATACCATGGATAGATAGAATTTATCTTCCAAGGTCGTCGTGGAAGGTGAAGGGTGCTGTGTGCATCACGGGTGTAGGGGAGGGAAGACCCAGATTGGGATGAGTTGGAAGGTGAAGAGAAAAGGGTTGGACTCCCGTCCTCTCGTTTGGTTGGCTACAGCTCTTTGGCGTTTTACTTTGGATGGATGTCCAGAGCACTCGCTGTTCAGGTTCCAGAACAGCTGTGAATGGAGTGGTGATGTGAACCTGAGCATTCTAGAGATGCAATCCGGTGTGCCGGTGTGTTTTTCGGAATGCCTTTGCCCAGTTCAAACAGATATCATGCCTCCTTGAAGGTGTATTCTTGTCCTCCGCGGTGATTCCAGTCCATATTCCAAAGAAAAAGCAAACCCTGGCCGTAAATCGTTGCAGTTAGACCACAGCCTTGGCCACTCGGCCTCCTTGAATCCTATCATAGAAAAACAGGCGAAGGTCAGAAATAGATGGTATGTGGTAAGCCTGTTACGGGCTCTTCTGCCCCCGAGTATAGTATTCCAGTATCAATACTCGGGATGAAGCTGATTTAAGGTTTGGGTTGTTACACTAAGGTCCATGAGGACCTCAATGGTTCAGGTTTTGTTTTCTTTGAAAAGAAATTTCGGGTTGTTGAGAGATAAAAGAACAGTCTTATCAGCTTGGTGAGTCACTCGACTGTCAGCGCAATTTTACAAGCACCAAAGTTTCGGACATTTCGCTGAGTGAGACGAAAGGAGATGGAAGAGAAGGTTGGGATCGTGTAGAGAGCTGAAGGTTGCCTGTCACTCCTGGCCAGTTTTCCAAATTGCCACCAGATAGCCTGTCCAGATATCAGTTCTCCAATCTCAGATTTGAGCGCTGAAAGGATGAGAGTAGACGATGTTTGTCGGTCAACGAGCCAGGTGCTGGTTAGTCGTCGTGAACGGGGTGGTTTCGGAACCGGTGCCAAGACTGAGGCTCCGAGATGTTGAACGGGCAAAGTGCCTGTGTTTTCTTTTTTTTGTGTTTCACGCCATCTGAACCCACGCCTTGGCAGTTGGCACAAACGACCGTCACTACCCGAGCGGGCAGAAGGTTTAGTAGGACTATCGGCTTAAAGGTTTGAGGACGCATCAGAGGGACTCCCATCAACCGGACATATTCACTTGCCTTGTGGTCTCAGCGCAGTGTCGGCGCACATCACGATGTGTTACCTGACTGATTGACCTGCCATCGTTTGGATGTACCCTGTAACCAATCACAAACAATTCCGGCCCTTCATCTCATCCCCTGTGTGTTTTCATTGGACAATTGCTCCATTTGATCTCACGCGTCTGCATCGCGTTTGGTTGGCGTTGGACGCGTTTCCAGCTTCATCCGCCTCAGTGACACAGACGGCGAAGTGTCTTTGCCCGTTCGGCTCCCTTCGGACCCGGTTCCTTCCCGGCCTCCAGTTTCTGTTCATTCTCGCCGGCCGAGATTAAATCGCTCCCTTGCCAACTCGACCCAGCTTTTCCGGTTGCTGTAGACTCCGATCGCAACCAACACAAGCTGTGTGCCAACCGTCGTGATCAACACCATCGCCGATTTGGATGGTAGAACATGACTGACAAGATCAATCCCGACGTCACAGCTTGCTTGATTGAGCAACCTTTTGAATATCGGCAGCAGGACTAATATCTGGCTGTAGGTTAGCTAAGCTCCCTTGTGACCGAGGAAGTGTCTCATTCCTCATAGTCCCCTTGAGACGCCAGCTTGGGTCATGGATAGTTCTAGTGCTTTAGCCTGCGAAGGGCGAACGGGTGCCTTGGAATGCGGTTCATAAAAGAACAATAGAAGCTGTAACAGCCCGAATATCTCAACCCGCATCTGCCACTGAACTCCAAACTCGACGAAAGAGTGGGTGGTTGCATCAGCGAGTTCGTCAAGGTGCTCAAGAGGTACCAAGGTACAAGTCGTGAGGTGACACGGGAAAAGCATCAGGTGGGGCACATGCGCATGCTCCGCGCTTTCCATTGGTAGATCTGTGCTTCCAGAGCATGGCGCCCCCTTGCTCGCCCCATCATGTGGCCCGCTTACGACCCACTTTTATAACTGCAGGCTAACGGGCATGTCCCCTGTGAACCCTGGACGGCACTCGGAGAGTCTTATTATGCGCATTATTCCTCATCAGGACCTCTTCACTTCCTTCTGAGATCACCATCGTCCCCCCCTCGCCTTCTCTACAATAACAACAACAACCTTGAACAAGACTATTCAACCTATCGCGTAGCCTCCTGCCTTGAGCCTCAACTTCCACTTTTGATCGGCTACTGAACTGAACCTCCTGCGCTTAACATCATCGTCTTGGAAGCTTCCTCCTTCTAGCGGCACAAACATCAACAAACCCCTGGCTTTGCGCGCGCCGCTCATCGTTGCCTGTCGCAAGCGCAAACCGCCCCAACACTCGATCCAGAGAAAACAAGAGCGCACTTGTCTACAATACTCCTCCTCTACGTCTTTGGAGTTGGGGTTTTCCAAGACGCCTACACTACACCAAACATCTCGCGACCTCTTTGAAAACTGCGACCGGCGCTTCTAATCAAGATGCTGCTACCTTCAGCCTTTGGCGGCGACTTGTCGCAACTTCCACAGACACGACCTCAGCAGGCTCTCTTCGTCTCACCTCCTGCCAGTCCTAAGCAGGTGCCTGCTTCAGCCGACTTCAACAACTCAGCCGAGCTCAACAACCTCTTTACCACATCTCGGTCTCTGCAGTTTCTCATGACCTCCTCCGATCCGTTCCTCGAGCACAGCGGCATGGGCGCAGCGATCGCAACGCAGCCCATTACTCCCCAAACGATATCCCATGGGCAACTACCCACCCCGCCTATGTCCCACGCGATGCCTCCAGTCAAGCTACGTCTGCGCTCAAGAAAAACCTCCGAGTCATACGGGTCTAGGAATGCCGATCAGCCTTCCCAGCGCAAGCGAATTATCAAGCGGCCACCTCCGTTAAAGGGGCTCAATAGGCGCCAACGCGCATTCGACGACAGACGTGGGCGAGAAGAAAATAATGAAGAAGACTCAGATCTATCCCAGGATCACGACAGGGACCAGCGCGACAATCAGCTTCAACAAGCTCAACAGCAAGCGCAACAGCAATCCCAACAACAAAGAGCGACGACACCTCTTGCACCACCCCAGTTCCTCCCACCATTTGGCAGCCGGCCACAAACTCCCCCACGGTCGCGCATAGCTCCAGAAGTCATCCCCCTCGGGCTCGACCGCTCAGATTATCACGCGCTCGCCGCCGACAACGCGAACGAGCGCCAACAAGCTACGGTGCCAGGGACCGACGTAGTGGTAGAAGCCGACGGGGAGCCGTGGAGCTCCGAGGAGGATCGCATTCTGGTTGAGCTAGTGCTGGACAAGCTCAAGCTTACAAAATCCGATTGGCAAGATTGCGCGCGCAGCATGGGCAAGGATCGCAAAAGCGTCGGCACACGATGGAAAAGCTTGATGGTCAATGGAGACGTGGGCCTCAAGTCCAAGAGCAGTCGACGGAGCGGGCTTCACGGGACTTGGCGTTGAAGTTCCCATGTTTATTTTCCGTTCAATTTTCCCCTTGTCATATTCCTTGCCACTACTAATTTCTACCGTGGGGCCCTGGCATGTTCTGGTCATTCCCCACGTTGCTATTTTTTGCTTGCTTATACTCGCCAGCTTCCCTCCCCGAGGAGGCCGCTTGTAATAGTGGGAACTCATGGCGTTTAGGGAAATGAGGCGCGAGTCTACACCATGGGATCGGGACCATTTACACGGGCATTTTCGGGAGTTGGAGGTTACCTTTTTTGCTGCCATCTACAATCTGCTTTTGAAGGGAACTGGCAAGCGTTCATGGATGGGGCGTACATACAATCTGACACCAGACAGATCAGCCACACACACAGATCTGTTGACTACTTTTTATAGCTATTTGGACAAATCATGGCTGGGAGATATTGCTACCATGTTGTTGTTCAACAACAACACGCAATCTACGTTGCTTTTTCGTTCATACGACTGTCACTTCATCCACTGTGCCGCATCTTCATGTTTACATCCGTGTTTCGCCAACATGTTACTCCGAGTTCAGATCCAGCTCGTCATGGTTACTCCGCGGTTGTTGGCTTTGCTGTGACGTTGGTGAAACGTCAAAACATACAGCTCAACCACCAAGCCATGTCCTAGTGGACTGCCTGCCAATCTTCGAGACCGCTTCTGGATCGCAGGCAAGGGATGAAGTTGGTGGTACAGTACCTGGCTGAGGCTGGATCACCAACCAACCACACAATGTACATACAAGCCCGGTGGTCCCTAGCGCCATGGAATGCACGTCATCTTGCTTGCTCTCTATTGATTCGTCGTTTGTTTGTTTTCACTTTTCATACATCCAGGGACCATCGACCATCTGTTAAGCTAGCCTTTTGGGGTCCCGTTAGTTCGTTGAATCTTGAGGCTGAATAAAGGAGGAGTGTTTTTCTTTTTACCCCTGGTAACTAGGGGTACTAAATCTAGACTTCCGCCAGCAGCGGGAGGGAGGTATGTGGGACATCATGTCATGATGCAAACATGGCAAATTCCTTTGATGATGAACAGGACCCTTGTTGGTGATATTGATGATGACCCTAGTTGCCGAAGGGGAGTCAAGGGAAGAGGGCTAACTAACGGGTGCCGTTGGAAGGGTCTGAAGGGAAGATCCATTGTGCGGTCAAGGTTTCGCAATCCAACATACACCAACCGCTTAACAGGCTAACGATAACGGCCTGTTCTCTCCCTTCGTTCTCTCCCTAGACAATCGTCTATCTTCCTCGCTGGTCAAGGATCATGATAGATGCAAGAGAGGCGGAATGAAACCTTGCCTAAAGAGAAAGAAAGCTACATAAATGAAATCACAATGATGACAATATCAACAGACATCCCGGGCCATCGGTATTGGAAAAAAAAAAGAAGAAAAAAGACAACATCAAGTAAACATACCCCCTCGTCTATCCCCTCCCTTGTCTTTCTTGTCTCGCGCTTATCGGCAACATCTCCCCCTTACCTGCTCTTTCCTTCCCTTTACCTACAGGCCCGTCCGTTTTTGTTTCGGTTTTTACAATGTTTCACATTTCAAGTTTCACTCTCCACCTACCTACCGAGTTGACGGGTATCTTGCCTTCTGTCTATCTCTGGGTTCTTGGTAAGTAAGACATGGAAGAACTGACCAGGCTGAGCTGTGTCTCGTAATGAATGCCCGATTAGACCCTGAGGTGATGATGCAATATGTACTTTCCTGAGGTGTGATACTGGGTAGTGATTGTTCGACCGAATGCCTTGGTTTTGCTTGAACTATTCAGCCCGGTGTCAAGACTTATGTTAACCCGGCCGCTCAGCTTTTTCCGAAGCAGGTGCGCCGAACGAGCCACACCGCTTGACCACATGGCCCTTCGAATTGTTAAAGATAACTGTGTGTTAGTAGTCAACATCATAAGCCTCTTACGCTACGGCTCCTTTGACTAGGTAGCTGAACTGGATACGTGATGGCTACTAGCCGGTCATAGTCCTCAAGGCATTCATCCACAAGCCCACGGCAATGCAGGCTGTGTACGGTACTACCTCTAGGTAAGTGCCTGCCATCGTCCCTGCCGCCGCCACTGCCCGGCCGGCCGGCACGCCCCTTCCCAGACATCGGATGACATGACACCGGCCCCGCACCGCCCCCAGACTACAAGTAGACCTGGCCCCGGCACCAGCGGGCATATAAAGACCGTTACCTAACCTCTCTAGCACAACGGGCCCTGTGGTCTCATGGCGCAGTGGTTCCCGTTGATGAAAATACGTGGTGTTTTCGTAAAGTCAATGGCAGCTGGGGCATTGTTGTTCGTTCGACAAGCTTACCTGGGCGACTTAGCTTTTTGCTTTTTTTATTCGATTGGAGAATGGTCGATTATATCCAAGATGAGGTTTTTGCATTTTTGTTTCTTGTTTTGAGGGTGGAAAACTGATGGTTTCTTTCAGTGTTTGCAATGCGAGGTGGGAGACATACATACCTCTATGGAAGACCATCGGAAGCCCACCACCATCTTCAAAGCCAACGCGATAGAATTGGAAGCTGCCCGTCACTGCTCTAGTTCTAAGTCGCTGGACATATTATTACTCTCTTGTACCCTCTTGCGCCGTAAACCGGACTTGATGTGATTGTTTATGTGGACATGATCGAAGAGTCGTTAGTTGGCTTTCTCCGAACATCTTTAAGATCCAGAGTCTGTTACACCTGGTTCGTTCGCCGCAGCTGTTTCGGCATGAGCTGAGTGGCCGGGTTAACATGGAGCTTATCCACACGTATATAGCCAGCATACTCGCAAGTTAGCTACGTCTATGAGACGTCTATCTACTTGAGCCCACGAAGCTTGCGTGTCCAGCTTATGTTGCTTATCTAATACGTACCTACAATGGTGCCTGAGCTTCCATCCCCATTCGTCATGTCGGACTTGTTGGTTCTTGAGGGGTTCGTAATCTTGCTGCAAGTTGAACAGCCGGGACAAGGGGGTCCTCGAAACACTCTGAAGATCTTATTATGGGATTCATAATTCTTCCTGCTTATAGCTCACTATCGCTGCTACCGCCGCAACAACCAGAAGAACCTATTCAAGCGTAGAGTTTCTATATCCTTGCTTCCTCAAGTCTAGCAGTCGGAGTCTCAACTTGCGCCAATCACCCCTAGAACAATATCCCGGAATCAAGCCACCCCATCCTCTCAAGCAAAGACAACAAGTTCCATCAGCCAGCCCTTCCTTCCTTCTTTCGAACATCCTTCTCCTACAACAATTCTCACCCACCCTCGCCCTGACCAATAGCAATGCCACCCACAACTCCACCAACAATCCAAATCCTCCCCGGCTACCGCCCCGGAATCCTCGGCCGCACACTCGAAATGCACATGGATTTCTACTCCCCCCTCGCCGGGTGGGGCCACTTCTTCGAAGCCGGGCTCGCCTCCGCCCTTGGCCCTTTTCTCAAACGGCTGGACGACGCCAGAGACCCTCAGCGAGCCAAGGAGGAGGAGGATGCCGTCGCCGATGATGGTAAAGTGAAGCCGCGCGGGAGGAACCAAGTATGGTCCGCCGTCCAAATCCCAGACAAAAAAGAACGAATAGTAGGCGTCGTCTACATCGACGGGGATTACTACCGCTTCGGCGAGCATAAAGAAGAGAAAGGAGAAGGGGTGTGTAGGCTTAGGTGTCTCATTGTTGATGATTCGGTTCGTGGGTCAGGTGTCGGAGGTAAGCTGTTCGCGGCGGCCATGGCGTTTGTGAAGGAGGCTGGGTTTCGTGAGTGTAGGTTGACGACGTCGAGGGAGTTGGAGGCGGCGAGGCGGTTGTATGAGCGTGGTGGGTATGTGGTGGTGGAGGAGAAGAGCGAGGAGTATGTGAGGGAGGATGATGGGCGGAGGCAGATTTTTGAGAGGATGGAGTATGTTTGGCGGAGGGATGGTGGTGGTGCTGGTGGGGATGTTCCGGAGGAGACGCGGAATGATACCGGGACGGAAGTGGTTGTTCATTGAGATGGATGTCTTTGTGCTTACATCGGTGGTACCGTCATGTTATGCGCTCTCATAGCATTGTTGTAGTGCCGACCAAAAGGTTCGAGTAAGAGGTTGGCTCATGAGATGTCCAAGGATTTCTATATCTGAACGAGGTCCTCTCCAGAGCAACGAAGTAGGCACTTGTTCTTCCTCTCCTGTGTGTGGCCAACCCAACGTAACCCCTCACGCACAGTATACCTTTGCCAACACCCAATTCAATGTCCACCAAGCCCCCCATGTCGCGACCAAGCCCGCAAGAACAAGACCGGCAACTACAGTACGCCGCATCTGAAAGGCGTCATCGGCTTCCATGGCCATGAGTTTTCGCTGCTTGCTGTGATAATAGCCGTCCTTGTCCTCAACTGGTTTGCCGTTCTCGTCGACGGCAGTGTACTGGTATGGTCGATACTTGTACACTATGCGATGAAGCCATGGAGGCAGCCTGCTAGGCCGTCTTTCGGCGTGATAGTGAGAGCGGTGCATAGAGTACTTGAGGTCCACAATGGCCAGAGATAGGAGGAAGGATACGAAGATGATCGGGGTCATGACCACCTGAAGGTTCATGTTAGTGCATTCGATATGGACCGTGCATGGGGTCACTCGTTACTCACCTTGTATAACGCGGACTGGCCGCTGATGTCGGGCTTTGCATCGCCTCGATTGCCACTGACGGGCACTGGAGGGTTGGACATAATGTATCGAATGCCGGATGCAGGATTGGAAAGTTGTTATATGCGGGTTGTCTGGGTTGATAGCTTTGAAGCTCGATGATGCAGCTTGGAAGCACGTCAAGATGTGAAAATGCAGGTACCCGTGCTTGCCAACAACTTCTCGGCGCAATGTTCTGGATAAAATCAAGATTCTAAGCTAGCGTGTCGTATGTGGAGTTGATGCTGAGTTTTTGCAGATAAACTGGAAGGTGGGAGATGCCGAGCTTTGCAAAGTTGATGCTGACGTTACCTTATGTGTTGGTTGTTGTGGTGTAAATACTTTATACTGCACAATTTGCTAGCGAATCAGTCTTCTTGCTTCCATAATGACACCAAACTGCTGCCTATCAACAAGCATTCAGGTCTACGACTTTCCACGTACCTGTTGACGCAGATATGACACTGATCACCGCAAGCAGGTATATACGTTTCTATGCGTATGCAAACCAAAAACCAGGACTGAAGAAGCAATCGGATGGGAGACCGGTGCAATTTATGCTTGGCACGTCCGGGTCTGATCGGCCTGAACCGAGCGATCCCGGCGCCCCCGGGTGCCGGATCATCGGGAGGGGAACGGATGAGCGTCGAACGTTGCGGGTGGGCCGAATCAACGTCACAGGTGCCATTTTCAAAATGCCGTCATTCAAAAAGAAGCATACGATTGATTTCATTCATCTCTCATTTGTAGCTAACGAAACCAACGCCGCTTCCCTGTTTTCACTTGCTTGCTGTCTGTGCATTTAGGGGAGGGCAATGCACTCAATCTCAACATCGACACCCTTGGGAAGCTGGTAAACAGCAACGCAGCTGCGAGCAGGCTTGTGGGTGAACCACTTGGAGTACTCCTCGTTCATGGCCTGAAGAGCGTTTAGTAAATCACACAGTCAAGCCGAGACTCAGACTCAGTAAAGACTTACAGCAAAGTTGCTCATGTCGGTAAGGAAGGCATTGACCTTGACGACCTTCTCGATGGAGGAGCCAGCGGCCTCAAGGACAGCCTTGAGGTTCTTGATGCAGGCAGCAGTCTTCTCCTGGATGGTACCCTCGACGAGGTTGCCCTCAGAGTCGCAGGGGATCTGGCCAGAGCAGTAGATGGCAGTGGGGGTCTTGATGGCGTGAGAGTAGGGGCCGGCAGCTAGATACAGTTCAAGACAGGTTAGTCATGACCGAACTGGTGAGTCTTAATACATCTCAGAGCACGTACGAGGAGCGGCGTCCTTGGAGAAGACGGGAGTGGCAGACATGGTGACTGTGCGGTAGATGGGCTGAACGGAACTGGTTGTTCTGAAGATGGCGGCGGAGGAGTTGGACGGTGAAAAGATCACTCTGGAAGCACGTCTGGCAGCAATGGCAAACATCAGGTCAGTTGAGATAGAAAAACAATTTGTGGGTCACCAGCTGCTATGTGCTATTCGTCTACAACTGCATATTCATTGACACTGTGGATGCAGAGTCCAGTTCCTACCGATAAAATGTTGTTACAAAATGGACCTCACCACCTCCGTTCTTCGGACTCTCTCTCTCTCGATTCTCGAAGGGTTCGTGGGGCATCAACCCCGCATTCCGTCGCCGGTTAGCAGAGGCCTTGTACCTGGTACTTGGGCCGGGCCGTAGAGGTGCTGGGACCTGTCGCGCCGAGATGAGCCACACTCTCGGTCATTGCTTCCGCTGTCAAGCTGTGGAAGCTTAAGGAGCGGGCCATCCTCCAATTTCCGGGGAACAGCTTCGAGAGGACTGAAGTGTCCCTTATCTCAGGGACTCAGACCAGCTTGGGCCTTCTGGGCGCTGCGCGCTGGTATTGTATTGTTGTACTGGTTGTAAGGTGAATCTTGTAATTTACAGATTGGGCGCAAGCCAGATCTTGACCAAAAAGCTCGAACCACCCCCTTGAAATTTCAATCCAATACATCGGGTTAGGGTTGACTGACCAAAGGGAAGACGTCTGAGCATCTGAGATAAAGTGTCCCCAAAAACAGCCAACCCCTGGGCCGCGTGTGGGCCCGCCGCTGCCAGCCTTTACGAATTGAGATTGAATGTCGCGCTGTCACGGTCGCTGGCCGGGAACTTGAAAAGCTGCCACTTTACCTCGCTCAGTTGTACCTCCTTACGTACCTCAACCTGCTGCACCTCACGCTCCCGCAACCCTGCTCCTCTGCCCTCGAGCCTCTTGCCCTCTGCCTTGCGCCCCTGTCCGCCTGTCGAGAGACGATTCAGCTGTCCGTTTCATTGGATCCCGTAGGGCCACCTTGTTCTCTGCAAATGCAACTTCCACCTCCCACCTTCTCTCGCGTACGCCCGTGGTTTAAGACGTCTGTTGTCGTCGGTGTGGCCGAAGCCTTCTTCTTTATTCCCGTCACCAGTATTGTGCAAACACTCTATTACAAGGCAACGGGCAAGTTCGATCCCTCGCGTTTAACCGCCCAAGAGTACGGGAGACTTGCTCTTCACGGTACGTCATGAGGTTCCAGTCCATCCATCTCCGTCACCATAAATTGCTGGCCTTGTCTCCTAACAACATCAATCAATTTTTGAATAGGCCACGTCTGAGTCCATAACCACTTCGACCGGCCGCCATGGCCTCCACAACAGCAACCCCCGAGGCCACTCTACGCCAGAGGAACGTGCCAGCCTCGAGTAAGAAAGCCAAGAATGGCGTTTCCTCTGATGTCGAGATCGACAAGGTTCCGAATGCCGTCGCTCCGGCCAAATCCGGCTCCGAACTCGAATACAAACTTGCTCTTGGCCTCATCACGGGCTTGGCGTTCCTTACCAGATTCTGGGGCATCAGCCATCCCGATGAGGTCGTTTTCGACGAAGTCCATTTTGGAAAGGTACCTTGATGACCCGAGTGCACTATATATCCATTGGCCATGGCTGACATGTGCCGTCACACAGTTCGCGTCCTATTATCTCGAGAGAACATACTTCTTCGATGTGCACCCTCCCTTTGGCAAGCTCCTCTTTGCCTTCATGGGCTGGTTGGTCGGCTATGATGGCCACTTCCACTTCGAGAACATCGGCGATTCCTACATCCGCAACAAGGTCCCATATGTCGCTTTCCGCTCTCTTCCCGCCATTCTCGGTGCCCTCACCGTCTCGGTTGTCTATATGATCATGTGGGAGTCGGGTTATAGCCTTCCAGCTTGCCTGATTGCCGCCGGTCTCGTCCTCCTCGACAACGCTCACATTGGCCAGACCCGCCTGATTCTCCTCGATGCCACCCTGGTCTTTGCCATGGCGTGCAGCTTGCTCTGCTACATCAAGTTCCATAAGCTGAGGCACGAGCCCTTCTCCAGGAAGTGGTGGAAGTGGCTGATCCTGACTGGCTTCGCCCTTTCTTGCGATATCTCCACCAAGTATGTCGGCCTCTTCGCCTTCATCACGATTGGCTCTGCCGTCTGCATCGACTTGTGGGACCTTTTGGACATCAAGCGTCCCGGTGGCGCTCTGACTCTGCCCCAGTTCGGCAAGCACTTTGCTGCTAGGGCTTTTGGTCTGATCATTATGCCCTTCATCTTCTACCTCTTCTGGTTCCAGGTTCACTTCTCGATCCTCACGCGCTCTGGACCTGGCGATGACTTCATGACCCCTGAATTCCAGGAGACCCTCAGTGACAACATCATGCTCGCCAACGCTGTCACCATTGACTACTATGACACCATCAGCATCAGGCACAAGGAGACCAAGGCCTACCTTCACAGCCACCCGGACAAGTACCCGCTGAGATACGACGATGGCCGTGTTTCTAGCCAGGGTCAACAGGTGACTGGCTATCCCTTCAACGATACCAACAACTACTGGCAGATCCTCCCCCCTGGCCCCGACGATCAGAAGCTCGGTCACCACATCAAGAACCATGATCTCGTGAGGCTTCGCCATATCGTCACGGATACCATCCTGCTCTCTCACGACGTTGCTTCTCCTTACTATCCTACCAACCAGGAATTCACCACCGTCTCCATTGGAGATGCCTATGGTGACCGCGCGGCTGATACTCTTTTTGAGATCCGTATCGAGCATGGAAAGGCCAACCAGGAATTCAAGAGTATTTCCAGCCACTTTAAGCTAATCCACAACCCGAGCAAGGTTGCCATGTGGACTCACTCGAAGCCCCTCCCGGAATGGGGTCACAAGCAACAGGAGATCAATGGCAACAAGCAGCTGGCACAGAGCTCCAACGTCTGGCTTGTTGAGGACATTGCATCTCTGCCTGCGGACCACGCGCGCCGTGCGAAGCCTGAGAAGAAGGTCAAGACCCTGCCGTTCCTGCGCAAGTGGTTCGAGCTGCAGCGGTCTATGTTCTGGCACAACAACCAGCTCACAAGCAGCCATCCTTATGCCTCTCTGCCGTACCAGTGGCCTTTCCTGTTGCGTGGCGTGAGCTTCTGGACGCAGAACGATACTCGTCAGCAGATCTACTTCCTTGGTAACCCCATCGGTTGGTGGCTTGCTAGCAGTGTCTTGGCCATCTATGCCGGCATTGTCCTGGCGGATCAGTTCTCGCTCCGCCGCGGACTTGACGCCATGGATCGTCGTAAGTAACCCTTGCATTTCCATGTTTCAGATTGGTCGTGATAAGGAACATGAAGCTAATCAGGACATACCAGGTACCCGATCCCGCCTGTACAACTCGACAGGGTTCTTCTTCCTCGCCTGGGCAACTCACTACTTCCCCTTCTTCGTCATGGGCCGTCAACTCTTCTTGCACCACTATCTACCAGCTCACCTTGCCTCGGCACTTGTCACTGGCTCGGTCGTGGAGTTCCTCTTCAGCACCGACTCGGCGGAGTCTGATTACCAGCCCAGCAAGTCGGGCAAGAAGGTCGCCCCTACCACCAAGCGCCGCTTGAGTGCCCGCGAGCGTCTTGCTGGCCAGAGCATGGCTGGCGCCTGGATCGCGACTGCGGTCATCATGGCCCTTGTCGCCTTTGGCTGGTACTTCTTCTTGCCCTTGACCTACGGATATCCTGGGTTGACCGCTCCCGAGGTTAACCGGAGGAAATGGCTGGGCTATGACCTTCACTTCGCCAAGTAGATCCATCGTCACTTGACGAAACCATGAAGATGTGTGTGCACAGGAGACTGTGAGTGTACAGTAGAGTTGTGTCTGAGTGTGTAAAAAGGTGAAAATGGGGGAAGTGGTAAGGTGGCGTGTAGGCGTTTCCAGTTTCAATCTGAGCACATCAATGTGCGGGCGAATATGGCATGCATGCAAAACACAAAGCTGGGATTGATCTCAAAGTCATGTTACTTTCCTATGTCTTATACGGATTTAGAGCCATTCTCACCATAGATCAAAATCAAATCTGATTACCGCAAGATCCTGGATTAGTATGTGCCTTGCTGATTGCCGCGAGACCTTGAATCTATCTATATGTAGATTGGGGACAAAGTCACTTCAACAATCACAAATCATAGATATAGCGAGGTGGATGTCTTGGATTATCTTTATTATTGAATTATTCTATCCACCCGTTCGTAACCAAGTCCATCACAGGAACTCTCGAGGTGTCGGGGCACCAAAACCCAACAGCTTCCAAGACCTACCGTATATCCCTCCATACCATCTACGACCACCCAACCGTTGCAAAACAAACAACTCAACAATCTGTCTCTTTAAAAGCAAGTTAGCTTAAACTGTTCTCAAACAGAACAAAATCGCCGCGGTAACCAAATATTTGTGATGTGTTTGTATACTTCAGAAACCCAGTTTATAAGCATCACCAACCTCACCAACCACACTACCCCCCATCCTCCAGATACCCGCCAGCATATGACGATGCAGGCGTTTTCCCCGAAGAGAAGTGGCTTTCTGGGACAAGCTTTTTAGATAGCGGGCCAGCCGAGGGATCTCCCCCCTGTTACAGGGCTCAACCCGAGGAGGTTCATACGGCTCTTCCTATTACAAATATGGAGGGTTGCAGCGCGAGCTGCGAAAATCATCATGGTATACGGGGTAGGGTGGATGGATGGGATGAAGGGGAGAACAGGCGAGGGGCAGGGGGGGAAAGTAAGAACGTACCACTTGAGAGGTTTGCTGAGGGGGAAGTCGGTTCGTAACGGACGGGCTGGGTATCTGAAGGAGAGGAAGCAAGAGGAAGACGAGAAAAAGGAAAGGGAGGCAGTAATAACCGCGCCCGCAAGACCGAGCGAGCTTTCGCAAGCAGGTCGGCGGGCAGCAAGCAAGTGCCAGTTCCGATCATCAATCATCCGTCTTCTCTTCTCCCTCAATCTCTCTATCAGACCCAATCCGATCCAACCGACCGACCGACTTCCCGACCGTGATGGTATCAATCCATGGAGGACAGACCACCCGCAACCAACTAACAAAAACTCCAAGGCGCGCCGTGAGACGTCAACCAAAAACCCTCATTGCGTCAATTCGATCGAGCGATCAAGACATCGGTCGTGGCGGAGTGCGGAACAAATAATCGCAGCGTTGTTGTCGTGAAAAGGGCTCGTCGGTTCGCCAGCAACCAAAACTCGAAAGCGAGCGAGGTTTGGAGGAAAAAGTTTCTCGGAGGTGCAAAACTGCAAAAGTGGCTCCTGCTCTAGGCTGGAAGGAGACCCCACCATAAGTTGCAAGGACTGGAGCTTCGTGCACGGGCCATGACAGCCGAACGCCGGGGTCCGGGCTTTTTGGGGCCGGAGGGAAATGGGGCTTCCTGACTGGGGGCGGTAGGAATTGTGGGTCCTTTGCCTCTAAAAGTACCTTTTTGTACCTTTCCCGCCCAGGCACAGGTAATCGACAACCAACTCATCATCAGCACCAATGGCTCCCACAGTATCAGAGCGGCTGAAATTAGGGACTACCAAACGCTACCGACATATCCATAGACATCGAAAAACGGTGTCTTGAGCTTCGTACACTACCTCGGACAGGTTGTCATCTTCTCGGCAAGGAATCGAATCTTACATTCACGTCTTCACCACATTGGATTCGACAGAAGGGTATAAACAATTGTTCAAAGCGAAAAGATTACCGGTTGGGTAATACAGTGGCATCATATCCATCATACCCCGCGCGCAATCCAATGCATCGTTGCTGATATGGATTCAAAGCAAGCTACTTGACCTCGGGAGATACCTCCATTTCATCCACGAAAGCCTAGATTGGGAAGAGCATTTGCAGCATATTCTTATCTTCTGCAAAGTGCACACTGACCGGAACTTCCGTAAGATGAGGTCCATGCTATATGGAATGCGCCGAATAAATCGGTGTACCAGGCTCGGATTGACCGCATATGTACAACACATCCGGAGCTGGTTTCATGGTTCAAGAACAAACGGGATTGCGCCTGGATTATATCCGGTCTCTGCAAGGCAGAATCTAGGGTAAAAACTCTTTGTTGGAGTTGGGCTCAGTTGAATACCAACATGGTGCAAGGACCCGAAGACTTCATGATCATGTGTTGTTCAAAAAAGCAGAACCAGGTTTCGTTCTACTGCGCATCTGAATTGGGAGTGTATATGTGGTACTTTTGACCCAAGGAAAAGTGGGCCTACACGGGCCTTTCTACTGCCCCCGGTAGGAACGGAATCGCTGAATGGACGGCCCCCGGCCGCTCCGCCAGCCGGTTTTAGTGGGGTTTTACCGGTGAGTGGAGCACGGATAACGGCGACAACGACCGTCGAGTCCGGCCGGGTGAACCGGGCGTGCAGGGCGTGCAGGGGTCAACGCTTGGCTGTCAGTCATCAGAATCATAATATTTCTCGTTAGGAATTCGAGTACGGAGAGAAAGCAGAAATAAACAAGATCAGCAAGGGAAGTCACATGGAGTTGATACAGGTCGAGAGAAAGGCAACACATTTGAGTTATCGATGGCTACGGAAGAGACTGAAACTAGAAGTGCAGTTCACGATCGGATACCACCATGCTATGTGCTGATTCCAAACCTTGGGCACCCGGCTACTGTCTTTAGCAGGCACCGCGATTTCAACCATCTGGGAAAGTATGTGAAGTGGGAAGGAGGGACTGTTTTTGCCTAGATAAATACAATAACATCATAACAGCTAAACACACCTCTGCCCTTCCTCCGCAAACGCGTCTTTGCGTCTGAAACTTTCGAATGCCACTTGATCGTAGGCTCGCATTCATTACATCATAATATAACAGGAGGACATCAAGTCCTTAAATCGCTAAACCCCAATCAAACCCGCTGATAAAATCAAATCCCATCCCTCCTCCAGTAATCCATTGAGTAGAATGGACGGTCATATTCTGTTTCCATATCTTCATTTTTAGTATCGGCAGTGCATCCAAGTTTCCAACCTGTACTCTGTGGATGGGTCAAGGAGCCTCCGGGTCCAGTCGCGCGCATACAGCCTCATAGCACAGTGAATCGCGGTCTCCCCATCATGTCTGACTTAGAAGTAAGCATTCATGTCATGCGAAGTCCAATCACCTTGATAGGCGTGCAAGATGTCCTGAGACGATGGCTGGGAATAGCCGGCAGCCATGCTCGGGATGTCCACGTTCGCGAAGAGCGATTCAGTGAATGTGGGTTTTGAGTAGGCGTCGGTGGTGGGAGGATACAAGATGAAGTCTCCAGGGACGTTATTGCAGTTACCCATGGCGAAATCTTGATCCTCAAAACCCTCATCAACTTCACCCAATGAAGTAGGGGGCGTGAAGAGCATCGTGTTTCCGTGCCCGATGGGGGAAATATGGGCGGGATGTGGCTGGCAAAGCTCGGGTGAGGTGTACGCGCCAAGATGCTGTCCCATGTCTTTGGGATAGAAGGGAGAAATGACTTGGTTGGGCAGTTGCATAGTTGCACCGTAGATGTCATCAATGAGCGTGAACTCGTTGAGATCTTGATACGCGGAATTGTGGTCCATGCCAGAATCCGTTGATGGAGTACCGTTGTCGATGGGGGAATAGTCAAGCTCAAGCTGCTGTGGGATGGTGTTGAAGTTGAACTCGGGAGCATATGTAGGGAACTCAATGTTGGTCTGGTACAGCCCAGCGTTCCAATCATCAGAGGGAGTGGCGATGCTCATACTGCGGTCGCTCGAAGGGGTACCAATGTTCTGCAGCTGAGGAGTGGGATGGCCGGAATCGGGCCCCAAGCTGGGAAGCGTGCTGGGCTTCTTGCCATTGGTTTTAGTCCTAACGTACGTCCAGCCATGGGCCTTTTCCATGTGCTGCTTGCAGTTGGACTCGCGCTTGGACTTGTAGGGGCAAGGCTTGAAGAGGCACTCATACATAGGTGGGGCTGAGGAGTGCTTGTCGTTGTGGTGACGATCCATTTCCTTCTCGGTTGGCCAGCCGTACTCATGGTACTTGCATGTCTTAACCGGGCACTTCCATGGTCTGGAATGTGTCTTCTCGTGCTTGGTCAGGTCACAAGGGCGCTTAAACTCCTTGTTGCAACCAGGCTCGCGGCATCTCTTCGGCGCAAGCTCCTCAGGACTGGCGTTCTTCTTCCGGCGAGCCATGGAGCGCATAACCTCCTCTTCATCCAGAGCTTCCTCGCTTTGGGAGCGCTTGAAGTTTACCGGGGTTTCCGGCGCCTTATCACAAAGGTCCACGGGCAATCCAGTGGCCAAGGAGATGGCCTGTCCGTTCTTCTTCACGCGGACCAGTTCCGAGAGCCTGCCGTTGATGTGAGGGCCACCGTGGATCTTGATTTGATCAGTGCTAAAGTAAATGTCAGCGCAAGCCGCACAGTTGCAGGAGAAGAGAGAGTCGTACGGATCAACATCCATGTCATTGGCGCCATCCTTGGTCTTGTTGCTTTCCGCAATCTGCCGAGCATAGTTGTAGAATTGATCGACGAGATCAACAAAATATCCATTGGTGTAAGGGAGATCGCGAGGGCGAGTCAGCTCGCGGTCGCCAAGGTGCTGGACAGTTGCCTGGAGGCAGTCAATTGTCGTGAGACAGAAATCGAGGTATGAGCCTGCAGCTTTGGTCCTCTCCTTTAAGAGTAGCGCACGGTAAGTATTCATCCTAACGTCCAATGGATCAACAGATTCGCTTACCGGAGCCACGAGAATCAAAGTCTTCTCGAGATCTCTTAGGCACAAAATCTCCTTGTCCTGAATCTTTTTGGGGCACTCGAGCACAAGCGAGTGAAACTCTTTCAGAGCCGGCTTTGCAAGCAGAGGCTTCAAGATGTATTCAACGATGCGGTTGGTAGCACGGTCACTAAGGCCCGGAAGATCGAGTGTTGATGCTGCGCGAGCGGCAGCGGATCTGGTGACAGCCGAAGTCTTCGTGGTCTTGGCCTTGGAAGAGGCATCCTTCTCGGAAGTAGAAGCAATCGAGCTTCCTAGACCGCTGTCTGAATCGTGGTGCCGAGACGAGCGGCGTGTCCGTGGACGGAGCACCCGGCGCTCAGGCTCAACCTCCTTGGGCATGATGGGCGAATCCAGGTTTCTCTGAAGCAGCCCACGGGGCGGGGGAATGCACTCGTCACTACGACTAGCCGAGGCAAAGGTGTCATTGGAAGAGGCCAATTGCCTCTCGATCGCATCCAAAGTTAGGGCAACGCGGCGACAGCGGGAGTCGATAACATCGTCCAACTTGGTGTGGGAGCGGCGAGGGAGCGACGGCGGGACGAAGACGCGCTCAGAAGAATCCCCAGAGGCGGGAGTGGTGGGAGAGTGGAAGGTAGCTCCCTTTTGTAGGAGCATGTTCGTCTTGAGGGTCAATCCACCCGCTGGTCTCCTGCGAGGGTTCGACATGTTTGCTGAGTTGTGTGGAGTTGATGGGCTATGTTGTCGACTGTTTTCTCTGGTCAGTCCATGAACTCTCGAAAGCTTGCAAGGTAAGGATGGGCGTGGGAGACCGAGGACGTCGAGTGAGTCACAGGGAGCGGCAGTATGCTACACCGGATGCATCACAACGATATCCCACACTTTGCTTCCCCCTATCAAGACGAGGCAGGACAGGGTTGGCCAAGGGCTGTGGAGGTGGATGTCGGGGCGGGATAGTTGCCAGCAGGCGGGTTTTATCTTACTTTGATGAGATAGCACGAGCTGACAAATACCTGGCAGCCCGGCGACTTTGACCGGAGTCTGAGATATCTTGGAATCGCGGACGTCAAGGCTGGTTGTCGGGTTGAGGCGCTGGCGATAGGATCACGATAGCAGGCGATGGAGGCGGCGATCCGAACAGGAGGAAGATGGATCGTGGGGAAAGGTGCGGTAGCGTAGAGGTAGTGGGATTGGAAAGAAACCTAGAGAGGGTTGGGTATCGGGTTGGTATTCAGGCTTGGTATCAATAGCAGGCTGTGTTTGCTGTACTTGGCTAACAAGTCGGGTATGTCGTTCAAACTGTGCAGAATGGGGACAATAGCAGTGATCAAGTCCAGTCCGAATGACCCGGAGCAGAACACCAGACGAGAGCAACAGGCAGGAAAGAGAGGAAACGGGATGAAAGGAGGATGCTGTGGTGGATGGCCAGGGAGGAAGGGATCGCGGACGGGGAGCGAGACTGACGGTCACGGAGTCGAAGCTGGGGAGAGGATGGGTGATGAGAAATGGAGAATGGAGCGAGGCCGAACGTTTGCTGCCTGCTGACGGACCAGGGTCCGGGTGGGTCAAGCGGCGCAGCTCCACGATAGCGTCCCCGCCATTGGATGGAAGTGGTTGCGCGGATCCTTCCTTTTGCTCTTGCCCACGCCAGCGCCTGTGCTTGGGCTTGGGCCTTGGGGTCACGGTGCCAATGCCACACTCGATCTCTTTTTATGGCAGCCCCCTCTGTCACACTGTCTCCTCGTTGGCACTGCTGCACCTCTTCCCGCCATGTTTACCGTTGGTTTTCTGTTCCAGAGGCTGTTTGCTGCGGCGTTGATCATGATGTGTGATGCCGGTTAGGCGATGTTAAAGCGAGACATCGACGGCTTCTTACTCTGCCGGCCAACAGCCAATCGCATTCAATCAAACATCTCAGCTCCACCGCAGTGTGTCCCTTGATTCTCCGATGACCAACCCAAAAACCCATGTCAGCCCTGTCTGGATGCACCTCATTTCGGGACCACACGAGTCTTCCGGAAGTCTTCCACTAGCGAACCCAATCTTCGCAACGAGGACTTTTCGCAGGCGATCCCAAGAACTGGGAAAGTCGGCAATCGGCATGGGGATGATGCCAACGGTGAGCACTTCATTCGCGTCTTCACTAACCTCAACTTCCAATCAAGAGCAGCCAAGATCCCTTGACGCAGTCGACTTCTTTGTCTGCTGCCCGTTCGTTATTCTCAATTTTCCGTTACTGGGGACGCGTAGGGGTTGACGACAAACGCTCAAAGGAAACCAGAAGATCCCGCCCGAGCACGCAAATCAGAAATAGGACTCTGTTGCTTGTGGTCACCAGCCGACCTCCTGGAGACGCAGGACGACTGGACGGATAGCAGACGATTTGCGGTTTTAGGATGTTCGTACGTGATGTGGAAGTCTGGGGTATCCCTTTCTCCCCACGGCCACTTGTCCACTGCGTATCCTATGAGGCCATAACCCATATCCTCCCAATCAAAGGGAAGGTGAAGGCGGCGCAGGACATGGCCACAATCAGTGTTGCAACAGTGACTATTCAGTGGGTTCCAGGCATGTTCTGGCGACTCCAGTCCTGTAACATGTCCAGGACAGCTCACTCGACGAGTGTCGGTTGTGAGAATGCGCAGCACATGCGCGGCGCTCCAACATCGTGGTGTAACATCGCGAGTGTCTTGCTGGTAAACCCCCAGGCGCTGAGCCACGAAAGTCGGCGTCCCAAATAGGATGTCCGCCCCTGTGAGAAATTCCGAGTCTGATTTGTTGACGATCCAAGTTTCTTAGTGCCATCCAATCATTGTGTGTGTCTGCGCAATATGGTCTCATGCAAATCTGCCCCAGTAGAACTTTGCATATCGAGAACGCTAAACGGACAGGGGAGGAACTGGGCCCCCAATCTGAGCCGCTGCGTCTCGAAACCTTTGCCCCCCAGCCTGAGAAAGATGAAGAGGACAGGTCGGGCATTGACTCACAGACGATCATTATCGTACTGCTTTCCAGTCCTTTCCCGTCATTGTCGTTACTGTGGGCCTTCTTTGACAAGATGCTCTCTGTCTACATTCAGACATTGGCTACGGCAGTCCAGGTGGTTCAATGTATAGTTCCTTCCCCAGACCAGCCATCTTGAAAGTGCTGAACTGACGAACTGGCGGGCTCAGCTTCTACCTCTGGGATGATCTGGAGGGCGCACGCCGCGGCAAGCCATGTCATGAAGCTGATTGGTTCAAGGACGACGTGAGCGCAAGCTTCTCCCCGTTATGATCTCCTCCACCATGATGATACCCCACCCAACACCCTTCAGCCCTATGGAGTATCATCGAGTTAGACTTCACATGTGTAGGACACCAAGGCCCTGCCATCCGGTCTACGTACATACGTACCTACATCAGGACACATAATCCTTACAGCCGTCCGGTTTACAGGTATACGTATGCTGTGATATGCACATATGTTCACCACTGACGAAGCCGCTTGCAGAGGTTTAAGAGCGTGCATATTTATTGACGAATGAGAGTAGAGAAAAACTGGAAGCCTCGAGATACACATTTTGGTTACCTAGATTCAACCCCCACAGTTCGCTACTAATCCACCGGCAAGGCTTCGATCTCGTCAACGGCAGATCGTGGTCTAGCATTTTTATCTCTAAATATCCCTGTCCTTGATCGAGACTATTGGATATCGGATGGAAAATAAACGTCTCACACACGGCGGCAACGGCAGGGGAGAGAACGGGACTCGTCATCCGTTGACGTTACAGGACATCGATTATATAAACCTATTGTGGATTCCCGACGAGCCGCTTGCTTGTTCTCGGCTCTAGACGACGACTACGTGGATCAAACGACGCTTCAAATGGCTGATCTATCTTTCAGGCAGCTATATTCTTCTACAGCCGGAAGTATTCCTCACCAAACTCTGAAAGCGGAGAAAAGCACTCCTCAAATGGGGGTGGAGAACGTAGATCGTGGACCGTGGACATTGGCGAGACTGGGTATACCAATGGTACGTCTCGGTCTGCTCTTCCTTTTCCTCCTCCTCCGCCTGGAATGACAAGAGAAAGCTTCGGGAGTGGTGGTCGGCGTCGCACCGATGCCGGCATTCGGGGGCCATCCCGCTTCGACTCTTGAAACATCGAACTTGGACGGCCCTTCACATATTTGTTGAACTCCTCAATAGGCAGCATTTGTAGTACTTCACCGTACAGCCCGTAAGAGCTTGAGCACTTGGCGCTTCTGCGACCATTTTTGTTGTTGCTTTCGGGGTTTTTTCGGCCTTGTTTACGCTGCTTCTGCTCTAGGACAGTCCAGCCGTAACTCTTAGCTGCCAATGTGGCCTTTCTCCGGGCCTCGTTCTCTAACATCCAGTCGCGCATCTGGCAGACCATACACCGACCGGTTTTGACGCTCTGGAGGATATCGCACGGCTTCTTCCAGTGAGAGGAGAGGAAGAACAGGCGCCATCCCTTTGGCTCATCAGTGTCTCGCCTTCGGCGGCTTTTTTGTATTTCACGCTCTTTGTGTTGACAGCAGGGGGTAGGACAAGTCCAGACTGCGAGAGATCCTTGGATGGGGTTATTTTTTAGGGCCTTGGTGAGTTTCATTTTTGCCCAGATGTTCGTAGGTAAAGTAAAAGGAGACGAGGTCGAGGTAACGTGGAATGATTTTGAGGTAATGGACGGTATGGAAGGACGTATATCATGGACTACAATAAGATCAACAACTTTGCTGACGAAGAATTTGATTTGTTTTATAGCCGCCCTTGAGCATCTGTCAACAGATACCGATGACAAAGAAATACGCCCGGATCAAAGACCCGTTCTTTGACTACATACATTTTTAGAAGTGAACAATCACTTTGTCGTCATAAGAAGATCTTCCAGAACAAGATAGTTGCTTCAAATCATGAATCTGCGTTTATTCATTGTTCGATCCGCATTACATGGGTTAGGCAACCGATTTTTCAGAGAGGTTTAAAGGCAGCCTCTTGGTCTCTATGACACTTCACCACCTTTGTTCTCCATCAACTTACGGCCCTTAACAGGCATGAGGACAATGAAGCTACTGATAAAACAGAGGCTGTGCGCAAGAGAAACGTACGTAATCCTGATCGACTAAGAATACATAACAAAAACACATCCGCCAAAGACATCCGCATACAACGCTCTTATCACTCGACCACTTCAACTCGAAGGCTCGTAAATCCACCAAACAGGATCCAGGACGTCATAGAGTGAATGCGGAAAACACTAGTTGCAGGTTAACAGCCATTCAAAGATCTCTGGTATGGGGTGCACGCCGATACCCAAGTTCCACCACATTGGGCGTGTAACTGGGAAGAGACGGCCAGGGCAACCTGAAACAGGTAAAGAGAAATGCGCAAGCGAGCCATCGAGCGTCTTATCACCATTTCCCACCAAATTTGATGTTTTTCGTCGTTACGACATCCCCGATCCACTCAGGTCTCATCCTCCATTTGCCGAGTCGAGCGTGCTTGAAGAACCGAAGAACTTCACACAGGATCTAGACACTGCTGAACCCGAACAGGCAACGTATGAGGCCTACTCTGCCGCCTTCCACGCTGGTTCAAAACTCGATAAGCAAACAACAGAGAAGGATCAAACGGAAGACACCTCAGATTCCCAGAGCTTCTGGCTCTCCTCTTCCTCTTCCTCATCCTCTGCTCACTTACCATCCTCCTCCTCCTCTTCCTCCATCACTCTCTCATCACCCTCTACACTTCACCCTCACTACCTCTCCCCAACCGGCCTCTCCATCCTGAACCGCATCCGAACCCATCTCTGTCTCCCGCCTGATCTCCCACCCTCCCACTTAATTGTCCATCTCATCAGGCGATGGGAAAGAACTCGAGTCGCCGTAGCAGAAAAACACGCGGAATTGGCCGCACAAGCTAACGCACTGGACTGGAGTGGGGTAGAAGACGAAGAGGCGGTAGAGTTTCTCGATTTGGAGGAAAGGGATGTGTTGAGTACGTGGGCCGAAGCTCAGAAGGATATGGAGAATAGGAGGTTGTGTCCCCTTTTTGGGGCTTGGGGATATACGGGGGGTGCGAAATAGGCAGGGTTGACGAAGTCGAGAACATGAATGGGGTGAAGGTAATGCGGTAACAAAGAAGGACGAAGTCGGATTGATGTCGTGCGGATCCGGCGCAGGCGGGCATGTTAACTTACTTGTAGCATCATGGCATAGAGTAAATATTTCAATGAAACGGTTGTATCTCTCGGGCCCGAAGCCCGGCTCGTCCATGACAAAATTGATGAGACCTTTGGCCGTAGCCTTGGCGGGCGATCAACCAATTGGGCAAGCGAGCGGTCGTAATAATAAACCGAATACGGATAGTCCAATACCGCTTGTTGTAGTTACGAAAGGCCGTTACAAAATTGTGATAGGGATTACGATAATTCGAAAATATATCGGTTAGAGTCCCTTAGGGATATTTCAATCTAGGAACTACCTAGAAGTTGGGTTTAAAGGTATAATAAAGACGTTTGGATGCGTAATAAAAGTATACCTAAGGTCTAATATACTAACCGTAATGTATTCGGTTTATTCTTACGACTATTCGGTAAGCCAACTGGGTTTCAACAATTTTGTTATAGACGAGCCCGGCCCCGGGCAGCCCGGTGAGGGTAACGTCGGGAATAAATCCGGAAAAGCGGGGCTAGTTCTATGCCAAGACCCGTTTGGAAGCGGCGGAGTGGGGCATGACCGTCGGGATAGCTCCGGGTCATCCCGCGTGGGGCCAAAGTACCCCACTGTCTCCCATCATAACATCACCAGTGGGTCTGTTCAACTCGTACCTGCTTCTTGAATTCAAGTCGTGTGCGCTCTTGGCTCTCTTTCCCATCGAGATGCGACACGAACTGGAAGCTACCTTACCGTACACCTACACATTTGAGGAATCAGGACTGCCGAAGGCGGTAAAACGGCAGGCGCGGTGCAGCACTGGCCGCTCATCCGATTAGTGACCCTTTGATTCACCCAGCGCGGCGGCCTATTGGCTACAATGACCGGAGGTCATTCTCCGTTGTCGTCATCGATATTGACTTCCTCTTCCAGCAACAGGCCAATACGTCATAGGCACAGGTAAAGTAAACAAAAGAAGCTGAAGCTCACGATGTGATTTATAAAAAGTGAAAACGCATTTGCAAACACTCTTCTCATTGATTCATATCCTCCAAGCACCTGAATCACTTCAACTCTCTGCAATCAGTCACCGAGAAAATCAACCGAGAACCCAACCCGAAAACCCTAGCTGAATCACCAGATATCAGACAAAATGACGGACAAGGGACAATTCGAGAGTGGTGAGTTTCTTCCATGAGCATCGACTTGATGCGTCGCTGCTACGAACGTGCTCTGACACACTCATCTTTTTCGACGATAGGCCACAGGATTCCGGTCACTCATCAGAGCTTCCCCGGCAAGGAGACCGAGATGCCGAACCCGCAGCCTCTGTGGGATGAGATTCCTACCGCTGACGGAAAGAGCCAGAAGTACCGCGCTGCCGGCAAGCTCAAGGGCAAGAAGGCTATCATCACCGGAGGCGACTCTGGCATTGGCCGCGCAAGCGCCATCCTCTTTGCCATGGAGGGAGCCGACTCACTCATCGCATATCTTCCCGAAGAGGAGGAGGATGCGCAGGAAACCAAGAGAAGGGTCGAGGCGTACGGTCAGAAGTGCCACTTGGTGTCTACGGATCTTCGCGACAGGGAAAACTGCAAGAAGCTGGTTGAGGAGGCTGTCAAGATATTCGACGGCCAAATCGACATTCTCTTCAACAACGCCGCCTACCAGATGGTAGTCGATGACATCAAGGACCTTTCAGAAGACCAGTGGATCAACACCTTCAACACCAACATTCACCCCTACTTCTACCTGGCCAAGTATTCTCTGCCACACATGTAGCGCGGAAGCACTATTATCAACAACGCCAGCATCAACGCCTACGTCGGTCGTCCCGACCTTCTTGATTACACTTCCACCAAGGGCGCAATCGTGTCCTTCACCCGCGGTCTGAGCAATCAGCAGGCTGGAAAGGGTATCCGCGTCAACGCTGTTGCCCCTGGACCCGTTTGGACACCTCTCATCCCATCAACCATGAAGGGGGAGAACCAGGAACAGTTCGGATCCACCCCCTTGGGTCGTCCTGCTCAGCCAAGTGAGGTTGCTACTGCAGTGGTCTTCCTGGCCAGCGAAGATAGCAGCGCTTTCAGTGGGCAAACACTGCACCCCAACATGGGAACTGTCGTCAGCGGCTAAGTCAAAGACCGTGGTCAGTCACCAAGAGAGAGTTCGGATGAGTCGACGTTGCATTACCATGGGCTCTGGTTCATGAGGAAGGGTGAAGAAGACAACCTGAACGGCATGGGGCTCGATTGTTTGAGGAAGGACAGACGGGATGAGAAAGGTATCGACATTCACAACGACACCTCTTGATAGCATCGGTTTGATTCAACTCCCATCGGAGATCCACATCATCGATACATTCCTAAAAGATCCAATTGGTATTACACTCGGATAGTGAAGGGTATCGATAATATCCATTCACTCCGAGATATTAAAGTAGCATAGGCTGGCGTAATGAAAAAGTTTATTAATACCACCTGCTACCTTGGCTCTGTTCTTACTAGATACGACAGCCGACTTTACCACTGAGCAAGCCCACAAACTCATATCATATAACTTCAGGATGCTGATTAGTCCCCCTTTCCCTGACGTGGTTAACATAGGAATACCCGTCTTGGTTGCACTTCTTACAGTCCCGACACTCAAACACCTGCTGGCCAGGAAGAGGAGTCTTGCAAGAGGATATGAGCCTGTTGGTGGAGATGTGGCCGATACAGCACACTATCAAGACCGGAATGGTGAAGCAACAGAGGCATCGACAAAGGCCTTTAGGGATTTCCGCTCTATGCTCACGCTTTGGTTAGGAGTGCTGATAAATCTAGGAGCATCCATTACGGTCAAACTGATACCCGTCTTGAACTCTCAAGGCTCCAGAGCGATCTATGCCGATATATCCCAGCTCCCATCATGGAGAGAGATTGTATTAGCTGTATGTAACCATTTCATATAAACACCAGCACTACCAAGTTTGGACAAGAGTCAAGGAGCTTAACTCAACTGTTTAGGGACTCTTGTATCTGCAATGCGCCTTTCTCCCGCCCAAGAATCACTACCACACAAGATTTCGTATGACTATACTCGGCTTGGTCTCTTCATTACTGCTGACAGGCTTGCTGTCCTTCAACCATGGCTTCAAAGTGATTGGGTTGCTCATCGGGAGAGAAATCAACAACAAGATCTCAGCATTTCTTCATGGAATTCAACTTTTATCGGTTCTCATGGTGGCAGTGGCCTTCGCTTCGTTTCCTCGACGCCCAGATATCTACCATAAGGAACAGGTTGTTGACCAGCAAAAGGCGGTGTCACTCCTATCTCTGCTGTCATTCTCCTGGAACCTCAACATTTTTAATGCCGCCAAAGAGAGACAACTGGGAACCGCAGATCTGCCCAGGTTGGAGTTCATCACGCGTTCGGAAAACATACAGCAGAATTTCACCGAGAACAAAAAGCCGGGTCGTTTCTGGCAACAACTGCTCAGATTCAATGCGCGCAATTTGGCACGTCAATGGGCCTTGGCCTTGTTGATTGCCATTTTGTCGATATTTCCCCAGATCGTGCTCTACAACTTCCTTTCCAAGATCGAAAAGGGAACCCAACACTCGTCAAAAGACCCCATGTTGTTGGTCTGGGCACTTGCTTTGCTTCTTACACAGGCACTGCAAGTCGGTGCCACGAATTGGCTGAAATGGATTACCGAAAGCCGCATGGATATTCCACTAGAGTCACTGGTGCAGACTCTGGTGTTCGCCAAAGCTCTCAAGCAGTACGATACCGTCAGTCCAGGACAAGACAATAATGGGTCTTCAAAGCCTAATGGGCAGAATGGAAGTGCAAATGGTAACGGCCATCCGGACGCCATGCTGAAAGCCAAGAAAAAGAAGGATGGGGAGAAGGGACAATCGGCCTACAACCTGTTGAAGGTTGACAGGTGAGTGACATGCACCTTCCATTTCTATCTATACACAGTTCTTCTAACACTTAATGCAGTTCTCGCGTTACGAACTTTTGTCAGTGCAACAGCGACTTGCCCATGGCCGCTTTCAAGCTTGCACTCGCCAGCGCCTTCCTTATCCGCTTGATGGGGTGGCTACCTGTCCTCTCTGGGCTTACTGCCGCAGCTCTCGCCATCCCCCTCAATCTCCACCTGTCAAGAAAGCAACGAGACCAGAACTTTGGTTTGATGCGAGTCAGAGATTTCAAAGCGCACTTGTTGGCCGAAGCGTTGTTGGGAATGCGCCAGATCCGGTACTCGGCCCTTGAAGACTTTTGGGAGGACAAGATCCTGGCCAGCAGAGACGACGAGCTCAAGCAGTACTGGAGAGTGGCACTCGGGAAGTGCCTCATCTTCTTCACCGTCAACATTGCACCACTGTTGCTGGCCAGCGTTACCTTCACGGTCTATGTATGGCAACAAGGATCCCACATCAAAGCCTCGGTCATCTTCACGGCCCTCGGTTTGTTTGATCAGCTGGATGATGCAGTGTCACTTCTGCGAAAGGTACAAATTAACCTACTCGAAGCGTGGGCAAGTGTCTCGAGACTTGACAAGTATTTCGGCCGTCTTGACAAGCAAGTTGTCACCAAACCGGGGAGTTTGATCGCTTTCGAGGACGCTACCGTGGCTTGGCCCCGACCTGAAGACACCGATGAGGTCGGCGATGCTCAAGCACCGCCTCGAGGAGCACATACCATGCTCAAAGATATCAACGTGAGGTTCCCGCCTGGTGAACTCAGCGTCATCGCAGGCAAGACCGGTTCTGGCAAAAGTCTACTGCTCGCGGCAATTCTGGGCGAAGTCAAGCTCATAGCGGGCGATATCTATGTTCCGTCTGCACCGGAACCGAGCGGCGATGAGAATATCCGAGACCAAGACTGGATTATACCCTCTCTGACCTGCTTTGTGTCCCAGACCCCTTGGATTGAAAGCGGCACGGTCAGGGACAACATCCTCTTTGGCCTCAAGTTCAACCGCCTCCGCTACCGAAAAGTTCTTTGCGCTTGCGCCCTGGAGAAAGATTTGCATCTTTTGGCTGATGGTGACCAAACAGAAGTCGGACCCAAAGGCGTTTCGCTGTCCGGCGGACAAAGATGGAGAATAGCCCTCGCCCGCGCCCTGTACTCGCGTGCCGGCATTATCGTGATGGATAATATCCTGAGCGCTGTGGACACGCATGTGAGCAGGCTGATCGTCGAGGAGGCATTGACGGGAGAGTTGGCTGTCGGAAGGACAAGAATTCTTGCGACCCATCATGTCGATCTTGTTCGTCCGTACGCCAGCTGTCTGGTGCGTCTCAGGGGCGGGCGTCTCAAGTCTGTTGTGTACAAGGCTCCCGAAAACCAGAACATGACACCTACGACGGCGATATTCGAGCCTGCTAGCCTACCATGGGCTCGACCTGACAACGGAGTAGCCTCGTCCTCCAGTTCAGCTACGAGGGTTATCGAGAGGAGACAAACCGGCGAGGAGAAGAGGGCTGTTGGATGGGTCAAATGGGACGTGTACAAGGCATATTATAAGGCCAGCGGTGGTGCCCTGAACTGGGCTCTAGGCATGGCCGTGCTCTTTGTTGGTCACGGTCTGGGTATTGTTCGTACCTGGAGTCTCAAGGAACTTGCTCAAAGGGCTGCGTTCGTTGAGGCAAATTCCCAGGCGTCGTCTGAGACTCACTATCATCAAACGTACAGCCAGATTACTGTTGGATACGCTGCTGACCATCATACGCCTTGGACTTCCAAGCTCAGTATTCGCTTTTGTAAGTTCAGAGACAAGGATGCAAACCATGCTGGAGAAGTGTTAACTAATTCGGTGTCGCAGGGATCTCGACATATGCTCTAGTTTGCTTCCTTGTCGGTGTTTCCCAAATCGCCCGCGATATTGCCTTCACCCTCATCGGAATGAGAGCCTCTAAGAAGCTGTTTCAACAGCTAACACACACGATCCTCCGGGCGCCCATTAGATGGATTGAAACCGTACCAGCGGGTCGTATCTTGAACCGCTTCGCCTCGGATATATCGGTTGTCGATAAACCATTAGCCACTCCGACGTTTACGTTCCTACAAGCAGCCGTCCTCTTGATGATCATCGTCGTGACATGGTATGTAGTACCCGTCTCCTACTACATCTTGGAATGCTGAAGAGGCTGAATGCTCAACTAACCTGCTTTACACAGTTCCTCCGTCTCCCTCTCCGTTCTCTTCTTCGTCATACTCCTCTTCGCCCTCTACGTTTACATTGCAAACAACTTCATACACGTCGCCAGAGAGGTCAAACGCCTCAAGTCCGTCTCCAACTCTCCCATCTACGACCAGTTCAGCTCCGTGCTGTCCGGGTTAACAACCATTCGCGCCTTCAAACGCACTCAGTCCTACACCAACAACTTGTACCAACTAATCGACGCCAACAGCTCCGCGAACTGGGCGCAGCAACTCTTGAAGAGATGGATGGGTTTCCGCATGGGCATGCTCGGCGCCGTCTTTGTCACCATCGTGGCCAGTGCCGTAGCGTTGGGTGGTGTGGACGCTGCTCTCGCGGGATTCAGCTTGTCTTTTGCCTTCCGTTACACGTCCGCGCTGACGTCTCTACTAGAAGCCGTGACTGCGCTGGAATTGGGCTTTAACTCCTGTGAGAGGGTGCTGGAGTACATCGAGGTTGAACGTGAAAGCGAACAGGGACTGGACGCCCCTGTGGCCTGGCCAGCGGAGGGGAGAATCGAAGTTGAGAACCTCACGGCCTCGTATGCCCGCGATCTTCCGCCTGTCTTGTCCGATCTCAACTTCCGCGTTGGAGCCGGCGAGCGGGTTGGGATTGTTGGGCGAACAGGCGCTGGGAAGTCAACGCTTGCCTCTGTTCTTTTCCGTCTCTTGGAACCTAGCAGAGGCTCAATCCGCATTGACGGCCTCGATATTTCGACCTTGAAGCTAACACAGCTGCGGAAGAGCCTCGTCATTATCCCGCAAGACCCATTCCTGTTCTCGTAAGCATATGAAGTTGACTTCTCACTCCGTGTTGGTTTCGGTACTGATCTGATGCATTTCGTCAACAGGGGCACCCTACGTTCCAACCTAGACATCGAAGGCCGTCTAGACGACACAGAGATATATGATGCCCTACGACGTGTCAACCTAATCGGTTCAACCTACAACAATATGAGTTACCCGCCATCAGTTTACACGCCGGTCATGGGCCCCAGCACAGCAGCGTCTTCCCACCCAAACACAGCCACCACCACCCCGCTTCTGGCACCCGTTGTTGTTCCACCAACCGTCGACATCACAGTCGAACCCGCTGCCGAGGAAGTCGACATGTTCGACGACATCCACACCCTCGGCGACAACCGCGTCCAAATCACCCCTTTCGTCCTCGACACCAACGACAACGACCCCCTCGACTTCCTCACCTTCGAACCCCATCCCGAAGATCCAACACCCGTCACCTCCCTCCTCGAAGTCGAACAACCCCCTGCACCCGTATCCGTGCTCGAACCCTCGGCCGCAGCAACAGAAGAAGAAGAACCCCTCTCCCCACCACCCGTAACCCTCCCACCCCCTCTCCTCCCTCTCCCCCCTTCCCCAGCCATCTCCGCCAGAACCACAACCACAACCACCAGCACCGCCAACACCAACACCACCGCCGGTAACCACCGCGTCAACCCCTTCACCAACCTCTCCCACCCCATCACCACAGGCGGCTCCAACCTCAGTCAAGGCCAGCGCCAGCTCGTCTGCCTCGCGCGCGCTTTGCTCACCCGGCCCAAAATCATGGTTTTGGACGAGGCCACGTCGGCCATCGACCAGGCGACCGACGCGGCCATCCAGCGTTCGCTGCGCGAGTGCATCGAGGGGCAGGGCACCACGGTGCTGGTGATTGCCCATCGGTTGTCGACGGTGGCTGACTTTGATAAGGTGCTGGTGCTGGATAAGGGGCGGGTGGTGGAGTTTGGGGCGCCGGGGGAGCTGGTGAGGAGGGGGATTGAGAGGGATATGGATGGGCGGAGGGCGGAAAGGGAGGGGTATGGAGAGGAGGAGGATGGTGAGAATCACGGTGAGACAAGGGAGGGGGAGAGGAGTGTAGGTAGTAGTGAGTATTTTGGTGATGATGAAGGTTCGGGGGAGGATGGGGAAGAAGGCGATATGAGTACGTTTTGGGGTCTGGTGAAGAAGAGTGCGGAACGGGATAGGTTGGTGGAGATGATTCTGGGGGGAAGTTCGTGAAGAAGCCTAGGAATAAGGCATCCGGGTAGTTGGGCAAGTATAGGTTGGGGAGGAACAGAGCACGAGGAGGAAACCAAGAGGAAGATAGGGATCTTTGGGTAGCTGATGAGACTGGACGGGGATTTTCGTGAAGTTAGCGTTGCCTTTACAGCATTGCGATGTTGAATACTATATATTCCGCGACTAATAAATAATTGGATGCGATGATGGTGATGCTGGGTATCACGCTAGACATTACATAATGTCTATGTTAAGGATCTTGATATCCTCCACTGGCTTGTCCTTATGTGTCTTAACGTTCTCGATGCGGTGAATGACATCCAACCCCTGGACACCGCGACCGAAAATGGTGTGCTTGTTGTCAAGCCATGGCTATTCTCTAGGTTAGCATTGAGCCGTACTTGGAGGAGTAGTATCCGAGTTTAAATTAGGGATGGCTTACCGTCTTTTCTGTCGTAATAAAAAACTGGCTCCCGTTAGTATTGGGACCAGCGTTCGCCATACTGACCGTATAAGGCTTGTCGTGCTTCAAGCTGCTAAACTCATCCTCGAACTCCTTGCCCCATATACTCTCGCCGCCTGTTCCGTCACCAAGAGGATCACCACCTTGAATCATGAACTTCCGTATTACACGGTGGAAGATGGTGTTGTTGTAATAGCCACGTTTGGCATGCGTAACAAAGTTCTCCACAGCCTTCGGGGCGGCATCGGGGAAAAGCCTGATGTGAATATCGCCGTAGGTGGTGTGGATAACGGCTGACGTCCCTGTCTCGGCCGCCTTCTTCTGTTCCACCTTCTTTGGTCCTCCCAACACGGTTGGCTTCTCGTTCTGGACGTCTCTGGTCGACTTGGAAATCTCTTCGTCGTTTGTGAACATGTAGAAGCGAACCTTGCCCACGCCGGTCGCTATTAGCATCGGGTCTCTTGTCTCTGATTCCTGTAGAAGTGGGTTGGCAGATGCTGCCATGGCAACTGTTGTCACGCCCTTCTTCTGAGGCTGGCCTTGGTATATCGCTAGAGTAAGGGGCCGGAACCCTTCCTCCTTACCATACACCTTGGCAACCTGGTTGGTGTAGGTGTTTAGGACCTTGATACCCAGATAGGAACCGTAGAGAATGAAGTGTCCTGATTCGTCAAAGACGACGTTGAACTTGTTCCGTAGTGCTGGTGACTCGATTTCCCTTTCCTGCGCGATGCGGCGGCCGAACTCGACGGCGTCAAGCTTCTGTAGTGCGGTACCGGCCTGCTGCATCTCCTCCACAACCTTGAGAGATTCGTCGTATGTGCGTTGTAGTTTTCCGGAAGCAAAGTCGAAGATGCGAATCTTCCGATCTGGGAAAGAGACGGTGACGAATCGGCTGCCGTCAGGAGACAACGTGAGGGACGTTGGCACAGCCTTTGCCTTCTTGAACTCGAACAGGTTTGTTGCGCTCTTGAACTTGAAGACCGTATCGGGTTTCTCGTACGAACCACTCGGCTGCCAATATTCCACCATGCCCCCGTCGTCCGCTGACACCACGCAGTCGTATCTGTCGTTGAAGGTCATGATCCCTACTGGACTCCGGTGCAATCCACTGATGGTATGGAACGGCTTTTCTTGCTGACCACGCCCGTCATAAAGATGGATGACAGGCTTTTCCTCCTCTGAAACTGCTAGGATGGGCAGAGGGGCACCCTTCTTGTGCACCCAGCAGACACATTTTGGTACGTAGTCGAGTTGAAGAACGGCGAGAAGATCGAAGGCATTGACGTCGAACAACTTGATGGTCTTGTCGGCACCGGCTGTAGCAAAGCTGCGGCCATCTTGGCTCACAGAAACAGACTTGATCTCGCCAAGGTGAGCCTTGTATTCCTTGACGAACTCGATTTCTCCGGTGACCTTCTTCCAGAACTTGACAACGCCATCGATCGAAGTGGTGATCAAGAAGTCGGTGATGGGCGTCATCGTGAGGAAAGTCAATTGTTCCTTGTGCATCAAAGACTTGGAATACCGGGCGGACTTGGGCATGGCCTTCAAGTACAGCTTCTCGTAGGGAAGAACGCGGCGCTTCTTCTTGGGCGCCTCGGCCGAGGGCAGCTGGGGGCCCATATCATCGTCGGAGGAGCTATCTGCATGGTAACGCGCCGTTGTCAGCTCTTGGAATCCAGGATGGTTGCGACGGGCAATTCGGGTGATGGGAAAAAGGTCAAGACCACTTACCATCTCCAGAACCGTCCTGTGTAACGCCCTCTGTGAATTCTTCATGCGTGCGCTTGTTCGACTTGACGTCATCTTCTGCTTTGTTCGATTCCATGTTGATTTTCGGTCGGCAGAATTCTCTTGGAAAGACTTTGATCGAGTATTGGAACGGTTATCCTAGGAGCGTCGAGTGTCTTCAAAAACCACGGTAATCGGTTGCGCCTGGAGATGGTGGATGTGATCGTGGCGCGAAGGGGCGTAAAGTAAAGATTAGATGGGACGGGATGCTGTCGCGACACGGGACGGGCCACTATAATTCTAGGCGCAGATCGGCGGTTCCTGCGTGTCCTGCCAGCGGGAGGTTTAAAGTGGGGGCCCAAAGCTGTTTCTCCAGGGTAGGTGAGCTAAATGCGATTGAAAAAATGAAACAACGTCGAAAGCTGGCGGGAGACCGGCACGATCGGTCATCGATCGCCTCACCCCAGCACGTGAAAGCAGGTTTTCTGCGTTTTCCTTCCTGTTCGTTATTTAGCATCTGAGACATGTTTTCTGTCTCTTTTCTTGAATACTTGTACTTCGTCTTTCGCTGAAGACATTCCTCAAATATCGGTTTCGACTCAACTCATTCTTTACTCTTCCTTCTACCGTTTCGCATATTCTCTTCACCATCGCGCAACCATGACAAGGCATCCCTTGCAGCGTGTCGCTTCTCCATCGCGGAGTCTTTCCGCCCTCATACACTTACTGGGCATGGCCTCATTCATGGCGAGCTTCAGCTACCTGCGGCTGTTTCCGCGGGAGCTTCATCTTGGGTTTGGAGGAGAGTTCAAGTTCTTGACCATCATTGGCCTGGGTCTAGCACTTGTCACGTTTGCAGTTGGCTTGCTTGCGGATCTGACCCTGAGCCCAAGCCTGTTCAGGATCAAGAATGTCCTCTCGGTCTGTTCTGCGCCCTTGGCCGTTCTCATAAGCACCCTTTACTGGGGCATTTGTGCAATTAATAAGAACCTGGTTGTGCCGCCCGACATGGCCATTCCCGTTCTCCCAGATGTGTATGAAAAACCCACCGTAGCCATCCTGTGTCGGTTGTGTACTGGTCTGGTGTAATTGGTGTCGTGGCTAACAAAAACTCGACAGAGGATTCCATGCCATGCCGGCCATCATGCTGACGCTGGATTTGATGCTACTGAGCCCCCCGTGGACGGTCCGAGGATACGGTGCCATGACTATCAGTATGACCATAGCATTCCTTTACTGGGGCTGGGTTGAACTCTGCTTCTCTAAGAACGGATGGTAAGATCAAGATGAAGCAGAGACCTTGGGAGAAACCTGCACACAATTCCATGACACCCTCTAGACTTACCAAAATGTCTAACTGTTTTGATAGGTATCCGTACCCGATTTTCGATATCCTCAACACCTGGCAACGAGTCTTGCTGTTCACCTTTTCGGCGCTTTTGATGACAGGTAGCACAATGGCTTTGAAGTGGGTTTATGGCAAGATCAACGGCATCGAGAAGTTCAAGAAGGATGCTTTGCACCCTCTCAAAGACGAGTGATGGATGGTTCGGGTAAAAGTTGGCTCTAGAGTCAGTCCAACAGTCCAACCAATGCCGATGTGGAATTGGCTATGCTATTGACCATTTGTCATTGGTCAATCGTCGTGCTACTGGCTGTCGGTGTAAATTATTAAGGCCGCTCAGTTGCGTCTTGCCTTGCAAAGTGTCGACACTTTTGAGAACTGTTAATGCCATCGACAGTCGAGATATCGATGTTGATACCAGGTATTGTTAAACAGTCGGTCGTCGTTAAGAACATCCAAAAGCGAGCACCCCGGTGCCCAGGCGCCGATAATCGGACCGAGTGGGTCCTCCGCCAAGTATCAAAGGGCGTCGTCTGGCTTCGTCACCCGGTCGGCTTGCCCGGAGAATATGCTTGAGGTTGTTGTTATCATCGACAAGTGTTCAAGACGGAGGCTGAGGAGGAGGAGGAGCAAGGCCGAACGTATGCATGCAAATTGTGCTCTTCGTGTGGAACCTTTCTTGTCGCCCTAAATCCTTCCATATTCCTTCCACTACTTCCATGGTGACGGACCATCCACTGCATGGGGCCGGCCAATAACACCGGCGTGTCTCTCCACAAGAGGATGAAGGATCACTATTTCGTGAGCATGAGCCATAATATGGAAGATTGTGAATATTGTCCCTGAATATCACTCGCCCTTGAACGAGAGCTCACCATTCGGGGTTTTGCCATTGGTTTACAGAAGAGGCGGCGGTGGATATGGATAGCTCCGTGTCTGACTCTTACACGGCCATATCCATCACTGCCCTGTTGGAGCTACCTCTACCCAGGTCTGTGCCTTGATGTACAGACTCGGTGTCTCTCTTACCATCTACTCAGACCTTTGATGTCCTCGTTTAAAAAATATGAGGCTCTGCTGATGTTGCACACGATTTCCATGATAAAATAGCTTTGCATTTTCGAATTTCCCTTGTGTCGATAGCTTCCTCTTGAACTTTTGGTTCCCGTCCTTGATCGGCCTTTCTCTTGCTTTGACCCCACGCGGCTGACCCACAATGGGTAGGGCGTTCCAACGGCGACCCCTAGCGCTGCCAACAGTCCTGGGTATCGCTACTTGCGCCCCGCCGCACCAGCACCGTACTCGTCAGGGCTCGAAACGCCCATTGACCCCATCCGCCAGGATGGGGTCAATGGGCGTATCCATGAGACGCTTCTAGTCCTGACGAGTACTTGCATTGGGATCCTATCCAACCACGAGTATCAGGTACCTCTGAGGGGAGTGTGGTGTCATTGCAGGTTGGTTGCCCCTCCTAAATTTTAAGGTTCCGTACTCAATATGTAGTGTATTGGACAGGACGGGAGCTGTCGAGTCCCCTTGCCGCCACCACGGCAGCGCTGAAAAGAGTTGATGGTTTCTTCCCTCACAGACCTGGCTGGTTAGGTCCGTTCTTTGACTCATAATATTTGTTCTAAAATCGTTTGGTTAAAAGTCGAGGGGTCCTCCTTAGTTCCTGTTCTCATCTACCGTTTTGCACATAGCTTGTTCCACGGCACATAGAAGTCACAAGTCCTCAACATGTCGGTACGTAATATCCACTTAGACAGAGCCCCACGCCTACCAATGTTGTGTTTAGGTTGGATTGACTCACATGTCGAACCTTTAGCAACATTTCTACATTGAGAACCGCAATGTCGGCAACCAGGCCGAAAGCGAGGATTGGCGCAGTAAGTATCATCCTCTCTGATTCAGTGTGGAATATTTGCCTTTTATTACACTCGGAGCTCCTTGCTTACTGTTAATCCAGTTCGCGGCTACAACCCGCTGACCCCTCCCGACCTGCTCCAACACGAGATCCCCCAGACCGCCGAGTCGAAGCAGACCGTCATCAATGGCCGCAAGGAGGTTGTCGCCGTTGTCAATGGCACCGACGAGAAGGAGAGGCTACTAGTAGTCATCGGTCCCTGTTCCATCCACGATCCCAAGGCCGCGCTCGAGTACTGCGATTTGCTGCTCAAGGAGAAGGAGAAGCACAAGGATGAGCTGCTGATCGTCATGCGATCCTACCTCGAGAAGCCCCGGACGACCGTTGGCTGGAAGGGCCTGATCAACGACCCCGATATCGACAACAGCTTCCAGATCAACAAGGGTTTGCGCCTGAGCAGACAGTTGTTCGTCGACCTCACCTCTAAGGGCATGCCCCTCGCTAGCGAGATGTTGGATACTATCAGCCCGCAGTTCCTTGCCGATCTGTTGAGCGTTGGCGCTGTCGGTGCTCGCACCACCGAAAGCCAGCTCCACCGCGAGTTGGCCAGCGGTCTCAGTTTCCCCGTCGGCTTCAAGAACGGCACTGACGGCACCCTGGGTGTCGCCATTGATGCCATTGGTGCTGTCAGACACCCCCATCACTTCTTGTCCGTCACCAAGCCCGGTGTCGTTGCCATCGTCGGAACCGTTGGCAACGAGGACTGCTTCGTTATCCTCCGTGGCGGTACCAAGGGTACCAACTACGATGCGAAGAGCATCGCCGAGGCCAAGGCCGCGCTGGAGAAGAGCGGCTTGCGCCAGCGCCTGATGGTTGACTGCAGCCACGGCAACTCGAACAAGAACCACAAGAACCAGCCCAAGGTTGCCGCCGAGATTGCGCAACAACTTGAGAATGGCGAGACCGGTATCATGGGTGTCATGATTGAGAGCAACATCAATGAGGGTAAGTTTTCTCCGCGTAGAGCTGTGTAGACGATGAAGCTGTTTGCTAACAGAACGTACAGGTAACCAGAAGGTGCCCAAGGAAGGCAAGTGCGGCCTCAAGTACGGTGTCTCTATCACTGATGCTTGCATTGGCTGGGAGGATACTGTCGCCACTCTCGACACTCTTGCGCAGGCCGTCAAGAAGAGGAGGGAGGTCCTTGGCAAGAACTAAGTCATTTATTTTTCCTGGTCTTGTCTGCTTTATGGTTCACGGGTCATTTGATGGGTTTTCACGGATCCCACGTGAGGGATACCTAATATATGCTGGCGCGGGGATGGGAATACAAAAGTTGACATTTTCTGCATGTGGTGTGTTTTTATAAAGAGCGTGTGTTAATACATCTTGAGAGTGGTTATTGAGACAATAGAGGATGGTAAAAGATGGAGAGGGTTTGGATCTCAACAAAAAATCACTTTGATGTTTCTGATGATAATCTCCATAATCATCCATGTTCGACTACAGTTTTGCCTTGCCTTTTGTTTGGATGCAATTGTGGTGATGTGGTGGTGTGAACCGTGATAGCCTTGGTGACGAAAGTTGAGCTTCACCTGCGATTACGGAGCCAAGACATACGTATGTGGTACATGGATAGCTTCAAAACTTTTTTCTTGGCAGCTTTTCCCCGGCTTGAGCCCGGTCACGCTGGGTCTGCCGTGAAAGCTGAAGATGGAAGGAGGGGCGGACGGCGGCGGGAGCTTGGACGTTTTTGATTTGGGGCGACGCTGGCTGGCTGGATTGATGCTGATGCTGATGCTGATGCCCAGCTCCAGCTGTGCCCAGATGAATTGGTTGCTTGTGAAACTTGCAGGCCGGGATTGGAAGCTTGAGTGCTCGCAGAGAGCGCTGAGGCCCGCGGGCAGAATGAGGTAAATTAGTGCGGAAAATCCATCGGCCGGGGCCGAGGGGAAGTGCAAAAGCTCGAAAGGCTGCACGGTGATTGGCCCAGCCAATCAGATGGCCAGTGTTCCTAAGATTCCCGAAATTCAAGAAACCTACGGTCCTACCTACGACGCTACGTGAAGGGAATCGACCGACCTTGCACCTGGACGGACCTGCTCGACCTCCCGCCCGCCAGACCTGATACTGTCACCGACATTGCCAACCCAATTGGCCTTGTCCCCCGAACCCGCGATACTTTCCTAAAGCTTCGCTCAGCTTGCCCACCATGCTGGCGAGGACCTGCCTGCGCTCGACGCGCACCTTTGCCAGCGCGAAAAATGGCGCCTTCAAATTTGCCAAGGTTCGTCTCGATTGCTTCGACAACTCTCTCGTCCTCGTCCAAATGCCCCTCCAACGCCCAGTTCTCGGCCGCATCGCCACTCGACCGGCCGGGCCTGGGCCGGCTTGAGCTACCGTCCACCTACTGCGAGCTCCCGGCCCGGGGCCTAGTCGCCCGACCGTCCCCGCCCCGGCCGAGCCATCCTGTCTTGTCTCCTTCACACTCTCGCGCTCCTCGAGGAAAGCTAACGGACGTGCCCGGCAGCGTTCGGCTTCCACCCAGAGCTCCGGCGCCGCTGCCGAGTCTCCCCTCCGCCTGAACATCGCTGCCGCCGCTGCCACCGCCGTCGCCGCCGGCTCGATCGCCTGGTACTACCATCTCTATGGATCCGCTTCCGCCATGACTCCGGCTGAGGAAGGGTGAGTCCCCTACGATCGATCCGACCACCCGCCCCGCTCTAGCCGTTGGACCGAGGTCTGCCTCATGGCTTCTGAGGCATATACGACCGAGCTCGACTATTAGCTTGAATTTGGGCATGGAGTGACACGAGGCTTACCGTTGACGCAGTCTCCATGCTACCAAGTACCCCTGGGTCCACCAGCAGTGGTTGAAGACCTTCGATCACCAGGCGTAAGCAACCACCCCTACCGAGCCTATCCGAGGCCGCGCCTCCCCTTCAAAATGACCATCTAGCTCACGACCTTGTTTTTGTCCGACCGCAGTCTTCGCAGAGGTTTCCAGGTGTACCGTGAGGTCTGCGCCTCGTGCCACTCTCTCAGCAGAGTCCCCTACCGCACTCTTGTCGGCACCATCATGACCGTCGATGAGGCCAAGGCTCTCGCCGAGGAGAACGAGTACGACACCGAGCCCAACGACCAGGGCGAGATCGAGAAGCGCCCCGGCAAGCTTTCCGACTACCTCCCCGCTCCCTACAAGAACGATGAGGCCGCCCGTTTCGCCAACAACGGTGCCCTTCCTCCCGATCTCAGCTTGATTGTCAAGGCCCGCCACGGTGGCTGCGACTACATCTTCTCCCTCCTTACCGGCTACCCCGATGAGCCTCCCGCTGGTGCTTCCGTTGGCGAGGGCCTCAACTTCAACCCCTACTTCCCCGGTACCGGTATCGCCATGGCCCGTGTCCTCTACGACGGCATCGTCGACTACGAGGATGAAACCCCCGCCTCCACCTCCCAGATGGCCAAGGATGTTGTTGAGTTCCTCAACTGGGCTGCTGAGCCCGAGATGGACGACCGCAAGCGCATGGGTATGAAGGTTCTGGTTGTCAGCTCTGTGCTCTTCGCCTTGAGCGTCTATGTTAAGCGTTACAAGTGGGCTTGGCTCAAGTCGAGGAAGATCGTCTACGATCCCCCCAAGGAGTCCGCTACCCGCCACTAATTTAGCATTGCCACAACAAAGGGCAAAGTCATGACATTCACACAATAACCGTTGTGAGACGTGCGTGCTTTTCCCCCTCTTTTTTTGTGTATGTATCATATACTATTGCTGCCGAAATTTTGCTCCCCCGTGTTCCTCTTGTGCGTCGATCAGAAAGAGCAAAACGAAAAGGAATGGGCGGGGACGCTATCGATAGCCATGGGGAATGCGGGGACGTGCGGCGTGGGTTGAACATGAAGATGGTCGTAGAGTGTATAAATCAAATTTTCTGGTCTCAAATACAATCTAGACGTTATTTCCTATGTCAAAGAATGTATAATGATATGGGTATGACGGTAAAGTTGGGCTTGCATGTGGGTGGATGAGGATACCGGAATTACGGCATTTCCATTCTTCACGGGTGCCGAGAGTCAAAACATCCCTTTATCGGCTACATCATAATGCACGCCTCAACATGAAGAGTGAGAAAGCATGAATTCCCCTCAAGAATCAAGAATCTCCTCTTGACACTTCTGGTTTTAGAATCTGTTTCTCACCAAATCACGGCAAATGTGAGTAGGGAGGACCACAGACGGCTTGGCATCTCGATTTGCCTTCCAAACAAAAGCTCGCTTCCCCTCCCCCTTCCCCCCCCCTCTCTGTGGCCATTCACTCACTCACAAACAACATCTTGACTCCAAACTCATCGTAGGGTTTTCAATCCAACTCAGCTATGCCATTCTTTGAACCACCACATGTAAAACCGATAACCCACGATCACATACCAGCAAAATGTCATCACCAAAACAATCACAATCCCAGTCACAAGCACCTCGCCCACCAGACAACGACACCATATCTCCCGCCCTCGCTCACGACCTCCTCAATGCCTTCAACATCGACTCCTCGTCCGACTCCTCGTCCGACTCCTCCGATTCCTCCTCCGAAGACCGGAAATTCCTCGCCTCATTACTTACCTCGGGCCTCGCCCCGCCAGTTGAAGTCCGCGAAATTCTGGAATTAAGTCTCATGCGTGGATTGGAGGAATGGGAGATGATGATGGATTGTGCCAATTCTTTGAGGGACCAAGCTTATCAGGCTTTGAGGTTGAAGCGAGAGGGAAATCATCCGGATGGTCAAGGTCGAGGTCGGAAATCATCACGGCTGGAAAGTGTGAGGGATGATCATGAGCGGTGCTTGTTGCCGTTTTTGGATATGGTTATGAAGAGGAGGGTGGGAGGGTGGTTGTTTGATGGGGATACTTGCGCTGTGGCTGGGAGTGTTCTTGGGAAGAGGAGGAAAGGTGCTGGGGGAGAAGAACCGTCATCGGCAAAGCGGGAAAGAGGTGGAAGCAAGAGGGTGAGGAAGACGACGGCTGCGGTGGGGAGGGATGTCTCGCAATTTTGGGACCAGGATGATACGGCGAGAACGAGCAGACGGCGGACGAGGGACCGATGGGAGACTAGTGTCTCTGGGTATGCTGGAAAAGCAGTAAAGCGTGACGAGCCGAATCGGGAGGAGGTGAACATGGCATTGCCGACTCATTTGATGACGGTTGTCTACCCCCCAGCTGGGGCTAGTCAGGGCGACGGACAATCAGAAGAAAAGAATTACACTTCAATTGAAGACCCCGGCCTCGAACACTCGGAGTTACCAGGCGATCCAGGCTACCCCGACACCCAGAGTCCCCAATGTAGTCTTGGTTCACCCTCGTCTCCTAACAAGATCCTCGACGCCGCCTTTGGCGATGTATCGGTAGCAGGCACATCGAGTTTCGACGAATCTGTTTCAGCAGCTAATGTGAGGATCACCGGAAAACGCACCTACAAATCGCCCTTTTTCAGTGAACCACCACCCTCACCGAAACCACCGAGCAAAGGGATACCACACCCACTATCAAAAACCTCCCCATCCAAGACCAAATCCCCATCCAAAAAGTTCCAAAATCCACCGCGCGGCGTCTCCCGCCTCTCCATCCCTCCCCTCTCCGCCCCCAGCTTCGGGTTAATCCAAGAAGAACTAGCATCCGACCCTTTCCGCCTCCTCATAGCCGTGACATTCCTCATCAAAGTCCGGGGTACACTGGCAATCCCCCTATTCCGCCAACTAATGGATCGCTTTCCCACTGCCTCGGCGCTCGCGGATGCGGATCCCGCCGAGATCATCGACCTCATCCGCCCCCTTGGGCTTTCAGTCAATCGTTGCGCTGTCATACAGAAATATGCGCGGATGTGGATCGAGTGTCCGCCTTGTAAGGAAAAGAGGTACGGGGTGAGAAATTATCCGAGACAGGGGGATGCGAGGGGGGTTAAGGTGGGAGAGGAGTTTGGGGCTGAGCCGGATGATTTTTTCTATAATGGGAAAGTGTCACGGGGAGGAGTCGATGATGATGATGAAGGTAACACCAACGCCGTCAAACTGGCCAAAGAGCATGCCATCGGATGCGCCTGGGAGATCGGCCATCTCACGCAGGGTCCGTACGCTCTGGACTCGTGGCGGATCTTTTGTCGGGATAGGTTACTCGGTCGGGCAGAGGACTGGAAGGGAAAGGGTCGCCATCCCGAATTTCAGCCCGAATGGATGCGGGTTCTGCCGCAGGATAAGGAGTTAAGAGCATGTTTGCGGTGGATGTGGTAAGTTCTCTAATGTTTGAACGCCTGCTTTTACATTTTCATCTTTTCTCCCATGTCATTCGTTCATTACTGACGAAATCGCGACAAATAGGATGCGGGAAGGATGGGAGTGGGATCCCTTAACTGGTGAGCGAGAGCCTCTGCGTGAGGAGATGCGGAGGGCGGTGGATGAAGGACGGGTTGCCTATGATGAGCGTGGTGGTTTGGTGATATTGGATGAAAAGAGGGAAGAGGAAGATGATGTTTCTTGACACACTCCGGTGTCCTTGGTTGGCAAACATCGGTGAAAACGAAGTCCAAGTACGGAATTTCACTCCCTGCTGGGCCGGTTGTACCTTCCTCTGAATCACCTCTTGTCAGACGAGGGCCAGATGATGCGCAAGTTTTTCACTCAGGAAGGCACCTGCCTTGTCAGTGTCTGGTGATATTTGAAGCGACCCTTTCCTCGCCTCTGGTTGAGTACCCTAGTACTCGCTCATCAAGTTCCACGTCCGCTTCAAGAGACATAATACGATATTCGCGGACCATTCCCTCTCTTCAGGTTCCTACTACCGTTCCCAGAAACATCCAAACCCATCATGACCAGCATCGCACGCCTCGCCTCATCGGCCCTCAGCGGCATCACCACCCTCACCTTGCTTACAGACAGCATTTTGTCTGTCTCTGCGCAACAGCATCCGAATGGAGGATACGCCAAAAATTGCATCTTCACTGGCGCGAGTCTGAGGGAGGATCACTGGCTTGGGTGCAACTGTTTGAACGACGACGTTGCCATCTTTGGGTACAACTACACTTGGTAAGTCGTCGGATATACCAGTTGTCCTATTAAACACCCACGGTAAACTGCAATACGCGAGATTCTAACATATTGCTTCGTCGGTCATAGGCTGGATCTCAACTTCTGTGTTGGAAACAGAAATGGGACCTTGGAGAGTTACGATAGGTAAAGCACCATCCAGTGATCTACCTATGCAGTTTCCTACGGGATGGTTTTTTGAGACTAACCTTCTCGCTCTTTCTCTTTTAGCGGGACCTACACCAAGACCTGCGGTGACTGCAGAATCTTCAACAACTACCATACCATCTTTCTGAACTGTCTATGCCCGGACATGGCGCATGTACTACACAACAGCACACTTGACCTGAGTAAGTCCAATGTTCCCTCCGGTAATACATGGCTATTTGAGGCTACGTTTAGCTTCTAACCACTTCGCCATAGACACTACCCTGTACAATGTGGATGGATGTGCGGGTTGCTATAACCACATGGGGAACAAGTCATGGGATGGTCCCCCTCCTTCATCGTCAAACCACACTCTGTTGTCAGACTGATTCCTTTGACTACCTGTAAGCCTGCAGAGTCCCATTGGATGTGCGGCTCGTACTTCTTAAGGCTGTCGCTAAACTGATGCTTCTTAAACAAATTTATCGTCATGCAAAGTGTGTTCTTCGCAGGCGTATCCCCCACAACGCCATCTGTGTGATACATATGAATCCATAGTGACTTCCACCGTCCCATTATTCCACCTGCAGTCCAGCCTTTAACTTTCTAATCCATCATGATTCGTACAGTGAAGTGTTCAAGTGTCTCTCGGACATGTCTAACTCGTTAGCCCCATCAGCAAAGGGGCACTGGATCATCTCGAGGTTCTCCGCAACACAAAGGCACCCTATTGTGGCTTGACAGACCAAAGTTCCCGAGACCAACCATGCTCCCTGATCTTCTTCGTTTCCTTGGAGGTGGCCTTCTTTTCGCTCGCAAAGATAGCGAGTGCCTTGCTGCACGAGGCAAATGCCTCCACAAGCTCCTTCATCCTGCCAGATTTGACGAACTCCTGAGATACGGCTGATGTTTTCTCGGCGACAACCGCAGCCAGCTCCATGCACTCGAGCAAGTAGTCGCGTGAGAGGGTGGCACCGGCAAAGTGCAAAGAGCTAACGAGAGCCAGCACGGTCTCTGGGATGTAGGCCTCACGAAGAGCTTGGAAGTCGGGGTCGGCTGATACGAATACATGTTAGACAGGATTCCAACCAACGAAGGGAAATACGTGAGTGAACTTACGCCGAATAGTTTCCAGCAACCACCCCTTAAGTACTGGTTGCATGTATGCTTTGGCCGCGCGGACTTCCTTGCTCGTATGCTGCCACATTTCGCGGGAGTTGGTGCTGTCCCTGATGATATTTTGTCAGTAATGAACGCTGAATAGTTGTCTTTGGAAATACTTACTCTCTGGCGAGACCTGCCAAGGAGGACAGAGTCTCCATTGAGTCCAAAGCCTTGACAAGACACTCGAGCTCCCACATATTTCGCACTTGTGTGATCACTACCTCCTTGTCACCGCCGTACAACGCGAGCAACTCTTCCGGAAGCTCACTCGCTGCGAACTCGGCAAACCATTCGATACTGCCATCGTCCTCCTCTCCCCCGACCAGGATTCCGGTCTTCCGCCGGATGATCTCTCGGCCTGGTACCCTCTGGGAAAGAGCACGGGCAGCACGCAAGCGTGCACGTTCTTGAGAATGTTAGCAAATTTGCTGCAAGACAAAGTAATAGCAATAACGGGTGGATACTCACTTAGGAAATACTTGTAGGCCCTGATGACATATGTGCATGTCTCCACGAACAAATCATCGGTCAACATGAGCCATTCCAGAGAGCAAATAATATGCCCCTCTTCTTGGTCAAATTCTTCTGCCTCGTCGTCACCAAAGAAATCCGGCTTCACTATGCGGCCGTACTTCAGTGTCGCCGGGCCGTCCTCCAGCACCTTGAATTTCCCCTTAGCCTCACAGGGCTGTACAAGGTCATTCACATCGCTGAGGAAAACCTCCGGTTGCCTCTTGACAAACTCCGAGACACTGATGCCTAGTCTGTTCATGATGGAAATCTGCACCCTCCGTGCATCGTTGTCGAGAATATGGATAAGATTTCGACTAAGCGCCTCGTATACGCGCTGCCCGTGTAGCTTGGAGCAATAAAGAGGTATCATCTCCTCCAGATTGGCGAGGCGGAGGTAGCTGATATAGGCTGCGATAATGTTCTCCATGGCCTCTTGACGGACATCGAAAATAATACGGGTCTCGCTGAGCCTGTTGAGAGTAGAGAAAATGATGAGAACGTGACTGAGCACACGAAGGCTGTTGTGGTCCGACAAGTTGAAGTATTTAGGGTGAGTAAGGTCATCTGGGACCTGCAGGTCAACTGGAGGGATCAAGTTGGACTTTGATCGTTGATTTGCGTGCTTCGCCAGGACGAGTCCCTGATTAGTCAAATAACGGCCGAGTTCATGCGCAACAATGGCACCCTGTAGTGCCTTGGATGGCCTTGTAGCTTCGGTGCTCGTCCTCGAATCCGTCTCGAGTAAGGTAACAAGCCTCTTGCTGACCGAATGCGGATCTCCGTGATGCAGAACAGCGTTGAAAGCAGGGAACTGTTGGGCGACCCTAGCAGCCTCGTCTCCGCCGTGCTTGACCAAATACGAGTCGAACCGCGTTCGCAGTAGAGCGTTGTAGTGGGCAAATAGCAGGTCATCCCACGTCTCGCACACCTTCTCTACACTCGCGATGTCACCGGCCAGCAGGCCATAGACCGCCCGGTCGTAATCACTAGTTCCACCATCCCGAGCGGTGGAAAAGCACATCCGCCTCCATAGAACGAGCGAACGCGGGTCAAAGTCCGGTTGGTCCTCGTCTTCCGGGTTCGCAAGCGGTAGGGGCGCAAGAGACGCAGCTCTCCATAGCTCCGTCCTCACAGAGCACCATTCTCGAATCTCAGCCATTGAGTAGCCACGACGTAGCATCTCAAAGCAGCCCAACCAAATGGCGCGCTCGAAAAAGTCGTCCTGGGTTTCCAACTTGCGAGCCTGCCGTGTGATAGCATCGGGATCGAGCTGGGTGACAAGCGTGTTGGAGCTGAGATGTGATTCGGCAAAGCCAAACGCCCTTGGGTCAAGCGGTCCTTGGTAACCATTCACGCTCTTCTGCAACTTGATCTTGGTGCGAGTATGAAGCCAGCCATGGGCAAGGATGTCACCCCTCTCTGCGCTCTCCTGAAGGTGGCTCACAATGTCGTCTACTGGCGGTCCCTGGCTTGCACTGCTTTGAAGCCACTCTAGCACGACCTTTTGTTCCCTTGCCAACGAGTCGGACAGCATGAAATCGTTCCACCATTGGTTTCGGGACTTCATGGATGGTTTTGTGTGTTGCTTCAACTGAGATGTTTCGTCTTGGCCATATTCCAGGGGCAGCATGCGCCGAAGGAGATCCCATGTTTGCGCCTCCTCTTCTGCTTTCCGATATTCTTCGTCGAAGTTTACGGTGAGATCGTCGGTTTCATTATCGTCGATGTCCATCTCGTTTTCGCGAAGGGTGAGTTTGCGTGGCTGGCGCTCGCGGAGTCGATCCGCCCTTTTCCTCGAGTATGTATGGTAAGAGTCGACAAGCTGGAAGACCTGGGCGCGCTTCTCTTCTGTGGTTCCTCTGAGGTCGGTGAGGTGGCGGTCTAGCTCTCCCGAAAAGAACTCGACTTCATCGCCGGCTCGGATGACGGTTTGCCGGTATGGTGACGGCTGTTGGGCCATGGGAGGAGGTATAAGTCCTGGGTGCGCATGTAGTGTTAGCAGTTAGCTGGTCTGGGGCATTCGAAGCTCCGCGATGATCGAACCTAGATCTGGGCTTTCGCTTTTCGAGGCAAAAGAAAAGCTAGCGTCTGAGGTGACGGACGGGTCCTGCAGCAACTGCGTATCAGAAGATATGAACACTGCGGCGTCGGCGTATAGAAGGATGGGATGCTGCTCACAACTGTGGGTGCCATTTTCGCCCTTGGTCGTTTCCGTATACACGAGGTTCAAGTGCTGGTGGATTGGCGTGATTCTGTAAGGACTGTTTGGTAGGCGCGTCGCGGGTTCTTGGTGGGGGAGGGCGGACTGCTGCTGCCTTTCAATCGCATTCCATGCCGTACTTTCCACTTGTCCACTCGTTCGTTGACAGCTCCTTCCAGAAAGAAAGATGACGTCCCACTTTCGGGGATTTTGATGAATCAATGCCGGGGTTGTTTATACAGGTGCGTAATGGGAGCACTAGGTAGCTTCCGCTTTGTGTAGTGAATAGGTCTAGTTCTGTATGCGCCTATGTAAAGAAAGGTAATTCATGCTGCAATAATTCACTGCACGTTATGGAAATTCCAAACACACGTCGAAGCTCCAGCTGCCGCTAGCAACTTGCTTGCCGTCCGCACGACGCGTTCCATGCGGCTCAAAGGGCCGGACTGGGATCTGCGGCCGGCAGAATGTGGGTCTCTATGCCAAGACCTCTCAACTCCACCCAAACTCAGGCCCCTCCACCTGTGCAGGAAATGATACAAAAAGCGACGGACCCAAAAAATTTCTTTGCTCTTTTCTTCTTCTTTTTTTCCTTACAATGTCCACGGCATTCCTATTAGAGTCTCGGAACAAGACCATCATTTCTTGTTCAGGCCCATGAGGTCTCTCGCGTGCTCAAGGATCGCCCAGAGGAATACTGCACTTTCCGTCTAAGTTACCTAACACCTTCACGGGGCGTTTAGGTGGACATATCTGGACAAGTGATACATTTCGATTCCTCGTGTTTTCCTTCATGTAGCCTTCTTTCTCTGTTCCATCTTGAGCCTTAAAAGGTTCGCTTTGGGGCAGCTAACTGTTGACGCGCTGTCGCCGTTCTTTTCGTAAAACGCGTTGCAACACTCGTAGAGTGCGTCCACCAGTTTCTGGCATTTGCTCTCGTCGAATCCGTTTCTGGTCAGGCAATCTGGGGCGTGATGTGAGGTCAGCAAACTGCGAGTTCTGAACGAGGCAGGAGTCAAGCCGGTTATCCTCACTTTGTATCGCGCACTGCAGGCACAAAAGAGTCGCATGTCAGCACACCACACTTCCAATCCCGGGACAAAAGAGCAGGGGAAACGTGGAACATACCGCACGAGGATGGCATGGCGGATTGCTTGCGAGGTCGTCTTGCAATGTCTAAAGTAACAATGTCGTCGTGTTGTCAGCAGTGCATCGTGAGAGAGCCGAGACACATTGAATTGGGGAGAGCAAAGCTGGCACTGCGCTTAAACCTACCATGGTGTTGAATTTGGGACAGCAGAGAAGTCCGTCCGGTTGGAAGCTGGATCGTGAAGGAGTGAAGAACTAGTTGCCTTTCCTAAACCTGTGCCCAGGTTCAATTGTTCATAAGTAAGAACAAAGATTCGAGTGGACTTGACGATTGAGGATCTCCCCCAAGCTTGGAATCCCCACAACAATCCCGGTGCTTCGGTACCCCATTCTTGAGTCCAGCTGCGTATCAGTGAAGGAAACGGAGGGATGATGTCAGGAACTCCCCGGATCGGAAACACTCACAGTCAACACCAATGCGCCAGCCTGTCTGTACTATCTTTCAACCAGCCTTGCTACAAACGCTGGAATAGACATCAAACGGCGGACTAGGACTACAAGGAAATGTTCATTATAAGGTTTGCGCGACGCAAGGTGGTCTGCAAAAAGGAGTGAAAGTTATTCGAATTGTTGACATAAGAAGTAGTGCCAAGTGATGGACAGTGAAGTACTTCAGTTATGTGGGCATGCAATTTGGTGTATGAATACCTTCACAGATTGGCCTTCCTCGGCCTTTTCGTCCCATAGTCACCTTGAAAATTAGGCACAGGTGTTTGCCGCATTTCAGCGGAGCCTTAAAGTGCCCAAATGGTTCAGGTTTACCACAAAAGTTTGCCAGGTCGTGATAGGCATCAAGGTTTCGTACAAAATACCTATTAGTGTTTCAAGGCTGGCCCCACCTGAACTTTGTGTCTGCTGCACCCCTACAAACCGCGCCCCTCCAGCCGTCGTCCACTGCAGTCGCCGAGCAGTCGACCACTTTCCTGTCAACCACGCTTCAAAATCACGACTTGACTCCGGTGCACCTCGCCTTCCACTTCTTTAATTCTCCCGGACGTACTTGACTCGACGATTCCCAAGACTGCAAGTCTGCAACACCATCCATTAATACGTCTACCCAGTAAGACAACCCGTTTCCCCTCTGGGCTTTCGCTGCCCCTCCACCGATTTCTGCTCCATCTCGTGGTGTTTCTGTTGCCCACGACACCACAGGCAGGACGAGGCTCTCCGGCGCGTTTACACCCGCGCAATCTCTTACTTCCATCGCAGCCTGGAAATCTAGCATTTCCGAACATTTCAATTGTTCAAACTCGGCCCGTCCAGTTTTCACTGACGAAACTTGTTTGCGACTAGACTTCTACCTAACATCTCCAACTCCAAGTCATCAACATGGCGGACAACGCTGAGAACGGAAGTGGAAACGCTGGCTCCGATGCCGCCGCCCCCGCCGTCGAGCACCTTAACATCAAGGTGACGGATAACAACAACGAGGTCTTTTTCAAGATCAAGCGCAGCACCAAGCTCGAGAAGCTCATGACGGCGTTCTGCGAGCGCCAGGGCAAGACATTGGCTTCGGTTAGATTCCTCTTCGAGGGTCAGCGCGTGCAGCCCACGGACACCCCAGACACTGTGAGTAAAATCTGACATGCACCTATCATGTGTGGTGATGTTATCACCAGCCCGGGAACACCATGGCAGACGAAGCACCCAACCACGCCGGAAATCCGTTTGCTGACCATGTCTTTTGCCCCAATACTACAGCTCGAGATGCAGGACGGTGATTGCCTGGAAGTCCACCAAGAGCAGGTCGGCGGCTGCTAGACAAGAGACGATCCCATACCACAAAGAGAAAGAAGAAAAAAACAAGACAAAATCACAACCGGCCACATTCATAGTAGCGAGCGGAACGACAATCGGTGACTTGATCTCCAGCAGGTGGCTCGCGGGTGATATCCGATTCCATGACAGGACAGGAACTGGGAGTTTCGGAATTGTGACTTTAGGATTGGACACGGGGTTACGAAACATATCACGACTTTTGGCCAGTATCACTGGCCGCACGCACGCACTTCTCTGCTTTTTGTTCCGATCCGCATTAGGTGATGCTTAGGAGAACTGGAGTTTGGAGGGTGCCATTATTGGGGTCATGGGGCGGAGGGAACTGAATTGAGGAACATCTGATTCTGGGTTTACCAAACTTTGAAAGAACGCCAGTTGGCCTGCCGGCACATCATCTTCTGTTTTTAGGCGTGAACACGGCATCTTTCAAGAACTGTCATGGGCATTCTACCTCCTTTCCTTCCCCCTCTCGATTGCCACTCCCAGATGTTGTGGCAACATCGCAAAACCTCGTTATGATGGCAGGTACATTCTCGAGCGCTGTGGGATGGCGACAATACAGGAATTCATGACCTCACATATTAACTCTGCTCCCGCCACCAAAGTCTAGACCTATACTCTTTGATACCATATCCTCCAACTCGTCCGACTCCGATCGTCATTCTACAAGGCTCATCCAACCATGACATCCATGATGCCCATAAGGTAGGCTACGCTGACATGTTCAAGACAACCCCAGATAACCACACTATGATATTCTAGTTTCGTGTTTTGATGTGAAATTATTGTGATATTATTAGTATTTCGATACTCGTACATATATATCCCTAAACACTATCGACTAAAAGGAAATGTAGAGCAACCTCCTGATTCCAATGCTATGCTGAAGAAACACCCTTGCAATGCTAAGACCTTCCCCCCTTATATCCCTATCCTCCGTCCTGTGCTCTTCTTTGTGCCATTTCCCCCGGAAAACTGAAAGAACCCATTACTTCCTTATGCCTATGCCTTCAACTCCCTCTCCATGCACCCAGTACAAAGAACAACCATCTCACCCGGCACCGTGCCGGCCCTCCCTTCCCTGGGAAATATCTGCCCATCATCGAACCCGCCGCCGCAGTCGGCACAGCGGAAACACTCATCGTGCCACTCGCCGCCGAGCGCCCTGATGTACTGACCGATCACCGCCTTCCTGCACTTGCGACACTTGGGCGCCCTGCGCTCGGTGCGCTTCGTCTGGCACGACACGCACCACGCATAGCCGTCCTTTTCGATATGCGTCATGCCGCGCTCAAACGGGTCGCCGCACTCGGCGCAGAAGAAGTGGCCAAAGTGCCAGTGGTGGCCCAGCGCCACCACGTGCTCGCCCATGATGGGCGTCGTGCAGTGCTTGCACCGCGGCGCGAACAGCTCGTGCCAGTCCAGGTGGCAGTAGAACCGGAGGCGCGCGTCGCCGTCCTCGGCCATGGTCTGACCCGGTGTCTCGGGAAGGTGCTCGCCCGCGGCCCGCCGGGCGATGCGCTCGAGACGCGCCGCCCGGTGCTCATCCGGCTCCGGAGAGATCTCGAGCGCCTCGAGCGACGTGCCGCATGAGTAGCATGCGAAGCACTGCGGGTGGAAGCGCTCCGTCATCCCCGCCAGCGAGACGAAGCGGCCCTCGATGAAGTCGCCGCACTCGTGGCAGCGAGCCGTGGCGCGGCTGCCTGCTGGCTTGGGAGCCGGTGACCAGTGGCTGCGCGGCCGAGCTGGCATGTGTCGACCTCCGGCTCCCGGGGTGGGAAGCGGGCGTCGAGAGCTGCTGCTGTTGGTGGTGCTGGGTTTGTCGTCTGGCGTGACAATTACTGGAATGCTAGGTCCATCATCGTCAGATCCGCCTGGGAGGACAATCTGAGGGATGTTAGATCGTGATGACGAAGCTGGCTCCGAGACAGCGATGGAGGGAACAGATATTGAGGGGATAGAAGATGAAGATGACGGTGCATTTATTTGAATACTGGGTGGGGCTGGGACTGGGAGTGGGCGTCGTGTTGGCGACGAGGACGACGGTGGGGTTGAAAAACCATTCGAAACAGAGATAACAGGGACGTTCGGCGTCGAGCCCGGCTGCTGTCGTGGTTGTTGTTGTGGTCGCTGGGGTTGCTGCGGGAGTGCTCGCTGCTGCTGTTGCTGTTGCTGTTGCTGTTGCTGTTGCTGTTGCTGTTGCTGTTGCTGTTGCTGTTGCTGTTGTTGTTGTTGGTGTTGCGGTTGCTGCGGCTCTTCTTGGGGTTGCTGCGACTGCTGGCTGCGGAAACGTCCAGGGACGAGCGGCGTCGAGCGGTCGTCACTCTTGCCGAATCTCGACGGTCCTTCTGGCGTGTCATCAGTAGCCTCATCAGGAGCTTTCCATTGTCTGTCAAAGCTTACGATGGGTCGACCGGGATTGTCACTGACGGCAGACGGCGTGGGTAGCTTGACGCTGCGGTCTTTCAGCTTCATGCTTGTGGCTTGCCGTATCTCATCGCTGCGAATCTCCATGCCGTGCTTTCGAGGAACCTCTTCTTGCACCGGTTTCTTTCTCTCCCAGGGCAGAGCGGGGCGTACGTTGGTAGTGTACTGAGGGTTGCGAGATTGGGTGACAGGGTTGCGGTGAATCTCATACTTTTCGTACCTAGATCCGTCTTTGGGAGGGGACGATGCAACACCATCCGCTGCCGGGGACGTTTCAGGGGCGAACTGTACGCGGTTCAGGGGGTTCTTGGGCTTCGCTCCCAGCTGCTCAGGAGTTCTGGTTTGTGCAAAGTTATCCAGGCTAGAAGAAGATGACCGCGCTTCTGATTCCTCCGAAATCTTTTCACCTGGGAACGGCTTCTGGGGCTCACCAAATATGTCCTTCTTCGAACCACTCCGTAGGTAACCACCATTACCTGAAAAGGTGCTGTACGACTTGGAGTTACCCGATTCCGGGGAGCCGTCTCGCATACGCTCGTGGCTCGCCCTAGGAGTCTCCGGCAGCCTAGAAGGCAGCGGGCGAGCTGAAGCCGGCGATACTGGGCTTCGACTTGACCCTTGTCCTTCCTCCCCATCCGTAGAACTTCCCGACATTGAGTACGTGCTAGTATCTCTGGCTAGACCAGTGGGGGCCACATCACTGCCGTATTTGACGCTGGCTGTGCGAGCATGGGCGTAGCTGTCTTTGCGCAAGTGAGGCTTATACCGATATGGGGTGCCTGGCTCGGGCGGTCTTTCTTTCCCGGGGTTTTCGTGTTGCCATACCAACTCAGCTGCCTCAGCCAGAGCGGCTTCGTAGAGACGCCTTTCCTCCTCGGTTTGTTCTGGGGCCTCATCGTTCCCAGAGCCGGCGCCGACATCTGGCCTGACCAGTGGGCCACCGCTGGCGCTCTTGCTGTGTCCCTTTAGGTCCATGTCTTCCATAGCCTTGCGCAAAGAAACGGCTTCCTCCTTTTCCATCCATCTCTGGCCGCGTTCGATATAAGTAGCGGAAGGTACCACCTCTGACGGCTTCAAGGGCCGGGCTGGACGGTCTGGATAGTAATCCCTACCTCGGGTCACGTTGGAGTACTTCGAGCCGACGCTGGCGGTCATGGAGTTGCGGCCAGGGGACAGCTCGGTTGGGCTGGACGCATTGTTCGCTTCTGAAGTGCCATTTTGGACGGGAGAGGAGGCGGTCTCGGAGAGGCGAGGGGCTTGTGTGAAAGATGGTCGGCTGCTAGGCGAGGGACTGGCAGCAGCAGTAGAAGAGGTATCGCGCTTCGAAGCGGGCAGTGGACGTGCACCACCAGGCCTGTTGAGTCGACTGGCGCGTAGATCTTTGAGATATGCGGCTGGATGGTGGTTTGTGTTAGTGCGAGACAGGCCATCAAACACGTCCACACCCCCACCTAGCACCTAGGAGATAGTCGGGAAGAACGGCGTACCAAACTGCTCGCTGCTCATGTAAGAAGGCGATGGCGGAGTGGCCTTTTTGGGCGAGGCACGCTCGTTCGAGTTACTCCGGGCAAACATGGCGGGCGAGAGGTGACCCCCTTCACGGAGGTGCTTTGCTGCCCTATCTCTTCTTATTTATTGAAATGGCGGGATGTTGATCGTCAATGATGGCCAGGAGTGGGGAAATAGAGACGGTGAAGGAAAGGGTTGGTGGTCGAAGGCTGTCAGAAGCGGAGTGAGCCTTAGGAGGTCCCTGGCTGGCAAGGTGGAGCGCCGGACAAGTCGTTTAAAAAGGAGTCAAGGACTCTAGGCGGAATTGGTCTCTGCTGCTATAGGTGTATGTAGAAGTACCGAAATCACGATTAAAATAAGACGACGTTTCTGTATCTGTTGTGATGTGTGGTGCTGTTCCTGTTCTTGTTGTTTTTCGTCTTGTGTACCTACCCACGTTGTCCCAGCCCCGTCGCGATGCAAAGAAACAAATGGAAGACAAGGAAGGGGACGATGACCTCAAGATTTGCAGACGGGCATGAATGTCTATTGTTGACAATGAAGGAAAGGCCCAAAAGAATGGACTGACTGGGCGATGCTAGAAGAAGAGCAACAAAAGGAATACGCTGGGTCAGTCTGTGATGATGTGTTCAGACATCTAGGAGGGCATAAGGAAGGTCAGTCACAGGGAGGAGGACGGCCGTGAATAGGTACAAGTAATGAGCTGAAGTTGGTCACGGTCAAACGGTATCCGTTCCAAGCGGTTCGCTGCCGTGCAATTGGATGGATGGCTTGATCGAGAATTGACAAAACAAGACGGAAGGGGGGTCTCCCCAGCGACGGGCCCGGACCGCGTAGCTGGAAACAAAGTGCCTGCAGCTGTGCAGCTGTTGCTTGGTTGGGACTTTGGAGGCTCCAAGCTCGAGCATCGGGCTGCACCGCTCCAAGACACGGAGACACGCTCAGGTCGACACGCTAGGGCATGATTTCTCATAACACCATTGTGTAACCGTCAAAAGGCTGACACGTACTGTGCTCATACTGGATGTAGTACCCCGTTACCCCGTAAACAAGGTGGTAGGTATCTGGAGAAGAGTGAGTGTGCCTGGGCGCGGTGTGAATCTGGTGTGAATTTGGAGCCTCCAATAAGCTGAAATTTCGCAAGGACGTTGCATTCCGCTTTCACCGCAGCTTCACTCGAATTCACAGGTTTACGGGATACCTAAAATGCTTACGTTTGCAGGGAGTTCACATAGTAACGCTTAACTTTTCAGTCATGTGAAGACCCAGCGGTGTTCTAAGAGGCTATACGGTGATCAAACATACGAGGAACGCCATGATACGCCGTATCGTAATCTATTGTAACGTAGGTACATGTTAGGATGTAAGACGGTAACGACGACCTTGATCCAAGCTGCTCTCGCTCGCTACGATGCCACGACTTTCGAGATATCAACAACGCAAGACATCCCTTGATCTCATCACCCATGGTTCATCTCATGCCCTCGTCATCTTTTTCCGTTTCATCCCGTCTCCTTCTCCCCGCATGATCTCCAGGTCCAAAGTTCTCTGTTATCAAATTTGTCTTCCAATCTTTTCCACCTCCATAGTCCTCTGCATCTGTCAGCACCACATCCCATTCACAACTCCAGCGCCCTCTCAACGCGATGCACGATATTACCCAATCCCGCCCTCAAACTGTCCACCCGACGCAAGTGCCGGTAGGAGCACAAGCAGCATTCTGCTGTATACTGTGTATTCCAACGAGAGCCGCATACTGCAAACCCCGCCTTCTGGAAGGAAAAAAATGGCCGATCCTTGGTGGATAGGGCTATCGTCATCAACACAACAGTTAACTAGCTCTTTGTTTGCCCCCTTCCGCCCCTACACTAAACAGTGACGGCGGGTGTGTCGCCCCTTGTTCTCCCCGCGTGCCGCCCTACCGCCTTGTCAGTGTTGGGTGTCAAACCCATGAGGGCGGGTAGTGAGCCGGGAATAAGCCCCCAGAATGGAAAGCCAAGTGAAAGAGAACGCACAACACTGCAGGCATACATACATTTTGCATCCTTCCATTGACTTTCTCTTCACAGTCAAGGAACGAGGATGCAGCAGGATCGTTAGTTTGGCCATATCAGACAAGGGGCTCAAGCTAGGGGACAGTGGGCGACTCATTCATCCTGGCTCACCTCCAGGGTCATGGTCAGCATCTTGACCTGTCTTGTGACAATACGGACCAGGGCACTTTCACCCATTTCCGAGATCCTCACGAGATCCGGAGCAAACAAAAAGTTGGAGAGAGAGGTTTCGGGATGTCCTTGCCGGTTCGGCTTGACTCGGTGTTTGCAAATCTCGAACGGACGGAACGGACATCATCTACCAACAAGCACAAAGAAAAAGTGAGTGCTTTCCGGACCATTGGGCATTGGCAAGTACCTGCTACAATAAGATTATATCCGTAGGGGTGGCCACCGATTCCGCTCTTTTAGAGGCTCCAGCCGGAACTGAAAGCGGGGGACCCGGCTGCTTTAGTGTGTGAAGAGCGTGCTTCCACATACTTAAAAGCTTTCTCTCCCGGAAACCGATTCCCCGAGCGAGCGCGAGCAGGATGGACAGTACCGCTTTTTCTCATTCAAATGGGATTTATCTAAAAGCGGGAACTAGGCTCAACACAGTCTAAGGCCTGAGCTGTCCTTCGATCGGCTGCGTGTTACTTGCATGATAAACTTGCCAGTCGCTCTGTGTGGTTTGTTCAGCTCACCGGCCCCGCTGGCCGCCTTGCCTGCAGGTGCCCCAGATCTACTAGACCGTAAGGGGGATAGGATAAATCCCATTTGAATGAGAAAAAGCGGTAGACCTAACCATCAGTTCCATCACTCTCTCATCTTTACCGTACCTTTTGGCATTTTTAGTGGTATGCTTGTTGGGTCGCCGTCTTTTATTAGATAGGTCCTCAATAGTCGTCGTCCTCCTACTTGGAATCCAGACTTTGTCTTGTTGCTGTTGTTGTTAGACCAACAACCAACACATCAAATCTTGTCCGGTCCACCAGGGGTGTCTTGCTCATTCTCTTGATGCTGTGATATCAAGTCTCTTGCTCCTGCCCTCTTGTATCATTAGTTTCCGTTTCACCCTAGGCTCCACCTGCCTGCCTGTCTGCCATTTTTTTTTCATCCTCTGAAAACTGAACTATCTCCCGTGCCGACAACATACAATCGTGGGCATAGTCAAGGAGGCCGGAATGACTCTGGCCCCCAACTCTTCAACGGCCTCGGCGCCGTCTCATCAGGATGCAGGCTTCCCGCCATCCGATCAAATCCCTAGGGACGATGGCAGGGCCTCACTGGGACCCGAGGCCAAATCACTTTCAGATGAAAGCCCGGCGGAAGACAGTGATGCTGTCCCAGAGGTCGAGTTCAAAGAAGGAGGATATGGCTGGTTAGTCTCGCCTTGCTGTCCCCATATCATTTTTCTACATACCTTATTTACTGACATTTATCGCATATAGGGTGGTGGTCTTCGGTGTATGGCTTGTGAATATGCATACGTGGGGACTCAACTCGGTAGGCCTTCCTCCCTGTGCTTTCCCACCACAAGTGAAGGACAACCGCTGACTCAGTTATACACCATATAGTCCTATGCCATCTTCTTAGCCTACTACTTGCGATCCGGCACAATCATAGGAGCGTCCCCTCTGTTCTTCGCCTTCATTGGCGGTCTTTCTTCGTCGATAGGTGCGCTTCTCTTACCAAAGACTTTCCTTCAAGTAAGGTGCTGTGCCTGGTCTCCGCTAACACTCGCTTTTGTTCTCTTCTGCAGCTCTTCTCGTGTCGCCCCTTGCCACTCATAGTATCAAGACTCTGGGGACTAGGATCACACTCTTCATAGGTGTTGTCTTCGAAGCGTAAGTCAACCTAAACTAACATGTGTTTTCCCTTTGTTCCACCAAGTGGAAGTTGACCTTTGCACTAACCGTATCTTGGTTGGATCCTGCAGCGGCTCATTCATCGGCGCCTCCTTCTCTACCCATGCGTGGCAGCTTCTTCTGAGCCAGGGCGTCTGCTTCGGCCTTGGTATGGGTTTCTGCTTCACAGCTACCGTCGGCGTTGTCCCGCAATGGTTCACCAAGCGGCGATCTTTCGCCAACGCCCTGGCAACAGGCGGTTCCGGATTCGGTGGTCTCACCTACGCCCTGGGAGCAAATGCCATGATCACGAATCTCGGGTTGGAGTGGGCATTCCGCATCCTGGCCATCATCTGCTTCGTCGTGAACGGCTGCGCCTGTCTGATCATGAAAGATCGCAACAAAGCCGTTGGAGCCAAGCATATAGCCTTCCACAAGGACCTCTTCTTCCAGCCTGAGTACTGGCTCTTCGTCGGCTGGGGATTCTTTGGTATCATCGGCTATATCATCGTCGTCTTCTCCATTGCGGACTATGCTTTACAAGCTGGCTTCACTAGCGATCAAGCATCGTTGGCGTCCGCTATGTTCAATTGTAAGTGTCACCCATTTACCTCGCTCTGAAAGTATGGCAAATAGTGTTTCAGTCTTTTTCATCCACGCTAACCATCACAACTCATTCTCCCTGCAGTATCTCAAGCGCTTGGCAGACCTGCCATCGGCCTCCTCAGCGACAGGCTAGGAAGGATGAACGTCGCTGGAATAGGGACACTTATCGCCAGTGTAGCCGCCTTCTTTTTGTGGATCTTCGCCGGCAAATACTTCGCCGGGCTCATTATCTACGCGCTCTTTGGCGCGGTAGCCGGCATTCTCTGGCCATGCGTGGGGCCTGTAGCAGCGGAGGTTGTTGGTATACAGTTGTTGCCCGCAGGTAAGTGACACCATACATACCTGTACGGCCAATCCCCCTCTCCTCGTGAAAGGCTAACGTTGTGGACTGCAGCTCTTTCTGTCTACTGGATTATCCTGGTTTTCCCTGCCACATTGTAAGTTTCTATCATTGATGGTTTGCGTTGTCCAAAAAAGACCTGTTGGCTAACCGGTCTCACAATACAGTGCCGAAGTGATCGGACTAAGTCTCAAGCGGGAGATGATCGGAGCAACCGTCTATTTGGATGTGCAGGTATTCACTGGCTTCATGTTTTTTGCGTCCTTCTTGTCCAGTAAGTATACCTATCGACCCTTCTCTCTCTCGTTGAATTTTTGAATGTCTTCTGACCATGCCTTCTTCCTGCAGTGTGGCTCCTGAGAAGCTGGAAACTCCGTCAAATGGAGTCGCTCGGCCTGGATGAAAAGGAGCAGGAGGCGGCCATTCATAATGCCGCCGCCATCCATCCCAGCGAAGAAAGGAAGCGTGAGTCGGCTTCTACCAGGAGACAACAAAACATCGTTGTCTCATACATAACGAACATGTTCGTCATGGAGCGTCTATAACTTTATACGGTCGTCCACGAGGAATCATGTATATATGCCCCCCTTGGATACAACATCCTTCATGTCATTTACGATGATGATCATGAAATACATAGTCAATGAATTTTAATCTTAATCGACATCTTTCTTGGAGTTTACAATGCACCCTTGACGTTTTCTTCCATTGATCGCCGCAGTCTGGCAACGTTTTGAACAACCGCCTGCAAAAACTATCCATCTACTTGCGAGACAACTCAATCGCCTTAGCCGCTGCCTCCTCAAAGTCGTCAAACGCATAAAGCGGCAACTGACTATCCGCAATAATCTTCTGTCCCTCCTTCTCGTTCGTTCCCCTGATCCTCACCACAACCGGAACCGTAAGCGACAGCTCCCGGAAGGCCATAATGATGCCGCGGGCAATCATATCGCCCAGCGTCAGTCCTCCAAAGATATTCACAAACACGACCCTTACCCGCGGATCCTGCAGTATGATCCTGAAGCTTTCTTTCACCGTCTCGCTCGTCGCCTTGCCGCCCGTGTCCAAGAAGTTGGCCGCCTTCCCGCCCGCGTCCGCCAGAGCGTCGACCGTGTTCATGGCCAGCCCGGCCCCGTTCACCAGCGTCCCAATGGTCGCGTCTTCCCCGGGCAGCTTGACGTACACGATGCCGCTCCGTTCCGCCTCGATCTCGGCCGGCTCGTCGGTCGCGCGGACATGCATGGCCTTGATCTTGTCCGGGGGCGTGCCGTTGCGGAAGGTGGCTTGGTCGAAGGCAAATCGGGCGTGGACGACCTTGATCTCTCCGAGCCGCTCGACGATGTGCGTCGTCAGGAGGAGTCCCTCCTTTTCGTAGAAGAGAGTCGTCAGGGTTTTGATGAGCCGGCGGAGTGAGGCGACTGCACTGTCTCCCTTGTTGCTCAGCTGGAGGTGGCTCGCGATTCGTTCGATGGCCAGGTCGTCGGGTCCTCGGCGGTAGTCGAACGGAAAGCTCTTGACCGGCGCGGAGGTGCGCTGGGCCTCTTCCATCCAGTCTTCGATAGAGGGGGCGACCAGGATGGCAGGAGACCGTGCTGAGCGGTCGATGCCGACGGCGAGAAGGCGGCGGGTGCCATGGCCGGAATAGGGGCCGCAGTTGATCCCGCCGCGTGCGCGGAGCTCATCAAAGCACTGGTTCACATCGAGATAGATGCTCCGTCGCTGGTGATGCTGGTGCTTGGTATGAACGGAGGGATGGGCCACGAAGGGACGCCTTTCTGGCCCTCTCATGGAGTGAAGCTGACGCCTTTGAGTGCCGCTCGCAAAAAAATTGGATCTGCTCGTCGAGCCGGATCCAGCCGTGTTTTGCAACTTTGTCTTCAGGATGTCGCCTATCTTGGCTGGGTGATTAACCAGGGTCACACCAGCTTCCTCGAGTGCTGCGATCTTCGCCTTTGCAGTAGGCTCCCCAAGGAACGTAAAAGCACCGGCGTGTCCCATGATGCGACCCGGAGCCTCATTTACACCGGCTATAAGACCAACAATCGGCCTGTCATGTACCATATTAGCTTTCCCGTAGACAGGCCGAGTACGGAGGGGGGATAGTTGAGTAGGCTGAATGGCTTACTTGGGGGATTCACTGCGAGAGTAGTATTCTTTGATCCAAGCTGCAGCCTCAAGCTCTCCCCTTCCACCAATTTCGCCAATCAAAGCGATGGCTTCAGTGTCTGGGTCTTTCTCAAGAACACTCAACGCTTCTACCATGACCGTCCCGGGTACCATGTCGCCGCCTACGCCTATACACAAGCTCTGACCCAATCCCGCCCTGGTTGTTGATGCCACAGCTGCAAAGTAAGCAGTGGTTAGTACATATGAGACGAACACCCTCATTTGTGGGATGACTCTAATGTCACCTAAGCGGGGAGTAATGCCTACTTTCGTAACTCAAAGTGCCTGATTTGGCTACAATTCCCACCCGCCCAGGCGAAAAGCATGGCAGTGGTTGGAAACCTGTCAAGGGAGTGATTGACATGTTAGTTTTCACCTTTACTAGGGGCACAGATCCCACCCGCAATATGCTGTGTCTGGGCGCTCGAGATTCCTTGCCTACCTATACGACACTTCCCTACGGCCGAGATAATGCCGGGAGAGTTAGGACCGACAAGTCTAGACTTGGACTGAGTCTTGAGTATGGAATGGATCTAGACATCCAAGTGTCAGTACATGAAGGCCGAGTGTAGTTGGGCCTCCTGTGCGAGGAGCTTACCCTGAGCATGTCGTGAACTGGAATATGCTCAGCGACAGCTACTATAAGGGGCACTTCGGCTTCGATGGCCTCTTCGATAGCCCCGGGGGCCTGATGGGCGGCAACATAGATGGCGGTTGCGTCCGGTTTGAGTTGCTCCATAGCCTATAAGTCGCGGGGACCCAGTGTTAGCTCTTTCTGGGCGTCAGAATCGAATGAGAGGCCTGGCCATGACGTAGAGATCTGGATGTCGGTGCTGGTTCTAACCTGGCGTACGGAGGGTAGCACGGGAAGGCCGAGATGCTCTCCGGTGCGGCCCGGGGTCACACCACCGACTATCTTGGTCCCCCATGCTAAAGAATCCTTAGCATTTGCTGTGGCCTGGAAGTTTCGAACTACGTTAGCTTGGATGTACATAGAAGGGATTCATGAAGGAACGGCAGTGTGGTCAAACCTGTTTTCCTGTAAAGCCCTGAAAGATTACTCGTGTGTTGCTGTTGATTCGAAGGAACGGCAGAGTGTCTGCGTATGAGCCATGCAGTGGTTGGCAGGTGGTGAAGAGACGTCGACTGCTTGATAGCGTTTGTAACCTACAAGCCCATTGGCTTTGAAGGCTATGTACGGGTGAGCAATGCCTAGCGTGTTGATACATTTTCATGTTGATTTGGTTGATCACCACTGGCCGCCGTGATGCAGGGGACTCGGGGGTATCTGTGTAAGTTGCAGAAATCCACCAGGCACAATGGGTTGTTTTAGTACATTCAAATCAGTAGCCAACTATATTGGGCGGTTGCCGTGATGTCAGGGTGTGGTCTGGTAACTTAAAGATGTCACAAGTGTGATTGTAGAGTAGCCGAGGTTCGCTCTTGACTACAATAGGCATCAAATTCGAAACAACGGCAATTGAAGATGGAAGTCGAGATCCTTGTTGGTATCAAAACGCCATTTTAGGAAGATGGAGAAGCAAGAAGGGCCCTCTTGACTTGTACGCGCGGTGGATGTTTGATCCAGCTTTCCGGAATAGTTCCGACCTCCACGTTGTCTTGCTATTCCTCTCTTTCAGTAGGACGAATTGATGCGGCCGACCCGGTAGCGGACTTGTGAAACGGTAAACTCGGAGCCGTAACGGTGATGGCCCCCACCCCCCGCTCGGGGTGATCGACAAGAACTTAGGTATGTGCCTCCGCACAAAGGGTTGGCGCTAGCTGATGGCAGGGGTAGCAGGTGTTTGTGGTGCAACTTGCAAGCTTTTGACAAGACAGACGATTTGAGAAATGGAAGGAGACGTCGGCAAAGTCGGATACCGCTCCGGGAAAGCATGGAAGGCCAAAGATGTGATTTTTTTCATATCAATGTTATCAAGCAACGCTGGTCGCAACTCGAGTCTCTCACCACCGCAACTCTCCCTTCACGCCCTTTTCAGCCTCAGCGGCCGGCTTGGGCGTATTTGCTGGTTCGTTTTCTTTGAAGCCTAGGTTTTTGAAATCATCCTTGGCCATCAAGTTGCTGAATATCACATGGTTAGCGCGGGACCAGACAGAGACGTCCAAGGGAGATATGTAGCTGCCACCCACCGTTCCATGCGGCATGCGAGATAGGCCTTTGCCAGCGACCGACACTCATCTTCGTTGACTCCCTTGACCCTCTTGATGCAGGCAAGGTAGGTTGTCATGACGTGTTTGCATTCTCCTAGAGGGCAAAGTATGAGTGAGAGTTGAGACCAGTGTATACATGCACTGAGTGGTGAATCCTTACCGTCATGATCCAGGGGAAAGCTGCCTCTCTGGGGCCTTGAGGTGTTGTTGGTCAGCTGGACAAGCCTTCAGTGCAGAACATGGGATTCTCGGCTCGTGGACTTACGGCGTGGGTTTTGTTGTTGGCAAGGCGCCAGGACTTCCAAAGGTACTCATATTGCAAAGCCGGTGATGGTGATCGAACTGCCGCAAAGTTGATAGTCAAACAAAGTCAGAGCAGGATGTTTGAATTTTTGTTTAGTTTTGTTTTTTTCCTCTGTGGTTTTCCTTCAGTTCTCTTGCAGGGCGCCCGCAGTTTGGGATTCGAGGTGTGCAAGTCTTGGATGAAGTGCGCCTGTAATTCGGCAATCCAGCGTGTCCCGATTACCTTAACATGATAGGCGCCCGGATTGCCTATCAGCAGGGCATGTTCTGTTAGTGCAACTGCGCAAGCGCTGAAATGGCTGGTCAGTGTGCCCGGGCTGTCCCGTAAGATGGCAGCACATAAAAGTTGCAGATCGTGGACTGAGATGCCCTCGGGACTATAGAGCTACGGGTTTGGTGTAGGGAACTATTAAAGGATGAGTTCTGGATGCATCCATCCGGAAACAGACTCCGATCTTTAAGCCGGCAGGCCAGCGATATGTGCTGGACGACCTCCGAAGGTCTCTTGCTCCGCCCTCCGCCCGCCGTTGTCTGAGCCCGCGGTCCGCAGCCCGGCCGGGAGCCAAGAACTTCGGATCAACGGACGAGCCAGATGATGCACCGTGTCATGCCTGCTCCTCCCCGCCATCCCGCCGTCCCCGCTGTCGGCTTCAACCTCAATTGTGCACCGTCCAAGTAGTGTATACTTGGTAGTTGAGCTTCAAATTCTGAACTTTTGTTTTGGCCGCGGGGAGCCAGTCACAGACCCCGGTGGGTTGTCGGGCATGGCAGGGCAACGGAACGGCTGCATGAAGGCCTGGAAACCTGTTCATCAGGCCGGGTCGGGTTCGATGCCCGGGTGCAGCGGGCGCGACGACAACGCATCAACTGCCACTTTCGAGCGAGGTTTTAACTTTTGACGACCAAGTGAAAGTGGGGACGGGACCTGGGACTCGACCCGACCAAGAACCGACCCCTCCCTCTCCCTCACTGTGTGTGTGTGTGTGCAACGCTTTGGATTCTGGAAGCGCCCCCCCGGTTATAGATTTTTGGCATCCACATCGACATCCACATCCACATCCACACTCACCACCGGGGCACCGCGACAACTTGCTGAGGGTATCCCTCATCGCTTCAGGTTTCGAGCTGTCAGTGTGCTGCATTGGATTCAGTTGTACGTACTCGCTGCACTTGGACAGATCATCGATCGCCTCGTGCCTCGTGCCTCGTCCCTTGTCCCGCCAGCCAGCCAGCAGCCTCTTGCGCCTTTGCCCAGTCAACGCAAGTTTCTTGTTCGTAAATTCTTTTCCCGTCCTGAAGCCGATCCGGCTTGATCCAAACCACCTGCCCGACTCGGATTCTGTCGCCAGCCTCTTCTCCTGCCACCCGCCCGCACGGCCGCCAACCACCTAGCACTCGTCTTGTATATACCAAGTATCCGAATCGACGAGGCCATCGACCCTCACCCTCAGCTAAACTCGGGAGCCCACTCACCCCATACGCCCAGCCCATCCCGCGCGACCGCCCGAACCGTGACCTCGTCCTGCCCGACCTCGGGCCCGTTTTCACACTTGCGCTCAACTCCGGCTTCCGCCCACCTTTTCGCTTGCGCTTTCTGAACGCGACTGGTCTTCTCGGCCTTTTTTCCGCTCAACCGTCGTCATGGCTGCTCTCGGTGACGACCTGCTGGGCGTTGTCAACAAGTTGCAAGACTTGGTCTTCAACACCATCGGAAACGATTCCCTGGATCTGCCCCAAATCGTACGCAATACCCGCCCACCACCTTCACCTTTCCGCTCCACGCCCGCAACCGCTCCTTGTCCCAATCCTCCAATGCACCGGTCCCCATCTGTCCCATTGCCCTTCTTTCCCCTTCCTTTTCCGCCACCAGAATGCTGACGACCCCCGCTCTCCATAACAGGTTGTCGTTGGATCCCAGTCCGCTGGAAAGTCGTCCGTCCTCGAGAACATTGTCGGTCGCGACTTTCTTCCCCGCGGCAGTGGAATCGTTACTCGGAGACCCCTCATTCTTCAGCTGATCAATGTCCCCGCCGACGACGACGCCGAAGATGCGACCCATCCCAGCTACAGGAACCCCAATGCTGCTGGCCGCAACGAGTGGGCAGAGTTTCACCACATTCCCAACAGGAGATTCACCGATTTTGGCGACGTCAAGCGCGAAATCGAAAATGAGACAGCGCGAGTTGCCGGTACCAACAAGGGAATTAACCGCCAGCCCATCAACCTAAAGATCTTCTCTCCCCATGTTTTGAACCTAACGCTCGTTGATTTGCCTGGTCTTACAAAGGTACGCCGCTTGAAGCTCTGGTGAACATGTCGTCATAACTTGGTCTAACGTGTATCCGCGCAGGTTCCCATTGGAGACCAGCCCACAGACATTGAGAAGCAGACGCGCAACCTCATCTCCGAGTACATTGCAAAGCCCAACAGTATCGTCTTGGCTGTCTCGCCTGCCAACGTCGACATTGTGAACTCGGAGGCCTTGAAGCTCGCCAGGCATGTCGATCCCATGGGCCGGAGGACCATTGGTGTCCTCACAAAGGTCGATCTCATGGACCACGGAACAAACGCCCTGGACATCCTGTCTGGTCGGGTCTACCCGCTCAAGCTTGGCTGGATTGGCGTGGTAAACAGATCGCAGCAGGATATCCAAGGCAACAAGCCCATGGAAGAGGCCTTGAAGTCCGAGTCCGAGTTCTTCAGGCACCATCCCGCGTACCGAAACATCTCCACCCGTTGCGGAACTCAGTTCCTCGCCAGGACCCTCAACACCACCTTGATGGCTCACATTCGCGAACGCCTGCCAGATATCAAGGCTCGTCTTAATACCTTGATGGGTCAAACCCAGCAGGAACTGGCAAGCTACGGGGACATGCACTTCAGTGGCAAGGAGCACCGAGGTTCTCTTATTCTGCAGCTCATGACCAGGTTTGCGTCATCCTTCATCGCATCCATTGACGGTACCTCGACGGAAATCTCGACAAAGGAGCTATGCGGCGGTGCCCGTATCTACTACATCTTCAACTCGGTCTTTGGAAGCTCTCTCGAATCGATCGACCCCACCTCCAACTTGACCGCCCTCGATATCCGGACCGCGATTCGCAACTCGACTGGTCCCCGGCCTAGTTTGTTTGTACCTGAGATGGCCTTCGATCTCCTTGTCAAGCCCCAGATCAAGCTTCTCGAGCCCCCTAGCCAGCGCTGCGTAGAGTTGGTATACGAGGAGCTCATCAAGATCTGCCACACTTGTGGCTCGACTGAGCTATCGAGGTTTCCCAGGCTGCAAGCCAAGCTCATCGAAGTTGTTTCTGACTTGCTTAGGGAACGGCTGGGTCCCGCGTCCAACTATGTCGAGTCGCTAATTTCCATCCAGAGGGCTTACATCAACACTAACCATCCCAACTTCCTCGGTGCGGCTGCAGCAATGAGCCATGTTGTGAGCAATAAGCAGGAGAGAGAGAGGAAGCGTTTGATTCAAGAGGAGCGCGAAAGACGTGAACGGAGAYGGCTGAAGGAGCTTGGTGCGAATGGCACCGAGACCCCTGTTGAAGGGGAAGAAGAAGGTACTGCCCTGGAGAAGACGGACAACGTTCACGTGCGCAAGACGGCTGGAAAGGGTGCCCGCAGCATGTCCCCGGCTGTCCGGGAGAATGGCCCCGGCAGCATTGCGAGCGCTTTGAACGGAGCCAGATCGAATTCTCCTTCTCGCTTCAACGGAGGGCAAGGCGTGGGTAACGCTAAGGAGTCCTTCTTGAACTATTTCTTTGGCAAGGACGGGGCCATTGTTCCCGGTCCTTCGCACAGCGGCAACATTGGACGCCATGTCAACCAGGCCATGGAGCCTACATTTAGCCAAAGCATGAGACGCCCAGACGACAGACAGGTGCGGGCGCCCACTCAGTCGATGAGAGTGGATGATGACATGGACTATGTCGGCAATGCGAAGGGCACTGAGCTTGTAAGTTGGCCATATTTGCTGTAAGCCTCTTGCATTTTTGTGCGGCCTATACTAACAATTTTTTGAAGCAGAGCAATGACGGCGAGCCGGCCATGACAGATCGCGAGGCTATGGAAGCCGAGCTGATCCGGGCTTTGATCAGCTCCTACTTCAACATTGTGCGCGAAAGCATCGCAGATCAGGTGCCCAAGGCGATCATGCATTTGCTGGTCAACCACTGCAAGGATGTGGTTCAGAACCGCCTTGTTAGCGAGCTTTACAAGGAGACGCTGTTTGAGGAGCTGCTTTACGAGGATGATGCAGTGAAAAAGGAGCGGGAGAAGTGCGAAAAGTTGCTCCAGACATATCGGGAGGCGGCCAAGATCATTGGCGAGGTTGTATAAGGCTGAGCTCTACCCTTCCTTAGGCTACACCTACAGACCTTGGGAGTCCGACTCTGGTAGCAGCAGTACGACTGGTGTATGTATTATGAACCGAGCAGACTTAGAAAGGGGTTATGGCAGTTTCTCGATGGAGGTACTTGTGGCTTGTGTGTTTTTCATTTCACGAATCTTGATTTGAAAAGGTCCCTGCTGGCTAGCTGATATGTTGCCGTCCCGCGCAGCAAAGGGTGTCATATACGTGAACGGCGACTTTCCCCGTTTAGGAGGTAAACTGAGGGCTTTCTGGATAGATAGGATAGAGTGTATACCGAATCAGCGGCTTGTATAGCATCCAAGCCGTGGCACATAATACTTGTGTAGGTCAATACATATGTCTAGGTAAATGTACATAGATAATGGTGCTCATCGCCTAATATCGATGTTTAGTCTGGAAGAGGGTGAAATATTCCGTAACTTATAACTTCGACCGAGTTTCACTCGGACAGATAGAACTCGCAACTGCAGTGAGTGAGTGGTCAAAGGCGGGAAACGTGCAGAAGAAGGACTGTCTGCACTGTGCCTTCCTACATTACATATAAGCATAGTCACTGACGCGTGCCACACGGGCCAAACAGCCCAAAGAAGCACAGAAGCACAGCCTGCAACCGCGAGGAGCCTCGGCGCACGGACCATGGCTGCGGATTTTAGTGGTGCAGGAAGGTACAAGGCAAATATGGAGAACTCAGTAACCCGACGGTTTGCAAGTTCCTCTGTGCAGACGAACAGGCAGGAGCGAGGCACTACTAGCTTTTGTTCAGGGTTGCCGCGAACAACCACTTCGACCAAGTGCTTTTGCCTACTCCGGATACGTCGACGGGACATTTCTTTACTTCTCCTTTGACCACAATTTTTCCACCCTCCAGGTCATTTTCTGGTCGTCAAGATTAGCATCTCTCGTCTCCCACAATCTCATCAAGGTGTACGCAAAGGCCGCGGCCACGAGCACCATCACAACACGGTCACCAGTTTCGACAATCGCGGCTGCGCTTGGCTGTCTGGTGCGGCTGTCTCGTGCGAATACCGCCCCGCGCCCTCTGCCATTCACCATTCATTCACCTTTCACCTCAGCAGCTCACCTTCAGCTTCAGCTAATCCTCTCCACTACACCAACCTTCAACCACGCTCACCATCACCTCCAGCAGTCACATCGCACGACAAAGTTGACGCAGACGGCAAGGAAGCTTACTATACCTTTACCGATCTCGGCCGACTTCGCCCATCACTTCTAACTTACAAAGCAAGACTCCCAAGGTATATCTAGGTAGTCGACGATAGCGCAGAATCCGCGGACCTTCATCTGATTTGGCGCTGAACTGGAGTTGACTCGTTTCCGTGCGGTGGATTGGCAGCTTCCGACAGAGAAAGGGAGCTCTTTGCTCGTCTGGGTTTTCACCACTTTCTTCGTCCTTTCAAGGAAAGAAGTTTTCCTCGGTGTGCAAGGACCAGGTCTACCCGATCGTTGTCAACCTTACAGAGCTGTCGAGGTTGTCCTCCTTGCCATTGACAAGTGTTACTGCTATAACTGCTACCTTACCTCCGTCCTTCTCCTCTTTCTTCTTTATACTACCTCTACATACTTTCGTTTCCGCTGTCCCTGCTGTCATCATCATTTTCCACTCATCCAACCGCGTCAGCCAAGGTACTCTTCTGCGTCGTCACGATGACTGGGGATGGAGAAGACGTTCATCCGGGTTCGGTGCCGAAGCGAAATGGCTCAGTTCCAACGTTGAGGGATGATCAAGATCGCAATAGCTCCGTAGAGGTGTCCAACTCATCAACAGCGGCCAGCACTGCGCTCGCCGTACCAACCCAGACAGAGGCGGACGTCGGCATGGCAGAAGCCCCCAAAATGTCGTTGCTAGGGAAGCGCCAGACTCGCGAACATGCTGCCGATTCCGAGCACTCTTCCGAGTCTAGTGCAGGCGTCAAAAAGGTGAAGCTGGCGCAGGACTACGCCGGACAAGCTGGACAAGCTGTCGCATTAAACAAGCTGCCAAGGGATAAGTCTCGGTTGTCTGCTGAGGTTTGGCATCACATCTTCAGTTTCTGCCCCCCACGATCACTGGGCAATTTGCTACGCGTTAACAAATTGTTCAACCTCTATCTTGATCCTTCTTCGTCACTGGTCAACAGAGAAGTTCCTCTTCCAACCGCCAAGGGAGTCTTGAGTTTCCTTAAGCCAAATGTCATCTGGCAGCTTTCCAGGCGGCTTTTTTGGCCACAGATGCCTGTCCCTCTTCGGTCAATGGCCGAGATCGATATGTGGCGGCTTGCTTGCTCACTAAAGTGCCAAAAATGCAACAAGCAACCGGCACAAAGCCATGCTGCTTTGTCCGATTCCTGCTCTACAGCAGCTGCTCCTTGTCTAGGCCCGGGGCTGGATGGTGTTGCTGTCATCTGGCCGTTCGCTAGTCGCCTCTGCGGCCGCTGCTTGGTAACGACCTCGATCAAGGTATGTCCACGTCAAAATCTGGAGAATCTCACAACTGGCTAATACGTCCAGGAAATCGATTTTATGGTCACTCAATCTGCCCCTTCCGCAGTTCTTCAAGGGATCCCGTTCGCCTACGTAACGCCAGACCTCCGCGTTCAACCATCCAACACGCCTGACACAGATAAACTAAAACTGTTTTCCGCCACCGACGTCGACGAAGTGACCAAGGAGTTCCATGACGTCCAAGCCCTCGGTCCTGGAGCCATGGACGAATGGATGAAGGGCCTCAATAACCGCGGTAAGAACCTGCAGAATCAGGCATCAAGATGGGAGAAATGGTATATGTCAGGTGGCGTTACAAGGATGCGTACCGAACTTTATCCAGGCTATGTTAACAACAAGGTCTCGTCCATCCCGACTTCAAACTCCGCAACGCCTGCCGCATCGCCAACCTCTTATCCAACTGCTCCACCCGCAATCCGAGCACAAGTGCCCTCATCGCAGGCTTCTTCTCAACCACGACAAGAAAGGACCGCTGAGGAGGTCGCTGAACTCAAGGCGATCAGAAAGGCTGAGATTGAGCGACGGGCTCTACTCTTGGATCCTCCCCTTACTCCCGATGTCCTTCGGCATCTTCCTGCGTTCGAAGCGGCCATGCAGATTGTCCTTCCGTTCCAGGACAAGGATTGGGATTTTCTCAAACCTAGACTCCTCACTCAACGAGGCGAGGCAGAACACCGGCACCCTGGACTGCTTGTGGTTAAAGAGGAGGCTCAGCAGGATCGCACCGAGCGTCGTCAACTCGAGGCGACTCTGGCAACAACCAAGGAGGCGAGGGAACTCATCGATAAACAATGGGAGGAGACGCAAGCGCCATTGCGTGCGAGGATAGCCGGTCTTGCTGACGAGGCAATTCGTGAGACTTGGGGCAAGGGCAAGAAAGTGACAAGGGATAACTGCGCCAAGTTTGCCGTTGATGTTCTTTGCTACATACGGAAGCGTTTCTACGCTGAGATCGCCGAGAAGGCCGCTGCTGCTCGCTCCGCTGGCCGGGAAGTCCCGGTCGATCCTCCAGAGGGCCCCTTCACCCAAAAGCTTACCTTGGAGAACATGAAGTGGATTTTCGACACCAAGATCAAGCCTCATACCGAGTCATACCGCAAAGAGCTTTTCTATTGCAATGGGTGTGACACAAATGCGAAAACATTTGGCTTTGAGGGAGTGATCCAACACTACGCAGCCAAACACACGACTGCTCTCAGCTTGGGCACTATCGTTGTTCATTGGAGGGCAGAGTGGCCGCAGTACCCTCCTTTCCGTTATGATCATCGATCCTCCAAACAACCACCTCACAGCCACGGCTTCCGACCATCTTTTGTTGGTAACTTGGGAGCGCCTGTTTTGCCACAGGGACACAACTACCCGTCCACGAATGGACACGCCGGGCTTCCTCCCTATCAACCCTATCCAGCACCTGGATATCATACTGCGCCATATCCAGAACAGTATCAGGCAATCCTTCCGCAAGTCTACCCTCAAGGCCACTATCCTCCCGCTCCACAACAGCCCCTTTATGGACAGCCGCCGCCCCCACCACCACAGCAGCAACAGCCCTATGTAGCTCAGCCGCCCTTGTATCCGCCTTACCAACCTCCGGCTACAACGTACCCTCCCCCCGCTACCAGTGAGCCGCCACAAGGATATGGGCCACCGCCACCTGCGGTACAAGCCTACAACTACAACTCTTTCCAGGCAAATGCTCACAATTCGTACCCTGGAATACAACCTCCTGGATACCCCGACGGCTACCAGATCAGGCTCGAGGAAGTTGCTCGGTCATCGCGCGAAACCTGGAACAGTCTTGGGGTCATCAGAGACCTGCCAGGCAGCATTAGGGTCTTCGTCACGATCCATCATCTCGTCAAACGGTTTCATGCAAGGTTTGGCGAGGTTCCTCCCTTTCCCATGTTCATCGACGGTCTTTCCAATAATAAGGACATGCGACCTGTGCGGAACGTGAACGGCCTGGTCTGTAAAGCCTGCCATCTTGGACTTGGAAATGCTCCGCACGTACAGGAAGAACGAAAAGCGTTTTCTCTGCCGCAGCTGGTTAATCACTTCCAATCCAAACATATCGAGCCTATGCAGGCCCATGGAGTCTACCCACTGCTTGACTGGGTCATGGATATGGTTTTGCTCCCTAATCTCGATACACTTTCAAGATTGAGAACGTGTGGCGAGCCCCAAAGGGGTATGCTTGCAGATGCTCTGCCACATCTCTTCCAACCCCGTTCGGCGTCTGTTCAACAATACCCTTCACCGTACCCGGTGCCGTCTAAGGGTAGGCACATCGAGTTCTCGGGACTGGGGATGAACGGTCTCGCCGGTCGTGAACAACCATACAGTGGCTCCCCCGCCCCAAGGCAATATTCATCGGCGGATCATCCTTCTAACAGAGACTCCGGCAACATGGTCCCACCTACCCTCACCAATGGCCGCTCTGATGCTCCTCAGAACGGCTATGTTTCGGAGCAACAACCAAGCTTAAACTCGGCTGTCCCGAATACCTCCTCTGACTATGGAAGAGACGTGCAAGACGAAGGCAGGATGGTTCAAGCACGAAGCTTTCGTGATGACATCAGAAGCAGGGATAAGCAGGATAGGCGTGGGAATCTTCAGCCAGCTATGGAGAGTGCCCGTTTATCCTTTAAGGAAGCCAAGAAGGTTGAGGCCGGAACTGAGGAGTGGAACCAGGGATGGAGTACAAGCAGGACTGAGTCCGGCAAGCCATATTCCTCGTACCAAAATTCCGGCGCTGGAGAAAATGCCGATCGGCCGCGTGAAGCTTCATTGGTTCTTCACCCAGCAACTCACACGCCTCCACGACCCTCGATGGCGGTCACTCGGGCAATGCAACCCTCGTCAATTACTGGACACGAGGAAATGTCGAATCTACAGCACCAAGGACATCCTTCGGCGGTTACTCACCGACATAGAGATTTAAGTGATCGCCCTTACACCGTCGAGCACGGAATGGCCACAGCCTCGGACGCCGCACCCCCGTCAAGCATCTATAACCGCTACGACGAGGTTTCCAGGCGTTCGAGGTCCCCGGTGTACGGTGCCAGTTACCAGTCGGTGCCGCCGAGGAGAGATCGGAGTCCGTTGATGCAGCAGGTTGCACCGGCCTATCTCTCTGGGGCTGGAGCACCTCCCCTGAACGACGAGATGGAGTATAGCCGCTATCGTTCACAAACAGTTGTGCCGGAATATTTCCCAAGGCGAGCTGACACTGAGGTATACGACCGACCTCCTCCCCGGCCGGAGTATCATGATCATGACCAAACCCCTAGACCGGAGTACTATCGCAATCCGGTAGACGCCCGGTCTCACTCACGGCCACCGGCGCCGGCGCCGGCGCCGCCTGCCGACACATATGAGATCGTGCAAGTTAGGGACGAGCAAGGAGAGTATCTCATCCGGCGCCCCGTGCGACGGGAAGCGGCAGCCCAATCTTTCCACGATGTGGGACGCAGGGCCTATCGGGACGCGGATCCTTACGGTGCCGTTCCATATGCTGACAGCGAGCAGCCTGTCTATGCCGCTGAGTCGCGCGGCGCTCCAGCCGGAGCATATACTAGACATGGTACAGTGATGAGAGAGGACACACAGCGAGGAACCCGTGGAGGGGATCCTTACTATGAGGAATATGACCCTCGATTTCCCGCTGCCTCGTGAGCCTAGTTTGGCCCAGAATGTGCCGGTTTTAGCTTTGTTTGCCCTGAGTTTGAAATACGAGGGGTAAAAAGGGGCCACTTTCGGTCCATTTCACACACATTCTTGAAATGGTTTTCTTAAATTATCTTGCTTTAAAACATCGGTTTGTAGGGTTTATGTCAGTGTGGAGGTATTCGACTCGGAAAGGGAAGATATCAAGATCGTTAAGCAACGAAAGATGGAGAATGGGCGCTGTTAGGGTGATAGATATCCAAAAGCGGTCTTGTAGAGAAGCTCCAACGGAGTGATATTCAGGTACTAGAGAAATGCTAGGTACCAATTACCGTGACGGTCATTCCTACACTACCCGTGTAGAGGCGTGTTTGTCGCATCTCAAAGATTGGGCATCATGCAGACCAGAGTCACATGTGGTCGATTCGGTTTCTTTGTTCCATATTCCTTCTATTGAATTGTTTCAAGGACTGAACGAGACAATGGCCCGGTACGTACCGCGGGTTTGTTTCATCAGCTTTGGTAATACATTCACAGTAGGACATGTGGCGTTCAAGGGTCGGAGAATTGTCAAGTATTGTAGTCGGTTCGTAGCCAATGCCAGGTCTTGTTTGAGGGTGGTGTCCACATTCGCCCGAGCGATCCTGCGGTCACCCTACGTGCCTCCCTCTCAGAAAACAGTCTGACGGTTTGCAATGGCTCATGCGCCCTTGTGGGTTGTTCCCGAGCCATGTCTTACTGGTCAGACTGGTCAAAGCTGGGTTTGTTGGCTCGGGGGCTGTCCTTTCAATTTTGTTTTTGTCCCAACCAGTACGGCGTCTTCAGATGCTACCGTGACAAAGTGCGAGTGTTTCTGGGGTCCGCGGTTTCCAAGCCTCCCAGGAAGAGGTGAAACACGATGCTGATTGGCAGGCGTGTCATCACAGCCCATGCAGGGGCAAACCCGCCCCCTGACGTCTTTGCCTTTGCCATAGGTTCATGGTTGGCAACAATGGGTGCACATTGTAGGACATTGTACGCCGCTGTGGGATTGTGGACGTAAAAAGAAAATCAGCCGTCAGACTCGACAGGTCAGGCGTCATGCGTCGTGGTACGCCATAGTACTCTCTTGGGCGGAAGTGTTGGTGATGCGGGATCCAGTTGTGCGAGCACTTGGCGGCAAACGGCCGGGAATCAAAGAGAAAACAAGCGCCAGCTGTTCGGGTGCCAAGTGGGAAGTTCGAGTGACAAAGAGCCTGCGTGGGCCTAACAAAAGCCGTTGTCAGAAGGGTTTGTCCGTCATGGCGGCTTGGGCGGGTTGAAGTCTAGATGGAGCGCGGCTGGTACGTACTGGTCTCGATTCATGGATGAGGCTATATCTAGCAAGTGATCACCCGGCCCCCTTGCACCAGTCCCCATCTTACTAGGCCTTCACATTCGTCCAAACTTCTGTGACAACTTGATAGGCCCGTGGCCCCCAATCCTTCATTCACTCCCCGTTTGCTCCTTTTGGACTAATCCTCCACTCAATTGGACGTCAAGACGTTGAAGAAGGGCCGTCATATTTTTGTTATATTTTTTACTTATAACACGTCGACCGACGCTTTTGCTGGACAAAGGCCCTCGTCCTCCGCTTCTTCCTCCTCCTCAGTATTCCTTCTCGATACCCCGGTGCAACTCTCACCCACTCCTTCCGACTCATCGATATCAGCTCCCTACGGCCCAGACAGAACGCTCACTTCATTCACAACCATCAACGACTTCCCGCCTACCCATCCCACACATAAAATGCGTACACAGCTGGTTTTCCCCGCCCTGTTTGCTGGGCTTGCCAGTGCTGCCGGCTTGGAGAGCAAGTCCATCTATGCTGTGGAGGCTATCAAGACCATCATGCCTGGGGCCTTGGCCGATTGCTCACAGTTCACATACTCTGAGGAGTGCAGAACACCGGAGGAGGCTGCTCCCCATCTGATCAACTCCTTCAAGGGCCGCACCACAGGCGAGATTGCTATGATGCTGGCACTGATTGGCATCGAGAGTGGTGATTTGAAGTTCAGGATCAACAAAACCCCGGGCGTTCCTGGTCAAGGTACAGCGAATATGATGTCGCCCGCTGTTAGTCAACCCTTACCCAAATCTTGACTATATCTTCTGGTCAATCCTACTTTGTGTACATGTATATGGGGCTGACCGCTTATCACACGACTATCTAGTTTGTCAAAGAGTATGCACAAGACCTCAGCTTGCCCATCGACGGCAAGTCAGCGGCAGAGATTTTGCAGCTTGTCATAGCGGATGATTTCCGCAATTTCGACTCTGCCCGTTGGTTCGTCGACAAACATTGCTCGGATGAGGTGAAGGCTAAGATGAAGATGGGCACCAACGATGGGTACACTGCCTATATCACAAAGTGCGTTAACACCACTATGGCGGATGATCGGCAACAGTACTGGGACCGGGCCAAGAAGGCCTTTGGCCTCAGTGGTTAGGTCTAGGAGGCGGCGATATGGGGGCTCATGAATGAGGATGGATGGTAGTCTGGGTCAAGCGGTGTTTTATTCTCTTCCTTACATGTCCTAATGTGACGACATTTTATACTGTAAATTTGAAGGAAACAACATTTGGTTTGAGGAGTCAGTTAATACCCAAATTCGGAGCATTGTGATAGGTATACAAATACCATGGCAGCGCTATAGCCACTATTATCACACGCCATCTCCCTTTACAATCATGACCAATACAAATATATACATACTAGAAACTTCCTCTGCTAGCCCTACACCCCTTTTCCATTTTCCCCAAACTGTTTGATACATACCGCCCATAACAATAGCCTATCCCTTCAATCTCATTCCCCCGGTGCTACCATATTATCATATCACCTCCTCCAAGTTGAAGAAACCGTGGCGGCTGCGCAAGGCACCGTATATGTGTGGTTGGGATCACTCTCCCAAGAAACCGTCCCTGAACTGCTCACCTTGATGAACTTGAGGAACAGATGTCGCTGCCACTGAGAGCCGCTGTGGGGTATAAGATCCTTGGGAGTCCCGCAGAAAGTGTGACGGTTATGGTACCTCCTGAGTCGGTGGTGAAGCTATCACAACTTACGACGTCGGTGATTTGTTGGTTTGCACTAAAACCCGACGCAGACGAAGACAGAGTGGCGGTGGTGGAGGACGAGGCTCCGACATTAGTGAAGACGCCCACAACTTGCTTGTTGGAGGATCCTTTGCGCATGGCAATGGTGTGGCTATCGGAGTAGATGGGATATGCGCGATATGAGAGGTAGCTGTCGTCTTTGCTGATAGCATGGGTGCGAAGTTGATTCAACCGTTTAATCCACGTATACAACTCTGAGTTGGTTGAAAAGCCAGAAAGCCAGAGGGCCTCTCGGTTGTAGGGAGTATCACTGCCCGCATAGTGCTGTTCCTGTCCCTGGTAGATGATTGGGATGCCTACAACAGATAAATATATTTGGTATGATCAGCCGAAATTCGAGCAAATATCAGTTATGCGGTTGAAAGTGGCGTGTATATACCGTCTTTGAGCATTGTAAAGGCAATTGCCTGTCACAGATGTCAGTAACTGTACGTTGGGTACGGAGGTGTTCCCAGAGATAAAGTAGCAAGAGCCACGAGGGACACACATCCCTGAGGGAAGGAGCAACTCACGTTCATTGCCAAAGCCTGTGTTAGAGGTAGTTGTTGAGTCAGCGAAGAACCACGTTGAGTAGCAGTTATCAAAAGCGGACGCTTGAGGGACTCACCATATCACCAGTCTTGTGCGCAAAGCGCGCCTGGTCATGGTTTTCGAGGAACGACCCGTAGAGACTGAGGTCAATCGCTGCATCATATCGTCAGCGTGATTGAGGGAAAGCGGCCAGGACATCAGACGTACCAGCAGCTTTGAGTGTGTTGATGCCGTTAGCCAGCGCAGTGATGCTACCGCTTGTCGACTGGAACGCATTCACTGTCCAATAATAGCTGTATACGAAAATTGACCTGGTAAGCAAGAACCCCCAAGAAAGATCCGAAGGTTTAGTTCCCCCATTACCTTGCATAATCCAAGAGGCCGCTGATGTAGCTCTGGTACGGCGCCAGATACGCCGGATCTCCTTGGAATACCTCGCCAATTGCGTACACGCCGGCAGCGGACTCGAATCCCGGCCAGAAGGACTTCTCAACGTGCTTAACACTGTCGATACGAAGTCCATCGCTGTAGCATTCTAGGTTAGTTTTCTCCAGGAAGACAGTGCCCTGTCCATCACAGATATGACAGCATGGGGAAGCAGTGTACATACATGCTATACGTTGACACGATCTTGGACACCCAATCGTTCCATATCTTGCGGACTTCGTCGCTATTACGTTCATCATATTAGCCATCTTTCAGCAAAGGAGCCCGGGACAGTTTCGGCCTACTTTTCGGTCTTGAGGTCTGGCAAACTGTGTGTACATATGAGACGTTAGCCAGGCCAATGGATACCGCTCGTGGAGCCAAAATCGAGTGTTTAACTTCACAGCACGTTACGTTACTGCCTGACGATGAGAGACGTACCTGACGACATCACTTCCCTGCCAGCATCTGAATTCCATTTGTTAGTGTCTGCCTAGTACGAACTGCTGTTGAAGAGGCACATGCCAGAGAATGGGCTGATCCACTTACGTTTCAACGGAGGTTTGGTTATCGTAGTTGATGGTGCATGGAGAGTGATAGTAAGATTGCTAAGTAGTCTTTCTCAGCATCTCCCTCCACCTATTTGCTTTCCACTTGGTATCACTTACGGAAGAGAAAGGATTAAGGCCTTGGTAGTTGACGCACGAACGGCAGCCCAAATACGCCATGTGGTTGGTGACCACATCTACCATGAGATACTGATCACCATGTCAGCGTCTTGGTCAGCCACATCTCAACCGCTTAACTGTGTTTGCCGGTCAGGCGTCGGAGGGTGGGATCTTACCATGCCGCGGTCATGAAGCGCTTTGGAGAGCGCCTTGAGGTCGTCTGCGGTGCCAAATGAAGGATTCAAGGACCAAATATCTGAGGCCCAGTAGCCATGGTAAGAAGACCTAAGTTTGAAGTTGTCCAGTCAGTATCCATAACGTGCTGTTGGGCGGTCCCGGTGTTTCATGACGGCAAACATACCCATCTTTGGTAACTCCATCGATTTGCTTGACGATTGGTGAAATCCAGACAGCAGTGAATCCCATCCCTTGAATGTAGTCCAACTTCGAGATCAGTCCCTGCCATGACCCGCCGCAGTATACCTGCTGGGATGTGTCACATGGCGCACTGGTTGACAGATCGCTTCGAGCAAACCGATCCGTCACGACCTGATATATGGACTGCTTTCGCCTAGAAGAGAATCTCGTCAGTTCATACGTTCTCATGTAGCCCATACCGTTCTCAAAACTCCTGAAGGTCTAGTACGGGCGAGGAGTGAAGAGAAGGAAGACAATCTCACCATTCTGAAGACGTAAGAGCTCCCACTTGGACCGCCGCTGAAAGTAGTAGTCCGAGGACAACGCTTAGTTGTCTTTCGAGCCTCATTTTAGTGAACGGTGAAACTTGAAGCGTCAAGAATAAAGAACCGGAGGCCAATATTATCTTGTTGCCAGTGAGCAGAGCTTACCGCCGTTCTCTCGGAGCGGCGCCCCGGACCTTTATAGGCCATCTCGAGCTTGAAGTTGATACTTGACCGGCCAGTACTGGCCAGCAAGATAACGAGCTTGGGTTGTGTAAACCTCGGATGATGAGGGAGCACGAGTTCCAGGACGCCTCATGCTTTACGCCAAGGTCCAATTCGGGCCGTGAAACTGCGTGAGTGAGGGTGTATGCAAAGGGCTCTCGAGGCCTTCATCTTGGAAGCTTGGAACTGTCCACGGAATGTGAGGCTCCTTCCGTGAGGTCCTCCACTTGTCTGGCTACACAAGACGGAGGTAGTGTTTGGTGCTGATAGAGAGGCCACTGCATCTACGGATCTCTGGCTCAGCGCGGTAACCCCAGACGCCACACCCCAGATTCTTTAAGACCTAGACTATAGTGACGGGATTGTAAATGTGGGGGGGCCAATGAGGTAGAAGGCCCGAATACCACCACAGTGTTGGTGAACATCCGGGCGATTTGCGGGGAAGAATCCAATGCCGACTGTGTATCAGATCTTATGCTTGCAGCCATTCCTCGCCCTCTCACCTGATATGTACCGAGTAAAACCTCCGGTCGATACGCTATTCGGCCCTCCTCATGGTTGTAGTTGGCTACGAGTGAGAAAAAGATAGAATGCTCTTGTTTCTACAGTGACGTACTGTTGCTAAAAAACCTTGCACAACAAGACATTCTGCATTTTGATCTGTTCATGTGACCATACACCCAGTCTATCTCACGGCGATGCCCTCACCTATTCCAAGTCCCACAGCAATTTTTTTCTGCTCCCCTCAAGCAAGCCTACGCGGTACAGCTCGGTGCTGGCTTGTTAGTTGGACACTCTGGCCCTTTCATGCCTCCCTCCTATATGTTCCAAGTGACTCAAAAAATAAACTGAAAGGCGTCAATGATTCGGATTAACCACTTTCAAAAATACCAAGTTAGCCACGTCCATAATAAGGCGAGGCATTTACCGTCGAAAGAACACGTAAGCTCGACACAGAAAGCCTGAAAAACTTGACACTGGGTCACATGTTGAGCGGAAATTTCTTGGGATTCGTTGTACAAGTTCCGTTGCTTAGCAAAAAAAACACCGAACGGCGCCGAGTCACGAACTAGCCGTTACCATGCCCTTGCCTCTCCTCACTGTTATGAAAATAGGACTGTTCTGGCCCGTTCCCCGAAAAGAACTGGAAGGGTTGGTCAGTTCCCCAATGCGCAGTTTGAGTGTAGTTCTCGAAGGAATTCTGTTTGTAATCCGTCGTCAGCAAGACGTGAATTCCTCGATGTCCATAAAATAGATGTACTTACCCAATCAAAGTTCGTGGTAAAGTCCAGCGTACTGTTCCCCATCCCGTCACCAAACAGTGACGAGAACGGAGATGTGTCGCCGATTCCAGCCATCGTGTCGCCCAGGTAATCTGGCGTCAGGCCCATGCTCAAAGAACCTGTGCCAGAGGTCGCTGGGTCGGCACTAACGTTCATGTTCAGTGAAGGATAGTTGGGCCCATCAAGACTTTGTGCCGCATGTGTTGGTGAGGTTGAGCTTGCATCTATACCGCTTGAGAGCATACCCAACGTTATGGCAGCCGAGTGCTCTGGCCGCATCTCTTGCACTGGGTCTGAGAACTCAGTCGCTTTTGCCCTTGTAGGGATCTCGGTCGCGCTGGCAGAATATTCAGAGGATTGTGTGCCGTTGATTTTGTCCAGCATAATCTCTAGAACCTTGAATGCCTTGAGGGCATCCATGGACTCATCTGCCAGCCCCTTCCAGATGTCTCGGGTGACTTCAAGGCTCTTGATCATCTCGGCACGTTGCTCCGAAGTCCAAGGAGGACTGGCTGGTGCCGTCTTTGTTCGGCGTAACGTGTTGTCATAATGTAGATCCAACACGATCAGCATGGCGGGAAGAAGGAAGTCCTTGGTTGCGATAGAAGTCACGAACCACTTGATGGAGCGAAATCGACCTCCTGGTTGTGATTCACGGTGGAGCGTTGCCAGATGACCCAAGGACTCGAGGGAAGCTGAAATTGCCCTCAGCCGAGAGCTGTTATATCTGATGTTTTGTGTCGCCTTTGACATGTACCTTCTGTGAAGAAGACAGATGATTTTCTGGAAGAGAATATCAATATTGAACCGCGCAATAATTAGCGTTAACGGATCATGAGAGCCCGAGAGGGGTTGGAACCGTAGGTGCGGAGGCAGATTTGCTTTGATTTCACGCAGTTTTGCGTCAAAGCGAAGAACTTCATCGTAATGCACCGGATTTCGGATACGACCTGTTGCTTGTAATATGTTGCCCAGCTCCAGTGCGAGCTTAACCTTGGCAATCATGTAGCTGATGTTGGTAGGCTCTGTATCTGGTTTCGGTGGGGGTAGCACCTTTGTGTCTGGGTGAAAATCTTCGTCGGCCAGGTTGTGTGGAAGGTCAGTGTCGCAGTCCTGTTCGTAGATCATGGTAGGTAGAGAGAGCTGGTGCGAGAAGAATACGTCGCACATCCTGATTAAGGCCCACGTTCTTCTTCTCATTTCCTAAACAGCAAAGCAAAAAATCGAACAAAAGTGTCAGCTAAGCAACTCATGTGATAGTTCCCCATCAAGCGGCCTATACCCGTCCTTGTTTGAGTAAAAAAAAAAAATATCGGCCTTACAGCTTGGAAAGGAGTGAGAGAGGGAAACCATTTCGCATCTCTGTGATAGCCCATACGAAAGGCAACCCTCGTGACCTGAGACATAATCAACCACAGGCCGACGTCGGCATCCCACCGGGATGAATGTTCTGCAAAGAGGTAGAGAATCATGGTCTCCACGGTATACTCGGTCGGCTTCGTATAATCACCTACTCGGAGACACTGAACTGTCCGGAGTCGGTACTCGGCTGCCATTTCAAGTGTGCGGCCCTTCCATTCGGGCGGCTCGTCGCCAACCTTGTGATAACTCAACATGGCCAAGCACATGACAGAATAGAGCAGGCCTAACCACATGATCGGTGTCCGAGACGGGTCCAGCCAGTGATTGCGGAGTTGCTGGTGGAAGGTGGGTGGATGAATGATGTTAACGGCATTATCCATCGAGTTGAAGTACCTTCCGCAAAGGGTCAGGACTGTTGACTTGGGAGGCAACTCGGCCCTCAGTTCGACTTCGGTAGCAGGTGTTGACTCGAAAAGAAACGTGAGGCCTTCGCAAGCTGTAGGCGGCTTGCTGAGCATCACTTTCTCATAGCTCTTCTCCAGGTCCTTCTTGTGAAGCGCAAAGTAGTTCTTGACCTCGGCGATGTCCGCCAGAACGGTGTGCCAGTGGCCTTGTCCAATATACATGGACTTTCCTCTATCGGCATCCACCTTCAGAACGCCTAGAGAGGTTGCCAGTCCATCGTCGATGTCACTTTCTCCCTCGTCATCTTGCATAGCGCCGTCGTCGTCGTCGACGTGTAGGAAGGCCGAAGAGCCGCTAGTCGTCGTCGAGCCAGCACCTTGTCCTCTAGCATGTCCACCAGCAGTAGCCGCAGCGTTTGTAGCAGTAGCGGCCGGGGGCAGATCAATATTTGCACCACCATGCACAAGTGACAGAACCAAGCCTTCCAGCCTGTCAATACGGTTCTGCATGTCGTCGGGAGAGGCGCCTGCTTGGCCTTGACTCTTTTTCCGGGCCGGCGGCGTGGCATAGAAACACGAAGAGGCATCTGTCCCTCCTCGTTTAGTGCAGTTTCCGCAAGGGTGATTCCTGTCACACTTTCTATATTCTTTCAGCAACTAGGCATCATCAAAGACGGTCTTACGCGGAGGGCCGTTCAGGGTGTTACTGGTCATGATGCTTACAACCTAGATTAGGTTATGTTAGTCGATGGATAACTCGAACGAGGCGGCTGTCCACGGGAAGATGGAGAGGCTCACTTTCTTGACCGGCAAGGATAACAACTGAGCGGTACTCTGTTCCGCTTTCGGACAACACGAAACTGCTCCTCGGGGGAGCGGCCGCCCGAGGAGGTGGTCGACGGTGGTGTGGGCGTCATGATCTGGCCACGCTGGATTAGACGAGAAAAAGGGTTCCGGCGCTGAAGGATCGTGGCACAAGGGCAAGTATGTAAGGGGCCGCGTTTGATCGGGCAATCACCTGGGTGTCTCCAATGGAAAGCGGGCCGAGTAATGTTGATTGTGTTGAAGTTGGTTTTTCCGAAGGGGACAAGCTGAGCGAACGTTGTGGGCAGCTGCCTGATTTTGGTCACAGCTTCATGATATTTGCAGGAGTCTACCGTGCTAAAGTAGGGTCACACAGGCGCATACCAATCCTGGATATGCTGGAAGGTTTAGGTACGCCTTCACAGCCTCGAATGCAAATAGTCGACCATTTATCTTTGAAGGGAGGACGGGGAGAGGAGGAGGCAGGGTCATAAGCAAAATGAAAGCTAGGTTGGTTAGGTAGTAGTGGTTGTCGAACGTAAGCAAATGACGGGCCTCGCGTCGAGAACACTCTCGTCGTCCTGTAAGCAGTCGAGTGTCGCAACAAAAGACTGAACGTGTCGGGTACGATACACACCCCTGTATGTTCGTTAGCGCATCATTCTGTCTTCATACGATGTAGGTATAGGTGCTGCTATGTAGTACGCTCAAATGTCGATAGCATGTTCGGGGCCCAAAAGCCAAAGGCATCCAATGCCTTGAGAATATCTTGGCATTTCAGGTCTTCACCCCACATTGTCAAAATTGCATCACCAAAGGTAATTGGTATCTAGTATATAAACACCATATATCCAACGAACCAAAGCTCACACAGAAATCAGTACTGTCGGACCGTCCATGGCCACTAGGCAGTTTGCCCTGCTATTGCGACCACTCGGGAGTACAGGCAGGAGAAAATGTGTTGCATTACTCGATCCGGCGATAAGCGCAACACCTTGCTCTAACGTACACCGTCATTGTATGCCTAGCAGTCAGTTAACCGTTGACAAACCATGACCGTCGCTTAGCGGTATCGTGTTATGACTCATCAATACCGTCTCTTATCTCAGCAGTGCGCCTCATTTGTCTTCGGCCAACCAATCCTATCTCTCTGTACCTGTGAATCTTGTAGTTCGGGCTGTTTCTCGTGGAATTAGTATTGTGACCGGCTTTTTATCGTCATGATTCCATTGCATCATCTTGGGCCGCAGGTACCTAGGAGATTGCTCAAAGCCAAGTCAGATGGCATATGCTGGCTTCTTGCCACTACTTCTCAAGACTGACAGTCGCTCAACAACATATATACAGCGGTTCCCCTTCCCAGCAAGGAAGCTTCCGTGCATCTTGAAACCTAGGACTGCCCCGCGGACGCATCGCCGTTCGCCTTGACACTATATGGCTTGAAGAAGTCGGCGTCGTTCGCCAGCTCCTCCTTGACCTGTATTCATAGTTAGTCCGCTGTCTGTAGGATGACACAGAATATGCTTCACGTACGATATCGAGTCCTCCCACTAGCTCACCGTCGACCCAAAGTTGTGGATAAGTAGGCCAATCAGCAAACTCCTTGAGGCCCTGTCGTACTTCGTCGTCCGCTAGAATGTTAAAGAAACCGTACTTGACGGCGTTTTCTCGGAGAATAGCAACCAGTTGTCGCGAGAAGCCGCACTTGGGCTCACTGGGAGTACCCTTCATGAACAGCATGACCGGGGCGGCCTTGACCAGGTCACCCAGACGTCTGAACAACTCCTCCTTTTGCTTCTCGGGGTCCTGAGGCATAACGTCGCCGGCCTGGCCCTCAGCAGTTGCGGCGCCATTTGCGGCGGCCAGTGTCTTCTCACTAGCTTCAGTGCCCGACTGGGCCGACTTGTTGGCGTGGGTCTCGATCGCGTTTCGAACCTTGACGGCGCTGCTTCCGCTGACTGTCTCCAAGACCTGGCCATTCCGGGCGAGCACGAGGAAAGGAACAGCCGTCACGTTGTACGTTTCGCTAATTTCCGACAGTTCTTCGGCGTCGATCGAGACCCAGGAGGTGGAAAGCGGCTCGGTAACGGGGTATTCGCTCGCCAATGTCTTGAGCACTGTCGCCATCTGGGCGCAGGGCGCAGCCCAGGGCGCGTGAAAGGAGACGATCAGGAGGGTGGACGCCGGCAACGACGACACATGGTCGTTCCAAGCCTCGATACTGGTAATGTCCTTGATGGTCGACATGATGCGGGTTGCGCGGTTCAGATGTGGTCGGGGTGATGATGGCTCGGCCGAGCGAGTTTCGAGGAGGTCTGGTTTGGTGGCTGTCTATTACGGGTATCGGTGTCGCGCGTATGATCCAAGTGTGAAGAGGACGGTGACCAAGAGAAATGGATTTCGTTACTACCGGTAGGTCAAACGAAACTGAAAGTTCCCCAGTGCCCAATGTGGATCGCTTGTTGGATATACCGAGTTGGCGGCGAGTGTAGGTAATGTCCTGGCACTACCGGTACTGGTTTTCCCCATCCATCCATCATCCATGGCCCAAAAAAACGTCAGCGAAGTCGGCCTTGCCCCTCGTAGCTCTCAGGCGTTGCCCCGCGGCGCCGATGCGCTTACCTGTAAGGTGCAGCCCACTACGTACCACGAGTATCAACCCTACATTACTAGCGCAGAACCTAGAAGCACTCACACCGCACTCTGTATCACCGCAGGCATACGCAGTACCGTTTATGTACATGGATGACTTTATGCAGTATGTATGCAGGTACGCACTTTCTCTGAGTAATGAGTATGACCGGCTCGCGCACCGGTTGCAGTGATTGATGTGCGCTTTGCTGTAGAGTTGACTGCCTCTGGCCTACCGTATAAACTCGGGCAACTAATTTTAGGGTTCCCTGGAAATCAAGCATAATGTATAAGCATACTACAATATTTCATACCCGCCAAAATTGTATACAAGACAGTGATTTTGAATATCCCTACCCTCCAACTATCTTTTTCAAGCCCTATAACTTGCCCTATAACTTCTACTTATTCTTTTACCCTCTATAGAGCTCGTCGTCGTCGATAATTGTAATACTTTCTTAGTATTGAACGTATTAAAAGATAGATCTACGTATTAGGATATTCTATCTCAATATAGAGATTGGGATTTGGGACCGGGTGCTTAAGGCACTAGCAATCCTAACACCCCCAGCACCAGAAATCCCAGCTCAACCAGCACCAGAAATCCCAATACAACCAGTACAACTAGTAATCCCAGTAATCCTAGTACGACTAGCCCGGGCACGTCTCCCTCCCCCTCCTCCTCCTCCTCCTCCTCCTCCCCCTCTATTGAATTAATAACGTACTAAATAACACCTTAGTCCTAAGCCTAAATCGTACGGAAATAGGATTGTAAGGGCAAAATATAAGCGGAAGCCTAAAATTAAAATAAACCGGTACTATACTCCCGAGCTCAAAATCTAAGTAAGGTTATATTATAGCGTCGTTAGCAGAGTACTATCGAAAACTCGAAACGAGATACGAGAGATAAGAGACAAGTAGTACTAATAGTTTAAATAAATCTTAATATACTTAGTATAGATTAAAATTCCTATCGCTATCGATGAGAGATAACGCTACCATCGTTGTAAGGGCGTCCGCGAATATAATAAAAATTATGCTGTCGATAGCTACCGCAATATTTATATTTACGAAGTTACTATATATTTTAAGGTATTAATTAGTATTATATAATATTAGTAGGAAAGGCGAAAAAAGATTTTACTTCGTATAATTCGAGAGGGTAGACCTTTATAATTAGAGTTTAAATAATAATTGTTTAAAAAGTTCTAGTTTACTAGATAAGATAACGGTTTAGTTATAATAAAATAGTTCTGCCGAGAATTTACTATTTTATTTAGTAGTATTTATCCGGATTAAATATAATTATTAGAATTCAACTTTTTTCGTAGCTAGTTTAGAAATTTCTTATTTCGTTATTATATAACGAATAGAAGGATTACCTATTAAGCTTAGCGGTTGCTAGCCGAATTACTTGCTAAAGTAAGCTTATTTTTAAAGTAAGTTCTATTAATGCGTAGGAACAAGGCGCGCGTCAGCGTAGAATAGATTTGTCTAATTCATTCAGTATCTAATAATAATAATAATAAAATCAACGTCAACTAGGGTTAACGTAACCGTCACCTTTAATAAGTAACTAAATCAGTCTCAACACTTGCCCCGAATACCTATCGAACAGGCTCTAAGGCGAATACTATCGAATATAACTAAAATCATATATCAATGCCCCTCATCAAAGAAAAATAACGACGACCTCGTCGTGACTATAAACTAATATATATACTATTAATGTCCCTCATTAAAGAAAAACTAACAACGTTGTATCGATACCCCTTATTAAAGAAAATAACGACGTCGTCGATATTTAGGCCTACTTACGCACAGCCACCTCCGTCCACGCCAAGCCCTGGAAATTGCCATTAATTAGCCTCAACGCAGAGACGAACATCTCTCCTATCTTATAAGTAAAGAGGTAGGATACGACCTCACCCTTTTTCTTACGAAAAACTCCCTCCTTAACCTCAATCTTCTTAGCGCTATTCTTTATAAGGGCCACTACTTCGCCGTAAACGAACTTATTAGGGTCTTTCACCTCCTACTATTCTAACTTCTATTTTTTAGGCGGGGGTCCCTCAAGCTCTTCGTTCTCTTCGCTAGCTAATAGCTTATACTTTTTCATCGATTACTTATACTTAATCATTAATTCTTCGTGCTTAGCTATTAAATCCTCGTACTTAACTAAGAGCTCGTTATACTTCTTCTTCTACTCGATCTCCTTCTACTACTACCATACTTTTAATATATTGATGACGATCTTCTTAGTACTTTTATTAGCGTTAAATCTAAATTCTACGATTATATTATTAATTTGTCTTATTATAATAAAGGCTTCGCCGGGGTCGACGGTAGTGTACTCGTTTGAAGAAAATTCTAAATCTAAATCGGATTCGCCGATTTCCAAAATGCCGTAGTTAATAACTATATCGTTTGTAGACTCCTATTTGACGTTAACGGAGGTCTTAGTAGTAGAAACTTTACTACCTGGTTTAGCGACGGCCGGCTTATTGATTAGGGTAAAGGAGGTGGTGCCCTTAATCTTCTCGTCCTCGCCGGTACTAGAGTCGTCCTTAAACTTAAGAAACTAGGCTGACTCCTTTCTTAAATCCTAGTGCTAGAAGAAAAAGTCCCCTTGGTAATACTATACGTCGGTAACTTCGAGGGGTTCGACTTCGACGTCGACGCGCTTACACTGCAAATCGAAGGATATTTTCAGGATGGGAACCTTGATTGCAGTATAAAGGTTCTAAAGAAGAACCATATAAATCTTATACTAATACGCAACGTAGAAGGGGTTTTTTACTAGTTTGGAATTTTACGCGGGATAACGGCCCATAATATAATCTATAAATTGCCAGGTTTTAAAAACGTTATCTTTCTTCTAAGAGTTAAGGATAGCATCGTTAAACTTAAATCCCTTACCCTTAGCCTTACGCGTAAGATTAAGAAACTAGTTTTTTAGTACTATTATAGCCGCCTAAATACTAAGCTCGAGAACGTATATTATTATAATATAAGCTCGGATCTTTCCGTCCATCGTTAGGCTATACTTACTAATAGCCTCAAGGACCTTATTACATACCCTAGTAATAGCGTGTTCATTAGCGGGTCCGATCTTGAACTTCTATTTACGACCGATTACCGCTACAATTACTTTAACGTCCTAATAAGCCGGAAGGCCGTTATTAACCTCGGTAAAAGCTTTAATTATCTAGAGTTCGAAAATTAATTCGCCGCCGCTAGCCAGGTTGATAGTACCCTCGGAATTATCTTTAAGCTCGATCTTAATAAGCTTTTAGGGGGTTACGGCCGTTTACTTAAGGGTAGATCTGATTGGAGTCTTGGGGGTACCGGCGGGTATCTTAACGGGCGTCTTAATAGGCGTCTTAGCGGGCGTTCTAAATTTAACTAGGGTGCTAAATATAGTAACCCTCTCCCGCTTAGGCCTAGCCATAATTAATACGTCAGTAGTAGTGGTATCGAGTAAGTAATCGAGAAAGTCTAACAACGATATACAATAGCCGTAGGAAGCTTAAATAGTAGGTTTACAATACGAGTAATATAATAGGAAAGGTTATTATTCGGTAGAAACTTTAATTTGAGAGTTAGAGAAGGTAGGGGGAAGAGGAGATAAATTATTCTATATTACGGTAAGAGAAGGCTATAAACGCGAATTTACAAAATATACAATTAATTTGCAAATAATTAATAATAATAAGTAAAGAAAACGGTAGGATAGCGGAGTAAAATAGTAAACGTTAGCAAGTTCGCGGCGGGCGAGATAGGATAAAATTATAATTAAGCTCAATATAAGGGCAACCTTACTTCGATATTAATTCGCAAAATATTAAATACTTCCCTTCCCCAATCCTACTCTACGATTTCTCGCGCTTCCATTACTTTCCTTCCTTTTCTTAGTTTTTTTAGTCTCAGATCTTTATCGTCGACTAAGTACTTAGTATCATATTTATAGACGAAATCTAAAGCGTTTTAGAGTAAGGTAAGACGTAGAATATATAAATTCCATTAATTCCGGTATCCTTTCTACTTAATAAAGTACTCGAGGATTAGCCGACCATACTTAAAACTAATACGTCGACCTAATATCCTATCTATCTCGTACTGCTCGTCCTCATCTACATCTTCCTCAACGACTCTACCCGGGTTATAAGGACAACGGCCAAAAGGATCTTCCCCTACAGGAACGGCTACTAATTACATAATCGACACAGTACAATAATTCTTCCAACTTACTAGGAAATCAAACTCGACTGCCAGAAGTCCTTTAACGCCAATGACCTTAAAAGGTCCAACTCTCTACTATAACCACTTCCTAGGAAGTTTCCCTAGCAAATAATAACTATAATATAGCCGTAAGTATACCCAATCTCCGGCTTTAAACTCAGCCGGGGTTATTTTCTTATTATATCTCATTTTAACTATTACTACTACATAAGCGATAACTATTTCCGCCTTAAAATAATTCAATATACGGACTACTTCTACATTAAATTCGTCCTTAAAATTAAATACTACGTTTAACGGAGTACGAGGCTTAAATCCCGTCAATAATTCAATTAGGGATTTGCCGATAGCATTTATATACGCGGTATTAAAATTAAATTACAATACCGGAAGTATATCTAGCCAAGGTACCTTACTCACTATAATATAATACCTAATAGCGATCTTAATCGTTTGATTTTTCCTCTCTAATTGGCCGTCCGTTTAAGCGTAATAGGCCGTTAATATTAAAAGCTTAATTCCTATAGCCTTGAAAACTCCCTGCTAGAAATCCAATATAAATTTAGAATCTCTATCGGAGATAATAACGGACGGCAAACCCCAATCGCACAATAGTAAATAGGTAGCCAAGGCCTCGCCCTATTACTATACTATCCATATCGTCTATCCTAATATATAAAGGGTACACTTATCGTATTTGCCGCTAAACGTTATAATTACGTCAAAACTACCCTCAAGGACCTTGAAAATTTTACTTTAAAAGTATACGGGTAAGGCAACGACGAAATCGATCGTAATAGTATAGCCTAGGATAGGTAGTACGTCGATAGGATTGAACTCGCCAAGAAGCTTTTTTCTCGAAGTAGTATTCTTAAAGCATTCCGGACAATACTTAACGTAATCTCTAACTCTTTTTATCATCTTAGAGAAAGAATAAGAGGCCAGATCTTTAATCATTCTATTAATACCAAAATAGTACTTTAAATTATACACTATATACAAAATGTCTTTAACGCAATCGTCCGGCACGTACAATCACCATTAGTACTTCGTTATCCAATAGAATAGCAATTTATCCTAGACGTTAAAAAGCATTCCCTTAACTATAAGCAGCTTAATTAAGTTTGCTTCGTAAAGAACTTTCCTTTCGTTAACGAAGTTTATAATTTTAGTATACTTAGCATCAATCTTATATCCGTTAACGATCCTCTACCTAAAATCCGGTTCTATTTCGACAACGGCAATTACGAAACCCTCTTCCTAAATATCGTCGAATTCGCTCTTTAATAGGTCTTTATCTTATACTTCGTCATTAATTATAAATAGGCGGGAGAGGGCGTCGGGTACGAAATTCATTTTACCGGGGATATACCGAACTTCGAACTTAAATTGGGCCAATATAGTTAACGCAAGCATTAAGCGGGGGTTGAATTTCATAATATCTATAATTTCAAAGGAGGTTTACTTAACGATATTTGGGGTTACTTTATAGTCGGTAAAAATAATAGTTGGGTACTTTAAGGATTGAAGCCATATCTTAAACTTCTTGATTATCTACACTAAACCTACGACCTCTATCTCGGTCGGCTAGTACGTCTGCTCCGTCTTTATCAATTTACAATTAATATATAAGATCGGCTAGACTTTATCAATAAAGATAGACTTCCCGTTCTATTTCGCGTCGATGCCTTCGACGTAGAAGGTTATAACGCCTATACTTCGCTTTAATACATCAATCTTAATAAAGGCTATACGGTTTAGGTTCTAATAAACGAAGTAAACTATCTTAATTAGGTAATTCTAAAGGATAAGGAAGGCCTCCTTTTCCCACTTTATTGGGGTAAATTTAACTTTGGAGGTATAATTTTTTTTAACCGCCTTTAATTTGCCTACGGGTAGGGTTCCGTCTTCCCGGCCTAACTTCAATATTAACATCTTCCTCTCTTCCAAAGGCTCTGCCTTCTATTTATAGAAAGGAATAAACCTTCTCAAAAATCCGGTCATACCCAGATATATTTCCAGATTGTTAAGCGAATAAAGCATTTTGAACTTGGCTAATGCTTCTACTTTATTAGCCGTTATAAAGAGGCTAAGTCCGTCAACGTAGAATCCTAACAATCTAACGGAGGGAAAACCGAAAAAAGACTTTTAAGGATTAATTCCGAAGTTAACGGCCTAGAAGACCACTAAAACCTTACAAATATACTCTACGTACTCTTCCGCCGTCTTGCTAAAGATGATCACATTATTAATATAAGTACAGCAGAAATGCCTATACTTACCCAAACGTTTATCTATAAATCGTTAAACGTAGGAGGGTGAGTTCTTAAAGCCTATTAAAACGACGAGGCTAACCTTAAATCCTCTATAAGTAACCAATACTATACGGTTTTAATACCGGAACCAAACCGGAAATTAATAGAAAAAGGCCAATACATTAAAGGTTATAAAGAATATATAACTAATAAGCGCGTTGATAATCTCCTCTTAATTTAGTAATAGATATGCATCCGGAATTGTTATACGGTTTAGGGCCCTGAGATTAACGACTACTCTACCTTTCCTAACTCCGTTAATAGTTCTCCAAACTACGAAGACCGGGCAGCTAAACGGGGTAGGGTACTTTATAAACAGCAATTTCCCTTGCTCCCGCAACTTACCAAATATATCGTCAACTACTTTCTATTCTTCCAATCCTAATTTATACGGCCTTACACCCACTCTTTCTTTATACTATCCTTCTACTAAATCAATCCGTAAATGCTCGTCCTCATCCATCTTAACCGTTCCTTCGCTACCCCAATATCCAAATCCGTCAACTATTTTCTTCAACTACCTCGTCAATTTGCGGTTAATATTTACAATACGGACCCCGTCCTTAGTAGTTATAGTCGGGATTCCCTCTGGACGACTAATACCTAACTCTTTATACCCCTCGAGCACCTTGGGCGGTGGTTTTCCGGGTAATTCGTCGGGTAGGATGGGCTTCAACGCGCCTTTCGAGTTATTATCAATAACGTTACCGAGGATGGGGAAATCGTGGACGGCTTACAGCGCTAGCTTTAGGTCGGTGGGTTTAATTTCCTTACTAGAGTCTGGACGCGGCGGCGGTTTTAGTTTAAGTAATTTCCAGTTAACGCTTAATACTTCCAGCTTCGCTATCAATTTAGCGCGCCTCCTTTCTTTCTCCTCTAGTTTAGGGGTAGGGTTCTCAACTCCTAAGTTATCCGCTTTGAATATTTCGTCGAATACTTCGTATACATCGCCTTCATCGGCTTATACTAACTTATTTACGACCTCGTTAAAAACGAAATACTCGGCCGTAGTAGTCTCGGTTACTAAGTTAATTAGTGCTGCTTTTTCCCAGTTGGCGAAGACGTAACCATCGTCCTCAAAGTCCTCGATAATGCCGATCTTCTTTTTGCGGCCGATTATCTTGTAGGTATCCGTTATATTCGAGATAGTAACGGTCTTAGCCGACTCCGAGCACACTAATTAATCGATAGCTCCGTTAACTACTCTATAAAATATATATTCGCAAAGAGTCCCGTTAACGTCGGTTTTAGGAAGGTTTCTATAATTAATAGGTACTTACATAGTTGAACGCGGCGGGATAACGGTTTTCGCTAACGTAACTACGCGGCGCCGGATTAGTATTAACTTTACCACACTTTCGAATGGAAATACAAGGTCCTTATAGGATTCGAGAGTAATGTTCTAACGTAGATAATTAATAATAGCCCGATTGGGATCGAGGAATTCGGTGCCGAATAGCATATTTAGGCTAAGCCCCACAATTAACTAAACTATAATAGAGAACTAGCCTAGCACTTTAACGCCGTCGACCATACTTGGAATCTAGAAGGTAACAGTAACTTATTCGTCGATAGTGACTCTGCCTTTACCGACTCTATTTATTAAGCAGGGTGGCATTTTAATAATTTCCGCGGCTAGCCAATATTTCTTAAGGAATCGTCTATCGATCATCGTTATCGAACAACCGGAGTCGACATAGATTAAATCGATCTCAATGCCAATTCTAATCTTAATTTTGCAATAAGAGTTCTACTTAATATATCCGTCGTTTGACGGAGGGGTTGGCCTTACCTCAATAACGTCTCTAATCTTAAACTTAACGTTCTAAGGTCTAAGCGAGTCCGCTTCGTAAAATTTAAGTTTTGACGTTAGCATCGGCTTCTTCCTCCCCGGGTTATAAATATTTAACAAGATATAAGCCATCAGGGTCTTTCGGTTTTTAAAACCTTAGTTGTACTTCCAATAAACGCGACGAGAATTGCCCTTAATAGGGGCTGACGAATAAGTAGATATAATAATATTATCCTCTTCCAAATTATAAATTGATTCCTCCTCTTCGTCCGAAACCTCTCCATTAAAAATATAACTATACTCTTTCAAATAATCCTCTACTTCCTCTTTATCATTATTATCCTCGTTAATAAACTCTTCTCCTACGTATCTATACTCTCCATCCTTACGAGGCTTCACCTATCTCCTAAATTTTCTCTTAAATAATCTAGTATAACGTTTTAACGGTTTGCCTGATCTCCACATTATTCCCCTGTACCGATATCCATTCTTCTCCCACTTGCTCTAGCCACTTCCATTTCCACTGCCTCCCATGTTCCTGTTGCCTCCTATATTCCTACTGCCTCCTCTATCTGATCTATTTACCTATCTGCCTTTGTCTCTGTCCTTGTCCTTGTACCTCGGTCTATATGAATCGTAGCCGGCGAAGGCGTCAACCCCGACGTTAATAAACGCGTGATTAACCTCGATGGTTCTAGTTTCGGCGTTAGTACTTACCGGAGTAGATATATTAGGCGTCGTATAAGGCTTATAGTTGAGGAGGTTGGTATAAGTCTTAGCCATTAACTTAATAGCATTAATCTACTCGTAAAACTTTCGGGTATCGGACGGTTAAAGGCAAATCTATTAGAAACCGGGGTAGAAACTAACGAAGATTTGAGTTTTAAATTAAGCGTCCGTTATAATGCCGAGAGCTCTAATAAATCGCATCCGGGTTATAGCGTAAACCCTGAAGGACTTTCCGTTGAAGTAATCGTTTCGGGAATACGTATAGGTCGCCAGCTTATTCGCTACCTTAATTGAATTTATGCCGAAAGATTCGAACAAGGCTGTCTTCTAATTATCAAGCGATTAACGAAATTTAAGGCGCTCCTCCTCCAAAATTTAAACTATATACTACTACTGTACCGTACCCCGGAGGAACTGGTGGAAGTTCCTCTTAATATAATCTTTCTTACCATCATCGTTAGCGTTTACTACAATAGAGTCCCAAAAAACGGTAACGTCGTTATAATAGACATCACTACCTACTATAGCTAACGAATCATTGCCCTAAACTTCGACCTCGGGGTTAAAATATCCAATGTAAGTAATTTTAAACATAGAAATAGGGTTATTTACGTTAGCCAAGTTCTCCATTAATTTAGATATATTCAATATAAAATTGACGGTAGGACCCTCTATTTTCGAAATAAAGGCGTTAAAGCCCTATTGCTACTGGAAGGAACCTATAATAGAGGAGGTTTATTAATGGTTGGATTGACCGGCAATTAATTAATTATTATTTATTAAACCTTAGAGCGGGGGTAGAGGCAAAATTCCTCTAGGGATATTAATAAATTGAAGTAGCTATCGACTCGACGTACCGCTAATAAAATTAAGCAATCTCACTAATTAAAATAATTAAAGGACGGCGAAGGCTTACTTAATTTACTCGACCTATTAACGATTAATTACTTGAGTATCGAAAGGAACGGAGGGAGGTTTACTACGTTTCTTCTTTTTTAGGGCCCGAACTTATAGTTCCGAATCCATTAACTCAGTAAGGAAACGTAGCTTTATACCAGGGGGTTAAGTAGGGGAAAGGGTTTCGAACGAGAGGGTTTCGAATTAGAGCTCGCTTAAAAAAGCACCTAGGAGAAATCTAGGTACTAGTACAATAGGGAACAGCTAACGGGACACTTAACGGGTAATTAGCCTTTAACCCCGAGGAATCTATTACAAGAAATTACTGACGACGGGTAGCCCGGTAGGGTACAGAGTCAATAGCGTACGGGGAGCGTCAAGTATATCGATTTCTTAATTGGCTGGTTAACGCGGCTGCTCGATGGTTTATTAGGTAGGGTTAGGAAGCTAGCCACGTACTTAAGCATATACTTCGACGTCTTTAAAGGCTTTAGCAAATTTACTAAGGTCATACAACCAAGTGGGGTCGAACCAACGAAACGTCTCTTCGGCAAATTCTACGGCTACGTTAAGCCGGGTCCTCTCGTAATCCGAAAGTCTAGCAATAAGGTTATCATAGGTAGTGAAGGATAAGGTAAAGGATAGATTAATAGTAATAAACTCGTTGACGTAGTAATTTTTAAACCAAGATAAACGACGAGTAAGGATGTATTGATCGGGAATGTTCGGTATCATTAGATATACTCGTCGCGGCCAAAAAATGCCAAAAGTTATTAAAAGAGAGAGAAAAGAAGAACAAAAGGCCGGGGAGTCGTATGGTTATAGGGAAATGCTAGCACCACTCAGGGTAGGCTGGTTGGGGACGAGAGGGGTTGGTCTATAAAAAAGGAAGTCGCGATACCTCTCTTAACGAGAGCTAATCGACTTGGTGATATTTTAATAGGTAGGTTAGTAACAATAGTACCTCGAGCCGGCAAACGCGACGCGATCTCGGCGGCGATAGAAGGGTAGTTCGTCTTAACAATAGGGTAGTCACGCAATCAACAGGGGTTAATGCAGGGATAGGATAGTTTAATTTAATTGGCGGACTAGTCGACAGCGATTCGCTAGCCTATAACGTTTAGCGGTTGACGCAACGTCAACGCTTTTAATATTCGGTTATCGATCGAAATCCTGGATAGATTTGATTGAACAAGTTGCAGCTACCATTGATGCGTGGGAACAAGGCGCGCGTCAGCGTAGAGTAGATTTGTCTGATTCATTCAGTATCTGATAATAATGATGATGAGATCAACGTCAACTGGGGTTGACGTGACCGTCACCTTTAATAGGTGACTAAGTCGGTCTCAACACTTGCCCCGAGTGCCTGTCGAGCAGGCTCCAAGGCGAGTGCTATCGAGCATGACTAAAGTCATGTGTCATCTATGGAAAAGGAGACTTAGAAATTATTAGAAAAGATTTAAATATTGTCGGCGAAGACTTAAAAATTATTAGAAGCTAATTATTTCGACTTATAGGTTTATTAAGTGTAATAGCTAACCTATTAAATTTAATATAACTATATAATATTTTCTATTTACTATTATAAATTTCGACGAAATATCCTTCCCTTTCGAATATTTCGACGGTTATATATATTCGATAAAAGGAAGTAAGTCCGTAATAATTAAAATTAATCGAAGTAGATAGGGTAAACGGTAAGCTACTTTTATTTTATATATTTTTGTAAATAGGGTTTTTCGTTTTAAACCGATTATTATTTTTTATAAAGAGGGTACCTCTAATAAGATTATTAAGGAGAGAGTTCTCTATACTCAAAATATAGAAGTATAGTTCAATAAAGTAGTATATTAGAACGAGTAGTTATTATTTAATTAATTTAATAACGAGCTCGCTCCTATTATTAGGGATATTAGCCAAAAATTATTAATAATTATAAATATATATTTATTTTATAATACCTAGTAAGTCTATAATAAATTTAGGGATATAAAAGTAGTGCCAACTATAATCCCTAATAGTTTTACTAATTTATTACAACTATTCGATACGGTTATTAATTCGTCGTTTAAAAAGTTATTAAAAGAGGAGATAGAGTTAGCCGTAAAAGATTAGGAGGAGGATAACCCGGGTAAATAATAGTCCGTCTCTAATAAGAGGGTTATAATTACTTACGTCGTTTTAAAGTGTTAGAATACTTTAATAATTAAAAAGAAGGATATAGTCATTAAATCTTTTAAAGATAATGGTATATCTATTTTTCCTAACGGCAACGAAAATTACTTTATTAATATTAAAGAAATTAATTGGGCAATTATCGATTAGAATAATTGGGAAATAATTATTAATATTACTATTAATATTAACGACTTTAAAGCTATTCCTTTAGTTAAAAACGACGTCGTTACCTTCGAATTATAATCAAAGGAAGTAACAAGATCTAGAGGTTATTACTAATATAAGAAGGACAAACTAAAAGACTAGTATAAATAACGCAGTTTATTAATATTAAGGAATAAAGATAATTTCATCTAGCGGTTAAAGTAATATAATAAATAATACTAGTAATAATAATAATAATAATAATAATTAGTAATTTAGAATATTAATAACTAGTAGTCTAAATTATTATTAGTAACCAATAGTCTAATTTACTAATAATTGTACTAGTAATTATATTATTTAATAGTCTAATTTACCAATAATAAGCAGTTTAATCACTAGTTTGTATTATTATCAATAATATTAGCTAGTAACTAGAAATATTACTAGCTATTTAATTTATTAATAGTTATACTAATAATATATATAATTAGTAATTAGTAATTATAGCTAGTAGTTTAGATATTACTAACTTCGCCGTTGTTAAAATTATTACCTTTATCCTATTTAATAATATTAATATAGATATAAATAATCCCCTTAGCTTCCTACTACCAATGTACTACCTTAAGCCGGTTGTCCCAATTATATTAATATTTACTTAATTTAGTTATATAATAGTAAATATTACTAATACCCTTAAATCTAACTTCGAATTCGATTTTTTTATAACTTTTATTACGAACTTAGCCAAAGTAAGTACGCTTCTAAACTATATCTATAAGGGTAAGACCTTCTAGAACGTTAGGAAATAAAGGTATTCGTAGTATAATAATGTAATTAATACCCTTAATAAATTATTAAATATTAGGGTAGTCGTCTATTACGTTTATAAATAAGGCAAGCGAATTAGAAAAAGCTTTAATATTATAAGGTTTATTTACTTATAAACGAGATCGATATCGCCAAAGATTAACTTCGTCTTTACTATAGCTAGATTGCTAGGATTTTGTTGTAAGGGTTACAAGGGGGAAAGAAATTACAGGGGGAAAAGATAAGGTACTAGAAGAATCGAATTCACAATACCCCGGGCTCTAACGCTATCCCCCCCACTATTTTTCTCGGGCATAAAAAGCACATATTCGTGCAGTATACTTACAGATCCTGCCTGATTTCCAGGGAACCCTAAAATCAGTTGCCCGAGTTTATACGGTAGGTAGTGAATGCAACTGGCCTTACACGACCCATACACTGTATCTTACGACATAACGAGAACCGTAGCGTCCTGTAGTGGTAAGCTTCCACCTGGTGTTGCAAATGCTCTCGGAAGCCGTGCAGCTCTCATGTTCATCCGACAGCCACTACCTACCTAGTAGGTACCTCTTGAAAAGATATGTAGGTAGATAGAAAAATAATATAGTACAATATAGTGGTCCAGGATATCTTCACTACCTAGACATAGGGTTAGATGTATATGACATAGCTGCTTGAACAAACTGTTTGTTTTGCGTGCGTTCTTCCTGCTATTTGGGTTTAATAACAGGTTGTATCATCGCATCAACGACACTCAGCCACGTTGGTTCAACCAACGGTTCTACTGGGACAACTTCGTCAAGAAGGACAGTCCGCCTTTTAAAAGATGCTGCTGTTTGTCCACTGCAGACGACAGACGTTGCCGGAGCTGGGCGTCTGATCAGATCGGCACGTTATTTCCGCACCGCTCCACTCTTGTTGCACATCAGGGCGCTTCGCTACCTGCTAGGTAGGTACCCACCAGTCCACTAACTCGGGCTTGGATGCTCTTGGCGGGCTTGGATCGCTGCCACGCCGACTCAGGGCTCAGGGCTCCCGCTCCCGGTCGCTGCAGTCAGTGTCAGGTGCAGTGTGTCAGGTTGAGGTGTCAGGGTTGTCAGGGTCCGCGGATTGGAACGAAAAGCGGCTACCTATCCATGCTCCATGTAGTTGAGGTACCGTGCACTTGCGTCTCCCTGCCAGTCATCATCATCCCATCCGCCCCCGTTCCCGAGTATTTATATTCGTCTCGTCGCTCCCGCGTTCAAACGCCGCCTTACCGCCCCGCATTCACTCTCCGTTCACCTGCCCGTCTTTTTCGACAAGTGCCGTCTCTGTCTCCGTCCCCGGCCACCCGACATATATACCACATACACCCACAAGGCCACAGTCGTAATCGCACCCAGCTGAACTTCACTACCTTAATCTTGGTGGTAACCGTGATACCTACCTACTTCTACGTGCCTGAAGTGTCTACCATCAGCCCACGCATCAACAAACATGTCGGCTCAGCAATACTACCAACAAGGCCCCCCTCCTCAGGGATATGGACCGCCGCCTCCTCAGGAAGGATATCCCCAATACCCTCAGCAGGTGAGTTTGGAGTTCCCGGCGGCGTTCTCACCGACCACACAAGCCCACTGCGTCAAACCGCAAAAGCTAACCCGGTCGTGATCGGTTGCAGTCTTATGGTCAGCCTCCCCCACAAGGTTACTACCCTCCGCAAGGTCAAATGCAATATCAACAGCAGCCTCCTCCTCAGCAGAGTGGTGGCGGAGATGGATGCTTCAAAGGGTGCATAGCGGCTCTCTGCTGCTGCTTCGTGGGCGCCGAATGCTGTGAATGCTGCGCTGACTGCTGCGAATGCTTCGCCGAGTGCTGTTAAGAGAGTGAGGATAGGCATCACGATCTCGACCGTCGAAGATGGATTTGAACACAAGCCTCTGAGAAATTATTCTTGGAGCAACATGGGCGCAATGCATGCGCAACACCACACACATGCGCACGCACATAGACACACCAGTACTCGAGATAGATGGCCGCAAGATTCGTCAGCTGGATTGGCAAAGGCAAATTCCCTGACCACCGACATTACCGTCCATGGGTTGTCTGTCAGCGGACGGCAGCATACTCGTTTGATGGTCGATCACATTCTTAGTTAGGAAACGGTTAAGGGGCGTTGTGGATTTGTGTACACTGGGTAATGATTACCTAGCGATCACCTCGGTTTTCTTTACCAAGAGGCATCGGAGGGGAAGAAGGGCCTTGACTGGGTTTATGTCAATACCTTGAGTAATATCATGATTAGTTTGAAGCTCTTTTATGGTCTCTGTTAGTCTGTTCTATTCTCAGGATGCTGCAGTCTAAGCACGCAAAAGGCATGTTTGCCGGTCACTGTCGAAAAAGGTTAAAGATGGGTAGAGTAGGTGACTCGGACTCGAGGGTGATACGTCTAGTGTACTGTGTATGTAGTAGGTACTTTGCGTGGTAGCTTGCCCCTCCGGATGGGGCACTGGAACGCAGGTACTATCTTGGTTACCTCCTGAAGTACCCTGCCTGCTAGATGCTGCCTGAAGGTACTTGAAGCTGATTTAAGGGTCCGCGTATAAGATGTACGGGCTGGAGCGGGAACAAGGGGATCCGTGTAGGTTGAGAAGTGCCAATACGCAGTAGTAACACATCCAATGTCTCTTGTTATAGCAAAAGGTGGAATGCACCGCCCAGTATTACCTCCGCATCTTCTGTTGTCTAGCTAAGGCTTTCAGGTGAACCCCAAACGAGTCGAATAATCACAATAGCACACCATCTATGATAGGACGGCTTTCAAAGAGTAGCAACCGTTTTGTACGTATCGCGTGGCCCCTAGGCCTTCACCTCGTAACTTTGCGCATTTTACACCGTAATGTATGGGTTGTTACGTTTCTTACCCGCTTAACGTCAGTCATCGCAAGGAAAGGCCGGTCAAGCCAGCAGGGTTCGTTGGAAAGTCCGTCAGCCAATCGATCCGTCCCGTCTACAGCGGGCACTACCAGAACTCCCTACGTAGCTACGCTGCACCGCCTCGAACGTCGTACGAAGCTGCCGTCTGGTGCAACTGAAGTCCCCATCGCAACGCCCCAGACTCGCCGGCCGGGACCTTTACCTACCTTATTGACGTATGTGCGCAGATGGAGCTCCACCTCCTTACCTACCTACCTAGAGGTACCTAACTCCAGCGCTGCGTACCTCTAACGACTTGACCCGTCCATGCATCTCCTCCAACACCGGGACCTTCATCTCTCTCTCGACCTCCAACCCCGATCCGACCGACGTCTAGATCACCAACAATCTGTAGCCGTTGCTGCAGCTATCAACAATTCACAACCTTCCAATTGTTGAACGTCCCAGCTCCTTTGCGTCGTTACCCATCCATTCCGCTCCACACAGCCGGCCACTCCGCCCACCATGGCCTCCTTAAACCTGTCCATCAACGGGCCCTCCATCAAGAGCAGCTATCAGGGCGTCATCAACGGCCCTGCGCCATCTTCGGCATCTCCCACCTACGCCCACTGGGCCCTTTTTTCGGTCCAGGCGCCTCTTCTGAATGCCTTCCAAGACTCTGGGGCAAAGGAGAGCATCCTGAAGGTCGAGAGCACTGGCGGTGAGTGCCACGCCGGCCCACAACTTCTCCTTCCCACCATATCCATGGCCCCGACTAATCATCCGTCATCACAGATGGTGAGCTTTCCGACCTGATCGAGGACTTCAACGAAGGCCGCATCCAATTCGCCTTCGTCAAAGTCAAGGACCCCAACAGTGGACTTCCTAAAAACGTCTTGATTGCCTGGTGCGGCGGTGGTGTCCCCGAGCGAACAAAGGGGTACTTTACCAGCCACTTGGCCGCCGTCTCCAAGATTCTTCACGGCTACCATGTTCAGATAACAGCACGCTCCGACGGAGATCTTTCTCCCGAGTCCATTGTGCAAAAGGTTGCCGATGCTTCAGGCGCCAAGTATACCGCCGGCGGTTCGGCACCCGTGTCAGCCGCTGCCCCGCCTCCCGTTGCCAAGAAGCCCGTTTTTACCCCGACTACCTCTACATCGGCCGGCTCTTTTAACCCCATTGTTGCCGCGCGGACCCGGAATCGCGGGGGCGAGGACGACGACGGCTGGGGTGCCGATGCACCGCCAGTCACCCGAACCCAGCTGGAGAAGGTCGCGTCTGCCTACCAGCCGACCAAGGTCAACATTGCCGAACTCAGGAAGAACAAAGATGACTCGCGTTCCGATGGAATCCAGAAGCAAGATGACCGGCCGGATGACATTGTTAAGGGTGGCTACCAGCCCATTGGAAAGGTTGATATTGCTGCTCTCCGCGCCCAAGCAAAGAAGACCCAAGATGATCGGCCTGCCACCGTGAAGGGAGCCTACGAACCGGTGGGCAAGGTTGATATTGCTGCCATTCGCGCAAAGGCTCAACAACGTCCGGCTGAACCGGAAGAATCGGAGACGCCCAAGAGTCTGGCAGAGAGGACTGCCGCATTTACGCAAGCAGAACGCTTGACCGAACTTCCCAAGCCCAAGGTTGCCAAGAAGTTTGTAGGCAGCGCTGCATTTACCGGCACCAAAGCTCCTACGCCGGCTCCTCTCGGTTTCGGCTCGCCTGCGGTTCCCGCCGTTACCCCTATTGGGGCTGCTAGCAGAACATTTGCGGATCAGGGAGGCAAGACGCCGGCCCAAATCTGGGCCGAGAAGAAGGCCAAGCAAGGTGGTGCAGTTGCACCTGTGTCCACGCCCTCTCCCGCCGCTGCGCCTATTGCTGCCCAGAAGAGCGGGAGCGAATGGAAGAGCGGTTACGCAGGGAAGAGCTGGGCACCTGTGCAGGCACCCAATTACAGCCGAGGTGTTGAAACACACGCAACCGGAGGCAGCGCCTCGCAAGAGAAATCGGAGCCTGAAGCACCTGCCTCACCGGCGGGCGGCATATCTGCGCTGCGCGATAGATTCAAGGATACGGCACCCGTGGCGGTCAACACGGGTTCACGGTCAGCACCAAGTGTGCCTTCTCCCGGCCCGGCCACTGGTGAAGAAGAGCATGCTCCGCCGCCCCTGCCAACCGGAAGCCGTCCTTCCGGTGGCTTTGCCCTTCCTGGCCTGCCATCCCGGCCTCCTGTTGCTGACGCCGAGGAAGAGAACGATGAAAGACAGCTGGAAGAAGAAGTCCGTGCACTTGATGTGGCCGACAAGGACGAAGAAGAGCCTTCCTCCCCTGTCCGCATCGCAGTCCCAGTTGCTCGGAGCGCAGTGCCCGAGGTGGAGCCAGCTGGTAATCTGCCACCCCGCCCGGTGCCCGTTCCGCAGGAGCTACCGAGAGAAGAGGACCTCCCCGTAGAGGAGGATACCCACGATCCGCGTGCTGCCGCCCTGAATGTTGCCAGTGAATCTCTTGGCCATGATGTCGAGGCTCAGCAGGCTGGTTCAGATGGCGGCAAGCGTGCTTTGGTACAATATGACTACGAGAAGGCCGAGGATAATGAGATTGATCTCCGGGAAGGTGAGTATGTCACCAACATTCAGATGGTGGATGACGATTGGTGGATGGGAACCAACGCGCAAGGGGAGAGTGGACTTTTCCCTAGCAACTACGTGGAAGTCGTGGAAGACGATGAGCCTGCTGCTGCTTCCAGTGCGGCCCCAACAGCAGCGGCAACTCAAGCCCCTGCTGTGCCTTCACCTGCGCAGGCCGAAGCGGTAGCACCCGCAACTCCGGCCGGTCAACTCGCTGGTCCAACAGCGACGGCGCAGTTTGATTACGAGGCAGCAGAAGATAATGGTAAGTGATGCTCGCAAGCCCGCCATATACAAGCCGCGAAACCCAGGCCTAGCAGTGACTAACGAATTGGTATAGAGTTGAGCTTCCCCGAAGGAGCCACGATTACGGGTTTGGAGTTTCCCGATGATGACTGGTGGTTTGGCCACTACAATGGAGCGTCAGGTCTGTTCCCCGCCAACTACGTTGAGCTTGATGCGTAAGGCAAAGGTGTCGAAAACCATGGTGCTGGTTATGGACGACCGGCCTTTTCGGTTTGGTTTGATTGATCTACGGTCGTTAGTTGACTGGTATTCTTGAGAGAGCGGGCTGGATGCGATGCGATGTTTATCTCGTAATGGTAACAAAATATACTCACTTGTGCTCGCATTTGATGGCCAATTGAGCATTACTTTGCATTTGTTTCCTTTGACAACTGAGCGGTTAGCCTGTGACAGGCAAGCCACAAAAAAGATGTGTAGTTGATGCATGGTCTTGAATGACGTAGGTAAATCGAAGGTTATGAGTCCGTTACGTACCGGTGGGTGTATGTAAGCATGCATCCTTGTACGGTAATTACACAAATACGCGTGACTGCCCACTACGTGGACCAAGCCCACGAACTACATAGGTAGATCATCTACGCTGCATAACACACGTTAAAAGCCAGGAAGTACCTAACATTTTACTGCGTGAGCCTAGCTACCGGAGCTACAGATACCTAGGTAATTCATCTCTTCCTTTTGGTGTGATTATGAGTGAATCTAGCCTGGGATTCTAAACACAACCACGTTCCGCTGTCCCTGAACAGCTGTAAACAACCAACAAGATGTATTCTCACACACCACCTCTTCCGCCGCCCAAGCCATCAGGAAGCCACGAGGCAACACGCATAAACACCCCGGAAACCTCGCCGTCGCCACGGCCCCCCCAACGTCCGGAGACAGGGGGTCCCGGTGCCGATGGCTTTCAACATGTAGGCTCGGCCCCCACCGGGCAACCCATCCCGGACCCCGGCGAGCAATGGTTGCCCAAGTTCCTGCAGGACAAGTCGTGAGTCTTTCCGTTTACAAGAGCGATTGTTTGGATCAGTACTTCAGTGGCTGACGCCATCTGGTCGCTGGAATAGCAAGCAAGATCTCGCCGAGATCCTCTCCAACCCATCGCTTCTCTCCGCCTTGACACACTCACCGGAGACCATCCACCCCTCTCTACAGGCGTCACACGACGCGTTGCAGTCTGCGCTGGCCGAGAACGTACAACGGGCTGCTCAGCTGCTGAACCTCGAGGCACGCCTCGCGAACCAACGATCGTCGACTCAAGCTCAGCTTCTGTCGACCCACGCCCTCGAACGCCAATGGCGGGCCAAACAAGCCGAGATGGACCATGCTCTCACCCCCTTTGCCCCGGCACGGCTATACCAACGGCTCAGCCAGGGCTTGCAGGAGCAAGAGGCCGTGTGTTGTGCTCTCGAGGAAAGTTTCCTTGATAGCGGTGGGGATGGCGCGCCTGCGTCGGAGCGGGAGGCCAGCGACTGGGTCAGGAAATATCGGGAGGCTAAGAAGCTATACTACCTGCGGCAGGAACGCAAGGAGAGATGGGACGAGGGGAGAGTTGGTGGATGGCGCTGATGAATGATGATGCGATCATGAAACGACGAGTGCGTCTCTGTCCCCGTCTGGACCTTGGAGCGCTGACTATCAACCCGCACGCTGGAAGATACCAAGCAACCCGATGACCTCAAGGAACCTAACGCTGTGTCTCGTTGAAAGGCATTTCCAGCCATGTTATGAAGGTATAGTATCTGATCAATACCAGAAGTTGGGTCTCAAGAAGCTCTAGTTGCTCAGCTTTCCCTCAGGTGCGTTGCTTTGGGCGCTTTTTCTCATACTAATGTAACTAAGGGTAAAACGGATCTTATAAAGACGTATACCCGGGTCCTAGCCGTCTACCGCTACAAAGTAAAAACGGGTTCAATGAATATGTGTGGTTTCCGTAAACACGGCAGATCTCCCCTTAAGATAAGGAACTAACCGGAACGCCCTGGCTGTTACAACTGGATGCCCCTTGGCCTCGTGTGGGAGGTTTCTTCGAACTACTCAGGCTGCCAGTCAACCGCGACGGAAAGTAAAGAAGAAGAACAGGAGAAGAATAAGGGGGACACATGAGACCATGCAAAAAAAGAGCTACGACTCATTTCAGGGCTAGGCGGAGTCATGGGAACAATGAACCACTCGTCCTCAACGGTGCCATCGAGTGCCAAGCTCACTCGTGCTATAATGGTGCCCCATGTAGAAATTCCACCACTCCCAAGGAGATGGTCAGGCGTTGGCAACCCAAATCAGCAAATGTTGGGACACTCATGCCTGCAATAGTCGGAGAGAGCATGGTGGTGAGCGGCAGGTTTCGCAGCTGTGCGCCTTTAGAGGCTGTTGGCAGCTCGTTGGCGAATGGTCGTAAGAATAAACCGAACACGTTACGGTCAGTATATCAGACTTTGAACTCCACCCCTAGGCAGTCCCTGGATGGAAGAATCCCTAATGGACTCTGGCCGATGTGTTTCTAAATTATTATAATCGCTATCACAGTTTTGTACCGGTCTTTCCCAACTACAACGAGCGGTATTGGACTATCCGTGTTCGGTTTATACTTACGACCGCTCGGTTGGTAAGGGTCGATATCCGGTCTCAATCCTTTCAGGGACGCTTGCATCTTGAGAAGCTTCAATAAGACCTGTGGCGAGCCCCCTGATCCGGCAATTTCTCGTTCAGTCTGACGCTCCACGCCTCTTTTTATGGGCTTCCATTTCAGGACCGACCGGCACCGGTGCCAGTTCGCGATGAAGCTTTCATGGCCCGCTCCTGTCATGTTGCGAATGGTCACTTAAGCGATCGAGAATTAAGTTGGGCTCCTGTATGTCCTTCTCCAGTCCTCGCCCTTGTTGTTCTTTTCCATCTCACTAATAATCTCGGCCTTTGGCTCGTCCAAGAGCTTGTCCGCCCATCTCGTGCGTAGGGCTTGCCACAACCCGTGTTGAGCCGACTTGGTGAGTTCATAGGGAGGGTATACATGCTTTCTCTTGGAGTGTGGTTGTTAAAGTGACGGGATAGGAGCCCAGGGCGTCACTAGAATACACACCTTGAGTCTTGATGCCGCTTCCGAAATAACTGTTTTCCTGATGGGGAACACTGCCAATCTGTGCTTCCATGAAATCTTCCAGTGGCTAGTCCTGCCTGTACCATCTTCTGAATCTTGCCCATTCACATAATTACCAGACTCGGCAGCAGCCGAAGTATCCCCCACGGGTTGGAGAATCTTGGTGCCTTCGATGCCTTTGGCCTTCAAGTTCTCAATACCGTCTCGAGCCTGAGCGCAGGATTAGAAAAACCTGGTGTTGGGGTCTCGATCACTTCCAGGAGGCCCAACAGCCACTGTCCGAATGCCGTGTCACCCAACGTTTGTGCATCGGGGCTAGGTCATGGCAGACCAGCAAAGGAGGTTAAGAGGACGTATAATCCGTCTAGTATCGAGCTTGGAGTTAGTTCGGAAGTAGAAGAGCCGCTGTCAGTCGGTTATCTTGTGTGATGGCGTATCTTCTGGGACGCTCGCAACGCGGGAGCCAGTGAGCGACTCTCAATGAGATATCAAGAAGAACAGATCGAATATCACGCAAACTGTCGGTATGTTTAGACCGCATGGACCCCTGGCTCTGCTTTTATAATGCCAAAAGACGGATCTAAGACGGTAGAGATGTAGAGATAACAAGAATAGCTGGTAACTGGACAGCGCTTTAAGAAAACACTCTTGCTCGAACTTGTCAATCTTGAGTACTTATAGATCGTCGAAGCCAAAAGCACCGTAGATGCTCCCATGGGCGATACGTGAAGGTAGTATATAACCATCTTAGTCGCCGAAACACAATCTTATCTCGCGCTTGGCTGCTTGGTACCTGGAAGACTGACATCCTGCCGGCAGGTGTAACGTAACCTTTTACTTGCTGGATGTTTGGCGAGCAACGACAATGAGACGAGTGTGCGCCATCAACATCTCACGAGGATCACTTAACGAACCTGTCAAACACGACGCAAAACCAAACATCAGAATCGGCCTCGGGAGATGGGGGAACAATCCCGGTGCTCACAAAGCACGGGATGCGGCCCCGTCGGCCGTGACGGTGGCGGCACCGCCGAAAACGCCGGGGAGAGAACGGCCGGGGAGAGAACAGCCGGGGAGAGAGGGTTTCGGACGAAGACACGATGGACAAGTCAAAGGGAGAAGAGTGCTACAAATCACCGGAGTAAGGCCGTGGTGGATTTGTGATTCACGACTGTACGCATTGTACAGCTACCATATGTACGCTGTGTTGTGCAAGTCGAGTCCAAACTTGGCCAGTGTTTACCAGTTCGGTCAATTCATGATTCGACGCTTTCCTTTCGATTGAGATATCAGGGCCATGTAGTCGCAAGAAAACAGGCGTAAAATTTGTTGATGAGTGTCTGCCATGAAGGTTGGGCGACGCCTGTGGTGTTAGTACATGGAGGTATACCGCTATTTTTCGTTCGATTGGGATACCCTTAGTGCCGGGAATATCTGGGCCCAACAGGGGCTTCAACAAATCTGTTAGTGAGCTGATACGGGGCACCACCGATCACCGGCTTGCCAACGTGCATCAGTTAGTTCCTTGGGAACGATCCAGTAGCATTATTGGTGGGATTGTGTTAGGTTTTGCTTGTGTTGACCTTAGCGCCCCCCTAAGGGTATCCCAATCGACTGAAAAAAAGCGGTATAAGTGGAAGTTTGTGTTTTCCATTCCTGGCGCAAGCCCCGAGACCTGCCAAGGAGTGTTGTCCGCAGGCAGTGTGATTTTCCCGAGCTCGGTGTTTTGGGTATACTCTGATTGGCTGCGGCTAAATTGCGAGCTGCCCATAGTGCCACAAAGCAACGTTGGGATAAAGTGCCCCTTCAAAACACATGCAAGCCAGGCTCCAGAAGACCTAGCAGCTTTGTAGTGTAGAGGTAGGTACACTGCACGACAGATGGACTCGTGGGGTGGTTGTGGTGGTAGCGGCCTCGGGGATACCTTCAGCTTCCTTCCATTCTACCAGTGCCGGCATGTACACACCTGGAACCCATGCTCGCCTGGGCTGCCCTGGCTTGCCTTCCACGAGGAGAGGACGGGAATCTTGATGGATGATACATGTACGGTACCTGTACGTTGTACCTAGGTAGGTACCTGTGTACGTCCCTCGCACTCGGCCGCAATCGCCTTCAGGTTGTTCTTCCTACAGGCTGCTATCAGATGTACATCATGTAGCGTCGATTCCATCGCACACATTCAGGTACCGTATCGTAGTGTGGAATTTCCTGCAGGTGCTGAAGTGGCCCCGAAGGGACCTTCTGTGTCTCTCCACTATTAGGCCGGCAAAAGCGCCGTGGTCCATCCATACTAGGTTGGCAGCCTCGATGTAGATACGTACTATCATCGGGACCCGAGCCAAGGAGCCAAAGGTAGCGAACCTAAATTCACGTTCGGCGGTCCTACGGCTACGAATGCCAGCGGCCCGGCCCTGATTCTGTGAAAACGGGCAGTTGCGAGAGCGGGCGTGGACAGAGGTAACAGGACATTTCAACGAATTCCAGTTTCGGGTTGGGCGCCCTCCACATCAGCAGCAGTAGGATCCATCTACTACCCCGGATTTCCGTCACGAACTCACGTAGCGATTCCATCCATGGCAGCAAGCACCATGTGTGCATGTGTCGTTAAGTTGCTGTGGCGTGGAGTGACCCAAACGGATAACACGCCCGTTTTGTCCGCTTCCATTCATACCCCATACCGCATACATACCGGCCAGTATCTATCTAGATTGATAGTATCAACTTTCAGCACTTCCGTTTGCTCTGGGTCCCGCTGTTGTCTGTTTGAGCGTCCATTGTCGCGCGTGAGCAGGCCGGCCTCGGTCCTTTGTAAACCTCAAAGTGTTCACCTGTAAGGTAGCGGGTCACTTCGAGCTCGGGGTACTTCGCTTCCTGCTACAAACACCCGACCTCCACACCAGATAGGTACCTGCACAGTAGACACTATGGGTCCCCGTCCGTAGGTACTGTAGGTCCTCCAGATTTCCACTTCCACCAGAACCTACCCACGTACACTACATACTACATCCACCTTGATCCAATTCCGTCTCCCCCTTCCCGAGTCCCGGCATCCCAACTACTCCACGAGGGTCCGAGGGTCTCCTAGATTCGAGGAGGTAGCAGGCTGGTCGGTCCACATCCTATTCTTGTGGTCTCCCGATTCCGACTTCTTCGCCGTTTTACTGACGGACATCCTTTCGCCTACCAGCTGCGACTAACAGCCACAACATCACTGACTGCCCTGACGATTTCGACAATCATTCGCGCCTGTCTTCCCAACTCTTCTTGCGCCCGGTCCGCCCGTCTAGCCGATTTTGCCTGACAGTCCCGACTGCATACCTCCTGTCGCTTGGTGACAGCCGCCGGCGCCGTTATCACCTCGTCCAGCGATCCATTCGAGCCATCGCATTTCACGGTGGCGCTTGCACCTTGATCGACGCGCAGTGCCCACTTGCGAACCGCGAACCTGATTGCGACGAAGACTGCCCGGTCCCGACCGATCCTTTCTCAGCGTCACTCGCCCGCTCCTACGTCTCGACGGCTTCAATTTCACGACATCACGTCTTTGGTGGATACGGTGGAAAGGGCCATACTTCCCCTGCCGGTCAATTTCGACTCTTTACTCCTCGACACTGATGCTTCACCATGTTTGAACTGCGACCAGCTTGCGCCTTCGACACAAGAACATCGACCATCGCGGCTGTATTGTCGCGGCATCGGTAAAGAGGAGGAGGTGCCGCCCGCCCCCAAAAAAAAACACATGAGCCATCTCTCTAGCCTGTCCTGGTTCTTCTCAACTCTTTCTTGACCCTGGGCGCCTCCTTGGCCGGCAGACACCCGGAGAGATGGATCCTCTACACATCACCGAGTTTGGTTCGGAGCGATATCTGGACAAGATCAATCGGCCGCAGACAAGCGCTACGCAACCACCTTCCACTGCCGCGCCGCCCTCACAGTTCCTTCTCCCTTTACGAGGTGCCCACCCTCCCGAAGCCGAAGATGCAACAATCAGGGCCAGCGAGCCGAAGCGTCCCGAGAAGAAAGGCTTCCTCAGTTTTCGAAAGTTCCATGCCAAGGCGCCATCTAGCTCTAACTCGTTGGATCAAGGCGAACGTCGCTTCTCGGCCACAGAGCCGTTGCCCCGGCAGAGCACCTCTTTCGATCGACAATTCCACTTTCTGCCTACCGAGCTGCAAGTCGAGATCATTGCCTCACTCCCACTCTCTGACATTCTCAACTTGCGACTGGCATCGCGGTCGCTACATGCTCTAATATCGCTCAATGAAGCCCCTATCGCACGCCATCATCTCGACAACCACGTCCCAGCTTATGCCAAACGACTATACCCGCCCCCTTCACCATCGGCCCTGAATCTTCACTATCTCTGCGGGATATGGCACAGGCTCCATGTGGCTGCTAAGCTCTCTTATCTGATGTGTGAGTGGATATCGCGGGAGCTCTTTCTCCGAAACACGGAAGAAAAGAAAAAGGCTTTTGCGCCTCAAAGGGAACGGATGCGAAGGCGTCTGATCCCCCTACTATTCACCATTTTTCATTTTTTCGAGACCTATCGGGATCTTCACCTCAAATATCTCGCCGAAAATGACGGCAAGGGTCTTCTCAAAGAACCCTATACGATCAACCCTATAGAGGCCCAAATTATGAGTTTGTATGATGACAGGACCTTGCTTCGAGTACACGAGGTATTTCCCTTGGTTATTTCCTCCTTCTGCCGGCGCCTTCGTCCGCCGTCGTATGTCGGTCGAGTTGAAAGATCGATCAGGGGTTATTTGAGGGATAAGCCGCCGGATGAGGTGCATGTTGCGATTTTGTGCATTGGGGGCCTCAGAGATGTGGAAAGGATATGGGAGGTGAAAGGGTACAATACAAGGCGGGCGGCTGTGGATAACTGGTACAACTCCATCACACGCGACACGGCCGAGCAAGAACCTAAGAAAAGACGGGGTATGCTGGGATTGAAACGCAAAAAGTCATCCTTCACCATGGGAAAGAATTCGTTAGGAGACGCGGTGGCGGCCAGTGCTCGGATTTCTGGAGACGCCGGTATGACAACCAGAGATCCGATGAGCAATCTCGTTTTCAACACTAGCCTATCTACTGGTAGGCCTATGGGGCCACTGGCCCGGGACCAGCTGAAGCTGTTGCTTTCCGACCTCCCGATACTGCAAAAAATCTTTCTGGAAACCGCCGAGGCCCTGATTTTGGAACGGAAAATAGTCGAACGTGCCTCTGATATTAAGCGCAACGCTCAAATATTCACCGATCTGATCTGCGAAGACGGGTTTGAAGAGGAAGACCAGTGGTTGTATGGCACTGTTGCCCCCGAGTCTGTACGACCCAATCTTGAGGCGATCGAGGAGGATGTCCTAGAATGAGTGAGCTTAGCAGTCCATTCATTTGTCCTGCCCCAGGAGCTCTCCTACTGCAGCAGAAACATGGAGGGAATATACTTCACGTACTACGGTATTGGACTTTTGTTTCCCTATCCACACAGCCACAGTTCAGCGCATACTGAGACGGCTTCATCAGGCGGATGCCCATGGCGTTTTTCATCCATTTCTTTTTCTTGTTGCACTTTGTACCGGGGTATTTATACTAAAAGCATTTAAAGGCGTTAAATTCTTGTTTCTCTTTTATACAATGGTACCCATACATTTCTTGCTTTGTCTTCCTTCCACACTCCATATGTAGTCTTAGTATGCAGCCGGTGTCTTTAGATGATATCTTAAGAGGCACAAACCAGGCGCGTCATTTGTCAAATTCTCCGTCGAACGTGCTGCGGCTTGATCGGCTCCAGAGTTCCTCATTTTCCTTAGTGTCGCATTTCTTTGGGGCAAAGCATATAGCACGGGATCGGAGTATATAAAGAAACATGGTCTCTACATTCCGTGGCTTGTTCGAGAGCCAGTAGACGAACACAACACATACGTAATGAGTTGTACAATCATCGGATAGCGCGAGGGTTCGTCCTGCTTATAACAACATCTCGAGATGGTCTGAAAGCACACCATTTCAAGGTTGACGCGATCCTGTCAGAAACAAGTTTCATTAATAGTGTATTCGGATATACAGGAGACCAGTCGAATTGCTCTGAATCTTTCAAACATCTATCGTACGCTCACGGAATTGGGCGCTCTGTAGCTGGTCAATGACGCGTTTGATATCTCGAGAGAGGAAAAAAGATAGGAAAAACACATAACAAGCCTCCGCGGTGTTATCAGTAGAACTCTCATTTCCCTGAAACCCTTTTGCTCGCTCTTTCGGGCGTGATCGGCCAAAATAAACCGTCAAATCAGTTCACTGCCGAGCGCGAATATCGGCATGGTAGTACTACATTTATAGGGGCAAGACATTACGTTGTACTGTATTCACCCAGATTCGTTGTCCTCCAAGTCCAAGCCAATTTCTCTTCGAGCATGGGTGAGCCTGACCAACCTTCCCCTACGTGAATGGTGAGGTAGAGTTGTGGATTATCGCCGTCCAAGTTCAAAATACCTGTTGTTACCTCCTAATGATGGAAGCCCTGAAGCATCGAAATTGGCCATGGTGCTCGCAGTGAAAGGCGTCCCTGAATTTGAGGTTGACCTCACACTAGCGGTATTCATAGCGTACCCGGCGCCGCTCATTGCCAGAGCCCCTTGACTTCCAGCGCTGTCGAGGGTACTTGGGTTCAAAAAGTCCCACTCGGTGTTGTTCGTCCCGGCGAAAGACTGCATGTTACTGATGGCTTGGATCCCTTGGCTAGTCGGGTGGCTTGTGCTCGAAGAACGATGCAGTGCTGTTCCAGTGTTCGTTGTATAAGACGGTGACTGATGGACCATATTATGCGTACTACTAGTTCGGTACGTCGAAGCCGCAGATGGCGCCGACGACTGACCCTGTTGTGACCCGTAGGTCGGGTTGCTTGTACTCCCAGTAGACCCTCGGTAACCAGCGTCTGCAGAGCTAAAGGCATTTGTTGATGAAGCTCCGAACTGGGGTGATTGATGTGCAGAGTAAGCGCTTGCGGTCGTTGTACCTGTGGCCAAGTGTTGTTGATAGCGCTGCTGTGAAGCTACTGACTGCTGAGTCCCGTTGTAGTGGCTATGGCTATTCTGGTACGACTGTTGACTAGAACCGTAGGGCGGTAACTGATGAGTGTTTGAATACTGCTGAGCAGGGGTAGGCTGTGGTGTTGCCTGGGCTTGTTGTTGTGCAGTAAAGTTTTGAGATTGCTGCTGAGGGGATGAGTAGCTATGCTGATGCTGGCCTTGACTATATGGCGATGTTGAGGGGCGGTACTGGGTATAATGATGGTTTGCCCTATTCTGCTGCTGAGATATCATGGGGCTTGGGGTCTGGGACTGGTGAGCTTGTAATTGTCCTTGAGTACTTGGCTGTGAAACAGAGGTTTGATGCTGCTGCGATGGTTGCTGTGAAATCGATTGCGGTCGTTGTGGTTGAGGTTGCTGTGCTGATGATTCAGGTTGAGGGTGAGGCTGTGATTGTGACATGGAATGTTGTTTATGCGATTGTGACGGTTGTCGTGGTTGTTGCTGGGTCGGTGGCTGCCTTTGCTGTCTTTGCTGTGACTGTTGCTGTTGAAGATGATTTGTTAATATGGGTCTTGGAGTAAGGCTATGATGCTGTGACTCAATGTCGCTCTTCAGCTCCAGTTGCGCCTGTAGCTGAGCTTCATAATTCTCCATCGTCGGAGACTGAACGTCGAAGTGACCTTGAGGCGAATGAGCTAACGGCATAACTTGTTCAAGGGACACTGATGACGAGACAGGAGTCACTTCTGACCCTATTCCAGGGGCCGTATGAAATGTAGCGGGGGTGGTCGCAGGCGCTTGATTTGGACTGGGAACTGGTGCGGGAGTGGCAGCTTTCATCTGGGAGGAGGCCGCTGGCTCGATGGAGTCTGGAACCGTCATATCATTCGACTTCTTCCCTTTAGGTCTAGACTCCTTGCTTTTTCGTTGCCGTTTCGCAGGGGGGATTCCCACTGCCGTGATTGCAGTCACAGATTGAGAACCCTGCTGAGTGGATGGTGTTGGCAGAGCAACTGCGCTGGAGGACGGAGTTGTCGAACCGATCCCGTTGATGTTGTCAACGACACCAACATCTTTTGCAGTCTTCCGTTTTCGCTTCTGGCCCGCATTGCCAGGAACCTGAGCAGAGTCTATAGTAGTTGGAGCTGGGACCGTACCAATTGGTATAATCTGTAATCCTTGATCAGAGTGGACGCTTTGCTGAACTTGCTTTTGGGTTGGGTTGCCATTCAGTCCCACTGTCTGTTGCTGTTTAGCAGCAGATGGTACCGTTGTCTGTAGTTCGTTTGGTCCTGAAATGTCCGTTTCTGCGGGAGCGTCCACCTGCTTCTTGGTGGCGGCAGCTTTTGGTCGCGATCCCTTTTTCTTGGCCGAGTTGGCAGAAGTGACGGAGTTCACGGCAGTAAATGAAGCATTGGCCGGTTGAGGCTGCGAACCTTCCAATGTCTGCGATAACTGAGCAGAAGTGTAGGAATTATCCGCTGGCTGGACTGACTGTCTTGGAAGAACAGCCGCATCGGACACCTTTGGACGATTTCTTGACCCCTTAGGCCGGCCTCTCTTCTTCATGTTCCCCGGGCTCTCAACGACAAGACTGTCGTTGCCGGGTCCATGATGCTGCATGGTATGCGCTGGGATAGTCGCTGTTGCATGGCTGGTGGCCGCATCTGGCTGCGTCATCCCTGGAGCTTCAACATGAGCTGGTTCACGATGAGGGCTTGCGGCTTGGGCAAGCAGCATAACATTAGCATCCACCATGTCAGGAGCGCTTGTATCGCCGTACTCGACGTCGACCCAATTCCCATCAGTACCGGCCTCTCTGTGTGTCCGGTCTGTATCTGGGGTGTCCTTGCTAGGGCCCTTTTTCAAGCCTTTGTCCTTACGCACCTTGGTGGCCTTGCTCCCTTTTGGCCTTCCCCGTTTTCGCCGAACCGGTTCAGGTCCATCCATTTGGCGAACAGGGGCCATATTTTGCTGCCCATTGTTACCTCCAAGTTTGGGAAAGATTTCGGCTATCCAGCCGACAAACAAGCTTCCCGAACCATTCGCCTCGGCGCTTTGGGGAAACTCACCGTTCGCGGGCGGCGGAGCACCAGGTATGCCTCCGAAAAAAGCAAGAGCCTTGCAAATCTGATCAACGACAAGAAGCGGCTGAAGGCTTCGGAGGAGCGTTAAAAGACGTGCTTGTTCTGATTTGGTCTCGTCGGCATTCAAGGGAGTTTGACGGCCTGACATATAGGGCACCTGAGCGGGTGTGGTGGCTGGAACGAAAGGCTTCGCAACCGTCTCATCCGGTAACTGAACAAACTTGCTTCTCCTATGAGAAACATAGCCGTTCTCGAAAGCTCGTTTAGCGGCCAGCTCCGTGCTCTCGCTCGTACGCTTGGCTTGAGCATCTCGTTCTGTTGCCTCGGCCCTCCCGGCCACCCCCATGTGCATAACGCTGAAGTTCCCCTTGGATCCATCGGTTTTTCCTTTGAGCTTGCTCGGGACGGGGTTCCGAATCCGGCCATCTCGATGGGGGCCGTTCGCAGCGTCCTGGAGGTTTGACTCGGCCGGGGTAAGAAGGCCAAACCCGCTTTGGACGGCGGTCGCAGTTGCCGAGTTATTGGCGGCATTGGGAGTTCTCCCGACAGCCACAGCCTGATTCGCAGACGGGGGAAGAGACGGTACGGATCCCGGCTTTGGCACCGGGACAGGAGTCACCTTCTGAGCGGGAGTATGCCGACCTGGTGCGGAAACAGTGGCATCGGCTGGCCTGGCAGCCTTTGGGCCTGTAAGAGCGACATGACAGCCAGTCAGCAAGATGCACTACGTATATGGAGGCGAGATGCACGAAGGGTTGCTCTGGCCTACCTGAAGCTGTAGCCATGGAATCTCTACCCGCGGAACAAGCTCGAGCGACACCCGGGCAGTAAAGGTTGCTAGTGGGGCAACCGACACAATCTGGATTGGAGAGCCAGAGGTGGCCAGGGCGGATGGAATCCTGCTGTCGCCGCAGAGATTGAGGTCAAAAGTGCACAGCTAGAGCTCTTGCTGTTCACATATTACAAGGCGACGGTTTCTTAACCTTGGAGGAGTGCCTAATTGTCTGTTACCGGGCGCAAGATCGGGGGCGGACGATTTGATGGCGGGAACAGAACGAAGACGGGTAGGGGCAAGCGTATGCGTGCGTATGGTGGACGGATTCAGATGCTGGTGAATAGGCAACCCTGGAGAGGTAACCCACGAGATCAAATCCGCCGGCCACGGTTATGCTGTCGGATGTTCAAAAGGGCGCAACGGGACTTGATGTGCCGGTCGCGTACACTGACGGGAGTCGCAGAGCTGGCCGGTCGCACCATGGACGAGTGAAGAATGATGGCAACTGCAATGGCAACTGCAATGGCGCGCTTTTAAGTCCGTCTTCGACCACGGAACCTGTCGCTAGACCTTATGTAGACGCCAGACGCCCCGGTTGCGTTGGGGTTTCGGTCAAGGTACGCGCCTGCACTGTCGAAATGTACGTTGTAACGCTCTGTAGCTGGTCAAACTCGACCGAGCGCGGAGAGGGAGGGAGAGCACGATCGCGAGATGTGTGTTTGGTTGTCGCCAGAAAATCGAGTCGGGTTTGAATGTTGTTGTGCGGAAATGTACAGTCGGCCCTGGTGGTCGGGCTGTGCTGCTTGGGTAAAAGCGTGCGGGGATGACAGGTTGGCTTGCAGCTGAGGCGCTCGAGGGCACTCTTCCCGGTCGATAGTAGAGGCAGCGAGGAACCTCAAGGTAAAGACGGGAAGATTGATATGGCGGGCTAGAGGTCACACCTACAGAAAGTGCCACCGGTGCCTGTGCCTATACCTCTATGTTCTTAAATGGCAAGGTTGGCTTTAATTGTATTCTCCAGGTAGTCATCACAACTGAAGAGACCCTCCTCCAATACCTGACGTTCGTATGTCTCATCGTCGTGAGCTTCCAGTGCTGCAACGCCGGGCTGGTAGTTACAGATACAGGCAAGGTAATTACATACGATACCTAGTACCGCAATGAATGTGTACAGACCGTGCCTCGTGCCTGGCCGGTCATGGGCGCCAGGTGCACCTGGAGTGACGACTTTCGCTTCCCGTCCACTTTGTAAAGTACCGCTGGCCCGTCGGTGCCTGCCTCCAGGTACTTACCTAGCGGCTTAGCTATCTCCAACCCTCAAGCTGGAGTTCCTAGCAGAAGCGCATACGTAATTCATGCCTCAGTTGCTGTACATGTACCATCTAGGTAGCGGTAGGTTCGGTGAGTTATCAGGTTATCTCTAGCTCGTGCTTAGCTTACCGGCCTGTCTTTGGTACCAGATTTAGAGTGGCTCCCGCGCGTGCGGATCGGTCTCCCACTCATCATCACCTCCCTCCCCTCTTACGTAGGCCAGCCAGCTCGGCAGCTCCCCACTCTGAACCTCACAGATATCATCGATCAATGCTCCTACATTGGATCATCACCCATCATTGTCAATAACAGTCCTATCCACCCTTTCTCATCGCTTGCCGCCGCCGCATTGCTCCTTGGCCATTCCCTTTCATCTCTTCATATACAGTCTGCCTACAAGTTCCGCCTTCTCCTCATCAACGCAGCCCCTCCCCGATCGCAGCCGAGTTGCGCACATACAGCCCAGCTTCACCATCACGACAACGAATCTCTCCGGGTACTGTGGTAGGGTGGGCATAGAAGCATCGCTTTCAGTGCCCGAGGAGCGCCGACAATGGCACCAACAACTCGCTACTCGCTCGTCTCTCTTCCTCTCCGCATCTTCGACGACGAGCCCCTCTCCGTGCTCGCCTCCACCATTGGCCAGGACAATGGAGAGATACTCAAGTTTTCCATACCCTCCTTCAAGATCGGTACACTTGATGCCTTAGTGCAGCATGCCGACGACCTGACAAAGCTCAACGCCGCCTGTGAGGCAGTAGTGTCCAAAGTGGCCGATTCCCTGGCAGGCATTCTCGACGGGGATGAAGACAAGATATCGCAGCAAAAGATGGTGAACGATAGTGAGCATTCCTCCTCCGTAGAACTGACGGCGCCATTGCTACGCCGACGATGCTAACAACGCCCAGAGCCCACGGACAGCTATATTTGCTCCTTCCAGTGGAACAAGGTTCGCTACCGAGCTGAAAAGCCCCTGGGCGAGTTGATCGAGAACCTACAGAAAGATATTCAAAACATCGATAACGATGTCAAGGCCAAGTTCAACCAGTATAATGCCGTCAAGACGAATCTATCTGCATTGCAGAGGAAGCAGACGTAAGTCACTAGTTGTTGCCCCGTCTCTCGGTTACTCCGCTAGGCACTGACTGCTCTTCAGTGGCAACCTTGCAACCAAGTCCCTTACGCCCATAGTCCAGCCCGACGTCCTTATTCAAGACTCTGAATACCTGGAAACACACCTGATTGTGGTTCCTTCGAGTGCACGCAAAGACTTCCTTCGGAGCTACGAAACCATTGCCGAAATGGTTGTACCCAGGTCGGCTCTTCAGATAGCCCAAGATGACGAGTTCACCCTATTTGCCGTTACAACCTTCAAGAAAACCAGTGCCGACTTTTTGCACAAATGTCGCGAACAAAAGTGGACACCCCGTCAATACAAGTACGTCGAAGGTGGAAAGGAGGAAGAGCAGCGCGAGCTTGAGCGCATGGTCAGGGAAGAGAAGAAAGTCTGGGGCGAAGCTTTGCACATGGGAAGGTCGGGTTGGAGTGAGAGCGTCATGGTCTGGGCACACGTCTTGACTTTACGTGTTTTCGTCGAGACAGTGCTGCGATACGGTCTGCCCCTGGAGTTTGTGTGTGCTCTTGTCAAGGTAGGGCTTCGACGAGGATGACGATACTGCGACTTACGCTGACACTGTGGCAGACCACCCCCAAGCAGGCCAAAAAGGTCAAAACGGCTTTGGACAAGGCATACTCGTACCTCGGTGGAAATGCCTTCGGGAGAGACAAACGAGGGCGGGTTACTAAAGACGATGCCTCTCTAGCGTCGGAAATGGCCGCGGCAGGTTATTCCGCGGGTGATGGCAACGAGTACACGGCTTATGTGTATTATGAATTCGAATTTCCTTGATGGTTGGGTTATAGTTCAGAACCATGCGGTGGCAGCGACAGCAACGGCGGCGGCGAATGGTCAGATGTGCGCACTTTGGGCGTGACTCTCACGCACCATGTGTCATATACGTTGTCGACAGTAGGCACTACTAGATAGGTGTTCTCCCCTTGAAAGCGCCTGACAAGGACAGCACATCCGCTCGTGGTTTCGGTTAATGACTTCATTCAGCTTTCACGCACACTTATACGGGTCCCCAGGTATGGGGTGGTTGTATCCTCGTCCCAGTTCAAGCTTATCTCGTCTCCTTAGTTTCGCTGATGAGACCGGCCTCGGCCAGATAATCTACAATCTTCTTGACGCACTCCTCCACGCTCAGAAGGTCTGTCCTGATGGTAATTTCAGGCGACTCTGGTGCCTCGTAAGGCGCCGAAATGCCAGTGAAGTCCTTGATTTCCCCAGCGCGGGCCTTCTTGTACAGCCCCTTGGGATCTCTCTTTTCGGCCTCAGCAAGAGGAACGTCAACGAATACCTCGATGAACGGAAGCGCGTCGTCTCCAGCCTGCGTCGAATTTGCGTGGAGGTCACGCGCGATCTGGCGGTCGGCGCGGTAAGGTGAAATAAACGAGGTCAGGGCAATTGTGGAAGAGTCGGCAAAAAGCTTGGCTACCTGAAAGGGGCAAAATCCAAGGGAGTAAGCACGAGAAGCGAACAATGTGAAGGGGAGAAGGGTTGGGAGCTGGGATTGGACATACCTCTGCGATGCGCCGAATGTTCTCATTGCGGTCCTTTTCCGAGAAACCAAGATCCTTGTTCAGCCCGAAACGCACATTGTCGCCATCCAGCCGGTAGGCGGCCAGGCCAATGTGCAAGAGATGCTGCTCAAGGGCGGTTGCTACCGTCGACTTTCCCGATGCTGACAAGCCTGTGAACCAGATGGTGAAACCACGCTGGCCACGCAACTGGTTGCGTTCATGTCGCGAAAGCGACGGATGCCAGGTAATGTTGCTGTATATGCCCCCAGTCAGTCAGTCAGTCTTTCTACCTGTCCTGGAAGCCCCGCAATCCTGGCAAGATGTGGATAAATGGGCGGGAGAGGAACTGGACTCACGTCGCCATTGTGACTGTTCGCGGCAACTGTGATCTTGGTTGTGGTGGTTGTGACTGGATTCCGTTCAGGTCCTTTGACGCGCGCAAGAGAACAGGCAAAGATGGGTAACAGGGAGGGAAAAAAGATGCGAATGACTCTTTTTGTGCTGTTGTTACCACTTAAGTTAGGTCCGGTGTAAAAGCCGATGGATATGTATTGTCCCGCCTGCTTGGTTCAGCTATTGCGCAATCGCTCTCAACGGCCCTTTCTGTGACAGAAGTGGGCCCGACAGTGCCGAGTACCGCAGTACCTACCTAGGTACTTATCGACCTACCACGAGGTTACACCCACTTCTTCATCCCGTCTATCTTTTGGGCACTCGGTCTACAGGATGGTATGTTTTGCTACAATGCATTTAGGTCGGGCAGTCTGTGGACGCCCATTGATATACTTGCGAGTTTGTATGTATGCCAGAAATCTAAGAGGGTCTAGTGTATCTATTCCACCCACCTTGTCTACGAAGTAATACCGGAACTCCGCCGTGTGTCCGGGGCCACCAAGCCCGATCAGAGCACTCATTCGACTGCCCACTCCCCTTCCTTTGATACTTGTACGTCCCACAGCCAGCGGGCCAGGTGTTCCTCGAGGAGCCATATTACAGGCTGCAGGCACAATGTCCTCTATGAGCTACTACTTGACGGGATACACTTTTGCCATTGTCTAATCATTCCAGAATTAGCTTGACAGACTCCAAACCTGCCAATGGAGAGGTTTCAACGTACCGCTGCTTGCTTGGGGGAGATGTAGAGGGCGCTTGCTGTCACCAACACGGTCGGCTCCTCTCCTTCCTTGGACGGAAGTGTCTCGATGTGGCCTTCCACCCAAGCCTTTCGTCCTTCCACCTTGACGGTGGTGGCCCGTAAGACGAGATACTGGTCGGCCATGGCGGGAGCTTTGTAGTTAATGTCCAACTTGGCCGTCATGCCGACGTTGAAAGGCAACACGGGGAAACAGCATCTGGCCAATCCTTCATCGAGCATCGTAGCCAGAAAACCGCCATGAATGACGCCCATGTGGCCGCACAGATCAGTTCCAACGTGGGATATCTGTACAAAGTTCTTTCCCGTCTTCTCGGAGAAGCTGAAGGGCGGAACCACCACTTTTCCTGGACCCATGAGGACGCCACCCGTCAGATTGCGTTTTCGCCATGCCTCTGGAATCTTCATGTGTGGGCGTGACTCGATGAAGTCGGGATTGGCCCTCAGGGAGAGGGTCAGGGGATGCGAGTTGATAAAGTCCTCCTTGGCCTGGGCGTCGTCATCCTGGGGGGTAAATAGAGAGACGGTTTCGGCGTCGCTGGGCGGTGAAGCGATGGCAACCATGGTATCGTAAGCAGGCGCGGCCGCGATCACAAAGCCGAGTGTTGTGAGAAACAGAGCACGGAAGGAAAAGCGGAGGGTAGACAGAATCACCCGGAAGAAGAAAGGCCGAACCGGCGACGCGGGGGCAGTGGCCGGGTCTAAGGCGGCAACGTGCCGGCCGATAAGTCAGCAAGGCCGCTAGAGCAGAAGCATGACGGGCACGGAACAAGGGGGAAATGGGCGGCTCACTGAAGTGACTGGCAGACGAAGACAGCCGGCAAGGTGTGGTCCGGAGTATACCAGCCGGGACCGAGAGTGAAGACTGAGCGGGACGGCGGCGTATGAACCGGAATGCAAGCCGAGAGGACATGGTGCTGCAGTTTGGGCCCCTTTTTCCAGATCAGCGGCCCGTCTTATACCTAGGATACAGCAGCGTCGAGCACCCGATGATACTGGGCTGCCACAGATCTCTCCAATGCGTACCGATATGGTCTGTCAGGCACTATGCAATCCGTAGGCGTACCCACAAAACGGCCCTGAAAAGAGTCAGGAGTTGAGTTCGCGATACGTGCGTGTAGCGGAGCGACGGAGCAATGGGGCCCACCTTTGCGCAGCTCCGGCTCAGGCTGCCCTAAATTCGGTGTCTGCGGATGGGCCGAACCGTAAGGTATGGGACGAAGCGGCAGCAGCGGCTACAATGCGAGAACGCTTCACAGCTGTGCAACGGCTACTGTAGAAGTGAAAGTGGGCGCGAATGATGCAGTAGGTATCTTGACAGCGGTGGGTTAGGGCCAAAGCATTTACAGGCTGGAAGATGAAGACTTGCGAGACAACCCCCTTTCGGTCATCGTCATTATCGCCGACTTGGGTTGAATCTTTGAGACGTCCGCGCCCCCGGGTACTGTCCGGCACATTGCCGACGGACCCATCAAGACATAACCTCTCCACACCTTGAAACCCCGATGACCCTAGCCTAAGATCTCCACTTTCTCCACCTCATACCCCTTGTCACCCGTGCCTGTCCCTGGGTGGTTGGCCGGTCAGCTTGTGTGTAAACAACGTTCAGTTAAGCTCCATGTGAAATTCATCTGAACAGGTACGTACGCACGTGGTAGGTACGGTACGTAGATGTAGTAAAGTACTTTTATCACCAGCAAGCATCAAAACATCATGGCTACTCCAGTCAATGCAGTCACTACTGGAATCATTGCCTTCTTGAGCAACAAGGCGAACAACATCTTTGATACAGCATGTAGCTGAATGCCAACAGGGAAGGATCTTGAACCAACCAGGCTTCGAGAGCTACAGGGTAACTAGCTATTCACCCCAGAATCGAAACGCTTTTCCCAACTAGTCGTCGGCCATGCCATCCTCACCAGCCAGCATCTCGGCGTAATCATCGGCCGAGGCAAATGTTGGCAGACCCCTCATCTCCTTCCTGCTAAGTCTGCCCTTCTTCTTCGTAGCCGAAGCATCCTCCTCACCAGCGCTCTCATCCGCCGCCGCTTCTTCTTCCGAGTCATCTGAATCATCAAAAATGCCTTCAAATGGCACATCACTGTCAGATCCCTCAGAGCCGTCGCGAGCGCCACCCATATCAAGGTCGCCAGTGTCCATCTCCTCGTCCGAGTCGTCATAACCATCCATCCCGAGGTCGGATTCGTCTTCATCCAAGTCGCCCTCGACCTCGGGTCGAGAATTGACCAATGCTTCCCAGATCTCGTCTTCGGCTTCTTCCTCTTCCTCTTCGCCGTCCGGACCACTCTTCTCCTTGGATGCCTTCTTGCTCTTTGCCATGTCTCCAGGCTTGCCGATACGAGCAAAGTACTCGTGGAAGAAAACGTCTTCGGCGGAAACCTGTTCTGGCTTGAGATTCCAGAACGAGGCCGAGTTGACAGAAGGCTGCTTCTTGGCGCCATCTTTGCTGGAAACGACAGTTTGGGATGCGCCACCAGTAGCGAGGACCGGCTGCATAATGGAGCTTCCGCGCTTGGTCTCGGTAATCTTGGGGTTGCGGTAGACAAACTTGTCCAGGAAATGCATGAGGCTGTGGTTGGCCAGATCCGGCTTCGGCAGGCCCTTTTGACGGACAAGAAGGTTACTGGCATAAACCTGTACGGATGGATGAAAATGAGATAGGAGAGGAGCCTGGTAGTTTTCCTGTTAGTAAACTGGTTTCGCATGGATTCTGAGTTCAAATAGGCACTTACCAACTCCCACAAGCAGCTTCTGTGCGCATTGCTATGCTCGGGGTTTCTCTTTCGTCCATCATAGCCTGTGGCACGACGGGAAGTTGGTGCATCTTCACGCAAGAGACTGCTCTGCAAAGCCGCATCGTCATTGACATCCTTGTAAGCCTCCACACCGTCATCTTCGTTGTCCTCGGGCACAGTAAGCAACGAATGAAGGTCAGGAAACGTGTTCTCCAGCTCGGAAATCAGATATAACACCCCGCATGCAAAGGACGGCTGATGCAGGTTGAGCACCTGAACCAATCTCTTGACAAAAGCCTTCACTCTCCGGACGTCGGCATCATTCTTCAAGGCACGAAAGAGTAGGTTCATGTACAGTGCTTGCTTCGATGACGTGATGAGCCTGGGATCCAGCAATGATTCGTACAATGTCCGATAAAATCGGTCAACAGCAAGATGTTTCGTCACAGCGAGCTGTTGGATGAGCATGAGTGCTTGCACGCTGGTGTTGAAGTTCGACGAGTGGGTAATTCGAAACAAAGTATCGAGATGTTTTTCCATGGTCTCATCGTCGGCGGTAGTGAAGGGTACCGCACGATTGACACCAGTGAGCAGTGCGGAGACGAGTTTTTGTGTCGTATCCTGCTCGTTGGCAGAAGCCTCGGTGTGATTTTGCTTGCCCTTCTTGGCTTTCCTGTTGCTGCCGCCAGACTTTTCCTCAGGATTTAGCGCTTCCAGGTTTCCCAATGAGCCGGTTTTGAGCAAGGAAAGGAAAGCCTCGAAGTAGATTCGGAGTAGCGTGTTGGCTATAGCGGGCTCTTTGGTGCTCAGAATGGTTTGATTCAGGGTGATGATGGCATAGTATCTGGTGCGCAGACTCTGGCCTGGCTTGAGCAAAACCTCTTGCTCTACCGTGCTGATCACAATGCTTTTCATCGCAGGATGGACGTTCAGCAACTGCAAGAGGAGGTATGACGCCCGAGATGCAATTTTCCGTTCGCGATCACCGAGTTTGTTGACAAGAAGTCGCAACAGATTGGCCTCTTGTTCCGGCTTGTCCCGGAGCAACGTGAAAACAAATTCCAGCGCGCGCATTCTCGAGTGCTCAATCTGATCAGCCGACCAGATTTCGAGGAGCTGGATAATGCGAAAATACGCCGCTTTGAGCCAATCTTCGTATGCCCACATCATCAAGTGAGAATCAGTTAGGTTGGCAGGAAGCTTCTGGCCCTGAACCCAACGCAGCACAGCTTGATCCTGTAAAACGGCCAGCAAGGCGGGTTGCATGTTGAACGGACGAAGACGGCGATTACTTGGCAGAACTGTGCCATTGCCCAGCAGATCGACGAGAGCGCCCAGGGCAGCGAGTGCCTGACTACGGCTTTTTTTGCCGGCCAACCCGATCAGGCTTTCAAAAGCTTTCTGGTTGTGGAGAGGAGACTCTTGTATCGACAAGGTTAAGGCAGATACCTTGTCGGACAAAGTGCCGGAAGACATAATGGTCGACATGAACTTCTGAGTGGAGCTGGAGGCCTGGAGGGCGCTGTATCTTGCCGCGTCCTCCTTCAAGAGGGCCTCCGCATAAGCTTTGAGGCTGGCAATCGCTGAAGAGTATTGCCTGACGTCGGCAGACGGTGTGAAAGCAGGTAGGCCCTCGAGGTTGAGGCCATGCCAGTCAGGTCTGGGCTCGAAAACCTACTCAAGTTAGCATACCGCCAGGTAAGTCTGCGACAGCGGGAACATCAACTAACCAGCTTGTTCTTGCCTTGCTTCCCGCGCGGGGTGTCTTGGACGGTCGTAGTTGTGCTCTCACTTTTTACCGTGGCAGGGATTGCTTGAGGTTGCTCATGATCCTGGCTGTCGTCCTGTTTCCTTTGTTCCGCCTCCTCTTCCCCCTCTTCGTCTTCTTCCTCGTCTTCTTCCTCGTCGACGGGATCTTCAGACGATACGCTTTCGAGGTCATCCTCGCGGGGTAAATTCTGGAAGCCCAGGCTCAAGGCGAACTTTGCCAGTTCATCCTGGAATGACTTATCCAGGGATTTCTCGGGCGCCGACGCGGATTTCGTGCCAGGTCCATCTTCGTTGTCGGAATCGATATTGGCGATAAGCTCAAGATCATCCTCGTCTCCGCCCAAGGCCAAAATTTCCTCCAGCAGAACCTCCTTTGTTGTATTGTGGGACTGGTCTTTCCTGGAACGGTCCTGTTGCCCTTCTTTCGTGCCCACTAGAGTTTTCTGGCGTCTCTTTGCATCTCGATCATCTGCTGTGGTGTTCGGTCTCTTGCGCTTCGGTGACGAGTGTTGGTCAGTGCCGGCGCCGGCGAGAGTCTTGTCGATCTTTTCGGTCAGTTGAGCGAGTGCTGCTTCGTCGAAAGCCGGCCCCGTGCCTTTCCTCTTTCTTTGCCTCGGTCCCTTGGATGAGCCCATATCTCCTGAATTCGTCTTTGGCGAAAAAAAATGGACAGTGGGCCGGCGCAATTTGTCTTGAGGTTGGCTGGTAATTCAAAAGGCCGTCTACGAGGAAGGGCGAAAAAAAAAGTGTTTGGATCATGCACGCTAGCGGATCCCTCGTGCACCTTGCAGGGGCAAGACAGGTGGGGCGGGTAGAGGTACCTACTGTACAGACCTCTAGAGGAACGTGCAACCGGGAGTTCAGCTCCCGTCATCTGTCGGGTCGGGTCCACTCCAACGGATCCCGCTCACCGGACACTACTAAGTGAGCAGCCGGAACCTATCGGTGCTGGGGTACCTACCTCCTAAGCCAGAGGTACCTCTGGACCTCTTGTACTCTAGCACCATCGCCAATCACTCGGCAAAGATCCGCTGTTGCGGGTCACACCGGCCCACGCCCGGCGAAGAGGTGGAAAAAAACAGCGGCCATGTGGTGCAGATATCTTTGCCTACCTATGTACCTCTGGGTAGCCGCTCTCGCCTCTGTACCGCTGGGGTTGAAGTCATCGTCTCATGACACCAAACAGCTTTTACCATTGTGATCACTGGCAGGTTTAAAGCCTTGAACAGACCTGAGGGAGGGAGCGCGCAAGAGCACCCATTTATTCACTACCTTTTCATCAACCAGCGGCACGCGACGCGACGCCGCAATGCTGTCCGTGTAAACGAAAGGCGGAGCACCGAATATATATCCGTACCAGTAAAAGTATTCTCGCGTACATTGACGTGTCGTCGAGGTCATCATCTAATGTGGCATCCAGATCTGTGAAAACGATGCTGCCGCGTTCCATCCCCCGCCTTTCAAAGGTTTGGATTCCAAGCGGAGGCTTTGCTGTCCCCGGGGTTGAAGATGCCCATTCAAAGCTCGTTCGCGCTGGCTTCCTTCGTCAGTCTCACGCAGGCATCTTCCACATGCTGCCTCTCGGGAAAAGGGTACAGGATAAGGTAGAACGACTGGTCGCAAAGCACATGGAGGAGTCGCTAGGTTAGTGCTCTCCCGTTGCTTTCCTGACCAAGCTACTCACACCCACCTTCAACCGACAGCGGCTTCTAGAGTCTCGTTGTCTTCCATTTCGAGCGAAGCTCTGTGGGAGCGCAGCGGGCGACTGCAGAATATCGCACCCGAGGTGCGTTCTCGATACTCTCTCCTCAGCTCGTCAGCCTTTTGAGGCCTTTGTTTGGGCTAACGTGTTGTGGTGGTAGCTTTTCCGATTCCCGGATCGCAAAGGCGGTGCCTACCTGTTGTCTCCCACTCATGAGGAAGAGATCACCAATCTGGTCGCGCAGACCGTAAGGTCGTATAAGGACCTCCCGCTCCGACTCTACCAGATCACCCGCAAGTTTCGGGATGAGTTGCGCCCACGTCACGGGCTTCTCCGTGGGCGCGAGTTTACCATGAAAGACCTTTACACCTTTGACACTGATTTGAGGTCTGCTTTGGACACGTACGAGAAAGTCCGAGCAGCTTATTCTCGCATCTTCAACGACATGAAGCTCCCAGTCCTGGCGGCAAAAGCTAGTTCTGGTGACATGGGCGGCGACCTGAGCCATGAGTATCACTTGCCCTCGCCCTTCGGGGAGGATAGTGTCATCACTTGTGGAAGCTGTGACTATACTATCAACGAGGAAATAGCGACTACCAAGGTTGCACATGAGACCTGTCAAGCAGATCATGTCGGAGTTTGGCGGGCTATTACCAAAGACCGATCTACACTCGTCAACGTCTGGTATCCCACGAGAACAAGCAAGGCGGGTACCGGTGAGGTGCGCCAGTACACAAACTCTGATATCAACATTTATGCGATCAAATCTCTTGTACCAGACCTTGATGCTGGAGTTTCGGACGCCACGGAACTCTGGGCAGCGGCGACAGAAGGCCCGGACGCCACAGCAAAACGACTGGTGAATCTCTTCGACAGCAGACTTCCACCGTCGTTCTCGGACAGTTTGGAAGGCACAGCATCACTGCCCATGTGGCCAGACGCTGTCAAAACAGGAGCATCCAGATTGGATGTTCAGTGTCACGGATCTTCCACTAGCGGCGGGAAACCTTTGAACTTTCTCCGAATCCGCACGGGGGATCACTGCCCACAGTGCTCCTCCGGAACTTTGAATGTCCAGAAGGCGATGGAGTTGGGCCACACGTTTCACTTGGGCACTCGGTATTCGGACCCATTGAGCGCAAAAATATCTTTGCCGCCACCCAGTCCGAGCGAGGCCAAAACTTCGACGGGGGATAGCGGCACTTCTAAGACTGTGAGCATGCAAATGGGATGCCACGGAATAGGAATTTCGCGTGTCCTCGGCGCCGTGGCTGAACACCTAGCTGATGATAAAGGTCTGAACTGGCCTGTTGCCATTGCCCCATATACCTGTATTGTCGTCTTTGCTGAAGACAACTACGACGATGCTGTAGAGGTTTACAAGCGCATTCTTAGCGGCTCCGGGGACCAGGATGAGCGGCTAGACATCATTCTTGATGATCGCCAAAAATCGTTGCCTTGGAAGCTTAAGGATGCGGACCTCATTGGTGTTCCGGTAATCGTTGTACTCGGTCGAGAGTGGCGTATGACACGTCGAGTCGAAGTTCAGTGTCGGAGGCTTAACATCAAAGATATCATCGATGTAGATAATCTGCCATCCGTTATAGCCGAGCTACATTCAAGGCTCTAAATCTAAAGGAATCACTACTTCATGGGTCTGAATTGAAAAAAGAAAAAAGAAAAGGAAAAAAAACGAAAGTGGCGAAAGAAGGCTGGGCAGACGAGATACAAGTGCAACGGCTGAGCGAGTTGAGAGAAGTAATGTCACAGGATTACCTGTGCCTGCCTTGCACATGTACGGCTCCTACTGTCATCCCTTTAATTGCGTAAATATATTATTTTCGCCAAGACCTCGAGGGACTTACAATACTTAGTAACTTGTTGATACCGTTAAGTAAGCGCTAACTAGCGAATCTATACAAACGATCTGTTATATAGCTAGATCATATGCCCTGTGCCTATTGTGCCATTGGCCAATTGGTATGTACTGTATTGCTGCAGTGTTTTGAGTTATAGCTATAGTATTAGCTAGCTTCGGTAGAGGTTACGGGGTAGATCTACTTATAGGTAGATCTCACCCGTGCCTTATATTTGCCCTAGTTAACATACACTTTTCTTACTTCCTTCATACAATAATAAAGATCATACCTTATATTTAACGGTGCCTTCGCCCTATAATAATTTATTGTACTTATATATTTGCGCTATAAGCGTTTATTTACTATAGAGATCGCAACGAATAATCTTTTTAGTAATTTACTAGTATTCTAATTTTCGGATTATTCCCAATATTTTTGCACTTTGCAAGATAGGAAAATTAATCTAGTAATAATATTTATCCGTTTAGTATTTTTAATTATAAGTAAATTTTACAACTATTATAATTATAATTCTAAAATATTAACTAATAATATACCTAGTCCGTACGTTTATTTTAGCTTCCTAGAAGACGTTAACGATACTAAATCGGTAATTATTTATTACAATACCGATACGGAATTTATAATTATTAGCGACCTTCCTAATTTTTTAAACGAGACCCTTATTATCGATCGAATTTTAGTCCTTAGTATAACTAATAATTATTTAATTCCCCCTCTCCCGGAGTAAGGCTTCTAAGTAGAATAACCCCCTAACTATTTTTATTAGGACTATAAGTTCTATAGCCCTAATTTCGCTCCTTAAAGTTCTAATAAATTACCTCCGCCTAATTCTAACGAAATAATTACCGATAATACGCTTGTTACGGGGCGCGAGCAAGCACTAAGCTAAGACTTTAATTGTTATACGAGGAATAGGAAGAGAATCCTATGCGCGCACGAGAACTATATAGGGCATGAGGGTAGGTCTAACCCACCCAGAACCGTCATATCACATAACAGCCAGTCTATACCCAGACTGGGGAATGTACTACAGCTAGACAGCTGCACTCAGCTAGCTACACCACTGCAGCATATATGTATATACACTTATATATAGGAATAGGGTAGTAATACCTATAACAACGCTAACGTTATTAATTTTGCGTATATACAGCGGCGATTATTAAAACGCCCATCCTTCCACCTTAAGGCGCTAAGGTCGGGCCTACCCTAGGGGTACTACAATTAAATCCGTACCAAAGGTCGCGCGGTCCGTAGGCCCGCCGAAGCGCTAAAATTAGAAAGAGCGGCGGTTCTATCTATAATAAACTAGAATATAATTAATTGCGGAGCCAAAGTCCCTACTCTATACTTAAAAAGGAAATTGTATTATTATCGGAATATAATCTAAATAGTAATTTAAAGAAATAATATTATAATCAAAACTATTCTCTAACCGTTACGTATATCGAAATACAACTAAGTATAAAATATTTACATCAATTTTCCGGTTATTTTAATACTTTATATAGCCTATATAGTACGCTAATTATTAAAAAAAGTTAAAAAGAGTAATTTTTATTAAAATATAACCGTCGCAAATAATTAAGTCCCTAAAATAACTAAATCTTTTTAATAACTAAAACTCCTAACCCTAGAAATAACTAAATCCTTCAAATAACTAAATCCTTTAAATAACCAAATTTAAGAGCAATAAGGAGACATTGGGAATAATAGGAATAATAGAGAATAATAAGAGTAATAAGAATAATAGGAATAATAAAGAAATATCAGGAAAAATAAAAAGATATTAATAATAATAGGAATAATAGGAATAATAGAATAATAAAAAAATATTAGGAGTAATAAAAAAATATTAGGAATAATAGGAATAATAGAGTAATAAAAGAATATTATAACTTTTATTTCGTTAATATAACTATTTATTTTATAAATTCCTAAATTATTATAAAATATAACCAATTATTATTTTACTATTTTAAACTTTATAATATTTTACTTCTATTTACTTATTCGAATTAATTCCGCTCCTATATTTATTTTTACCCGTAATAAAATTAAATCCAGCGATTATTTCCTTTACATAATAAATTATTTAAATAATTTAATAAATATTATTTAATAGTATTAAATTTCGTTATAGAAATTTTTTTAATTATTATCCGTATTATTATATTAAATCTTTATAATAATTATAATATATATTCGTATACTATTTATAAGTATTAAATTTTAAAAAATATTAAAAGCAAAATTCCCAAAAATAACCAAATCCTTAAATTACCAAGTTAAAAATTATTAGGGCGATAAAAAAAATAATAATAAAAAAATTATTAAAGAAATTGTTAAAGATATTATTAAGATAAGGAAATTGGAGGCGATAAGAATTTAGAAAAAATTAAAAATGACCGAATCTTTCTAATAACCAATAACCCTAACCCTAGAAAGAAAAAAAAAAGGTACTAAAATAATTAGAAGGAGACAACGGATATTTTGTACCCAAGTATAAATTAATCCGCTCTCTAATTGAGGAGGAAATCCGATTTTAAAAAATTTAACGGATAGGTTCTTTAGATTTAAAATTTTTCGTTTTTAGAAAAAAAAAAAAAAAAAGGTGGAAGGAAAATAGGCGGTTCACTATCTCCCTCGGGCATATCCGGCTCCGCCTAAGGAAATACTATTTTATACATTATTATATTTAAATTTATTTATATAACGAATTATTAATTAATAATCCTATTACCTTCTATTTAATTATTTTTCGCTAATATATTTATTATATTACTTAGTTACTTACTTTTATCGCTATAATTAATACTATTGTTAAAGCTTCTTATACTTCTAAAGAACGTTACTACTAAGAAATCTTATAGAAGGAGGCTGAAGTTTGTATTAGTATTTAATCCTAAAAGGCTTTATAAAACGAAATTATTTAGTAGAAGTTTAAAGCTAAGAAAGAGTACAATTAATTTAAAAATAAGAAGAAAGTTTATACTAATTACAATAAGGAAATATTAAATATAATTTATAATAACGGTATTATAAAGGCTTAAATCCTATTTTTATAGAATTACGTTATAGAGTTGTAAATTAATAACAACGGCTTTACAGCCTTATTTAACAATAATAATATTATTCCCCCTCATAGCTTTAATTTTAGTAGTAGTAGTTTTAGCGGTAGCTTTAGCGGCTTTGGCGGCGGTAGTAGCCTTAAAAATAATAGAGGAGGAGGTAGTCCTAGTAATTATAAAAATAGTATTCCCTTAGGCGGAGCCGGATATACCCGAGGGAGATAGTGAAACGCCTATTTTCCTTCTACCTTTTTTTTTTTTTTTTTTYTAAAAACGAAAAATTTTAAATCCAAAGAATCTATCCGTTAAATTTTTTAAAATCGGATTTCCTCCTTAACTAGAGAGCGGATTAATTTATACTTAGGTACAAAATATCCGTTGTTTCCTTCTAATTATTTTGGTACCTTTTTTTTCTTTTTTTCCTAGGGTTAGGGTTATTAGTTATTAGAAAGATTCGGTCATTTTTAATTTTTTCCAAATTTTTATCGCCTCTAATTTCCTTATTTTAATAATATCCTTAATAATTTCTTTAATAATTTTCTTATTATTATTTTTCTTATTGCCCTAATAATTTTTAATTTAGTAATTTAGGGATTTGGTCATTTTTGGGAATTTTGCTTTTAATATTCTTCAAAATTTAATACTTATAAATAGTATACGAATATATATTATAATTATTATAAAGATTTAATATAATAATACGGATAATAATAAAAGATTTTCTGCAACGAAATTTAATATTATTAAATAATATTTATTAAATTATTTAAATAATTTATTACGTAAAGGAAATAATCGCTGGGTTTATTTTTATTATAGGTAAAAATAAACGTAGGAGCGGAATTAATTCGAATAAGTAAATAGAAATAGAATATTATAAAGTTTAAAATAATAAAATAATAATTGGTTACGTTTTATAATAATTTAGAAATTTATAAAATAAATAGTTATATTAACGAAATAAAAGTTATAATATTCCTTTATTATTTTATTATTCTTATTATTCCTAATATCTTTTTATTACTCCTAATATCTCTTTATTACTCTATTATTCTTATTACTCCTATTATTACTAATATCTTTTCATTTCTCCCAATATCTCTTTATTATTCCTATTACTCCCATTACTCCTATTACTCCCTATTACTCCTATTACTCCCAATATCTCCTTATTACTCTTAAACTTAGTTATTTAAAGGATTTAGTTATTTAAAGGATTTAGTTATTTTTAGGGTTAGGGGTTTTAATTATTAAAAAGACTTAATCATTTTAAGGACTTAATTATTTGCGACGGTTGTATTTTAATAAAAATTACTCTTTTTAACTTTTTTTAATAACCAACGCACTATATAAGTTATATAGAATATTAAAATAATTAGAAAATTAACGCGAATATTTTGTACCTAGTTGCATTTCGATATATATAACGGTTAAAGAATAATTTTAATTACAATATTATTTTTTTAAATTACTATTTAAATTATATCCTAATAATAATATAATTTCTTTTTTAAATATAGAGTAGGGACCTTAGCTCCGTAATTAATTATATTCTAGCCTATTATAAATAGAATTGCTACTCCTTCTAATTTTAGCGCTTCGGCGGGCCTACAGACCGCGCGACCTTTGGTACGGATCCAATTGTAGTACCCCTAGGGTGGGCCCGACCTCAGCGCCTTAAGGTAGAAGGATAGGCGTTTCAATTATAGCCTTCCTTTTTAACCTCCAACTCCGGGTCCTAATAACCGTCGTCTTCGTATAGCCCTAAATTTTAATATCTTCGACGTATTAAGTAAAATAATTAAGGATTGTAACGATAATTATTTTATTTAGTATACGAAAATCCGTTTATGTTAGACTTTCGATAAGTAGGCTTTTTCTATTAAATGTATTAAATCTTTATATATTTATATTCGCTTCAATAAAGCTCTTATAATTAATATTGAAGCTAGTATATAACCTATCCTAAAGAATATAAATTTTAAATTTTAAATTTAGAAGAAGGGTAAGGATTTTATTATTTACTTCGATACTTATTATAATATAATAGATATAAAGTTGGATATTAAATATTACTTTTAATAATTATAAATAAAATCTACTTTTTAGGATTTTGAGGATAAATTTACCTTCTATATTAATTGCTATAGTATAGGTAATTCTATACGTATATTCTTAATTAAATAGAAAATTAGTAAGTAAAATAAAAATTCGGTTATTTATTAAATTAATTAATTTACTAGTAACAATATCGACGGTTAAATCGAATTCTTACGTAAACTAGCTTATAATTACGAGGAGGCGGCCTTTACTAAAAAAATATTTAACCCTTAATCTTTTAGTAATAATTACAGTAGATTTGGCGGTAGCTTTAATAATTTTAGCAGTAGTAATTCTTCTTCGTCTTTTAGGACGGTCTTTTAGGGCAGCAACGTTATAGATTTAGATTAGTTTAAAGTTATTATATACTATATTATCCCTTCTAATATTTAGAAACATCGTTAGGAAAATAGCGAATACGAAAAATACAGTAAAAAGGGCTATAAATAGAAGAAATATTAGGGTTTAATAAATTTAAGTAACGGTAAATATTTTATCGCGGGTATTAAAATTAATTATCCTGGTAATAATAGTAGAGGTAATAAATCTAAGGATAAAAAGCCCGGCTAGAGCGGCTATAATAATAGTAATAGTATTAATATAGTTAATATAAACGGCGAAGTTACCCCCGAAATTAATAATAATATTAGTACGGGAAATATAGTATTTCCATTATAAATTACTAACGGAAATTATTATTAGAAGGAAGGAGGAAGAGTTTGGAATTAGAGGGATAATTATTAAATAAGTATAATATAGATACGGGAAGGTAGTTAGATTAGGATTAAGAAGAATCTATAGAGTTATTATTTATTAATTTAATTATAGTTAAATTAGAGAAATCTATTCTTTTTTTAAATTATTTTTATTGTAGTAAGTATAAAGTATATTATCTAGCGCTAATTAATAGTAATTATATATGTAAAGTATTTATCAATATTAGCTTTATTAAACGAAATAAATTACTAGTATAGAAATTAGAACGGTTGAAACCTTTCAAGTTGGTAGATAGTAACGTAAATACTTATATTATAGAATATATCAAGTTTACTATACGGATTAGCGTTTACAACAAAGAAATCGATATATTAATTTTTATATTGTTATTAAAAACCCCTATTATTCTAGGCCTACCTGTTATAGGGCTGGTGCCCGTGGCTGACATGCCTGGCAACTGCCAGGCGAGCCCAGCTTATAACCGGTCCGGTAGGGTGCACCCAATCGGCTGATATGCCTGGCAACTGCCAGGCGAGCCCAGCTTATAACCGGTCCGGTAGGGTGCACCCAATCGGCTGATATGCCTGGCAACTGCTAGGCGAGCCCAGCTTACAACCGGTCCGGCAGGGTACACTCAATTAGGTGCCTTGCCGTGCCGGCAACCCCCTGGCCCGTGCGCGCGCTCGTCCCTTAAAAGGACAGCTGGCCAGGCCTGCCTAATGGGCACTCCTTTCCCCTCTTTTCTTCTTCGTAGAATTTTATCGATTTATTAGGCTAATATTTATACTAATTGTATTATACCCCTTATATTAGGTTTTACTTCTACTTATATTAGCGGATAGACGGTTTTAAAGACGAATATCTTCTTTAGTAGATTTAAAGACGGAGCTAACAATTTAGAGCGCGGTATTACGATATTTATTAATACTATAGTCGGATTCGTAGATATAAATATAAATAATATTGGAGTCGAAGAGTTCTACAACTCTTAAGACGGCGGCGAATAGTAAGAAGATAGTAGCGGTATTGTAAAGGGTTTCTTTAAAGTATTTAACAATAATACTACCCTCCGCAATTATATTAAATCCCTTCTCTTTAATTTTAATCCTAATTCTATTTTTACTTTACGTTTAAACTTTAGCTTCGTAGACTTTACTCTTATTATTACTATTAGCGGAGCTATAGGCGTAACTAATACCTTAATTACTAATACTTCTATTAATTATAATAACGGTTACGGCACCCCTTATAAACGAAAGCCCTTCGAATTTCCTAAGTAGAACAGGTAGTTTTATACCTTCCTCTTCTACTATAATAAATTTATTAAAGTATATAATACCGATATTAAAGTAGGTTTGCGTATTAATTATAACACTATTTAGTATAAGATTTTTAATACCCTTTCCGACGATAAGCAATTTTAATTCGAAGGTTTTTGGATTAGTAAGATAGCCTACGGAGAAAAAGACCCTATTATTCTCCTCAATTAGATTTAAATTATTTTCGGCTCGTATTAAAATTGGGATATTACTTTCGATAAATTGGCTCGCTTATATTAGAAGGACGGAAAGCTATTTACTAGCTTCCTAATTATATTTAATAATAAGATATTGAAGGCCGGTAATTATAATTGGGAGAGCCTTATTAAGTTGGTTTACTTTCGTTGTACTATTAACCGGAAGTTTTATAATAAATTCTCTATAGTCGAACTTTTTAAAGATTATTATATTTACGTTACTTAAATATAATATTATACTTCTAGTTATAAGCGGACTATTAAGTTTAAAGAGGACTATTATAAGTACCTTTATAGTTAGAAGGGCCGTTTTTAGAATAATAGTCTTTATTTTTCCGTTTCGAGCGTTAATATTTAGTAGTCCGGTATTTAGCGCTAATAGTTTTAAATTTAATTTTCTTCTTCTAATAACCGACCTTTTAATTATAACGGCGATATTATTATAGGATTTACTTATATTAATTCGAATAAGGGTTGCGGTAATCGAAGGCGAAGCAATTTAAATTCGGCTATTTCCTCTAAGCGTATTAAGTAGGTCTTTAATAACGAACGTTAGAAATATAGAGATAATAACTTTTATTTCCGTTATAGAACTTCAGGTTACCGGGTAGGAAATTATTTTTATTTACCCGCGATCCTTCCTAATAATAATAATATTCGTATTTAAATTATTATTACCGAAGTCCTTCCGCTTTTAGAAGAAGATAATAAGTAAAATTCCGCTTTTAAATAGGGAAAAGAGTAGCTCCGGAGCGAAATTGGGCCCCGGAGCCTATAAATATATTAAATAAAGTAGAAGAATTTAAATTAAAGTCGTAATTGGAAATAGAGTTTATATTAATTCTATTTATTATTAATAATCATAATTTATTCTATATCTTCGTCGATAAGGGTTATTAATACTATATTATAATTAATAAAAAGGTTATCGAAGATCTTTAGATTTTTATTATCCCTATTAAATTTTATTATATTAAAGGAACTTCTAAAATAGTGTTTCCTTGGGCGGAGCCGGGTATGCCCGAGGAAGATAGTGAAACGCCTATTTTTCCTTCCACCTTAGAAAGTTTGTTTTTTTCTTTTTTTTAAAAAAAAAGAAAAAAAAAAAACCTCCCGAATTTATTTCTTTATTACTTATTTATTGAATATTTTTAAATTAGAAATCCTCTTTAACTAAAAGCTGAATTAACTTCTAGTTAAATATAAGGCAACCCTTCCCTCTTCTTAATTATTTTAGTAGTATTCTCCTTTTTAGACTTTTTTACTTTTTTTCCTCCTTTTTTTCTTCTTTTTTTTCAGATTTTTTTTCTTTTTTTTCTAGATTTTTTCCCGATATTTTCTTCTTTTTTTTCCACATTTTTTTTTCTCAAAGACCCATTCGTTAAATTTTTTCAAATCGAAATTTCTCTTCAACCAAGTGCCGGATTAACTTATACCCGGGTGTAAAATTTCGCCGCTTTCTTCTAAATATTTTGGTACCCTTTTTTCCCCTAGGGTTAAGGTTATTAGTTATTAGAAAGACTTAGTCATTTTCATTTTTTCCAAAGTTCTTATCGCTTCTAAATTTCTTATCTCCTTAATAATTTCCTTAACAATTTCTTATCGCCTCCAATTTTCTTATCGCCTCCAATTTTCTTATCGCCTTAACAATTTTTGACTTGGTCATTTTGGGGACTTGGTCATTTGGAGCCATAGTCGCATTCTTACCTTATAGAAACCACTCTTTTTGATTTTTCTCAATAACCACACGGTCGCACAGCCTGCAAAAAGTGTCAAAATGACCGCAAAATTGAGGCGAACAATCTGACAATTTTTGAATTTTGATGCACGCGACGGTTAAGGGCTGGTATTGATAAAAATGATTTCCAATTTTTGGATTTCCCTTTTGGGATCGGGACACGGTATCAATAGTAGGATCCCCACATTAATTCCCTTTTGGGACAGAGGGTGGTCTGTGCGCAAGGGGAATTTTCTGCACGTTGGACCCGGATAGATAGAAATCGCCGCTCCTTCCAGTTTCGGCGCTTCGGTGGGCCCACGGACTACGACCTTTGGTATGGATTTCCATGGCACCTTTGGTGGGCCCAGCCCGAAGCGCCTCTACGGTAGAAGGATGGGCGTTTCAATTATTATAGAAGGCGCTACTATCTAAGGATTGGCCTATTTCCTAATAGAAGTTGATAATTATATTTATTCCGTTTATACTTATATTATTCCGCTCCTAGAATTCCCTATTATCTTAAGTAAATTATAATTTAAAGTAATACGCGTTTATTCTATTCCCTACGAAAAGCGGTTATATATAAATATTACAGACTATTAGATTCTTTATATTAGAGGCGAATAAATCCTAAATACAGAATTTATTAAAGATATTAAGTTTACAATTTATATATTAGCAATTACTTTCGTTAATTAAATCCGTAAAATATAGAAGGAGTTTAGCAGTAGAGTAATAGAAAAAACTATATTTATAATTAGTTTAAAAAATATTAAGAAGGTATTTTAACCGAAGAAGGTTTATATAGAGGAATAATTTCGTAAAATAATCCCGAAGAAGTTTTATAATTTCTTATCCTTATAAATAAAGTAAAATACCGATAAGTATAATTTTTATTATCCTAGGGTCGATTATAAAATTAAAATTAAGAAGGATAAAGACGGTAAAGAGTTTCCGATTCCCTTCAGTCTTCTTTATAATATAATTTGTAAAGAATTTCTAATTTTAAAGAAAACTTTAAAGGACTTTCTAAATAAAGGGTTTATTTATATTAGTAATTTAAAGGTTAGAGCCCTTATATTATTCGTACGGAAACCGGGAGGTAGACTCCGTTTTTATTATAATTATTAGGCTTTTAATATTATTATTCGGGTAGACCGCTATCCCCTTCTATTTATTAACGAAACGTTCTATATTTTAAAAGGCGTTAAATAGTATATGAAGGTTAATATAGTGTAGGCGTTCTATAAAATCTATATAATTATAGGCGAAGAATAGAAGACGGTATTCCGAATACAGTATAAGTTATTCGAATAGTTAGTAGTCCCCTTTAGGTTAATAGGCGCGCTAATAATATTCTAACAGTATATTAATTATATTCTTTACGAATATTTTAATAAGTTTTATACGGCTTATATAAACGACGTTTTTATTTATACTTTGGGTATAAAAGAGGATTACGAAGCGAAGGTCCGCTTAGTATTATAAAAGCTCCTTAAAATAAATCTATACTTCGATTCCGATAAATACGAATTCGCTATTAAAAAGGTTAAGTATTTTAGGTTTATTATCTACGCTAGTATTAATATTTAGGCCAACCTTGAAAAAGTAAAGGCTATCTTCGAGTAGCTTCCCCCTAATTCCTAAAAGGGTATTAGGAATTTCCTTAATTTTATTAATTATTATCGGATATTTATATTACAATTCTCTAAAGTTATTATACCCTTAATAGTATTAATTAGTAAGGGTATAGTATTCGAATAGATTAAAAAATATAAGAATACTTTCTAATTATTAAAGACGCTATTTATTCGTACCCCGATCCTTATAGAGTTTAATTTTAATAGGAAGACCTTTTTAAAGATAGACTATAGCAGCTTCGCGTTAGGCAGGGTCATTTTATAGGAAATTACTAATTTTAGTAAGTAGGCAATTATTAAGTACTATTTAAAGAAATTAAACGCCGTAGAACTGAATTATTCTATTTATAATAAAGAAATACTTATAATTATTAATTATTTAAAATAGTAGTCTATTAAGCTTCGGAATTATAAATCTTTTATTATTTTTATTAATTATTATAATTTAGAATACTTTATAAAGATATAGCTCTTTTCTAAGCGCTAAATTCGTTGGGCGGAATACCTTTCCCGGTTTAATTTTAATATTAAATACCGTCCGGGTAAGGAAGGGGTAATCCCCAATGCCTTATTTCGGCGGGAGTAAAATATATCTACGGAATAAAACCGAAAAGTTTATAATTTATAAATAATTCCGGATTCTGCCTTCGAAATTTACGTTTATTCTATATTTCGGCCTCTCGGGTAGTCCGTACCGGGAAGGAGGGTATAAAAGTATTTAAAAATTTAGATTTATAGTAGTTTTAGGATTAGATAGCCCTTAAGGATTCCCTTTATTAATAAATTAAAATAGTAGTTTAGAATAACGAACGCTACCTTAACCCTTCTTTAAAATTTAAAATTTAAATTATTAATTATAATATTAATTCCTATAGCCGGCTTCGCTATTAAGGCCGTCTTTAAGTCCTCGGAGCCTTTATATATACTAAGTTTAATTCTATTAATTTTTCGGATTAGTCCTAATAATCTAATATCTTTTATACGACCCTTATTTAAATTATTTATAATTTTTATATTTTTAGTTACTCCGGTAGAGAAAATACTATTATTGCTTTAATTAGGTATTTCTATTAGTTACTTCTACTCGACGCTAAAACCGGAAACGCCGATTTCTAGTTAGGAAGTGCTCCAAAACGAAAACCGACAATGGTAATCGATTTAGGAGGGTTATTTACCCCCCTCGCGATATCCTACGACGAATGTAGCGATAGTATTGAGCCGTCGCTACCGATAATAATTAATAAAGGCGTACGTAGATTCGAAAATAGTGTTTATAACCCCTTCGGAAGTATTTCTAATTATAACGACCCCGACGCCGTATTCGCTATAAAGATTTTGGAGAAAATAGAGGAAGATAATAAAATTATAAAAAGATTTATTATTTAAATAAATAAATCTACGGATTATAATATTATTTTACCCAAGGACCGTCGTTAAGTTCGAGAATTGCTTTTCGAGTTTATAAAAATTTAGGCGAAGAAAAGTAGGTCCTAAATATTTGAAGTAGATAAGGCTGGCGAAAACTAATTTATTATTAAAAAGGACTTCGACGATTTGAAGAAGGATATTTTTAAGGAATTTAAAAAGGGTATTTAAGAGGCGCTAAAGAAATAGGTTAATATTATTATAAAATTATTAAGTAAAATCGGCGCTACCTTCTAATAATTAATTATTATTATTATTCCGAAATTTATCCCTTTTAATTATAAATGTTAATTTATAATTAAAGGAGTTTCGATTTCCGCCTAATACGTTAAATAATCGAATAAAAATACGAAGTAAGTAATCGAAAATATTTTAAAAGAGAGATTATATAAGGTAGTCCGAATAATTACCCGAATAATAATAAGCGGCGACTATATTATAATTTTTAACAAACCTATACGTAAATAATATTAGAAGTATTATATTTAGGCGAAGGAAGTCTTTAGAATAGAGGCTATTATAACCCTTAATACTATAAGAGTTTTAATTAAAGGGGTCCCTTAAATTAATTTTAATAAGAAATTATATAATATAATATTAAAAGAAATAAGGGAAAAGAATAAGGAGGCGGATATTATTTATATAAAAGTTTAGAAGAGATGTAATAGGGAAGAAAGGGGAATAATCTTAATAGAAATTACGATTACGAAGGCGGCGATCTTCTTCTAAGAGAATTTCTTCTTCTAAGATAGTGGAATATATTCTTATAAACTATTTTAAATTACGGCTACTATTTAATAATATTTTAAATATTAGGGATTCGGATATATAACGAGATTCTATCGCTAAGAGGACGTTTATAGCCGTTACGGCTAATTTAAATATAATAGAGCTCGCTTTAGTAAAAAGAATTACTTTTCGAATAAGGATAATTTACTAATTTTTTATAAACTATATAGAAAGTCGGGGTATTTTACTTTCGATAAGAAGTAATACCCGCTTATTAAAACAGCCTACGCGAAGGCTTTAATTATATATATTGAAAGGCCCCGTAATTTTACTATTTGTAAAAGACTAATTAAATTAGTATTAGAACCGATAATTAAAATTAAAGAGGACGTCGCTATCTTTAACGCCCCCCCTAATTCCCGTTCTATTATAATTTTAGAGAAATTATTTATTAGAAGTACGAAGAGAGGCCGACCTAAAATTAAAATAATTGGAAATAATTTTCGGCCGAAATCTATAGGTTAAATTAATTTAATAAATATTTATATATATTTTTAAAACGTTAGTGATTATATTTATACTAATTCTATAACTATTACGTATATAATTACCGTTAAGGATATAATATTTATTTTATTCGCTATTAAATTAGAAGGAACCCTTTTATAAGGTAATTAATAATTTAATTAAAAATATTCTATTAGAATATAAGGAAATTATACGAAAGAGGGAAATTTCTATTCGAATAGGAAGAAATTTATAATATTATAGTAATTTAAGAGCCGGGTAGAAATTTAAATAAGGATATTTATTGGCCGAGGGGCGGTAGGTATTATAGTATTAATTATTTAGAGAAGGGTAGGGCGGTAATTTATATAAATAAGAGGTAGAATTTTAAAGACCTAAACTTCCGATTAGGGAAAGATTGGGCTACGGCGATATTTAAGAATTTACAAGAATTAATAACCGTTTATTCTATTTACTCCCTTATTTTTATATACAGTATATTAGAATATTAATAGGGGTTTCCCCTTTTCGAACTCTTTAAAGAGAGACCCTTACGGGGCTATTAAATAGCCGTTGGAAATTTTAACCTCTATTATTCCGATTGGGATTTAGAGAATAGGATTAATTTAAAAGTTACGAAGCTTCTTATTTAAATATAATAGTAGAAATTAAATTTATTAACCCCTTGTAGGGAATTAATATAATTCGGTAATATAATATAAGGCGAAGAAAATAGGATAATTAATTATATATAAATATTATATAGTATTGAAATTGAATATTAGGGAGTTTAATAATATGAATAGACCGGTTCGAATTATTATCCTTAAAAAATCTAAATTTAGGTTAGAAAACGGAATAGGAAGGTTGAAGAAGAAGGAGGTTATAATTAGAGTTTTATAAATGTAGAAAAGGTATAGGATACGGTAGAAAAATAAATATTAGTCTTAAAGGAGATTGTTATAATAGAAGATTTTGAATTAGTATTTAATAAATTCGACGGGGAATTTATTAGTATTATAGAGGAATTCGTCCTATATTGGAAGAAAGGTCGGGGAAAATAAGTAGATTAATAGAATTTAGAATATAAAATAACAATGAAAAATATACGACGGAAGTAGTGGGTATAGTTTGGGAATAGGATGCTTTTAAATTAGAGAGAATTTGTAGAGGTAGCGGTAAAGAAGAGACGATTTATATTAAAAATGTAGACGGCGAAGTAGCGAAATTATATTACCTTTATATCGAAGGATTTAAGTAAATTTTAATTATTAAAAAGGTAGGTTCGAACCCGGAATTATTATTTAATAGATCCGTCTAAATTATTAGCCTTTAAACTTAGTAAGGGGGTAAATAAAATTGAAAACTATAGTAATAAGGCGAATATTTTCGTCGACCGATTCTTCCCTAAAGTAGACGTTCTTATAAATTATTTACTAAATTAGATTTAATTATTAAATGACGATACCTTAGTAACTATTAATAATTAAATTATTAAGGGGGATATTAAAGAAATTTTTTTAAAGATAGTACTAAATAAAGTGTTAGGTATCGATTAGTTCTTAAATAGGTTTTTGAAAATTTGCAGAGTATTATTTAAATAGGTTATAGTAGCTTTCGCTATAGCGAACCTTCGGCTCGGATATTTCCCTTAATAGTTTAAGAATATAAAAGTAATTATTTTTAAAAAATTAAGAAAGAGTACCGAATAGTAGAAATTAATTAGTATATAGAGGCTGATTTTACTATTAAATAATATTAGAAAGATCTTCGAAATTTTAATTACTATAAAATTAATATAAATAGTAAAAGAGTTTAACTTCTTCCCGGAAGGCTAAATAAATAACCGGGCGGGCCGTTTAATAGAATTTATAGTTAGGGTAATTACTAATACAGTCTATTTGGCTTAAAAGTTTAAAGTTGTAATATTTTTTATATTTTTTAATTTAAAGGGCGTATTTAATAAAATTAATTATAAATAGTTTTTATATACCTTATAGGAAATATAGTTCCTACAATAGCTTTTTAAATAGGTAGATAATTTTATTACCGGAAGAAAAGGTTCCCTTTTCTTCAACGACGAAATTTTTAGCCCTTACAATATTGTAGTAAAAGTGCCCTAAGGTTCCCCCCTCTTACTAATCCTTTTTATTCTCTTTATTACTTTATTATACTATAAATTAATTATAATTAAGAATATAATTATAATTAGTTTTACCGACGATACTAATATTATTGCAGTAATTAAAATAATAGAAGAAAATTATAGGACTTTTTAAATAGTATAAGAAATTTACTCCGAATAAGTAACCGAGAAAAGGATAGAGTTTAAAACGAATAAAATAGAATTTATATATTTTACGCGGATAAGGGAACTACGGACGGAAATTTTCTAAATCGGCGGAGTAGTACTTTAACTAATAGAATTAATAAAATTCCTAAGGGTTTAATTAGACCAGAAGTTTAATTATCGAATATATATAAAAGTAATAAAGAAAAAGATAGTTACGTAGACGAATATTTTAATATAATTAATAGCGAAAATTTAAGATTATTCTTTCGTACGAACGAACGAAAGAAATTTATATTAAATATATTTAAAGCGCTATCGTATATAAAACTTTAATTTTCTATTAATATAATTTAAGAATTGGTAAAAAAAGCTCGCGAAACGTTGAAACGCGGGTTCTTGGTCGACGATGATAGCAAAACTATTTTTGATATTAGAATCGTATTTAGGACGTCTAATTACCCCTATTTACAATGTCGTATTAATTACGTATTGAAGACGTAGGTATCGCGGCGGTCGGGAGTAATAGTAGCGGTTTAGTAGCGAGCCGATACGTACTTGGAAATTCTACGGCCGGAGTACCGACGATAACGATAATAGCCGGTAGTACTACGCTCGAAACTTCTATAATTCCGAAACCCTATTAGGAAAATATAGAGAAATTCCTTTTAGAGGCTATAAATTTCCCCGGTATCGATAGCCCGTTTAAAATCTATATAAAGTAGGCGGAAAAACTCTTCAATATTATCGTAAATATTTTAAATATATATAATAAAACCCCTCTACCCCCCTCCGACGCTATTGAATAATTTAAGAACAATATTAATAAATTTAAAAAAATAATTGTAAATATTATAAAGAAGTAAACGACTCCCTTAAAAATATAGGCCGCTATAGCTACGGATTTAAATACCCGACCGATAGGCCCGAAGAAATTCTATTTCGCCCCGATAAATACTTAAACTTTTATCCCCCTCCGAACCGAATAATACTTTACTATTAAATTAAATAATAAACCTTTTTCTACTAATTAGGAGAGGCGTATAGCTAGCGATATAGTATAGGCGATTAATTAAAAGTACTTTAAGGCCGACGCTAGAGTAGTTACGAAATTATATTTTAATAGAAATTATATTATTATATTTAAAGAAGAAGGGAGGAAGTAGTATTTAATATATTAAATTTAGGTAATATATGCTTTCTATAAGGAAGCGACGATTACGTTCTGTACGGTTTCGGTAATAGTCTGCGGCGTACTATAAACGGTTATTGATAACTTCGAATTAGAGAAGTTAGTAAAAGAATTGTCCTTAACGAATAAAATTAATATTATTAAAGTAAAGGTATTCCGGAGGAAATACGGGAGCGAAAAGGGCTCTCTCCTTTTAAAAGTAATTAATATAAATAAAGGAGTTCGTTTTACTAGGGACTCCCTCTTTTAAATAAGTAATATATTTTATTATAAATCCTTCGAATATAATATAATCCTTTAATAATATTATAATTATTAGGAATTCAATTATTTATATAATTATTACTTTAAGGAGAAAGAAATATAGTACCTCCACTATACTAAGAAGAAATACCCAGGTAGAATAATAAAGAATATTAAAGTTAATTACCCTTTTAATTAGAAGTCCGACTTCGTAAAGTATTTTTTTTATAATTATAAGGGATATTTCGTATTTTTTCGCAATTACCTACTTATAAAAGCGGTGTTCGGTCGTTCCTCTATAGCGTTTATAGAACGCCTATATAAATTCGTTTAGCGGGCGGAACCGATTATAATCGAAGAAACGCCGGCTCCTAACTAGCTTATAATTAACGAACTAGCCGACGAGGCTATTTAATAATAATTCTTTTAATAAATATAATCCGAAGCGATATAGGGACCCGAAGGGACTACCCCCTTTACAACGCCGGCTTAACCTTAACTTATACCTATTAACGAAAACGGCGACTTAAATATCCCGGATATAAATTTAGAAACTCTAGAATCCGAATAATAGATAGTAATAGTTAATAAAAGAAGCAGCCCCTATACAAAGTAGTAGAAGGAATTTCGCGCTAGGTTAGATATAGTTAAGGTAAAACACTAGAAGAAAATCCTTAAAATACTAAACCTTACTACTAAGTCGAACCCTCGATTATATTAAAAGAACGCTACTATTATATTTACCTTATAAATTTAAAGATTCTATATTAGAACGTAACGAAATTATATAATAAAATAAAAATTATATTAGAAATAGAGGACTACTATAATATTATAATGTTCTAAAAGCTAGGCCGAAGCGTAATTATAAATAATATTCCTAATATTAAGGCCTCATATTATTAGGTATTAGATAATACTAATTAAAAGCGTATAACGCTATATATAAATAAACGCTTCGTAATCGACTAATAAAATTATAAATAAAGAGACGACTAGGTAATAATAAAATTAGGAGAGGGAGAAAATAAAATAAAGGTATAATTAATCTATTTACTAATTTAAAATTTAAATTTTAAATATAAATAAATTACCCCCTTTAGGGAAATTGCGTCGAAACCGAAGGGGAGAGATATTATAGTCGGGGATATAAATTTCTATTACCCGAAATAAGATATTAATAGGAGAATTAATAGAGGTAATTATATCTTCCTCTCGCTAATAGTAAATTACTAACTTATTTTAGTAATATTAAAAGGCGAGCTAATATAGTTAGGGAACGAAATATAGTAGGAGTTTAATAGTATTATCGATTATATTTAGGTAATAGAAATATTATATATTATATACTAGATAATAGAGGATAAGGTCCTTACCGGATCGGACTACTAAGTTTAATCGGTCCTAGTCCGTACCGAAATTACTAAGGAGCCGGAGGATATTAAAGAAAATTATAATTAAATATTTATAAATATTAAAAAGGTTAAGGAATTTACTAAAGAATATATTACAATCCTAATAGTAATTATAATAGTTACTAGCCTAAAAGCCGCAACTAATAAATTAATAAAGGAATTAATTAGGGTCGCGGACGAAGCGGTCCTAAAATAAAAGAGGGGAAGGGGTAAGCGTATTAATTAATAAGATTTAAGTATAAAAGAGGTTATTAAATATATAAAGAAGATAGTAAAAGTTTAGAAATAGAAGAAGATACTAATAAAAAGGAGGGAATTAGAAAAAGCGAAACGGAAATAAATTAACGCTATTTAATTTGCGTAGGCGAAGTGGTAATATACCTTTATAAAGGATACGTTAAAAAATATATAGAAATTTTAAACGCTAAAATAGTAGGGTAGAATATAAAGCTATTTACCTTCTAACCCCTCTAAAATACCGGCGCTATATTAAAAAGGTAATATAGAAGAAAAATAAAACTACGAAAGTAAGGCGGAGATTTTAGCGGAAAGATTCTTTTTAGAGGTAGAAGTGCCGATAAAATATTTACCGGATTGGAGGGAGAGACGGGGGATTAAATTGCCGATGAGTTATAGAATTAATATAAACGATATAATAAAGACGCTATATTATATAGCTTTTAATAAGGTATTAGGAAGTAATTAACTTTCTAATAAACTATTTAAGGCTTATAAGAGATAATTTATAGAAGCGCTTACTATAATTGCGATTAGTAGTTTTACCCTCGGCTTATTCCCGGCACGGTAGTAATATACAAAGGTAATAGTATTAAAGAAATTAAGAAAGATAATAGTATAAAGGAAAATAGCCGGAGTATAGCATCCTATAATATTATTAAATTACGTAGGGAAAATTCTAAAAATAATTATTATAAAGTAATTCGCCTTTATAACGGAGGAGTATAAGCTCCTACCGGAAGGGTAAATAGAGAATAAGAAAGGGAAATCGATAGAATTTGCAATTCGGGTAATAATAGAAATAATATATATAATATAAGAATTAGGGGTAGTAATTTCGCTACTCCTTTTAAATTTTAAGGGGGCGTTCGATTAAATTAATTATAAGTAGCTCTTCTATATTTTATAAGAAAAGGGGCTTCCGTAATAACTATTCTATTAAATCGAAAGTTTTTTAATAGATTAGCGAAGAAGTCTCTTCTTCGATAGAAAATTAATATAGGAATTCTAAGTGCCCGTAAGGGTACCCTAAGGCTCCCTCTTTTTATTTATCCTCTTCCTCCTATTTATTACTATATTTTATAAAGTATTAAAGGATTTGAGAGGTATAGTAACGGTAGGTTTTATAAATAATATAAATATTTTAGCCTTTTCGAAATCGATAAAAAATAATTGTAAAAAGTTAAAGAAAGTATAGCGGATCTATTACGGCTAGGCGGCGGAGAAGGGGATAGAGTTCGAAGTAAGTAAGTCCGAATTTATCTACTTTATTAAAACCTAATAATCGAAGACCGAAACGGTCGACTTCAAGGGGTACTAACTTACCCCTACGAAGTCGGCTCGGTTCTTAAATATATAATTAAATTATAAATTAATTTACCGGGTATATCTTTAAGTAGTAAAGAAAAAGATATCGATATAAATTTTTACTTTTACGCGTATTGTAGCGAAAATATAGGAATATAGTTTCGTCCGCGCAAGGGAGGTATATATAAAAATAATTTATATAGTCGTAGCCTATAGGGCGTTAGCGTACTATATTCTAACGGAGCTGCTTAAAGAATTATATAAATTTATAAAGGCCCTTATAATAATATAAATTAATTATTTTAAAGTAGTTTCTAGGGCTTATAAAGCCGTATTAATATTTAGTATAAAAATAGAAACCTTTTGCCCCCCCCTCGACTTTTATTTTAATAAGAGGGTTAAAGTATTCGAAGAACGGTTTACCCGTTTACTAATAGCGGCCTTCGTTAAAGGGACGCTTATTAGGGTTATAGTTGAACTACGGAGTAGACGGTTAAGAAAATAACTTTTAGTACCCCTAATTAGCGGCTAGGCGAAGGCCGAATAGGCCGAGCAATAGGCTCTTAAAGAAGATATATTCGTACTATAAAAAGAGGAGAGGGAATTTACGCCGGGTAAAAGGGAGGAGTAATTAAAGGAGGCGATACGGAGGGAGTAGGTTGCAAAATAGTATATTAAAATAATTAAAGTAATAAGGAAAAGGAAGAAATTAAATGCCGTAGAAGCGTATATATAATTCGATAGAACTATATTATAATATTATATTTAGCCTAATATAAATAAGAAATTATTATTATACTATTTTTCGAAGGCTATAAGTTCGCTTCTAATATAAGTTAGGACGGGTAAAATAAATTTGCGGGTATTCTTCTTCGAAAAGAGAATACCGGAGGTAATAATATTATATTACTAATATAAGTTAATTAAAGAGACGTTCGAATATATTATTTTAAAATATAGGGAAATAAAAGATATATAGGGATGGGACCTAGATTAGCTAATAAATATTAAATAATTCTATAACGAATTCGAAACTATAGAGGGGGCGGAGCGAATCCTCCGTTAAGTTTTGAAGTTAGGCCGGTTATAAGAATATAAATTAGTAGTAAAAATTAAATAAATAAGGGAAGTAGAGGAGAGGTTAGGGAATTTAAATTGATTTTTAATATTAGTAAGCGGGAGTATACCTAAAATACCCCAAAACTAATTATTTAAATATAGTAATAATTTAGCGCGGAACCGATACAATACTAATTAACTACCGACAAAGAAACTAAACACCGTTAAAAACCCTATATTATATCCTATTAAAAAATATTATAGTACTATAAAGATATTAACCTAGCGCTAAATAATTAGCTTAATTATTAAGAAACGGTTTTACTACGGGATAGAAGAGAGGAAAATAGGGCGCCGTCGTCCTCCTCCTCCTCTTCCTCCTTATCTTCATCCTTATATTCTTTATTTTCCTCGAAGGATTTATTACTATTATAATTATTAAAATTAGTTTTAAAATTAACTTTTTTAGGGAGGCTTTTAAAATTAATATATTTACTTCCAGTATTAGTAGTAGGAGTAGTAATATCGAATTTTAGGATTCTAATATAAGTAGTGTAGACGATACCTTCTATATTAAATAATTAAATATTAGGTTAGTAACGAAAACGATACGGGAGTACGAAGGGATATATATAATAGAAAGGTAATCGTTAAATTTAGTAATTTTAAATTGGATAGAGCCAATTATAATTTCGATATTATAAATATATTTATAATTAATAGCAAAATCGTCGATTTTAGTAATAAAGGTATAAAGGAAGTTATTAAATTAAGTAGAAGCGAGGCGTATTAGAGTAATATTATTATAGAGGACGGAGAAGTTTAAAATAGAGGTATCGGCGACGTTACTACTATTTAACTTTCTCTTTTTAAGAGAGTAAATAATAGTAGCCGGAATTATAATAATATTATTATTACTATTATTATTCGATATAGTAATAATTTCGACGGGTTCGGCGCGAGAGGTATTAGAATTTACAACTTTTAATTAAGTGGCCGTAGTATTTTAAACCTTCGAAACGAATATATTATAATTAAGGTTGCTATTACTTAAATTGGAGGCGTTACGAAGTTTAGTAATAGTATAAACGAAGTTGCGGGCGATAACGAGGCGGTTACCCTTCGAATATTCTTTAGTCTTCTTTCCTTTTTTATATTTATAATAAATAGTATATAGACGGACTATATTAAAGGTTAGTAATAATACCGATAAAGGGAAGAGGCGACGATATATAGGGGTCTTAGAGATAATAAATAGAATCGAAAGTAATAACGAATTTATTATAGGTTTTAAAAATAGTAGGGGTAATATAAAAAAGGGCGCGGACGTAGAGGTAATATTATATATCGTTAATAAATATACGGAAATATAATATAGTAGTGCGACTCTTCGTAGTATTTTCTTTGTTAAAACGTTTGCGGGCCGATTTAATAATTTTTTTAAAGAATTAGTAATTATTACCGCCGTTATAGGGGCTAAGAGGTAGGGAGTTAGGGACCCCGGTAGCGTTACTATAAGTATTAATACCCTTAGCTTTGGAAGTAGCCTTAAATTTAAATAATTTAATCTATTTAGATTTATCGGCCTTCTTAAAATTAATAGGCTTAGGGTTAGCCGGAGCCAAATCATTAATAGACGCTATAATAGAGCCGAGAAGGTATTAATATTATTATAAAAGCGGATTATAGACGGTAGGGTAATAGGGGATATAATAGTAAGAATAATAGGAAGTATAAAGGGAAAGAAAGGAAGGAAGGGAAGGAGCGAACGAAGGATTACTTTATATTAGAGGGTAGGTCGCTATAATATATTTATTAGGAAAAATAGAATAAAAGGGTGGGGTATAAAGGGGAGAAAGGAATAATAATATAAAATAGCGGCCGTAAACTCTAGAGGAAGGAGCGGATAATAGCCGGGGACGGGGTAGGGCCGGAGAGACTGCGCCTAAAAATTAAAGATTAGGCCTCGGGAATAATAATAAGGTTATATTGAGAGGAAGATAAATAAGGAAGGTACGGCGCCGATACGGCGCCGTCGCGATAGAGTAGCGGAGGGTTTTTAGCCGGCTACGGTACGGTTTTTCCTACCGATTAAGAACGGAAGTAGCACCGTATACCTATTGGGTGGATTATATAGTTAGTTAGCGTGTATAAGACTAATAATAATAATTTTCTATTAACCGACCGAAATTTATAGGAAATTGCGAAGGATAGTAGTTGGGTTGGCCAAATACTAAATTAAATATTTAAAAATTATTACTAGGGTATATAAAATTACGCTAATAAAGAATTTAGAGACGGAAATATTTTATTTATTATTTAATTTCTACTTTAATAAAAGGGTAAAGGCTTTCGAAGAAAGGCTTACCTAAACGGATTAAATTAAATTCGTCTAAAGAATTATAATTTAAATAGTTAATTATATTTAAATAAAAGTAAGAAATTAATTATTTGTTAACCGACCCGAAAGTAGTATTATTAAAATTAAATAAATTAAGGAATAGGTATTAACGGAGAAATTTATTATATTAATAGTAGGATTGCCCTCGGAAATAGGAATACCCTTACCCCTATTATAAATATTAAAATTAATTGCTACCGACTAAGAAGAATAATTAAAAAATACTATAAAAAGAGAATAAATATTACGCTATAATTACTAAATAGTAGCGGCGGTAACTAAATTAGGTCGGTAGTATAAATTTATTATCGCTAACCTTAATGCGAAATTTAGTAATAATACTATTAAATAGTATATAATCGGGGTAAAAAAGAAGAAAAAAAAGAAAAGCTAACTATTAAAGGACAATAATAAACCGTACCTATTAATAAAAGTATAAAATTCCTTCCTTATTTAGGCCTAAATAGGAATTATTAGGCTCCGGTCCTTCTTCTTTAGGAAGAAAGTACCGGACGTTATAACGCTATTTTATTTATACGGAACCGGGGAGGAAATATTTAAATACTTCGTTTTTAAATATTTATAGACGGAGGAATATTAGATAATAGCAACTAATTGGCTGCAAATATAGGAAGAACTCTAAATTTATTTGGATAATAGAATTTAAGTAGAGAAAATCCTTTTGTAAATACTTAGATTAGGCAAATTAAATAAGTACCGCCTAGTAGTCGAATTAGAGGGAGAGCATTGCGAGGCCGCGATGTATATATAAAACTATTTTATTTATTTACAATATTAGAATATCGAAGTTGTTCTGGTATCGGGTGGAATACGATAGAAGGGATGTATTTGTTCGCTAGGGCGGTAGGTAAGCACTGCTATAATTAGAATCGGGAAGAAGAAGGCGCAATTTAATTGCAACCGAAAGTAGCTGGTAGTTTTCATCCGACGGCGCTTATCGCCGTACGGTTTTTCCTTTAGAGAACTTGGAGAAGGACCCTATGCTATTACGGCGCTGTACATAAATATAGCAAAGGGAATAAGATTATTATTATTTATTAGTTACTTCTAGGCGTTTATATTCGTTAATTCCTCCGAAACTATTATATTTACAGTTCGATTAAAGTTTAGAGAGAATAGAAGAAGGGGCTTATATAATTATTGTCGGTCCCGGACTAATTCAACCGAAAGATTTAGATGGACTTTATTATAAACTTCCCGGACTCTAATAGTAATATTTATCTTTAGGTTATTAAAGACCGGTTTAATAAGAACGTTATCCTCAAACCTATACTGTTTATAGAAGTAGAGCTTTATATAGAATATTTCCTTTAATATTTCGTTAAATACTATAGTTTCCTTAAATGTATCGTTAGTAATAGAAGTTTTAATTAGATTAGCCGCTTCTAAGCTAAGCTTTATAAACTCTTTAATATTAAGCGTCTTTTTAATATAGTTTATTACCTTTAAATAGACGGAGGCCCCGAATATATAAATTAAGAGATTTATATTTACTTATAAATAATTATTAATTACGTTTAAAATAATTAGAATAAGTAGTATCCTATAGTATAATTAATTATTAATAATTGTATTAATACTTTTATTAATATAATGCTTTTCTTTACTATTTACGGATACGATACCGAATTCCCGATTTCTATAATTAAGGAAGAGGTTTATTCGGGAATTCCCCTCCTTTCTTCTAAAAAATAGGTATATTAATTTGTTAAAAAATTATAGTAAATTATAGATTTATATTAAATTATTATAGTAGTAGCCATTTAAGAGTAAGAAAAGTTCGTTAATTAACGTCGTCAACCTATTAAACGCTTCTAAATTAGAAATAAGGTTTAGTTTAATTTTAAGAATTATTCTACGGATTACCTTAAGAAGAAATTTAATTAACTATATACTAAATATACCGTTTCTAAGGTCCTCTCGCCTTATATAATTGAATTTTTTAGTCTTCCCCGCATAATTTATAACGTTTTTTATATAAATTTCCTACGCCGAATAGTTATAGACCCTTTATTAAATTAAGAAATTACTAACAACTAACTATTAATTATAAAAGTAGAAAGTAAATTAGAACTTTAAATAGAAGAGATTCTTTATATTAATATTATTAGGAGACGAGAGGGTATTATTCGAAAAAATTTAATTAAGTAGAAGGGTTATTATATTTTATTATAGGAACCCTTGGATAAATTCCGAGAAATAGTAGCTTTAGCCTAATTTAAAGAGAAGTATAGCTTAATAGATACTAATAACGGCCTAATTAATCGATAAATTAAAAATTATCCTTAGGAAAGCGAAGACTTTACAAATGGATTAGGAATAATTAATTATAGAAATAATAAATAGAACGGAATAATAAGCAGTATTAGGAAGAGTTTAAAATTGATTGGGGCTAAGCTTTAAAACTATTAATTATTAATTAAATATTTTTTATAATTTTATTATTTAATAAGTTTTCTATAGTTTTATTAATATTAAAATTATTAATATTAAAACGCTTAATATTATCTTTCCTACTGCTAATTAAATTCTTAGGGGTTGTATTATAAGGGTTGTAAACGTTTTGAGGACGGACGTTCTCTAGTAAAATTGGGGGTAATAGAAACGGTAATAGACGGACCCTATCCGATAAATAAATATTAAGAAGTAGACGGATAATATTTTATTATTCGAATCCGCCGAACGGATTCGTAGTATAGGCCCTCTTATTAGGGGTACCGTCTTTCTTATTATTTTAATAGCGTTTAGTAGCCTTAAAGGTAGAAGCTTCTCTCGTAGTAGCGAGGGCGGCGGTAATAGTAGTAATATTAATAATAATTTATTTTTGCTTTTCGCGCTCCTTTTAGAACTCTTTTTCGAATTTTTTAGTAGCGAGGGTTTCGTTATAATAATTAATAAGCTTATCGAAACCGGCTTCAACGGTTAGGTCTATTACCTACTTTAATTTTACTATATTAATTTCCATAGTAACTATCTTCTTTTTAAAGTCTTCGACTTTAATTACTAACGAAGAAGTATCGCTAAATTAAATAGAGGGCGCTATAATAGAGGGCGCCGGCTAATAAGTAATAGTCATACCGATTCTCTCTTAGGAATTGCTATAGAAGATAGAATTAATAAATAAAGAACGGAAATTAAATAAGAAATAATAAATAGAGGGGCGGCGAAATTAGATTTATATAGGAATAAAGCTTTATTCTTTTAAGAGGGAAAGGTTGGGAAGCGATTTGAAAGCTACTATAAAGAGGGACTATTTAGGACTAGGAATATAATTAACGGTATATTAGGCCGTAAAAGTCTTTTAGGCTTAAATAGGGGTAACTTTATAAATAATTTTAGCGTATTAATAAAGTATATAAGTAATAGCTATATTATTAGCGGGGGGCGCAATATAATTATAATTATATAATAAATAATATACGTACTAGGAAGGTTAAAGTATAGAGGCTTAAGCAACGGCGGCGGCAATCTCCTTATTAATAATAATTTTACCGATATTAATAAAATTAGTATTAGGCCGGGTCTATACCGGTTTAGGAATTTTAAGCTTCTTCGAAGCCGGAGTAAGAATTTAGAATAGTAGAGACGATAGTAGTTGAAATTAGCGTTATAGCTACTAAAATTATTAGAATACTAAGAATTATTATATTATATTAGTACTGAAGGGGGAGCCGGATATTTTATTCGTAACCGGTTTGCGATACGGACGGATTAGTAGGAGTAACGGCGAGAGTAAGAGTAATAAATAGGTAAGAATATAATAAGGATAAAGATAGAAGTAATAAGAAAGACGAGGATTTGAGGAGGAGATAGCGGTTTGAGGGTATATTTATAATTTAATATAATGATAGTTAAAAGAAGAAAGAGGAGAAGGAGAGAGAGAGAGAGGGGGATTTTAAAGATGAATAGGATGTACGCGCAGGCAATAGAAAGGAAGTTTATCGTCTAATATTTAGGATATACGTATAGAGTTATACGTATATATTTAGCTATTTAATTGGAGGAGAAGAGGGGGGCTAATATTATAGGGCTAGTGCCCGTGGCTAATATGCCTGGCAATTGTTAGGCGAGTTCAGTTTACAACCGGTCCGGCAGGGTATACCCAATCGGCTGATATGCCTGGCAATTACCAGGCGAGCCCAGCTTACAACCGGTCCGGCAGGGTGTACCCAATCAGGTACCTTACCGTGCCGGCAACCCCCTGGCCCGTGCGCGCGCTCGTCCCTTAAAAGGACAGCTGGCCAGGCCTGCCCAATGGGCACTCCTTTCCCCTCTTTTCTTCCTCGTAGAACCTTATCGATTCATTAGGCCAGCATCTGTGCCAACTGTGCTGCACCCCTTACACTACCGTAGTTCTAATAATACAACCTTTTAACTAATTGGGAAATAAGCAAGCTTAAGTTTAATTAGAAATATTGTAGTAAATGCTTTCTTAAAAATATATTGGATTTTTAGATTAAGGCCCCTAAGGTTTTGAAGGGCGAGGCTATTAAAGCCGTAGAGGAAAGAGCCGTCGAGGCGAATTAGGAGGAATAAGCTATGGAGGTAGGGGATTTGGAGGAGTAAACTGTGGAAGCGAGTTCGGAGGATTAAGCCGTAGAGGTAGAAACGAAGGAAGAAATAGGATTAGTATCGATAACGGCGCCGCCTTTTCTAAATAACGGATTGGGTTTTAAAAGTATATTACTAACGGAACCCGAGGCTAGACTATTATTAATATTTCAATTAAGTTTAATAATATATCCTTCAATACTAAGACTTCTAACTTTATTATAGATTCGCTAAATTATTTAATATTTGTCAAAATAGATGGGGAACAGAAGCCATATCATTCAACTAGACTACTGTAGACTAATGGGGAGACTGCCTTCCTTATATGCCTGCCGTGCCGTGACCTCCCTGTCCTGCCTTGTACCGGTACCTTGCCCTATTTCTTCGTTAGCCCTGTCAGCTAGCCGTAAGGCTGTCTAACCTTAAGCCTCAACGCTATAAGTATACTATGATATTCAGCATACCCCTTTATTGGATACTCGTAGTATTGAGAGTTTCCTTACTCGTTATTACTACCGGATTCCAGCTCCTTCCCTGTTGGTAAACTAATACTCCCTCGTTCCAGATTCCTTGCGTTTCTAACGTTAGCAAGACTTATTGCATTCCTAAACTTTATAAACAAATCTTTAGTAAGCGGTTTAATTAATCTATTAACTAATTAGTCTTTTGAAGGTATAAAGACGAGTTTAATCAATTTATCTTCGATCTTTTCCCGTATAAAGTACTATTATATATCGATATACTTTATACGTTAGTAGTGAGTAGGATTTTTAGCAAACTTTTTAATTGATTGGTTATTATAGTAAATAGTAACGACTTCGCTATTATTCTCCCTTCGAAGTTCGTTAAATAAACGGTTCAATTAGATAGTTTCTTTTATTACTTACGTTTTTACTATATATTTTACTTCTATAAATAATAGTGCTACTGTTAGTTATTGTTTGGAGCTCTAGTTTATAGGCGTACTACTTACGTCAAATAGGTAATTAGTAATAGATTTTCTAGTATTATAATTCCTAGCCTAGTTTGAGTTTATAAATTTAAATAGTATTATTAATTTGCTAGTATATATTAGCGCTATACTCCTTGTGCCCTTTAAGTATTTGAAAATCCTCTTTAGAATTCGATAATAGGCTTTATTGGGATTTAAAGCGTAATAATTGATAATTGATATAGCGAATATAATATTTGGTCTTATACTTAATATAACGTATATAAAGGAACCGATAACGGATTAATACCTTTTAATTCGAGTCTTCTTAGTTATTTAGTTTACTAGTACCTTTATTAGGCGATTTATTATTGGTATATCGATTGCTTTATAGGATACTATCCTAAATTAGGCGAGAATTTTATCGATATACCTTTATTAGTCGAAGTAGATAGTTCGTTATAGTTTATTACGTATAATATAAATACCTAAATAGTAGGTATAAAGTCCTAGATCTATTATTTTGAACTTTATACTTAATATATTCTTTAACCTTTTAATCTCTTCTTTATCTTTACTTACAATTAATAGATTATTAATATAAATAGCTACGAACGTTTAGGTCTCCCTATAGTTAAATATATTATAATTAATATTAATTAGGTTATATCCTAATTATTTTAATACTGCGGTCAATGTATTAAATTAAACCCTTAGTACTTATTTTAGACCGTAGAGAGCTTTATTAAGTCTATAGACCTTTTTTTTCTTAGGGTTACTACTATTAATAACGAATTACGGTAGCTATTCTATATAAATAACTTTATTAATGTTACTATATAGGAATATAGTTTTGATATTTATTTATTTAATTTTGAAATTTAGTATTATAGTTATAGCGAATAGGAATTTATAGTTTATAGGTTTAATAACTGAAGTAAAGGTTTTAAAGTAATTAATTCCTTCGATTTATTCGAAGCCTTTAATTACCTATTGTACCTTCCTTTTAACTACTTCGTTATTTAGTCCCCTCTTAAATTTATATACCTATTTGCCCTATAGTACATTTATTTTTAGAGTTATATTAATAAGTTCCTACGTACTATTTTCGATAAGGGAGGTATATTCTTCCTTTATTATATCTAATTAGTTATTTTAGAAGAAATTTCCCTCTACTTCTTTAAGTAATTAAGGTTCTATTATTTTATTAGAACCTTCTAATATTAGGAAAGTTTTGCGTCTAGGGGATAATTCTAGTAATAATGAAATTTATTTACTTTTATTTATAAGCTTTAGTATTGCTACCCGTATTGAATCTAGGATAACCTCTATTTATATTAATCCCTCTTACTCTTATAAATGAAGGGACGTTTGCCGGGGCTTTTTTGTAAATATTATTCGACTATATATTCTTCGAATATATTTATAATAAAGCTTTGTAAGTAGTAGTAAATTATATAAATTGGGAATTAGAAGGTCTAGGGATTCTTCTACTCTTAGTCTAACGACTTATTATTATTGCCTCCCCTTATTGGGAGATTGAGGGCGAACTACTTATTAATTTGCTACCGAATCGGTCTAAGTGGCGGCATCGATTATTCTTCGTTTAACGAGTGTTTTTTCAATTTTAAAATAAATATTATTTAATTTAATTATTTTTCTAAATGGGGATAAGAATTTATAGACTGTAGTTCTTTTAAAATCGATAAGAACGTACTTAATTAAAGTCTTATCTATTTTTTTTCTTCCCTATAAGGGGAATAAATACTACGCTACTATTTTAATTACTTTAATATTATTAATATTTAGTCTCTAACTATATACGATTTTGTATAGAGTCTTATTAAGTATTGAATAGGGGCTCCGATTTCTAAGGTAATTAATTATTTTAAAAATATCCGGCTAATATTATTTAAGGATTTATCCCCCTATTATAATAAGTAATAACTTTTCTTTAAAGTAAAGGTTAAGGCTTTCCGCTATACTATTAAACTAGTATTATTTAGTAATTGAATGTTCAATTTGGGTCCCCCTTCTAGCGGCCTAATCGTTAAATTCCTTACTATTGAATTCTTTTGCTCTATTAAGGTAGATTATTCTATATTTTCTACGTTACAGCTCCTTACCTTTTAAGAATTATACGAAGTTTTAAATAAAAATTTAAATTCGCTCCCTACTTTTGATCGTTAGAGTCCCGTTGAACCTACTATAGTTATCGATTAGAGTAATTTAGTATTTCTCGCTACAGTGCCCTAGGGTTTCGAAGGGACTATAGATATTAGTATAGATTACGTTTAAAACGTATTCGGTTAGTCTAAATCGTCTTCGATAGAGTAATTCCTTTATTCGTCCTTTAATATAAAGTTCGTACGTATAGTATTTTTGTACTTCCTTTATTCCGTTAATTATTTCGCTTATTTTAGTTAGGTTCTCTTCGCTAAAATAACTTATATATTCGTACTAGAGCTTTATCTTTAGGTTAACCGAGTATGAAACGAGGGTTTACTAGGCTATATTAGTAGTCTAAAGAATAAAAAGGTTTCTAAACTAGGTGGCTTAGATTCCTATCCTATTTTTTTCGATCCTTTAATAATTTTTAGAAAGGATTATATTAGAACTATTATTAAGCAATTAAATTACGGAAATTAGGTTAATACCTAATTCTAGTGCAAATAAGACCTTTTGAAGACGAATAATAATAATTATATTTAATCGAGTTATATTAATTAATAGGGCGGTTTTAATAGAGAGAATAATATTGATTTACTATAGATCGTACTATTGAAGATATATTTCTTCTTAATTTCTCTAATCCCTAATATTAGGACCTTTACTCCCTTTATACCTATAATAGAGCCGCTATATAGTTTAAAATTAATAAAGTCGCTTCGAACGGTTATTGCGTATTAATTATAGCCGGAATTAAGAAAATATAATAATTATAGCAAATAATTGGGAATTATATTATTTAAAAGTGGATTCTTCTAGTACTATCGGTTTAGTCGTTAATAAGAAGAGATAAAAACCTAATTATATTATTATTAGGAGGAGCAATTAAAGAAGACTTTTTCTTCTCCTCTTTTGCCTTCTTCTCTTTAATCTTAGCGTTATACTTGCGTTTTAACTCCGGAAATTTATCCTAATAAGTATTAGTATTATGATAGCGCTTACTATAATAGGTATAGCTTCTATTACGAGGGTAGTTTTAATTACTATATTTAAATTGCCTAAATTATATTAGTCGCCTTCTAGCGGCCAATAGTGCTATAGTATAACCTTCCTTTTTAATCGCCGCTTTCTAACGGATAAATTTACTATTAGCTAATTTGGTAGCGTTATTAAAAGAAGGTAATTACTTATTGTAAGTAGCCTAGAAGTTGGTTTTCCAAGCGCTATACTACTCTAGGTTAAATATATTTAGAAATTTTATAATTATATAGTTTTTTAATATATAATATTCTAGGCCAATCGTAACGTATTCCTCTTACAGCGCTATAATTTTCTAGGATAAGGTATTAACGTTATTAAAATTAATAAGGCGAAGGTTGTTCTATTTTTGCTAAATCCTTTATAGGGCGCTAATACTTTTATTAAAATATTCAGCCTTTACTTTGGCAAAGAATCTAACGATAGTCTCTTCTCTACCCAATAGTTTTATAATTATCTCTCCTAGCGTAGTAAAAAGGATTTTAACGACTTTACGTTACTTAGTTTCTTAAGCCTTTAGGGCGTAAACTAATATTATCTCCTTAATTAAATAGTCTTTAATAATATTATAAGCGCCTATAACGTCGGTTATAAACTACTAAAATCGATACTAAACTTTATAATCGTTCTTACTTAAAAACTTAGGATTAGTAGCTACGTTAATTCTATAAAGGGAGATCTTATTAAATTTGACCCGTCCTACCGGTACTATAATATCAGTTTTAATTTTTTTATCAAACAATTCGTCCAATACCTTATCTAAATCTACATTATTAGTACCGGCCCCGGTATTAGCGCCGGTATTAGCGCTAACGTTAGCGCCGGCGTTAGCGGCGGCATTAATTAACGCAGCCGCTTCTACTATTTTAGCGGCAACGGTAGGACAGCGACTAATTCTTGCAGAGCCTATCCTTATAGCTAGCCGTTTAATAATCCTATTCCTAATAGAATTAGATAGCTTATTATCTCCTAACTCGTTAGTAATAGAATTAACGCTACGTAGGGTAACTCTAGTTCTAAGTACTATAATAATATTGAAGCTTATAATTAATAAAGTAAAGGCTATTAGTAGAATTTAAAGAAATAAGATGAGAGATAACCTAAATTGAATTTTACTAGTTAGAAATCTCCTAATATTTATAGAGGGATTCTATTACTAGATTCGTCTCTAAGTAGCCACTTATTTTTCATCTCTTTTATTATACCGATTGAGTATCTCGAGCTATTAAGACCGGTCAGATAACCTATTTTTAACGTAGTTATTTAAATTCGGGATAAAGTCCTTCCGTTCCAATAGTTTAAATACGGGTTCGGACGAATAGGTTAGTCAATCTTAGCCGCTCTAATAGTTTAAAGCGGTTTAAATCTAATATCTATTTACTAATATACTAAACTAGAAGAAGACTAGCGTCTTTACTAGTTCGTAGTACTAGTATAGCTACCGCATTGTAGGAGCCGGGCTTATAACCTATTAAAATAGATAGGGAATAGAAGCTATATCATTTAACTAGACTATTATAGACTAATGGGGAGACTGCCTTCCTTATATGCCTGCCGTGCCGTGACCTCCCTATCCTACCTTATACCGGTACCTTGCCCTATTTCCTCGTCAGCCCTATCAGCCAGCCGTAAGGCTGTCTGACCTTGAGCCTCAACGCCATGAGTATACTATGATATTCAGCAATATTAAAGAGTAAAATTAAGGGAGAAGATTACTAAAGTAATTAGTAAAAATATAAACCCTAAATAGTTTTAGCTTACGAATTTACTAAAAGGAAGTTAAATAATAATATTTCTTTACGACCTAATGGCCCGGACTTAGGTACTAAAACCTAAGACTAAATTAATACTTTATAGAACCGTTATAAGTAAGTATATCCTAATTATAAACTTAGGAAGGATACTATTAATACCGTTATTCGTAAAACTTTTTAATATTAGCAATATACCTATTAATATAAATAATATTATAGAATTTAATATAATTAATTTTAATTTTGCGGTTAAAATGGAGTACTTGGAGGTAATTATTATAATTAAAGGCGAGATTGAGGAAGTAATTAAGCGAATAGAAGAGGAGATTAAGGCGGGAGGTAAGGAGCCCGGAGGAAATAAGCTTTAAATTATAGATTATATATATAAGGATATTTATATAAGTAATAGAGCGAAGTATAAGGATTAATTTATAGACTATTTTTTAATGGTTTTAAAGGGTGATATAGGCGAGGTTATAGTAAGGATTATAAAAGAGGATACTAGGAAATTCTATAAAAAGGCGGATAGGCTTTTAGCTACTAAATAATAAATTAAGGCGAAGATATTAATTTGTTATAATAAGTATTAGAACGTAGCGAACCCTAGGTGTGAGGGCACGCACAATTACAAGAGAAAGCCAGCTCAAGGAGGATCGTAGCGTAAATTAAATATAAAACTAAAGTTAAAGAAAGAAAGAAGGAAAGTGCAAAGGTAAGCTGGCTATACGAAAATAAGTATGTACGTACTAGGACCCGCTTCTATAGGTCGCGCGTAAATAATACCGCGAAAGCGGTCGCCCTATTACGTACTTCAACTGTACGCTATAGGGTATTATAGTATTAGGCTATAATATTACCCCCCCCCCCCTCCTAATAAAGGCTTAGCCTTAGAGCCGAAAAAAAAGTAGTTAAAAATATAAAAAACTTCTAATACAAGCCTATCTTAAACCTACAACGTTTCGCTTCTTAAATACGTCTACCCTTAGGGTAGGGATTTACAATTCCGCTATATTATTTAACTAATCCTACGATTATCGCCAATTTATTAGCGAAACGTTCTATCTTAGACTTTATAATTCTATATTAAAGATTTCGTTCCTATTTTAAATTAATTAATTAAATCCTCCTCTTTCTTATTATCCGTCGTACTATTACCGGCGTATTATTATCCTTATGATCTTTATAATTACTATTTTATTAGTATTATAACCGCTTAGGCGGGCCTAGTTTATTAGAATACTCTTTGTAATACGTTTTTAATACTTCGGCCGCATTTTTAAAACCCTCCGCCAAATATTACTTAGCCGGGCATATATAGGAGGCTCGGAACCGGTGTACTACCGTCATTTAACAATACCTTATATATAATAGTCGGACGACGGTTTATATAGTAGGATAATCGCAGAACCATATATACGGTTCTTTCCTAATTATAGTTTCCTTTTTCCCTATAATTATTATATAATTACAGTCCTGGGACGGTTCCTAGGTCAGAACTATCGTTAGATGGGAAAGTACAACCTATATTTTAGGAAGTAGTAGGGTAGAATATTGGAAGAGTATAAGAGAATATAGGAGAGAAGGTATAAATTTAGGGTCCTTCTAGATATTGCCAATTTACGATAAAGGGCTACGCTAAGACTAGCCCGTACCCGCCGCCGCCAAAACATAACCGTAGAGAATATTGTAGCCAAAATTTATATTAGGTACGCTAAACCCTTGCATTCTAGTAGGTTAAGATAGTGTATTTGCGACGACTAATTATATTATTTAATTGAATACGATAGCGATAACGATAAAAATAAAGATAATACGATAAAGATAACGATAATAATAAAAGTATAGGGAGTAGAATAGATATATTAATTAAATTGAATTCGTTAGGATACGGGATAATATTGCTCCTCCGACTCTAATTACGATTAAGATTATTTAATTACTAAGATATAGAATATTATTACTCCTCCGATTTAAGTTAAGGTACGATTAATTAGGCTAATTTTAATATTAAATACTATAATCTTAAATAATATAATACAATTAGTTAGTAGCTAATTCTAATATTAGATGTTGTAATTTTAAATAATACTATTCTAAATGTTGTAATACCGAACGTTATAATTCTAAACGCTATAATATTGATTGTTGTAATATTGAATATGTTGTTATTAAGTGCCGTATGAAATGGTTGAATAGATTCAAATAGGCAAAAGACTTAGAGGCGTAAAGATCCTATACCCTCTTTAAGAGTAGCCGAATCTAGTATAATTAACGAAGTAGTAGGCGGCTTATAGTTGCGCCTTGGGATATAGGGTATAATATTAACGGTATTGTTATTAATATAGTTATTACGTTTATAATGGAACATAGGGATATTAGCCGTTAATAATATTATACGGCGGTCCTTATTTTGGCGATTTCTACCCTAATAATTATAGCGGCGGTCTAGGAGATTATTATCGTCTTCGTTATTATTATTAATATTATTACGATTATAGTTAATTGGGCGCTAGTGTTCTAGTACGTTTAAATTTTAACGGGTTTAATTAGAATCGCCCTCTATAAGTGTAAAGTGTAGTCGGCTACGGCTTTTACTAGTGTTTTTACTACGACGGTTATTATGGGGGCGCTTATACGGATTGCTACGATTGCGAAAGCTATTGGTTGTAGAACCAAGGTTAGAAATACGACGAGGACTGCTGCCCTAGCTGCTACTAGTACTAGTACGACCGCTATTATTATAGCGGCTACTAGCTTGGGTACTACTAGCTTGGGCACTAGTATAACCGTTAATATAGTTACTACTAGTATGACCGCTAGTATAATTATTAGGTTGGCCACTAAGTTAATTACTAGGTTAGCTACTACCCTTAGTAGTATATAATAGTATCGGCTACTATAGATTCGGGTTATGTACCTAACGAAGGGGGGGAGGATTACGAGTAATAGAGCGTTTAAGAATTTTTAAATCTATATTATTTCGAGTAATTTGTAGAATAATAAATTTAAAGGGTAATTCTTTAAATATACTTTTATCCACTTTAATAAACGTTTGGTAAAATATAAGGTTGTCGAATATATTCCAGTATTCAGTCCTAGTATTTTCGTCCTTTTTTTTAGCTAAATTAGTACTTAGACCCCAATTTCAATTTAATTCTTTTTCGGATTGGATAACCTTATAGGCTATAATACTTAAATCGATAACGATATTTTTAAGGTAGAAGAAAAGTAAATCCTCTTTATTTTTAAAAGTAATTTGGTAATTAATATAGGGAGTAATATAAGAAAATATTTCTTAGAAGAAATATATATTAATCTATAGTTTAATTAATTCTTCAAAGGTTCGCTGATTATTAATATTATTATAATTAAATTCTAGAAGTTAGGGGTAATCCTTGGCTATGGTGACGAAATAGGTATGTAGTTTATCCTATAAAAATTTATTTTTCTAGGATTTATAGGTGCTTTTAGCGTAGATACGAAGTTTTCGAAATTTAGATATCCGGGTATCGATACTAGGCATAGCTTACTTAATAATTTAATTAGCAAATTAATTAGAATAATATATAAATATATATTACTATATTTAGCAATAGATTTCGTTAACAACTTCTTTAATTTCTTCCCAAGGAATAGATTATATAATACTTACTTCCGATTTTAGAATATTAGTATCGATAGGGTCGTATTCTATACGGGAGGGTATATTTAATTCCTTTAGGGATATTAGATTAGCGTAGGTAGGAGTGAAGAAGTATTTAGGAAATTTATCTTCGAATCGGTATTAGTTGGGGTCGTTAATAATTAGCTCCCCAAATCTATTACCTTCGCTACGGCTTCCCGATTGGCTACAACTTCCTAACTAGTTACAATTTCCTGACTGAGAATAACAACTTCCACCGGGTATCTAGGGTAGGAAAAACTAGGCGCTATATTAAGGGCTATTATATTGAAATTGCCCGCTATATAAATTACTATATTTATTATAACCGCTATACTAAGGACCGCCATACTGAAATTGACCGCTATATTGAGGACCGCTATATAGATTACTATATTCATTATATAGATTATTATATACATCGAATAGATTGCTATATTCGTTATACTAGTAATCGCCGCCCTAGTAAAACTAATTAGATTAGGGAAATTAGCCCTAAGAACCTTAAGAATTATAAAGTATACTATTACTATATATACTATTACTATATTAAGTACTATAATAGGATTAGGAGCTATAGTAGGAGTAGGAGCTATAGTAGGAATAGGATTGGTTACTATTATTAAATTAGGATTAGGAGCTATAATAGGATTAGGAACTATAGTAGGGTTAGGAACTATATTAGGACTAAATCTTATCGGCGGCAAAATTAGTATTAAAAGCAGTTTCGAACCCTAATATCGAATAGTCGTTATCTTCTCCTATATATTCGGTATAATTAGTATAATTAGTCTAGCCTTTAATAGAATTTTTACTAGTATTTCTAAAGTTATAACTAATAGTATAAATAGGAATTAAATTAATAATAGCAGTTCCAATAAATATAGGTAAACGAATACTAATACAAGGAATTTATAATTTAATAGTAATTCTAATAAATATAGATATAATATGTATAGAGGTTATATTAGTAGTAGTAATAGTAAGTATAAATAAATTAGTAGTTATAATTAGTAAAGTAGTTGGAACCCCCTTATTAATTTAGTCTTAATATTTTAATTATTAAATTATAATTAGTAAATTATCGAATCTTTTATTTAAAGAATCTTTTATAGTAGCTATACTCTAATTATTAGTTTGTAATCTCCTTTACGCCCTCCTTCTTTAAGAGAAATTTATTCTAATAGAAATTCGTCCAAGTTATTTATTATTAATATAATTCTATCCTTAACTATAATACTTACTTTAAATAAAACGACGCTGAAACCGGAAACGCCGATTTCTAGTTAGGAAGTGCTCCAAAACGAAAATAAATAACGGCAATCGATTTAAAAGGGTCGTTTACCCCCTTCGCGATATCCTACGACGAACGTAGCGATAGCGTTAAGCCGTCGCTACCGATAATAATTAATAGAGGCGTACGTAAATTCGAAAATAGCGTTTATAACCCCCTCGGAGGTATTTCTAATTATAACGACCCCGACGCCGCACTTGCTACAAAAACTTCGGAGAAAATAAAAAATAATAATAAAATTATAAAGAGATTTATCGCTTAAGCGAATAAATTTATAGATTATAATATTATTTCGCTCGAAGATTATTATTAAGTTCGAAAGTTATTTTTTAAATTTATAAAAATTTAAGCGAAGAAAAATAGGTTTTAAATATTTAAGGTAAATAAGGTTAGCGAGAACTAATTTATTATTAAAAAGGATTTCGATAATTTAAAGAAGGATATTTTTAAAGAATTTAAGAAGGGTACCTAAGAGGCGCTAAAGAAATAGGCTAATATTATTACGAAATTACTAGGCAAAATCGGCGCCACCCTCTAATAATTAATTACTATTATTATATTAAAATTTATCCCCTCCAATTACAAATACTAACTTATAATTAAAGGAATTTTAATTTCCGCCTAATATATTAAATAATCGAACGAAGATACGAAATAAGCGATTGAAAACGCTTTAAAAGAGAAATAATATAAAGGAGTCTAAATAATTATCCGAATAATAACGAATAGCGACTATATTATAATTTTCAACGAACCTATACGTAAATAATATTAAAAGTACTATATTTAAACGAAGGAGGTCTTTAAAATAGAAGCTATTATAACCCTTAATATTATAAGAATTCTAATTAAGGGAATCCCTTAGGTTAATTTCGACGGAAGATCGGATAATATAATATTAAAGGAAATAAGGGAAAAGAATAAAGAAGCGGATATTATTTATATAAAAGTTTAAAAAAGATGCGATAAGGAAGATAAAAGGATAATTTTAATAGAAATTATAATTATAAAAACGGTAATCTTCCTCTAAGAGAACCTCTTCCTCTAGGATAGCGGAATTTATTTATACGAACCGTTCTAAACTACGGCTACTATCTAATAATATTTTAAATATTAGAAATTCGGATATATAATAAAATTCTATCGCTTAAAGGATATTTATAGCCGCTATAATTAATTTAAGTATAGTAGGGCTCGTTTTAGCGAAGAAAATTGCCCTTCGAATAAAGATAGCTCCCTAGTCTATTATAAACTATATAGGAAATTAGAGTATTTTGCCTTCGATAAAAAGTAATACTTATTCGTTAAAACGGCTTATACGAAGGCTTTAATTATATATATCGAAAGGCCCCGCGGTTTTATTATTTATAAAAAACCGGCCAAATTAATATTAGAGCCGATAATTAAATTAAAGGAGGATATTACTATCCCCGACGCCCCTCCTAACTCCTATTCTATTATAACTTTAGAGAGATTATTAACCGAAAGAGCAACTCTACTCGCACGTTGAGAAAACTCTATTCGCACGTTGATTAAAAAGTATACAACTGGCTATAAGTCTTGGTAGGCTTGGCGTAAGACTCTACAAAGTGGCGTGGAATTTCTATTATTTTTTGGTCTACATGTTAGACTCCACCCCATCTTTCTATCTTCTTCATTAACCTTAAAATACTCAGAAAAAGGCAAAAGTCTTATCTAAAAAATAAGTATATAAAAGTATTTACATTAAGAAATCCGTTAAAAATCAACGAGTTATATAGTTCTACTTTTGCCTTCGTAGTTTAATATTTAGTAAAGTTATACTTAGAAAGATAATTTTCGTCAACGTGCGAATAGAGTTTTCCCAACGTGCGAGTAGAGGTGCTCATAAATTAATTTAATCCGATAAATACGTATACGTATTTATAGAGTACCGGCGATTATATTTATACTAGCTCTATAATTATTACGCACGTAATTACCGCTAAGGATATAATATTTACTTTATCCGCTATTAAATTAGAAGGAACCCTTTTATAGAATAATTAATAATTTAATTAAAAATATTCTATTAGAATATAGGGAAATCGTATAAGAGAGGGAAATTTCTATTCGAATAGGAGGAGATTTATAATATTATAGCGATCTAAGAACCGGGTAAAAATTTGAATAGGGATATTTACTAGCCGAGGGGCAGTAGGTATTATAGTATTAATTATTTAGAGAAGGGTAGGGCGGCGATTTATATAAATAAGAAGTAGAATTTTAAGGATTTAAACTTCCGATTAGGGAAGGATTAGGCCGTAGTAATATTTAAAAATTTATAGGAATTAACGACCGTTTACTCTATTTATTCCCTTATCTTTATATATAATACGCTAGAATATTAATAGGGGTCTCCCCTCTTCGAACTCTTTAAAGAGTAACCCCTATAAAGCTATTAAATAGCCGTCGGGGATTTTAACTTCTATTATCTTAATTAAGACTTAGAAAATAGGACTAATTTAAGAGTTATAAAGTTTTTTATTTAAATACAATAATAGAAGTTGAATTTATTAATTCCTCGTAGGGAATTAATACGGCTCGGCAATATAATATAAAGCGAAAAAGACGGGACGATCGATTATATATAGATATCGTATAGTATCGAAGTTAAATATTAGGGGGCCTAACGATACGAATAAACCGATTCGGATTATTATCCCTAAAAAATTTAAGTCCAAATTAGAAAATAGAATAAGAAGGCCGAGGAAGAAGGAAGTTATAGTTAGAGCCTTATAAATATAGAAAAGGTATAAGATATAGCGGAGAAATGGATATTAATCCTAAAGGAAATTATTATAATAAAAGATTTCGAATTAGTATTTAATAAATTCGATAGGGAATTTATTAATATTATAAAAGAATTCGTCCTATACCGGAAGAAAGGTTGGAAAAAATAAGTAGATTAGTAGAACTTAGAATATAAAATAGCGATAAAAAATATGTAATAGAAATAGTAGGTATAGTTCGGGAATAGGACGCCTTTAAATTAAAGGAAATTCGTAGAAATAGTAATAAAAAAAAAATAATTTATTTCGAAGACTTAGATAATAAAGTAGTAAAATTATATTGCCTCTATATCGAAGGATTTAAACAAACTTTAATTATTAGAAAAGTAGGCTCGAATCCGGAATTACCGTTTAATAGATCCGCCTAAATTACTAACTTTTAAATTTAGCGAAGGGATAAACGAAATCGAAAACTATAATAATAAGGCGAATATTTTCGCCGATTAATTCTTCCCTAGGGTAAACGTTCCTATAAATTATTTACTAAACTAGACTCAATTACTAAACGGCGACACCCTAGTAATTATTAATAATTAAATTATAGAGGGGGATATTAAAAAAATCCTTTTAAGGATAGCGTTAAATAAAGCGCCGGGTATTAATTAATTTTTAAATAAGTTTCTAAAGATTTGCGGGGTACTATTCAAATAGATTATAGTAATTTTTATTATAGCGAACCTTCGGTTCGAATATTTCCCCTAACGGTTTAAGAATATAAAAGTAATTATTCTAAAAAAGCTAGGAAAAAGCGCCGAATAATAAAAGCTAGCCGGCGTATAGAGGCCGATTTCACTACTAAATAACGTTAGAAAAATCTTCGAAACTTTAATTATTATAAAATTAATATAGGCGGTAGAAGAATTTAACTTCCTCCCGGAAGGTTAAATAGGTAATTAGGTAAATTATTTAATAGAGTTCGCAATTAGGGTAATAATTAATATAATTTATTCAATTTAAAAATTTAAAATTATAACGTCTTTTATACTCTTCGATTTGAAAGGCGTATTCGATAGAATTAATTATAAGTAACTTCTATATACTTTATAAGAAATATAATTCCTACAATAACTTTTTAAATAGGTCGATAATTTCGTTATTAGAAGAAAAGGTTCCCTTTTCTTTAATAATAAGACTTTGAACCCTTACAATATCGTAGTAAGAGTACCCTAGGGCTCCCCCCTCTTACTAATCCTTTTTATTTTCTTTATTATTCTATTATACTGTAAATTAATTATAATTAAAAATATAATTATAATTAGTTTTACTAACGATACTAATATTATTATAGTAGTTAAAATAATAGAGGAAAATTATAGGACTTTCTAAATAATATAGGAAATCTACTCCGAATAGGTAGCCGAAAGAGGAATAGAATTTAAAACGAATAAAACGGAGTTTATATATTTTACGTAGACGAAGGAACTATAAATAGAAATTTTCTAAATCGGCGGAATAATACTTTAATTAATAGAATCGATAAGATTCCTAAGGGTTTAATTAAACCGGAAGCTCAATTATCGAATATATATAAAAGTAATAAAGAAAAAGATAATTACGCAAATAAACGCCTTAATATAATTAGTAGCGAAAATTTAGGGTTATTCTTTCGTATAAGCGAGAAAAATCTATATTAAATATATTTAAAACGCTATTATATATAAAATATCAACTTTCCACTAACCGACCGAAATTTATAAGAAACTGCGAAGGATAGTAATTGGGCTAATTAAATATTAAACTAAATATTTAAAAATTATCGCCGGGGCGTATAAAATTACGCTAGTAAAGAACCTAAAAATAGAAATATTTTATTTACTATTTAATTTCTACTTTAATAAAAGGGTAAGGGCCTTCGAAGAGAGGTTTATTCGAATAAATTAAATTAAATTCGTCCGAAGGATTATAATTTAAATAATTAATTATATTTAAATAAAAATAAGAAATCGATTACCTACTAACTAACCCGAAAGTAATACTATTAAAATTAAATAAATTAAGGAATAGGTACCGATAGAGAAATTTATTATATTAGTAGTAGGACCGTCCTCGGAAATAAAAATACCCCTACCCCTATTATAAATATTAGAATTAATTACTATCGATTAAAAAGAGTAATTAAAAGATACTACGAAAAGAAAATAGATATTATATTATAATTATTAAGTAGCGGCGGCGGCAATTAAATTAAATTAGTAATATAAATTTACTATTATTAACCTTAACGCAAAGTTTAGTAATAATATTATTAAGCGGTATATAATTAAGGTAAAAAAGAAAAAGAAGAAGAAAAGCTAATTATTAGAAGATAATAATAAATTATACTTATTAACGAAAGTATAAAGCTCCTTCCTTACTTAAGCCCGAATAGGAATTATCGGGCTCCGGTCCTTCCTCTTCCGAAGGAAGGTACCGGACGTTATAATATTATTCTATTCGTATAGAGCCGGGGAGGAAACATTTAAATACTTCGTTTTTAAATATCTATAGACAGAGGAATATTAAATAACGGCAACCGATTAGCTATAAATATAGGAAGAATTCTAAATTTATTTAAATAATAGAATTAAAGCGGAGAAAATCCTTTCGTAGGCACTTAAATTAGGTAAACTAAATAAGTACCGCTTAGCGGTCGAATTAGAAGGGGAATAGCGTAGGGAATTCGCGCGGCACGCGTAAAACTATTCAAAGATAGAAAACGCGTTTATTCGCTATAGCGGTAGGTAAGAACCGTTATAGTTAGAAGCTAGGAAGGAGCGGCACAGCCTACCCGTAACCGGAACGGAGTTAGGGGTTTTCATCCGGCGGCGCTTATCGCCGTACGGTTTTTCCTTTAGAGAATTAGGAGAAGTACCTCATACCAATCATAGCGCTATAGATATATAGCTAAGGAATAAGATTATTATTATACTCTAATTATTTTATAGAAGGTTTCTCGATTATTACTTTTAGAAGTAATATTATTATTATCCTTAAAGAGGGGGGGGAGGAGGAGGAAATATAGTACTTCTACTTCAATTTTAAAGACTTTAGGCAGGCGGTATAATACCTCGACTACTACGAAAACCTTAAGGGGGAAGTATAGTACCTCAACTACTACGAAAACTTTAGGGGGGAAATATAATACTTCGATTATTACGAAAACCTTAAGGGGGCATAGTATTTTAATAACTTTAGGGAGCGAATTAGCTTCGGAATCCCTAAGGTATAAACTAACCCTATCCCTATCCCTATCCCGGTCGTATATTACCTATAGTTTATCCTTATAGAGTAGTAAATATACCCTATTATTATTATTAAACATTGTAACGGCTATATAATATTACGTTTATTAATTATAATTAACTATTTTTTTAAAGGGGATCGGTCGATATAATTATAGTAAATTCAATATAACGTCCTATTTATTTTATGGGCACGGTCTAACTGCCGCCAATATAATAGGGTAACGAAGTATAGCGATACTAATTAATAGAAGTTAGAATTAAATCTAAGTCGATTGACTGAAGGAGGCCTAGGTTTGCTTACTTAACCCTATCTTTAAGGGACCTATAAATAATTAGTGACGGCACGCTGGGGATTAACTACCGGTATAATCAAAATATTATTCTTAGTAAGTACTTTAAGGCATTAGTTATCGAAATCGCTAAATTCGTTTTTATTACCTTCGTCTTATAATAGTAAACGCTCGCCGCGATCTAAATTAGAACCGCTACTACTATTATTATTAGTATTAGGAAAGGGTCTATTATTATTATTCCGGCCTTTCTTAACCGAAGTACCGCGGGCGCCCACTCTACCCTTATTAGGCATTTAATACAAATTAATCGATAGTAATTAATACTATATAAATATATACTTATAGTGAGGGTAAATTAACACCCATTAGGAAGATTGCAATAAGTAGCCTTACAATAAATACTTACGATAGGAAGTCTTACAATAGAGAGGCTTACAATAGATAGGCTTACGATAGGAAGTCTTACGATAAATACTTGCGACAGAGAGGCTTGCAATAGAGAGGCTTACATTTTAAATAATTACTATAATTAAGATCGACGTTAATCTGGCTTACCGTACGCGGTAGTCTAACTGCCTATCTATCTTTGTAATAAAATTGTAAAAAAAAATTTAGGAGAAGAGAAGAAATTAGAGACGATTAAAGGGTTAACAATTTGTATAGCCGCGGAGCAGTATTCTACCGCCTTCTATTCTATTACCTTCTATTCTACTATATTACTAATACCTTAAAGATTCTGTATATTTGTAGTAAAAAACTAAATAAAATAGCGGGGTAATATTTATTAATACTAGTAAATAGTAATAGTATTAATATTAATAATAGTATTTTACGTATTTATCTACTCAATAAGGCTGCCTTATAGGTCTTAAAGGTAATTTGTAGTAGGGTAGGGGTATTTAGGCCCTACGTTTGGACTTACGTTTAGGTCCGTATTTAGAATCTAACGTTTATAGGGTTATAGTACCGGTAAATATAGTCCGTTTCAGTAGGGGGATAGAAATAGGGTAGCTAATAGGAATTAAATATCTATTAGGACTTATATACATTTAGTTATTTACTTGATTTTATCTATTATATATAATAAATGAATAAAACGTTATAATTTATTAATCTTAGAAGTAAATATTTTATATATTATAATATAATAAGGAGAGATATAGAGAAGATTATAAATTATATTTTAAATGAATTGCCTGCCGGTTCTATTATTATATAATACTTATATATAGTCATATACTCTATTATTTATTTATTTATTTATTAGATAATAATAATAATCTTATTCCTTAGCTATATATTTATAGCGCTATAATTGGCATAAGGTACTTCTCCTGGTTTTCTAAAGGAAAAACCGTGCGGCGATAAGCGCTGCCGGATAAAAACCCCTAACTCCGTTCCGGTTACGGGTAGGCCGTACCGCTCCTTCCTAACTTCTAATTATAACAATTCTTACTTACTACTATAGCGAATAAACGCGTTTTCTATTTTATTCTACCCAATATTAGAACTATTATAATACCGCTCCCTTCTTCCGCTCCTTCCTCCCGTCCTTTAGCCGCCGTCCCGTCCCCATTTACCCTTATTTATTTTTATTTACTTTCTTACCCCGCTCCTTCTCCTTTACTCCCTCCCCCTTTATTCTATCCTCCTATCCTTATTATAATTTATACCTATATAAAGACTTCCTTTACTATTTATATAAATTCTCCCCGGGCGCTAGCCCTAAACCTTCCTCTTCTTTCCTAAATTACTACGTCCTTAAAATAACCTCCTCTTCGTTTAATAGCGCGCCCGGCCGTATTTTTAATTATAATATTCGTAACTTTAACGTTCGGACCGGTTAAAGCTTTAACTTTTCTTACCTTATAAAATCTTCGCCTAAATTTAATATTACGCCTTCTACCCCTTATTATATTTCTTAAACCTCCGGCGCTCTTACAATTCCTTTTTAGGATTTTATTATTATTACCGATATTTTATCCTATAATCCTATACTTCAGCTTCCTAATAATTAATAAAGTTCCCGCCCTTATACTTTCGCGTCCTCTTTAATTAATTCCAATATTTAGCGTCGTTCGTACTCCTCCTTACTTCGATTATATTTTAAATTTCGCCGACTATATTATAAATACCCTAAATATCGCTAGCCTAGGCCCGGAGGCCTTCTAGACGATACTTACGGAGTATATTTATACAGTCGATAAATAGGGTAAATATCCTTCCCAGTATTATAGTATTATTTTTTTCTAATATTATTTAGGTATTATATCCTAGATTATTCTATATTTATTCGCTACTTTAAAGTATATATTTAATATCCCCTTCGGCTATTGTAATAAGTATAATTTCGTTTAGGCGGCGGTAGTTATTATTATAAACGTTCCGGCTAATTCTAGTAAATTTATTAAGAATTTCTAATAGGTTTGTACATCCTTCTTTAGCATTATATATATTTACTTAATTAACAATAGTCTCCCGGACTAGTTAGATACCTTTTTTTCTTTCTATTACTTTAGTAAATTAAAGGTTATAGATTATAAAGAAAAGGGTTACTATAAGAAGTTTATAATCGACTATCCTATTATTATTCCTCTTTATATTATTTCTACCGGCGTAATTAGTAGTAGTATTAGCCCTGGTATTAATAGTCCCCCGGGTTCGCCTATAGTAGTCGATAGCCTCCGCGCTATTAAAATAGGTCCCAGTTAGGACGAATAGCGTTGCTAAGTTATTTACGACTTAATATAAATAATAAAGATGTTCTATATCCTTATTAATTATATTTAAACGTTAATTAGATAGTTCCTCCGCCGTTCTATTCCCTTCGCTAAATTATAAGCCGGAATTAATTTAACCGATTTCTCTATTATTCCTATCGTCCCTATATTTTAATATTCTAATATTATAAATAAATAAATAGTTTTATATATATTGCGCGAATTCCCTACGTTATTCCCCTTCTAATTCGATTATTAAGTAGTATTTATTTAGTTTACCTAATTTAAGTGCTTACGAAAGGATTTTCTCCGCTTTAATTCTATTATTTAAGTGAGTTTGAAATTCTTCTTATATTTGCGGCTAATCGGTTACCGTTATTTAATATTCTTCTATCTATAGATATTTAAAAACGAGGTATTTAAATATTTTTTCCCCGGTTCTATACGAATAGAATAGTATTATAATATTTGGTACTTTCTTCCGGAAGAGGAAGGACCGGAGCCTAATAATTCCTATTTGGGCTTAGGTGAGAAAGGAATTTTATACTTTCGTTAATAGGTATAATTTATTATTATTTTCTAATAATTGGCTTTTCTTTTTCTTCTTCTTTTTTATTCCGATTATATACTATTTAATAGTATTATTATTAAACTTTACGTTAAGGTTAGCGATAGTAAATTTATACCGCCGACCTAATTTAATTACCGCCGTTACTACTTAGTAATTATAGTATAATACTTACTTTCTTTTTATAATATCCTCCAATTATTCTTTTCGGTCGATAGCGGTTAGTTTTAGTATTTGCGATAGGGGTAGGGGCGTTCCTATTTCCGAGGGCGGTTTTATTGCTAATATAATAAATTTCTCTATTAGTATTTATTCTTTAGCCTATTTAGCTTTAGTAATACCGTTTTCGAGTTAATTAGCGGGTAGTCGATTTCTTATTTTTATTTAAATACAGCTAGTTACTTAAGTTATAATTCTTCGGACGAATTTAGTTTGGTCCGTTCGGGTAAACCTTTTTTCGAAGGCCCTTACCTTTTTATTAAAGTAGAAGTCGAATAGTAGATAAAATATTTTTATTTCTAAATTTTTTATTAGTATAATTTTGTACGCTTTAATAATAATTTTTAAGTATTTAATTTAATATTTAATTAATTTAATTATTATCCTTCGCGGTTTCTTATAAATTTCAGTTAATTAGTAGAAAATTAATATTCTATATACGATAGCGCTTCGAATATATTTAGTATAGATTTCTTTCGTWCGWACGAAAGAATAACCCTAAATTTTCGTTATTAGCCGCATTAAAGCGTTTATCTATATAACTATCTTTTTCTTTATTATTTCTATATATATTTGATAATTAAGCTTCTAATTTAGTTAGACCCTTAAGAATTTTATCGATTCCGTTAGTTAAAGTATTATTCTACTAATTTAAAGAGTTTCCGTCCGCGGTTCCTTCGTTTATATAAAATATATAAGTTCCGTTTTATTCGTTTCGAATTCTATCCTTCTCTTAATTACCTATTCGGAATAGATTTCTTATACTATTTAGAGAATTTTATAATTCTCCTCTATTATTTTAGCTACTATAATAATATTAGTATCATTAGTAAAACTAATTATAATTATATTTTTAATTATAGTTAATTTACAATATAATAGGGTAATAAAGAGAATAAAAAAGATTAGTAAGAGGGGGGAGTTTTAGGGTACTCTTACTACGATATTATAAAGGTTTGAAGTTTTATTATCGAAGAAAAGGGAACCTTTTCTTTTAGTAACGAAATTATCAACCTACTTAAAAAACTATTATAGGAATTATATTTCCTATAAGGTATATAGAAATTATTTATAATTAATTCTATTGAATACACCCTTTAAATTGAGGAGTATAAAAGATATTACGGCTTTAAATTTTTAAGTTGAGTAGATTATATTAATTACTATTCTAATTACAAATTCTATTAAACGGTTTATCTAATTACTTATTTAACTTTCCGGGAGGAGGTTAAATTCTTTTACCGCCTATATTAACTTCGTAGTAATTAAAGTTTCGAAGATCTTTCTAATATTATTTAATAGCAAAATCGGCTTCTATACACCGGTTAACTTTTATTATTCGGCGCTTTTTTTTAACTTTTTTAGAATAATTACTTTTATATTTTTAAACCGTTGGGGGAAATATCCAAACCGAAGGTTTATTACGGCGAAAACTATTATAATTTATTTAAATAATACCTTATAAATTTTTAGAAATTTATTTAAGAATTAATCGATATTTAGTACTTTATTTAGTACTATCTTTAAAAGGATTTTTTTAATATCCCCCTCAATAATTTAATTATTAATAATAATAATAATCTTATTCCTTAGCTATATATCTATAGCGCCACAATTGGTATGAGGTACTTCTCCTAGTTCTCTAAAGGAAAAACTGTTCGGCGATAAGCGCCGTCGGATAAAAACCCCCAACTCCGTTCCGGTCACGGGCAAGCCGTACCGCTCCTTCCTAACTTCCAACTATAACAGTTCTTACTTACCGCTATAGCGAATAAATATACTTTCTATCTTATTCTACCCAATACTAGAATTATCGTAATTCGATATTTTAATATTATAAATAAATAAATAGTTTTACGCGTGCCGCGCGAACTCCCCTCGTTATTCCCCTTCCAATTCGACTACTAGGCGGTATTTATTTAATTTACTTAATCTAAGTGCCTACGAAAGGATTTTCTCTACTTTAATTCTATTATCTAAGTAAACCTAGAATTCTTCTTGTATTTACAACTAATTAATTACCGTTATTTAATATTCTTCTATCCGTAAATATTTAAAAACGAAGTATTTAAACGTTTCCTCCCCGGCCCCGTATAAATAGAATAGCGTTATAACGTCCGGTACCTTCCTCTGGAAGAGGAAGGACCGGAGTTCGATAATTCCTATTTAGGCTTAGGTAAGGAGGGAATTCTATATTTTCGTTAATAAATATAATTTATTATTGTCCTCTAATAATTAGCTTTTCTTTTTCTTTTTCTTTTTTACCCCGACTATATACTGCTTAATAATATTATTATTAAACTTCGCGTTAAGGTTAACAATAGTAAATTTATACTGCTAATTTAATTTAATTACTGCCGCCGCTATTTAATAATTATAGTGTAATACTTATTCTCTTTTTGTAGTATCTTCTAATTATTCCTCTCAATCGATAGTAGTTAATTCTAATATTTATAATAGGGGTAGGGGTATTCCCGCTTCCGAAAGTAGTCCTATTGCTAATATAATAAATTTCTCTATCGGTACCTATTCTTTAGCTTACTTAATTTTAATAATACCGCTTTCGGGTCGGTTAATAGGCAGTCGACCTCTTACTCTTATTTAGATATAATTAATTATTTAGGCTATAATCCTTCGGACGAATTTAATTTAATCCGTTTGGGTAAACCTCTCTTCGAAAGCCCTTACCTTCTTATTAAAATAAAAGTCGAATAGTAAATAAAATATTTCCGTTTCTAGGTTTTTTATTAGTATAATTTTATACGCCCTAGTAATAATTCTTAAATATTTAATTTAGTATTTAGTTAGCCTAATTATTATCCTTCGCGGTTTCCTATAAACTTTAATCGGTTAATAGAAAATTAATACTCTATATATAATAACGTTTCGAATATATTTAATATAAATTTCTTTTATTTGCGCGAAAGAATAATCCTAAATTTTCGTTATTAATTATATTAAAGTATTCGTCTACGTAATTATTTTTTTTTTTACTACCTCCGTATATATTCGATAATTAAATTTCCGGTCTAACTAAACCCCTAGGAATTTTATCGACTCCGTCGGTTAAAATACTACTCCGCCGATTTAAAGAATTTCCGTCTACGGTTCCTTCGTCCGTATAAAATATATAAGCTCCGTTTTATTCGCTTTAAATTCCATTCCTCTCTCGGCTACCTATTCGGAATAGATTTCCTATACCGCTTAAAGAGTTTTATAATTTTCCTCTATCGTTTTAATTACTATAATAATATTAATATTATCGGTAAAACTAATTATAATTATATTCCTAATCGTAGCCAACTTATAATATAATAAGGTAATAAAGAGAATAAAAAGGATTAGTAAGAGGGGGGAGCCCTAGGGTACTCCTACTATAATATTATAAGGGTTCGAAATCTTATTATCGAAGAAAAGGGAACCTTTTCTTCTAATAATAAAATTATTAACCTATTTAAGAAGCTATTATAGGAATTATATTTCCTATAAAGTATATAAAAGCTACCTATAATTAATTCTATTGAATACGCCCTTTAAATCGAAGAATATAAAAAACATTATAATTTTAAATTTCTAAGCCGAGTAGACTACATCGGTTATTACTTTAATTACGAACTCTATTAAACGGTTTGCCCAATTACCTATTTAACTTTCCGGAAGGAAATTAAATTCTTCTACTGCTTATATTAACTTTATAATAATTAAAGCTTCGAAGATCTTTCTAACGTTATTTAATAGCGAAATTGGCCTTTATACGCCGGCCAACTTTTATTATTCGGTACTTTTTCCTAACTTTTTTAGAATAATTATTTTCATATTCTTAAACCGTTAGGGGAAATATCCGAACCGAAGGTTCGCTACGGCGAAAACTATTATAACCTATCTAAATAATACCCTATAAATCTTTAAAAACCTATTTAAAAACTAATTAATACCCGGCGCTTTATTCGGCGCTATCCTTAAAAGGATTTCTTTAATATCCCCCTTAATAATTTAATTATTAATAATTACCGGGGTATCGCTATCTAATAATTAAATCCAATTTAATAAATAATTTATAAAGACGTTTATTCTAAGGAAGAATCGGTCGGCGAAAATATTCGCCTTACTACTATAGTTTTCGATTTCGTTTACCCCTTCGCTAGGCTTAAAGGCTAGTAGTTTAGGCGGATTTATTAAGCGGTAGCTCCGGGTTCGAACCTACCTCTCTAATAATTAAAATTTACTTAAATCCTTTAACGTAGAAGCGATATAATTTCGCCACTTTACTATCTAAGTCTTCGAAATAAATTGTCTCTTCTTTATTATTACCTCTACGAATTCCCTCTAATTTAAAGGCATTCTACTCTTAAACTATATTTACTACTTCCGCTACGTATTTTTTATTACTATTTTATATTTTAAATTCTACTAATCTACTTATCTTCTCTAACCTTTCTTCTAATATAAGATGAATTCCTTCGTAATATTAATAAATTTTCTATCGAATTTATTAAATACTAATTCGAAATCTTTTATTATAATAATCTCTTCTAAGACCGATATCTATTTCTCCGTTACATCCTACACCTTTTCTACGTTTATAAGGCTCTAACTATAACCTTCTTCTTCCTCGGCCTTCCTATTCTATTTTTTAACCTAGACTTAAACTTCTTAAGGATAATAATTTGAACCGGTCTATTCGTATCGTTAAACTCCTTAATATTTAATTTCAATATTACATAATATTTATATATAATTAATCGTCCCGTCTTTCTCGCCCCGTATTATATTACCGAACTATATTAATTCCCTATAAAGGGTTAATAAATTTAATTTCTACTGTTATACTTAAATAAGAAGTTTCGCAACTCCTAGACTAATCCTATTCTCTAAATTCCAATCGGGATAATAAAGATTAAAATCTCCGACGGCTACTTAGTAGCTCCGTAGGGGTCTCTCCTCGAAGAGTTCGAAGAGGGGAAACCCCTATTAATATTCCGGCGTACTGTATATAAAGATAAGGGAATAAATAGAATAAATAATTATTAATTCCTATAAATTTTTAAATATTATTGCGGCCTAATCCTTTCCCAATCGGAAATCTAAATCCTTAAAATTCTACCTCTTATTTATATATATCGCCGCCCTACCCTTCTCTAAACAATCAACGCTATAATACCTACCGCCCTTCGGCTAGTAAATATCCTTATTTAAATTTTTACCCGATTCTTAAATTACTATAATATTATAAATCTCCTCCTATTCGAATAGAAATTTCCCTCTCTTATACGACTTCCCTATATTCTAATAGAGTATTTTCAATTAAATTATTAATTACCCTATAAAAGGGTTCCTTTTAATCTAACAGTAAATAAAATAAATATTATATCCTTAATAGTAATCGCGCGTATAATAATTATAAAACCGGTACGTATATAATCGCCGGCGCTCTATAAGCGTATATACGCGTCTATCGGGCTAAATTAACTTATAAACTTCGGCTAAGAATTATTCCCGAATATTTTTTATTTAAATTAGCCTCTTATTACTTTTCCGGCTAATAATTTCTCTAAAGTTATAATAGAACGGGAATTGGAGGGGGCGTTAAGGATAGTAACGTCCTCCTCCAATTTAATTGTCGGCTTTAATATTAATTTAACCGGTCCTTTATAAATAATAAAGCCGTAAAGCCTTTTAATATATATAATTAAAACCTTTATATAAGCTGCTCTAACGAACGGATATTACTTTTTATTAAAGGTAAAATACCCTAATTTCCTATATAATTTATAATAAATTAAAGAATTATCTTTATTCGAAAGGCAATTCTCTTTACTAAAGCGAACCCTATTGTACTTAAATTAATTATAACGGCTATAAGTATTTTTTAAGCGATAGAACTTTATTATATATTTAAATCCCTAATATTTAAAATATTATTAAACGGTAGCTATAACTTAAAACGGTTCGTATAAATAGGCCCCGCTATCCTAAAGGAAAAGGTTCTCTTAGAAGAAAATCGCTACCTTTATAGTCGCAACTTCTATTAAAATTATTCCCCTATCCTCCTTATCGTATCTCTTTCAAATTTTTACGCGAATAATATCCGCTTCTTTATTCTTCTCCCTTATTTCTTTTAATGTCGTATTATCCGATTTTCTATCGAAATTAATTTAAAGGATTCCTTTAATTAGAATTCCTATAGTATTAAGGGTTATAATAGCCTCCGTTCTAAAAACCTCTTTTACTTAAGTATAGTACTTCTAATACTATTCGTATATAGGTTCGTCGAAAACTATAATATAATTACTACTTATTACTATTCGGGTAGCTACTCGGACTCCCTTATATTATTTTTCCTTTAAAATATTCTTAATTGTTTACTTCGTATCCTCGTTCGATTATTTAATATATTAAGCGGAAATCGAAATTCCTTTAATTATAAATTAGCGTTCGTAATTAGAGGGGATAAACTTTAGGGTAGTAATAGTAATTAATTATTAGAAGGTAGCGCCGATTTTACTCGGTAATTTCGCGACAATATTAGCCTATTTCTTCGGCGCCTCTTAAATACCCTTCTTAAATTCCTTAAAAATATCCTTCTTTAAATCGTCGAAATCCTTCTTAATAACAAATTAGTTCTCGCTAACCTTATTTACTTTAAGTATCCGGGACCTACTTTTCTTCGCCTAAATTTTCGTAAATTCGAGAAGTAATTCTCGAACCTAATAATAGTCCTCGGGCGAAACGGTATTATAATTTATAAACTTATTCGTTTAAGCGATAAATCTCTTTATAGTTTTATCGTCGTTTTTCGTTTTCTCCGAAGTCTTTATAATAAATATAGCGTCGGGGTCGTTACAATTAAAAATACCTCCGAGGGGGTTGTAGACGCTATTTTCGAATCTATATACGCCTCTATTAATCGTTATCGGTAGCGACGGTTCAACGCTATCGCTATATTCGTCGTAGGATATTGCGAAGGGGGTAAATAACCCTTCTAAATCGATTGCCGTTGTCTATTTTCATTTTTGAGCACTTCCTAACCAGAAATCGGCGTTTCCGGTTTTAGCGTCTGTGAGACTCGCTAATAGTAATTAAGACTTTAGTAATTAGTTGCTTTTTAATTATTAATAGTTACTAGGGTATCGCTATTTAATAATTGAATTTAATTTAATAAATAATTTATAGGAATGTTTACCTTAGGGAAAAATCGGTCGGCAAAAATATTCGCTTTATTATTATAATTTTCGATTTTATTTACCCTTTTACTAAATTTGAGGGTTAATAGTTTAGGCGGATCTATTAAGTAGTAGCTCCGGGTTTAAACCTACTTCTCTAATAGTTAAAATTTATTTAAATCCTTCAATATAGAGGCGATATAATTTTACTACTTTATTATTTAAATCTTCGAAATAAATTATCTCTTCTTTATTACTACCTTTATAAACTCTTTTTAATTTAAAGGCGTTTTATTCCCGAATTATATTTATTATTTCCGCCGCACGTCTTTCATTACCGTTTTATATTCTAAATTCTATTAATCCGTTTATTTTCTCCGACCTTTCTTCTAGTATAAGAAAAATTCTTCTACAATATTAATAAATTCTCCGTCGAATTTATTAAATATTAATTCGAAGTCTTCTATTATAATAATTTTTTCCGGGACCGATATCTATTTCTCTACTATATCTTATACCTTTTCTACGTTTATAAAATTTTAATTATAACCTCCTTCTTCCTCGGCCTTCCTATTTTATTTTTTAACCTAAACTCAAATTTTTTAAGGATAATAATCCGAGCCGGTCTATTCGTATCGTTAGGTTCCTTAATATTTAACTTCGATACTATATAATATTTATATATAGTCGATCGTCTTATCTTTTTCGCCTCGTATTATATTATTGAATTATATTAATTCTTTACGAAGGGTTAATAGGTTTAATTTCTACTATTGTACTTAAATAAGAAGTTTTATAGCTCTTAAATTAGTCCTATTCTCTAAGTCCTAATTAGAATAATAGAGGTTAAAATCCCCGATAATTATTTAATAACCCCGTAGGGGTCTCTCTTTAAAAAGTTCGAAAAAGGGAAACCCCTATTAATATTCTAGTATATTATATATAAAAATAGGGGAATAAATAGAATAGACGGTTATCGACTCCTATAAATTTTTAAATATCGCTACGGCCTAATCTTTCCCCAATCGGAAGTCTAAGTCTTTAAAATTCTACCTTTTATTTATATAGATCGCTACCCTACCCTTCTCTAAATAATTAATACTATAATACCTATTACCCTTCGGCTAGTAAATATTCCTATTTAAATTTCTACCCGGCTCTTAGATTGCTATAATATTATAAATTTCCTCCTATTCGAATAGAAATTTCCCTCTCTCGTACGATTTCTTTATATTTTAATAGAATATTTTTAATTAGATTATTAATTACCCTATAAAAGGGTTCCTTTTAATTTAGCGGCGGATAAAATAAATATTACGTCCTTAGTAGCGGTTACGTACGTAATAACTATAGAGCCGGTATAGGTATAATTACTAGCGTTCTATAAGTATATATATATATTTATTAGATTAAATTAGCCTATAGACTTCGGCCGAAAGCCGTTTCCAAATATCTTTTACTTAAGTCGGCCTCTTATTACTTTTCCAATTAGTAATTTCTCTAAGGTTATAATAGAACGGGAGTTGGAGAGGGCGTTAAAAATAATAACGTCCTCCTCCGGCTTAATTATCGGCTTTAATACCGGTTTAGCTAATCCCTTACAAATAATAAAATTATAGGGCTTTTTAGCGTATATAATTAAAGCTTTTATATAGGCCGCTCTAACGAATAGGTATTATTTTTTATTGAAGGCGAAATATTCCGATTTCCTATATAGTTTATAATAAATTAGGGAATTATTTTTATTCGAAAGGTAGTTCTCTTTATTAAAATGAGCCTTATTATATTTAAATTAACTATAGTAGTTATAAATATCCTTTAAGCGATAGAACCTCGCTATATATCCAAATTCTTAATATTTAAAGTATTATTAGACAGTAATTACAATTTGGAATAGTTTGTATAAGTAAGCCCCGCCATTCTAGAGGAAAAGGTTTTTTTAGAGGAAGATCGCTACCTTCGCAATCGTAATTTTTATTAAGATTATCCCCCTATCCTCCCTATTATATCTCTTCTAAATTTTTATATAAATAATATCCGCTTCCTTATTCTTCTCCTTCATTTCTTTTAGTATTATATTATCTAATTTTCCGTTAAAATTAGCCTAGGGGACTCCTTTAATTAGAACTCCTATAGTATTAAGGGTTATAATAGCCTCTATTCTAAAGATTTCCTTTACTTAAGTATAATATTTCTAATACTATTTATATATAGGTTCGTTAAAAATTATAATATAATCGCCGCTTATTACTATTCAAATAGTTATTCGGACTCTTTTATATTATTTTTCTTTTAAAGTATTTTTAATTACCTACTTTATATCTTCGTTCGATTATTTAACGTACTAGGTAAAAATTAAAACTCCTTTAATTATAAATTAATATTTATAATTAGAGGGGATAAACTTTAGTATAATAGTAATAGTTAATTATTAGAAGGTAGCGTTAATTTTACCCGGTAATTTCGTAATAATATCGGCTTATTTTTTCGGCGCTTCTTAAATACCCTTTTTAAATTCCTTAAGAATATCCTTCTTTAAGTCGTCGAAGTCCTTCTTAATAATAAATTGGTTCTCGCCAGCCTTATTTGCTTTAGGCATCCGGGACCTACTTTTCTTCGCCTAAATTTTCGCAAATTTAAGAAATAACTTTCGAACCTAACGACAATCCTCGGGCGAAACGGTATTATAATCCGTAGACTTATTTACTTAAACGATAAATCTTTTTAGAATTTTATCGTCGTTCTTTATTTTCTCCGAAGTCTTTATAGCGAATACGGCGTTAGGGTTATTATAATTAAAAATACTTCCGAAAGGGTTATAAACACTATTTTCGAATCTACGCGTACTTCTATTAATTATTATCGGCAACAACGGCTTAACATTATCGCTATATTCGTTGTAAGATATTACGAGGGGGGTAAACGACCCTCCTAAATCGATTGCCGTTATCTATTTTCGTTTTAGAGCACTTCCTAACCAGAAATCGGCGTTTCCGGTTTCAGCGTTTGTCTTATTTATTAGATAAGAATTTCGAAAATAGTCGTATAACGTAGTAGGGAGATAGTAAATTAGATTTAATCTAAGACTTATCTTCTTCGTCTTTATAACTTCTTCCCCTTTATAACTCTTTCAATTTCTTCCTCTTTACAACTTCCCCTTTATAATTAAGAACCCCCCCCTCCCTCAATTTAATAATAGCTTCAAATAGGGTACTTAGTTAAAATACCTAGCCCTCGAATACTTAAGCATTTTATTTGTACAGGCCCTATTCGGTTTAATTTTAATAAAATATTATTTAGAATCGGCTATAATAATTATAATATATTTCGTAATATCCCTAATTTACTAGATTAAGAATAATAATATTAAAGATTGCTAAATTATATAGATTTTTATACCCTACTATTCGATAACGATATTACTATATTTAGTACCGAGGAGGACGAGAATAATAAAGATGAAAATAAGGATAAAGGTAAGTCTAATATTAGTTATATCTTATATATTTATTATTAACTTAATATAGGCGCTATTAATTAAAATACTATATTCCGAATTAGATTTATAAATTTAATAATCGATAATAGAGATTATAATACTCTACTAACTAGCTTCGACGAAGACTAATTACATCTTGATCTAGAATATACCGAACGGGACTTTAATTAAGAATTTAATATTATCCCCTTCGACGAAGATTTTATCGATAAAGATTTTATTAATATATAGGTAGACGAGTAAGAACTAATCACTAAAATTCTTAAACTTACCGAAGGCTTTATAAATACGTCTACTTTAATCTACTACTATTACAATTAATATATAGAACTTTCCACTTTTTAACTAGTATTTAATTTATATACATATACTAATCGAATATTTCGAGAGTAATATATAATATTATTATAAATTTTGGGTATATTGTATAAATAAGACGGTAAATTAATCCCGGCTATTTAGTAATTATTAAAATAGGTTAAGATATTAAAAAGGAGGATCGAAAAAAGGTTATTATTATTAAATATACGGATTATATAGATACTTTTATAGGTATTTAAAATAAAAATCGATTCGGCTAATTATAAGCGGAAAAAGGCTAAATAAAGATAGTAATAGTAGTAATAATAATAGTAGTAATAATAATAGTACGATGCAATAGGATCTGAATTTATTGAAATAACCGAAGAATTAGACGATCTAGATATAATCCCGGTACTATTATATTTTATAGACCCGAAGTTATTATTTAAAGCCTTCTTAAATTCTAATACCGCTGCAAAAATGTATAAGGGTATAACCTATTTAGTTAATAACCCGATAGAATTGTACTATACCTAATATTAGTCAAATTCTATACGTATAATATTTAATAAATACGCCTACTTTATTAGAAATAATCGAATTAATTTAGAAAATATTAGCAAAACTATATTTCCATCGGATTTTATTTACTTTTAATATTTTAATAATATCGATAGTAATAATTGTTTATATTAATTACTATTTGACTACGAGGATTATATACTTTATATCGGCTATATTTAAACCGTTAGTAAAAATTATACTAGCGATTTCGTAGATTATATAGGCGAAATTACCCTTATAGTACAAGAATACTTAATAATTGACAATATCGATAATAAATTTTTAGGCATTAATTTTAGGGCCCAAATTAATAAAAATATAAAATTCAAACTATATAAATTAATATTACGCTTAGAATAAAAATATTAAATTCCTTAATACCTAGCCGATAACTTTGCTCCGGTATAAATAGATTTTTTCGACGGCAATATATTAAATAACTTAAATCTACTAGTCGATACCTCGAAGAAGAAGAAAAAGAAGCCTAAGAAGTTTTTCCGAAAATATAGTACTATACTCGAAAACCCGAGAAAAAGGGGGTATTATTTAATGAGAATGTCTATTTGTACGGACTTAAAAGTCTATTTGTACGGATTAGAAAATTTTGATATTAAGAATAAGTTTACGAAACGAGTTCGTATAAGGACAAAAACAACACCATTTTACTCCCAGATTTTTAATAGATTTAATACGCCCTACTTGAGAACGTAGGCACTTTCAAAGCGTACGATTCACTTTATTGTTAATATTATCTTTATACTTTTCAACTTCTAAAGTCTTCTTCTTCTTTTTTAGGCTTATAAAGCACTTCTTAACAAGATAAGAGTAGTATAAAAAGTAGAAAAAAAAACTAAAAATTCCAAGCTTACCCCTATATTTATACTCCTACTCCTTTAGTAAGAAATTTTTAAAATATTATTTTGGGAGTCCGTACAAATAGACTTTTAGGTCCGTACAAATAGACATTCTCTATTTAATTAAACGTACCTTATAGAAAACCCGGGTATTTAAAAATACTATAGGCGGAGATTAACCCGATAATAACCCTAATATTCCCGATATTGATAGAAAGATTATTCCTTTAGTATAGATATTACTACTTCGTACCTAACTTGAACTCAAGATTTATATGCGGGAAATTTTCGAATAATATTAGGATAGGGTAAATAATCCTAGACTAGATGTTTTAAACTACCTAGTTATTACTTTTATTAATAGCTTTAGTATTTATTATAATATTTATCGGTCCATTATAAGGATATATCAATTATTAGCTAGCTTACTATTAAGAAATCGTTCTAGGAATACTAATATTTTCCTTATCGTTCTTAGACCGTACGCTTCTAATTTCAACGTTATTATTAATATAATAGGCTATTTAATACCCTTAGACTAAAGTATTATAATAAATATTAAAAGTAAGCTATCGGTTATATTAGTATTTACAATATATTATATTAATAATATACTTCAATAAGATAAGAATTATAGCGTTGCTAGGATAAGAGGTTTAAAATTCTATCGTTTTTATTTTATTGGCCCAAACTATATTATTAATAAATAGGACGTTATCGAAGACTAGACCTTAGATATTAACCGCTTCTATTATTAATATCTCTAAATAAAATACGAAATTGAATATAATATACAGAAAAAGGGGGACAAAAAGGCCTACCAAACTTAATAGGGTATGGGCAAAATACGGCTAATATTATTCGATTTAATACTAGTTTTAAATATAATAATAACCTATACCCCTAACTTAATATATTTAGAATTTAAGGGTAAATTTAAAGAATTAAAATATCCTATAAAATTTATATTGAACCGGTTCGATACTAATACTTTATTATATCTAAGTATGGCGGTATATATATATAAAATGCTAATAGATATATTTTTTATACCTAAATCTCAATTAGAATATTATAATATTTTACGAAAATAGCTATTCCCTCCCGGTTAGAATATATTACCTTTACTAAAGTTCTACATAAAGGGTTACGAATTATCTACTTATAGTAAATAATTAATAATTATACCACTCCTCTTCGAAGTATAATTAAAAAAAAACTATATTAATTTATATATTTAGGAAGTATAGAGGGAACTATTAGCTAAAAAATAGTTTGACCTAAATAATGATTATTACGTTAAAGCTATATATAATACTTTAATTACAATAGTTCGTAGTAATTCGGTATTAATAAGTATTAGGAATACTTAAGAATAATATAAGGATTTAAATAATATTATACTTATTAGGAGATAATAGTATATAAGTATATATTAGGCTATAGTAGAAGGTACTATTAGAAATCCTAAGGCAAACAAAATATTTAAAATAAAGGTACGCTTAAATAAATTACTATTAGAAGTATCGTCTAAATGGTTATTTATAGCCTAATGCTAGTCCTAGCGTTTAAAAAGGTTATTTATAGCCTAATAGTCCTAACGATTAAGAAAGTTATTTATAATTTAGCGGTCGAGAGTTGTACTAATTATTAATATCGATGATAACGATAATAAGGATATAGATATAGATATAGTTATCACGGGGCAAGGCCAAAGGTAGGGGGTAGGTTGGATATGCGTAGTTGTACGAAGAGAGGGAAAGAGAGGTGTACGCAGGTCTGGCGATATAAGGCATAGTACGAAGGCTATATCCAGAGCCTAGACCGCGCACGTACACATACACGTAATGTACTAATAGTACGAGGTTCAATTACCTATAGTAGGAGCCGTATATATAATAGGCAATTATAGGTAATCTTATAATATTACCTCCTTATAAAAGAAGTTCTAGAGCTTTAAAATCTATATATATATAAAATAATAGATTATTCCTTAATCCCCGTCTTTTAGCTCCTCTACCTATAAATAAAGTCCGTCTTCGAAATCCCCTTCCCCGCTCGTAATTCCCGGATCCTCTTTATATCCTTAAATTCCTCCGTAGTTTAATTATTATTACTTTGCTAATAAATCCCTATTTCCAACTTATCTTCTACATTCTTCGTAGGGAGCCTCTTCCCTTACTATATTTCCGATAGCCTTCTAAAAATCTTTTTAAACGCTTTATCTAATTTCCTTATATTCTTTTCGAATAGTACCTCCAATTCGTAGGGGATTACTATAATTGTTAGGGCTAGCTTCTATAATAGGGCCTATTATTCGGTCGCAATATTTACGACGGCGGCGTTAATTTATTCTTTTAAGTCGGTAATATATTTAGAGCGCCTCGGGGGTAGGGTTAAAGTTGAGCGTTTTGGGGCCGGGGCCGATAATCGGGCCGGGGCGGGCGGTTTAAATATTAGGGCGGCTAGTATCCGTTCCTATAGTATAACTATAATTTCCAGCTATAGTTTAACCTCTAGTAGGATCGGTACTTCGGGGTAATTGTTATAGAAGGTAATAATAGCCTTCCTTACGTTAATTACGTTAGCGATCGGTTCCTCGGTAGGGTTATAATAAATTTATATTACTATATAGAATTAATAGTAATTACCTCCCCTCTATTTATAGTCCCGAAGCTCGTCGAATTCCTACTCTATTACTTCTTTATAATTATTAATTCTAATTATAACCCTACCTTCGTTAGCCTATATATCCCCTTAGATAGCGGCTTGGCCGGGTAGGCCTTCCCTATAGGGTTTAATTATAAATACGTAGAATATTAGAAAGTATTATATATTAGCGGGTAAAACGAATTTAATATTGTAAGAATATATTTATTCGATTTTGAAGGGGCTTTCCTACCGCGGGTAAAATTTATTATATAGGCGGCTATTCGCTAGATTGGTTATATTTAATATAATTAAATCCCTAGGGTAATATTTTAGTGCGTCGGAGCGCTTCGTATTAGTATTAGTTTCGTATCGGTCTTATACCTTCTTAGTAGACGTTTTAATATAATCCTAGATAGCCTCGAACCGAGCTACCAGCTTATAAATTTTTAAATACTCTTTCTACTAGGTTAGAGAAAGTTAGGACAGTATAATTAAAAACGGTTCGATACTTATCTATAAGTAAAAACTGTAGTTAGTAAAGAATAAGGTAATTCCTATAGTTTCTAAAACTATATTATTACCGGCGAATTCTATTAATAGTAATTATTTAATTTAGTCCGTTTGCGCCTAATTTACGAAAATTCGTAGGTACTACTCTATTTCTATATTAATATATTCTATTTAGGTATTTGTTTAAGGGTGGAAAGCGGAGTTGAGTAGCCTCTTAATGGTTAATCTTTTATAGACGGTAGCTTAGAATAGTAATACGAATTAAAAGCCGCGGTCTAATATTATAATATTAGGTAAGCTGTATAGGGTATAAATCCTATCGATAAAACGGTCGGTTAATTCCTCTACTTCTATAGTTTTAGTAGCGATATAATACTATATTTTAGTTAGGTAGTCTATTACGATAGTAATATATTTGAACTTTTAATTTAAATATAAGTTTTTTAGGAGGGGAGAGACGTAATCGACGGAAATATCCTTTTAGGGTATAAAAGCGGTTAGTATAGGCTTAAGATAATTTACTTTTACCCTTCGTAATATTTTAATCTTCGAATAGATTAAATAGCTTTTATAATAGGCCTTTATAGATTTTATTATACCGGATTAATACTAGTACTCGTTTATTTATACCTAAATCTTATTTTTGCTAGGGTGCCCGGCCGTTAATGAAGAGTAGGCGTAGTAGATTAACTATAATTAGGTAACTGTATCGTTTAAATTAATAAATATTCTTCCCTTATAATAAACCTTACTTCTTATTATAGAATATTCTACGAATACTACTTTTAATTTTTTTCTAATATAGGGGCGCTATTTAGAATAGTTAGGGTTTTATAGGTAGGCGACCGCCTCCTATATTAATATAAATTAAGTATAATTCTCCTTAATAATATTATTTATAGATTTGTCCGGTTCCTCTAGGGTATTTAGTATTAATAGAAAAACTTCTTTATCGACGTCTAACTCTTTGATACTTATAATTAATAGTATTTCGAAATAGCCGTCTTCGAAGTAGGCGGGGTCGATTAGTTTATAATTCTTAATTTTTAGGCGGTAGTCTTCTATATTTAAAGGTATGTCCTTAGGCTTCCTATTTAAAGTATTAGGACGAAGGTTCTTCGAACCTAGGGTATAACGAATTAAGAAATTAAATCGAAATAAAAATTATAATTAATATATATAGCGGGGAATTAATTGTTTATTTATAGTAAAGGTTTTCAAATTCTTATAGTTTGTAACGATATTAAATAGTTATTACGCTCCCTCTAATTCTAGCCTCTATTCTTTTAAGGTTTTAATAATAGTTAATAATTCTTTATTATAAATATTATAATTATATTCCGTAGCGTTATACTTTAATAAAAAGTAGGCTACGGAGTAGAATACCTTATCGTCCTTATATTATAAAAGGGTGCCGCCTAATACCTAATTAGAAGCGTCCGTTTCTATAACCGTCTTTTTAAATTAATTATATATATATAAAGTAAGTCTATTATTAAATACGGCTTTTAATATTTCGAAAGCGGACTATTAGGCCGTAGTCTATTCCTATTTTATATTTCGTTTAGTAAAGTCGTATAATAGCGCGGCTATTAACGAGAATCCTTTAATAAAATGCTAGTAGAAGTTAGTAAAGCCTAAGAAGTTTTGTAGGAACTTCTTAGAAGTAGGGGGTTACTAGTTAATAATAGCTTTAATCTTCTCTAAGTCTATTTTAATACTTTTAGGCGTAATAATTAGCCCTAAATATTTAGTCTTTTTAGTATAGAATTTATATTTATCGATATCTATTTATAGGCCGGCCTTAATTAACCGCTCGAAAATATCGTTAATATAGCGCTCGTAGTCCGCTTCGTTATTAGAAAAGATTAGAATATTGTATAAGATATTATTAATATAATTCTAAAAGGTACTTAGAGCTCCCTATAGCCCGAAGGGGCAAATTAGGGACTTAAAGAGCTTAAAGCGGGTAACGAAAACTATTAACTATTTATACCCTTCGGCTATACGAATATAGTTAAAGGCGGCGATAATATTGAATTTAGTAAAGATTTTAGCCTTATAGATAATATTAAGGGTTTCTTTAATTAAGGGAAGGGGGTATCTATTTCTAAATGTAATATTATTAATACTTCTATAGTTTATATAAATTCGTACTCCTCCGCCTAGTTTCTTTATAAATAAGATTTAGGAGGCGGCCTCCGACTACAACAGGCGAATAAAACCGATCTTCAAATTATTATCAATCTATTTCTTAATAATATTTAGTTCGTCGGAGTTAAAGGGTTTTAATTTAATATAAAGTATTTGTTCGCCTAATTTTAATTCGATTTTAAAATTGTAAAAGCGGTAGGGGGGAATAATTATAGCCTTCCTAAGTCTAAATACGTCGATATACTTCTAATATTAATTAGGAAACTTCTCTTTAATCTATACGTCGGTCTTAGGGGGCTTATCGGCCTTCTCGTAGAATTTAGCAACGTCCTTCTCTATAATTCTAACGACTTTAATAATTTCTTTACAATACCGGAAATCCTCGTCTTCGCCGTTAAAATAGACTTTATTAGCGATTTTAACGGTATAAATAGCGACCTTAAATCCCTTATTAGCGTAAGCATCGATCTAGAGGTAGAAACGCTTATCTAACAACTTCTTATACTTAATTTTATTACCGGCTATAATCTCTCGTATTATTTCTTCGGTTAATAAATCCGTTAATCCTATTCTTATCCCTACTCCTCTATCGATAACGCTTTTATTATCTCTTTACTCCTTAGGCTTTAAAATACCTTCCTCTACCTCTTTAGCCCGGGCTTCTTCCTCCGCCCTAGCTTCTTCTATAATTTCGTTAATTTTTATATACGAAGTATAGAACGTTCGAAGATTATATATTTCGTAGAACTAATTAAAATTAGCTACTATTAAATCCCTAATATTTATTAGATTAATTAAGTCGCTCGAATAATAGGTACAACGGACGGGGATATAGTAATTTATATTAATAATAATCTTATTCCTTAGCTATATATCTATAGCGCCACGATTGGCATAAGGTACTTCTCCTAGTTCTCTAAAGGAAAAACCGTTCGGCGATAAGCGCCGCCGGATAAAAACCCCCAACTCCGTTCCAATTATAGGTAAGCTATACCGCTCCTTCCTAACTTTTAACTATAACAATTCTTACCTACCGCTATAACGAACAAACGCGCTTTCTATCTTATTCTATTTAATATTAGAACTATCGTAATACTACTATTCCTATATCTCGATATTTTAATATTATAAATAAATAAATAATTTTATATATACCGCGTAAATTCCCCTCGCTATTCCCCTTCTAATTCGATTACTAGGCGGTACTTATTTAATTTACTTAACCTAAGTACCTACGAAAGGATTTTCTCTACTTTAATTCTATTATTTAAATAAGCTTGGAATTTTTCCTATATTTACGGCTAATTGATTACCGTTATCTAATATTCCTCTATCTATAAATATTTAAAAACGAAGTATTTAAACGTTTCCTCCTTAGCCCTATACGAATAGAACGGCGTTATAACGTCCGATACTTTCTTCCGGAAGAGGAAGGACCGGAGCCCGATAATTCCTATTTAGGCTTAAGTAAAGAAAGAATTCTATATTTTCGTTAATAAGTATAACTTATTATTATCTTCTAATAGTTAGCTTTTCTTCTTCTTCTTTTTTTTTACTCTAATTATATACTATTTAATAGTATTATTACTAAACTTCGTATTAAAGTTAATAATAATAAATTTATACTACCGACCTAATTTAATTATTACCGCCGCTATTTAATAATTATAATACAATACCTACTCTCTTCTTATAATATCCTCTAACTACTCCTTTCGGTCGATAGTAATTAATTTTAATATTTATAATAGGGGTAGAAGCATTCCCGTTTCTAAAGGTAATTTTACTACTAATATAATAAATCTTTCTATCGGTACCTATTCTTTAATTTACTTAATTTTAATAGTACCGCTTTCGGGTCGGTTAATAGGTAATCGATTTCTTACTTTTATTTAAATATAATTAATTATTTAAACTATAATCCTTCGGACGAATTTAATTTAGTCCGTTCGGGTAAACTTCTCTTCGAAGGCCTTTACCTTTTTATTAAAATAGAAATCGAATAATAGATAAAATATTTCCATTTCTAGGTTTTTTATTAGCGTAACTTTATATACTTTAGTAATAACTCTTAAATATTTAATTTAATATTTAACTAACCTAATTACTATCCCTTATAATTTCCTATAGACTTCGGTCGGTTAATAGAAAATTAATATTCTATATATAATAGCGCTTTAAATATATTTAGTATAATAATAATAATCTTATTCCTTGGCTATATATCTATAGCGCTACGATTAGCATAAGGTACTTCTCTTAATTCTCTAAAGGAAAAACCGTTCGGCGATAAGCGCCGCCGGATAAAAACCCCTAGCTCCGTTCCGGTTATAGATAGGCCATACCGCTCCTTCCTAGTTTCTAACTATAATAGTTCTTACCTACCGTTATAGCGAATAAACGCGCTTTCTATCTTATTCCACCCAATACTAGAACTATCTTAATATTCTAGTATTATAAATAAATAAATAGTTTTACACGTACCGCGCGAATTCCCCTCGCTATTCCCCTTCTAATTCGACTACTAGGTAGTATTTATTCAATTTGCCTAACCTAAGTGCCTACGAAAGGATTTTCTCCGCTTTAATTCTATTATCTAAATAAACCTAGAATTCTTCCTATATTTACGGCCAATCGGTTACTATTATCTAATATTCCTCTATCCGTAAATATTTAAAAACGAAATATTTAAACGTTTCTTCCCCGGCCCCGTACGAATAGAATAGTATTATAACGTCCGGTACCTTCTTCCGGAAGAGGAAAAACCGGAGCCTAATAATTCCTATTCGGGCTTAAATAAAGAGGGAGCTTTATACTTTCATTAATAAATATAATTTATTATTATCCTCTAATAGTTAATTTTTCTTCTTCTTCTTCTTTTTTACCCTAATTATATACCATTTAATAGTATTGTCATTAAACCTCGCATTAAGGTTAATAATAGTAAATTTATACTACCGATTTAATTTGGCTACTACCGCCGCTACTTAGTAATTATAGCGCAATACCTATTCTCTTTTCGTAATATCTTTTAACTATTCCTTTCGGTCGATAACAGTTAATTCTAATATTTATAATAGGGGTAGGGGCGTTCCTATTTCCGAGGGCGGTTTTACTATTAATACAATAAATTTCTCTATCGGTACCTATTCTTTAACCTATTTAATTTTAATAATATTACTTTCGGGTCGGTTAATAAGTAATCGATTTCTTACTCTTATTTAGATACGGTTAATTATTTAGGCTATAGTCCCTTAGACGAATTTAATTTAGTTTGTTCGGGTAAATTTTTCTTTAAAGGCCTTTACCCTTTTATTAAAGTAGAAGTCGAATAGTAAATAAAATATTTCTGTCTTTAAGTTCTTTACTAATGTAATTTTATACGCCCCGGCGATAATTCTTAAATATTTGGTCTAGTATTTAACTAATTTAATTACTATCCTTCGTAATTTCCTATAGACTTCGGTCGGTTAATAGAAGGCTAATATTTTATATGTGATAATACTTCGAATATATTTAGTATAAATTTCTTTCGTTCGTATAAAAGAGTAACCCTAAGTTTTCGCTATTAGCCRTATTAAGGCGTTTATTTATATAGTTATCTTTTTCTTTATTATTTCCGTATATATTCGATAATTAAACTTCCGGTTTAATTAGACCCTTAGGAATCTTATCGATTCCGTTAGTTAAAATATTATTCTGCCGATTTAAAAAATTTCTGTCCGTAGTTCCTTTATTTATATAAAATATATAAACTCTATTTTATTCGCTTCGAATTCTATTCCTCTTTCGGCTACTTATTTGGAATAGATTTCCTATATTACTTAGAAAATTTTATAATTTTCCTCTATCGTTTTAGCTACTGCGATAATATTAATATTGTTGGTAAAACTAATTATAATTATATTTTTAATTGTAGTTAGTTTATAGTATAATAGGGTAATAAAGAGAATAAAAAGGATTAGTAAGAGGAGGGAACCTTAGAATACTTTTACTACAATATTATAAGGGTTCGAAGTCTTATCGTCGAAGAAAAGGGAACCTTTTCTTCTAATAATGAAATTATCGACCTACTTAAAAAGCTATTATAGGAATTATATTTCCTATAAGGTATATAGAAGCTATTTATAATTAATTCTATTGAATATACCCTTTAAATCGAAGAGTATAAAAGATATTATAGCTTTAAATTTCTAGGCCGAATAAATTATATCGGTTATTACTTTAATTGCGAATTCTATTGAATAGTTTATCCGATTGCTTATTTGGCCTTCCGGGAGGAGGTTGAATTCTTTTGCCGCTTACGTTAACTTTATAGTAATTAAGGTTTCGAAGATTTTTCTAACGTTATTTAATAGCGAAATTGGCTTCTATATATTAATTAGTTTTTACTATTCGGTATTTTTTTTTAACTTTTTTAGAATAATTATTTTTGCATTTTTAAATTATTGGGGGAAATATTTAAACCGAAGGCTCGCTACGGCGAGAGCCGCTATAGCTTATTTAAACGGTACCCTACAAATTTTTAAAAACTTATTTGAGAATTAATTGATACCCGGCGCTTTATTCGGTACTATCCTTAAAAGGATTTTTTTAATATCCCCCTTAATAATTTAATTATTAATAGTTACCGGGGTATTGCTATTTAGTAATTGAATTTAATTTAATAGATAATTTATAGGGACGTTTACTTTAGGGAAGAATTGGTCGGCGAAAATATTCGCCTTACTATTATAATCTTTAATTTTATTTACCCCTTTACTAGGTTTAAAAGCTAATAGTTTGGGCGGATTTATTAGGCGGTAGCTCTAGGTTCGAGCCTACCTTTCTAATAGTTAAAGTTTATTTAAATCCTTTAATATAGAGGCGATATAATTTCGCTATTTCGCTATTTAAGTCTTCGATATAAATTATTTCTTTTTTATTATTGCTTTTATAAACTCCTTCCAATTTAAAGGCGTTTTATTCTTGAATTATGCCTACTATTTTTGTTGTGTATTTTTCGTTGCTGTTTTATATTTTAAGTTCTATTAATCCGCTTATTTTCCCCGACCTTTCTTCCGGTATAGGACGAATTCCTTTACGATATTAATAAATTCCCCGTCGAATTTGTTAAATACTAATTCGAAGTCTTCTATTGTAATAATTTCTTTTGGGACCGATATCCGTTTTTCCGCTGTATCCTATACCTTTTCTATATTTATAAGGCTCTAATTATAATTTCCTTCTTCTTCGGCTTTCTTATTCTATTTTCTAATTTAGATTTAAACTTTTTAAGGATAATAATCCGAGCCGGTCTATTCGTATTATTAAATTCCTTAATATTTAGCTTCGATACTACGCGATATTTATATATAATTGATCGTCCTGTTTTTTTCGCTTCGTATTATATTACTGAATTGTATTAATTCCTTACAAGGGGTTAATAAATTCAATTTCTATTATTATATTTAAGTAAAAAGTTTCGCGGCTCCTAAGTTAGTCCTATTCTCTAAGTTCCAATTAAGATAATAGAAGTTAAAATTTCTAATAATTATTTAGTAGCCCCGTAGGGGTTTCTTTTTAAAGAGTTCGAAGAGGGGAGATTCCTATTAATATTTTAGTGTACTGTATATAAAGATAGGGGAGTAAATAGAATAAACGGTTATTGGTTCCTATAAATTCTTAAATATTATTGTAGCCCAATCCTTCCCCGATTAGAAGTTTAAATCCTTAAAATTCTATTTCTTATTTATATAAATCGCCGCCTTACCCTTCTTTAAATAATTAACGCTATAATACTTACCGCCCCTTGGCTAGTAGATATTTTTATTCAAATTTCTATCCGGCTCTTAGATTACTATAATATTATAAGTTTCTTCCTATTCGAATAGAAGTTTCCCTTTTTCGTACGATTTCCCTACGTTCTAATAGAGTATTTTTAATTAGATTATTAATTACCCTATAAAAGGGTTCCTTCTAATCTAACGGCGGATAAAATAGGTATTATATCTTTAGTAGTAGTTATGCGCGTAATAATTATAGAGCCGGTATAAGTATAGTCGCCRGCGTTCTATAAATATATATATATATTTATCGGGTTAAATTAGCTTATAGACTTCGGCCGAGAGTTATTCCCGAATATCTTTTATTTAGATCGGCTTTTTATTACTTTTCCGGTTAGTAATTTCTTTAAGGTTATAATAGAATAGGAATTAAGGGGGGCGTTGGAGATAGCGACGTCCTCTTCCGGCTTAATTGTCGGCTTTAATACTGGTTTAATTAGTCTTTTACGAGTAGTAAAGCTGTAAGGCTTTTCGGCGTATATAATTAAGGCCTTCGCGTAGGCTGTTTTAACGAGTGGGTATTACTTTTTATTAAAGGTAAAATACCCCGACTTCCTATATAATTTATAATAGATTAGGGAATTATCTTTATTCGAAAAGTAATTCTTTTCGCTAAAACAAACTTTATTATATTTAAATTAATTATAATAATTATAAGTATCCTTTAGGCGATAGAACCTTACTATATATCCGAATTTCTAGTATTTGAAATATTATTAAATAATAGCCGCCGCTTAGAATAATTCGTATAAATAAGCCCCGCTATCCTAGAGGAAGAGGTTTTTTTAGAAGAAAATTACTGCCTTCGCGGTTATAACTTCTATTAAAATTATCCCCCTATCCTCCCTATTATATCTCTTCTAAGCTTTTATATAAATAATATCCGCTTCCTTATTCTTTTTCCTTATTTCCTTTAATATTACGTTATTTAATCTTTTATTAAAGTTAGCCTAAAGGACTCCTTTAATTAGAATTCTTATAATATTAAAGGTTATAATAGTTTCCGTTCCGAAGACTTCCTTCGCTTAAGTATAGTATTTCTAATACTATTTGCGTATAAGTTCGTCGAAGATTATAATATAGTCGCCGCTCGTTACTATTCGGGTAATTGTTCGGACTCCTTTATATTATTTTTCTTTTAAAGTATTTTCAATTATTTATTTTGTATTTTCATTTAATTACTTAATGTATTGGGCGGAGATTGAGATTCCCTTAATTGTAAATTAGCGTTCGTAGTTAGAGGGAATGAATTTCGGAGTAGTAATAATAGTTAGTTATTAGAGGGTAGCGCCGATTTTACTTAGTAATTTTGTAATAATATCGGCCTATTTTTTCGGCGCCTCTTAGGTACCCTTTTTAAATTCTTTAAAAATATTCTTCTTTAAATTATTGAAATCCTTTTTAATAATAAATTAATTCTTACTAGCTTTATTTACTTTAAGTATCCGGGACTTACTTTTCTTCGCTTAAGTTTTTGCGAATTCGAAAAGTAGTTTTCGAACTTAATAATAATTTTCGGGCGAAATAGTATTATAGTTTATAGATTTATTCGTTTAGGCGATAAATCTCTTTATAATTTTATTATTATTCTCTATTTTCTCCGAAGTCTTTATAGCGAATGCGGCGTTGGGGTTGTTGTAGCTAGAGATACCTCCGAGGGGGTTATAAACGCTATTTTCGAGTCTATACGCGCTTTTATTAATTATTATCGGTAGCAACGGTTTAATACTATTGCTACGTTCGTTGTAGGATATTGCGAGGGGGGTAAATGACCCTCCTAAGTCGATTACTGTTATTTGTTTTCGTTTTGGAGCACTTCTTGACCAGAAATCGGCGTTTCCGGTTTTAGCGTCGTTTTTAAAATATATATTTAGTATAGATTTCTTTCGTTTACGTAAAAGAATAACCCTAAATTTTCGCTACTAACCGTATTAAAACGTTTATCTATATAACTATCTTTTTCTTTACTATTTCTATATATATTTAATAATTAAGTTTCCGGTCTAATTAAACCCCTAGGAATTTTATCGACTTTATTAATTAAAGTATTATTCTACTGATTTAGAGAGTTTCCGTCCGTAATTCCTTCGTCCGTATAAAATATATAAATTCTATTTTATTCGCTTCGAATTCTATCCTTTTTTTAATTACCTACTCGGAATAGATTTCCTATACCGCTTAAAGAGTCCTATAATTTTCCTTTATTATTTTAATTATTATAATAATATTAGTATCGTTAGTAAAACTAATTATAATTATATTCTTAATCGTAGTTAGTTTACGGTATAATAAAGTAATAAAGAGAATAAAAAGGATTAGTAAGAGGGGGGAGCCTTAAAATATTCCTACTATAATATTGTAAAGGTTTGAAATTTTATTATCGAAGAAAAAAGAACCTTTTCTTCCGGTAACGAAGCTATCGACCTATTTGAGAAACTATTATAGGAATTATATTTCTTATAAAATATATAAAAATTATTTATAATTAATTCTATTAAATACGCCCTTTAAATTAAGGAGTATAAGAAATATTATAGTTTTAAATTTCTAAGCCGAATAGATTGTATCGGTTACTACCTTAATTATAAATTCTATTAAATGGCCCGCCTAATTACTTATTTAGCCTTCCAGGAGGAGGTTAAATTCTTTTACCGCCTATATTAATTTTATAACGATTAAAACTTCGAAGATCTTTCTAATATTATTTAGTAGCGAAATCGGCCTCTATACGCCGACTAATTTTTATTATTCGGCGCTTTTTCTTAACTTTTTTAAAATAATTACTTTCGTATTTTTAAACCGTTAGAGGAAATATCCGAACCGAAGGTTTATTATAGCGAAAATTATTATAGCCTATTTAAATAGTACCCTATAAATTTTTAAAAACCTATTTAAAAACTAATCGATACCCGGTACTTTATTCGGCGCTATCCTTAAAAAGATTTTTTTAATATCCCCTTTAATAATTTAATTATTAATAATTACCGGGGTATCGCTATTTAATAATTAAATCCAATCTAGTAGATAATTTATAGGGATATTTACCTTAAGAAAGAATTAGTCGGCGAAGATACTCGCTTTACCGCTATAATCTTCGATTTTATTTACCCCTTTACTAAATTTAAGGGTTAATAATTTAGGCGGATCTATTAAGCGGTAACTCTAAATTCGAAATTACTTTTCTAATAATTAAAATTTATTTAAATCCTTTAACGTAGAGGCGATATAATTTTACTATTTTACCGTCTAAATTTTCAATATAAATCGTTTCTTCTTTACCGCTACCTCTATAAATTCCCTCTAATTTAAAGGCGTCCTATTCCCGAACTATACCTACTATTTTTATTACGTATTTTTCGTTACTATTTTATATTCTAAATTCTACTAATCTACTTATTTTCCCCGACCTTTCTTCCGGTATAGGACGAATTCTTCTATAATATTAATAAATTCCCCGTCGAATTTATTAAATACTAATTTAAGGTCTTTTATTATAATAATTTCCTTTAGGACTAATATCTATTTTTCCGCCGTATCCTATACCTTTTCTATATTTATAAGGTTCTAATTATAACCTCCTTCTTCTTCGGCCTTCTTATTCCGTTTTTTAACCTAAACCCAAACTTTTTAAGGATAATAATCTGAGCCGGTCTATTCGTATCGTTAAACTCCCTAATATTTAGCCTCGATACTACATAATATTTATATATAATCAATCGTCCTATCTTTCTCGTTTTGTATTATATTACCGAATTATATTAATTCCCTACGAAGGGTTAATAGGTTTAATTTCTACTATTATACTTAAATAAAAAGCCTCGTAGCTCTTAGGCTAATCCTATTCTTTAAATCCTAATTAGGATAATAGAAGTTAAAATCTCCGACGGTTACTTAATAACCCTATAAGGGTCTCTCCTTAAAGAGTTCGAAGAAGGGAAACCCTTATTAATATTCCGGCGTACCGTATATAAAAATAGGGGAATAAATAGAATAGATAATTATTAATTCCTATAAATTTTTAAATATTGTTATAGCCTAATTTTTCTCCGATCGGAAATTTAAATCCTTAAAATTCTACTTCTTATTTATATAAATCGCCGCCCTACCTTTTTCTAAATAATTAATATTATAATATTTACTACCCCTCGGCTAGTAAATATCCCTATTCAAATTTCTACCCGGTTTTTAAATCGTTATAATATTATAAATCTCTTCTTACTTAAGTAGAAGTTTCCCTCTTTCGTACAATTTCCCAGAGTATTTTTAATTAGATTATTAATTACCCTATAAAAAGGTTCTTTCTAATTTAGCGGCGGATAAAGTAGGTATTACATCCTTAGCGGCGGTCGCGTACGTAATAATTATAAAGCCGGTATAAATATAATCGCCGGCGCTTTACGAGCGCGTATACGTATCTATCGGATTAAATTAACCTATAAGCTTCGGCCGAAAACTATTCCTAAATATTTTCTACTTAAATCGGCCTTTCGTTACTTTTCTAACTAGTAATCTCTCTAAAATTATAATAGAATAGGAATTGGGGGGGGCGTTAAGGATAATAATATCCTCTTCTAATTTAATCGTCGGCTCTAATACTAATTTAATTAATCCTTTACGAATAATAAAACCGTAGGGCCTTTTAGCATATATAATTAAGGCCTTTATATAGACTACTTTAACGAGCGGGTATTATTTCTTATCGAAGGTAAAATACCCTAACTTCTTATATAATTTATAATAAATTAAGGAATTATCTTTATTTAAAGGGTAATTTTCTTTACTAAAATATACCCTATTATATTTAAATTAACTATAGTAGCTATAAGCGTCTTCTAAGCGATAGAACTTCGCTATATATCCGAATCCTTAATATTTAAAATATTATTAGACGGTAGCCGTAATTTAAAACGGTTTATATAAATAAGTCTTACCGTCCTAGAGGAAGAGGTTCTCTTAGAAGAAAATTATTACCTTCGCAGTTACAACTTTTATTAAAATTATTCCTTTATCCTCCCTATTATATTTCTTCCAAACTTTTACGCGAATAATATCCGCTTCCTTATTCTTTTCCCTTATTTTTTTTAGCATTATATTATCTAATTTTCTATTGAAATTAACCTAAGGGATTCTTTTAATTAAAATTCTTATAGTACTAAGGGTTATAATAGCCTCCGTTCCGAAGACTTCCTTTACTTAAATATAATATTTTTAATATTATTCGTATATAAGTTTGTTAAAAATTATAATATAGTTACCGTTTATTACTATTTAGGTAGCCACTTAAATTCCCTTATATTATTTTTCCTTTAAAATATTTTCGATCGCCTATTTTATATCTTCGTTCAATCGCTTAATATATTAGGCGGAAATCGAAATTCCTTTAATTATAAATTAACGTTCGTAATTAGAAGGAATAAATTTCGGGGTAATAGTAGTAGTTAATTATTAGAAAGTAATATCGATTTTGTCCGGTAATTTTGTAATAATATCGGCCTATCTCTTCGGCGCTTCTTAAATACCTTTTTTAAATTCTTTAAAAATATCCTTCTTTAAATCGTCGAAGTCCTTCTTAATAATAAACTAATTCTCGCCAACCTTATTTACTTTAAGTATTCGGAACCTATTTTTCTTCGCCTAAATTTTCGCGAATTCGAGAAGTAATTTTCGAACTTAACGATAATCTTCGGGCGAAATAGTATTGTAGTCTGTAAATTTATTCGTTTAAGTAATAAATCTCTTTATAATTTTATTATTGTTTTCTATTTTCTCCGAAGTCTTTACAGCGAATACGGCGTTGAGGTCGTTATAGTTAGAAATACCTCCGAAGGGGTTATAGATACTATTTTCGAATCTACGCGCGCCTCTATTAATTATTATCGGTAGCGATAGCTCAACGCTATCACTATATTCGTTATAGGATATTGCGAGGGGGGTAAACGACCCTCCTAAATCGATTGCCGTTGTCTATTTTCGTTTTAGAGCACTTCCTAACCAGAAATCGGCGTTTTAGTTAGTAATTTATATTAAACCTCTACTAATTAATAATTAGGCGGCAGATTACGAATTTAATTTTAAAAGCGGGGTCTATAGTTAACGTTAATAGGGTATTAGAACGCGCTCCGTAGGCTTCTAACCGGGCGAACCGTTGCTTTATAACGCGTTATACCCTTTAGGTAAGTAATAAACAGTTTATAGTCTTAGGGTCGAAGTCTTCGATAATTATTAGGGTATATTCGTCCTTATATTCGTCTTCTAAGTAGAATATCATTATATCCTCGGATTTATTTTCTATTATTAGGGATAGAAGGGTAGCGACTCGATCTAAAATTTCGTAACGTTTTATATAATTATAATCCTAAATTTTAAATACCTAACGAAAGGAAGCGGGCAAATCTACGGACAAATAGCAGTTAGTATATATCTCTATAAAGGTAATTAACCTATCCGGCTAGGAAATTAAAGGGTTATAAAATTTGAACTATAGTATACCTAAAATCACTAGGTAATTTACTATTAAATTATATACTAATATTACAATTATTTTTATATAGTAGCCGATTTAAAGTTAGACCTTATAATAGTAAGTAATAAGATCCTTAAGGACGCCGTCGGCTAAGTATAAGGCCTTTGGTTTAGGAAGCTTTAATAGTAGTATAGTATAACGAATAGCGAAATTGTAATCGATAAAGGCGAATGCCGAATACCTATTATTAATTAAAGTAGTATATTTATTTCGTTACTTATATAGTCTATAGATAATATAAGTAGAGAGAAGGATAGAATTATTACTTTAGTTATTTAAAATTGAATTTTTCAATTAAACTACTTCTAAATCTATTAAATTTATATCCTCCTCTTCTATTATTACTATAAACGACGGCTTTTCTATATAATTTAATAAAGAGGCTATATATTTCCTACGTTATATTTAAGAGTAGGGGGAGTAGTAGTAAGTGTAATAATTGGAGCGGCGGGAGCGGCCTCTCTAATGCCTATAGTATTAATATAGGTACTATTATTATAGCCGTTCTAGCTTATTACTAGCCTRCTATTATTATTACCACCTTTATTACCGCTATAATTATAATTATTGCAACGGTTACGTTCCCTCTCAATTCTAGGGATACCGGTATTAATACTATTATAATAATCGATAGCCTAGTAGCTAGGCTTAATATAGCGTTTACAAAGGTTATTCTATATACGGTAATCGATAATAGCCTTATTAATTATATAAGCTAAAAAGATATTAAGAGCGGATATAGCGTTTAGATTTATAGTATTGCTGCCCTAATTAATAGTATATTTAAGGATAGAGGTACCGCCGCTAGAGTTAAAATTGGAATTATTTTTATAGAATGGGATAATAGTCTTATTACGCCAATTGTACTCCTCGATATTAAAAGCGAACTTATAATATAGGGTAAGCTACTTATTATAATCGTTAAAGGCGGGGAACTTTTATTAATAAGCGATAATATTATAAATTTTGTCGGTAACCTTTATTTTAAAGTAATAAGTCTTTATAGAATTGTTTAGATTATAGCAATCGACGAGGGTAGTAAACTTATCCTCGAAATTAAATTATTTCTAGCCCCTAATTATCTTTAAAGTCTCGAAATTATAATACGACTCGAGGGTAAAATTTATATAGTCGTACTTAATATCGAAGTAAACGAATAAGAGTTCGCTAATTTCCTACTTCTACTTTTCCTTATCGGCTTCCTTTAGTATTAGTATAATTTAGAGAAATAGGGTATAAAAGGTAGCGCCTCCCAAATACAATAGGATTTAAGCGAATTTATAACGTTCGTTTTAACCGAAATACTAAGTATTTTAGAATTATTTTAAACTCCTTAATAGTATTATTCTTTTTGCGGAAGTTAATAATATAATTCTTCCTAAACTAATTATTAGCTTCGTTAGTAGTATCGAACGTAGATTTAGTATCGGTAAATTTACTTTAAGTAATAGTAAACTACTTTTCGAAATAGGTAATTTTATTATTAAAACCGGTAATAGTTACGTTTTAATTAATTAATTACTTCGCGTTATCGGTTAGCGCGTTGTTAGCGATTGCGATAAAGGAGTTTATATTAATAACGTTCTAGTCGATAAATTAGGCGAGTGCGATAATAATATAAGCGAAAGTAGGGTAGTTAGCGAGTTTAGAAGCGGTATTAAAATCGTTCTATTTGGTTATAGTATTAGGATTAAAATTGCCGTTGAAGGCCTCTATAAGGTTATTAAAGAGCTACTCGTAAGTAGGGTCGACAATTAAACCGATAATAGAAATAGTAATATTTACGTTAGTAATGGATAATATTAATTAATTTAATTAATAAGAAGGGAGGGCTATTACCTTATAGTTAATTAGATAGGCGCTACTTTATAGGCGCTATTACAATCGCGGTACGACGTAGTAGTATTGAGGGTCGGACTTCAAAAGTCGAACCTATTAGCGCAATACGATTAAAACTATCGCAGTACAATAATTGTAAGTATATTAGAAATTCTTACGACGGCGGCGATTGAATAAATAAGGTTGTACGCTCGTAACGTAATAGAAAGGTACAACTAACTATTACGGGGCAAGGCTAAAGGTAGGGGGTAGGTTAGATATACGTAATTGTACGAAGAGAGGGAAAGAGAGGTGTACGCAAGTCTAGCGATATAGGGCATAGCACGAAGGCTATATCCAGAGCCTAGACCGCGTACGTACACATATACGTAATGTGCTAATAGCACGAGGCTCAACTGCCCATGGCAGGAGCCGTGCATGTGACAGGCAGTTACAGGTAATCCTGTGACAATAGTAATTAATAATAACGACGACGGCGACGAAAATACCCTTATAGCTAAAGTAGTAGTTAAAATTATTGGCTTACTAAAGCGTATAAAAGAGTATATTAGAAAAGCTCTTCGATTAAATATTTATATCGGTATATATTATAATAATATCTATAAGGAGTATAGTCTACTAGGCCTATTGAATGTCCTAGTAAAAGAAAAGTATTATAAGTAAGTTCAAATTACATTTTTAATATTTTTAGTATTTCTTTTATTCGGAAACCGATAAATCTTAGCGTTAGAAAATTTTAATACCGCCCCGCCGTATACCGCCCCGGGTAGAATATAAAAAGCCGATCGGCGTTAACGATATTAATTGAATTTAAATTAATAATAATTAAGCGATTTAAAAAAATAGTAGAAATTATTAATAGCCGAGACGTCGAGAAATTCATCCTTTAATATAAATATATCGTTTATATAATCCATTTCATTATATTAAATGCTTTTACCCTATCCGACCCTACATTAATACGTTAAATTAACGACCTAATTAAGTAAATACCTAGTATATTCGAGAAATTACTATATCAAGAGGAATAGGTTAGAATAGGCCTTATAGATGGCGACGGCGACGGCGACGACGAYAACGAATTYGATATCGATTATTCGGCGGACRATACCTATTTACGCCCAATAGTATTTAGTAAATTTAAAATTAATATTATAAGGAAAATTCGCTACCCTATTATAATTAGGATTAATTAGGATATTAGCGAACTATATTATTTACCGCTAATATCTAAGTAAATAATAAACGTATTTCGCCGTACTTTAATTTAAGTTTACAATATTAATTATAATATTCTATATATAGTATTCGGGCTTAATATTATTTAATATAATAATAGGGTATTATTCTTAGACAAATAAGTCCTTATCCCTATCCCTATCCCTATCCTTATTATTACCTTCTATTAATCGATATTTACAAATACTATATTTCCGGACGAATATTATATAGGCGGTTATAATAGTAGCTATAATACTAATTATTATATTACAATATACAACATTTGTATTATACTATATTATATATATTATAATATTAATATATTTAAACTAACTATTCGGATACCTTATAAGATTTTTAAACGCTATACCTTCAATTTGGGCGATTATATCCACTATAGGGACGCCGATAGCTTCGGCCGTATAGACTATATCTTTGTACACAAATAAGCCCGTATAAACGAACGCTATATCTTTCTTATATTAATTAAAGTAGTACCTACTAAGTAAATAGTTTCCTACCTAAAAGTACTACTAATCGAAGGTACTAAGGAGTTTATTATTATTAGTCTTCTAATTCTTTAGACTAATTATATCTATATTATCGATATTTCGAAGCTTAAAGACCGTAATAAATGCAACTATTAGCTAATATAGACCTAAGTAAATTAGGATATTATTTTAATATAGATCGTTTATTAATTAACGTATTTTAATACCGTAACTATTTAATATTAGTAATATATATAACTAATAGGAACATGTTTATAACTCGAAATAGGTAAGTCTATAACCTAGAAGCCTTAATTATTGCCAATCTAATAATTTATTTGAGCGATTAGGTACAGTTTATTTAAGCGATTAAATATTATCGACAACCCGGCCCTAACTTCCATTATCTCGTTTAATATATCTTATTATTAGTTTAACCGTTATTGTTATTAAATGTACGTATTCTAAATATGTATATTATATATAGCCGGCGCCTATACTGCTATATTGGATTATCTTTCCGGTATATTAGAAATCTAATAACTAACCTAATTTAATGCTTGCTTATACCTAGACATTATAAGCGTAGTCCCTATACTACGCAAATGTATTATATCCGAGTCGTCGTACGAATTACTAATTGATATAGTGTATTAATAGATAAGCAATTGCCATCGCATTCAATTACCATCGCATTCAATTGCCATCGCATTCAATTGCCATCGCATTCAATTGCCATCGCATTCAATTACCATTGCGTTCAATTACCATCGCATTGTATCCTATTCCGGCGCGCAGCGCCGGCCGCTAGGCAGCGGTGCCGGGAATACCGGACGGTATTAGACCGTACACCCGGGCAGTAGTATAGTATAATACCGGGGTCGGGGTACGCGGGATTCGGGGTAGACTGTGCACTGGGCGCTAGGTAGGCAGCTGGGTGGGCGGAAGCGTAGGGGGGGCGCGTACTATAAGTAGTGGGTCCGTAGAAAAATTAGATTTGGTTCGTATAGTCTAGGTACCAGCTGTACGCTCGTATGTACGTATTAATCGCGATTTCTTAATATATCTGGCGACCGTAGGGCTGGCACCGCCCGCGATTACTAACAACTAGGTGTGGGAGCCATTTGCGCCTGCCAGATGTGACCTGTAGCAATGGTCCTGGGACGGTTCGCTCTAAGTAACCGTGTGGAGACGGTTTTTTACCGAGGTACCGGAAGGAGCTATAAACCGTCGAAGGACTGTTACCACACGGTATGGTCAGATGGGGGTCCGGCTGCTATGTATTCCGAGTCCGGATCCTAACTTCGCTATTCTATTTAATACTATAATTTACTGTTTACCAACTTTAAAAATAATATTTTATAAATTTCTTATTCTTCTTCGCCGTCGTTAATAATAACTTCTCTTACCGGATTTTAGCGGGCCTATCTAGGTAATAGGTTTACATCGTCCTTACGCAAACAATTTATATAGAATACCCCTTTAATGCTTTAATTCGATAGGGTATCCGTATTAATAGGAAATCTAATTTATTATTTAATCTATCCGTTAATTAGCGTTTTTTAATAATAAAGATTCGATTTTCTACGCTGAAGTCTAGCTCTCGGCGGTAATAATTAACTTATATAATCTAGTATTCTTATACCCTATTAATCGATTTCAAAGCTAATTCGCAATAGGATTATAAGGTTTTAATTAATTTCTAAGCTTCTATTCGGTTTAAACGCTCCTTTACTAATAACCCCTCTAGGCAAGTACAATTTTATTAATTAAATAATACTAATATTAAATACTCTATAATTATTTTGTAGGGAGATAACCTATTTAAGCTCTTATATAGTAAGGTCGCTTAAGTAGAATCTAGTACTAATAGGGCTTTGAATTAATTATTTTAATTATAATTAATAAATAAACGCAATTACTAATCTAAATACTAATTTATAACCTCTGTCACAGGGTTAGCCTTGTGACAGCTCAGCGCATGTAATTAACCTCATAGCATCAGGCTATAGATAAGGCTATAGATGAGCCTTATCGCCGTTATTACTATATTGGTCGTACCAGTTCTATAGCGCTTATAAAACTATTGCAACCTGCTAACTAATTGGCTATTAAGTACCTAAGTATAGGCACCCTTATAAGGCCAACCTCTAGGTATAGCCTTAAACCCTTTCCTCTAATTCTTCGTACAATTATATATATTCTTATCTTCCTTATACCCTTACACTATAATAATTAATTATACTTTTAAAATATTACGTTCACAGCGTAATACTACAAACCCGTAGAGTCGTATAGCGAAAGCTACGTAGTCTATACGTATTAGGATCGCTTCGTTATTAAGCCGTAGACTCTAATATATAAAATCGCTTCGTTAAATCGCGGACTCTAATTTTATTAAGTTGTAAATTTTAGTAGTTCGAAAGGATTTAATTGCGCCCTTATACTATAGTGGATCAATTCCTCCCTAAATTTAGACTACGCCCTTATTATTGTAATAATCCGGCTCCTATTTCTTTATTTAATAAATAAGAAGTATCCCCTATATTTTTAATTAACTTCTACGCCAACGACGATAATAATAACCCTTCCCTCTCTAATAGTAATAATAATAATAGTTATAATAATAATAATGATAATAAAGGTCCGAGTATTTCTTTACCCAATTTTATCGTCCTTAACCTAGAATCTATTAACGGGCCCAATATATTATATATATTGTCTTATCACGCTAAACTATTCTATATAATCCACCTAGTAGGTATGCGGTATTGCTTCCTTTCTTAGTCTAAGGGGAAAACCGTCTGTTAAATTCGGATGAAAACCCTCAGCTACTCCATATCCAACCCTAACCCTGATCCGAACTTCCATCCCACCTCACCGTGGGCGCCCGGGGAGCTTTGGTTGCTTCAATATCGTCTTCTTTTCGTTTCGTTATCTCTTTCTCGTCCCGGTGGACTTCGTCGCTTCTAATTGGTCAATTCCTCAAGACCCCGCCCCCCCCMCCCGGCGCTTCGGTGCCGCGTTTCGTCGGGTATTTCTTTATCTTATCTTTAGAGTATAGGGGTAGAGGGGAGGGGTTTTACTCGTTGGAATTCTTCGCCGATTAGCCTCTATCGGCTACCTATATATACGGGTAGATGGCCGGGATTTGGTAAGATGACGTAGTCGTTATCGAATGACCGTACGGGTTCTGATTTACTAAGCGAATACCGTAGCTCCGGAATGGATTTTGGAGGTAGGGTTCCAATTCCAAGACCCTATTAGCTAGAGCGGAGAGAGAGGCCGTTCTTCTTCGAGCAGGGATGAGATTTATACGTACTAAGTTACGTAGCTTAGGGTTCTAAATTAAAGCGAACCCTTACTTTTTATTCGCTAAATTATAGTAATAGCAACCCAGGGTTTTGGACTAGGGCGGGCCCCTACTTTTTAACGTTGTATGCTTAGCGGAAGATAACGTGGGAAGATCTTTCATCCGATTTTGATTGGGTGAAAAACCGGATGAAAGGGAGAGGGGAGCCGGATTCGAACCTACGACCTTTCGGATGAAACCGAAGGCAGCCAGACTCAGATCTTCCCAACTGAGCTATCCCCCCGCCCAATATATTAAATAACTCTTCTAACCCTTTCGATTTTAGTAACTTTTATAAAATATTAACGGAGGGGCTTATTATAGATTTGTAAATATATTAATCTGCCCTATAATACCTTATAAATATTACGTATAGAATTTATAATTTTATAATCGGTTTTAATAATAACGAACGGCTATATTATATTTCTTAAGATTATTTAAATTTTGCGATTGTAACCGCTAAGCAACCGGCTTTTCGCTCTATTATCGAACCTTTAAGCCGAGTCTTTTTTACTGTCTTTAAAAACTTTAATAACGTTACTATAGACTTTAATACTATATAACGTTTCGTTAATAATATTTAAACCCGCTTCGACGATCTACGCCTCGAATATATTTAATTCCGGTAGCAATTTAATATTATAATTACGCCGGTTATTATTATACTACCTAAGCGTATTATTAATAATTTACCTATTTTTATAAGCGAAGATAAGAATAATGTTAGCTATTGCGAAAATTTCCGGGCTTAAAAATTCTAAATTATTATAATATAGGAGTTTAATAAAGTCTATTTTTCTACGGAGAGATTCAAAATCATCCGCGCCGTAATATAGCTAGGCCTAAATCTACGGGTAGGAATATAATCCGACCTAAATATTATTATCGCTAATAAAGTTAATAATATAAATTGGTATTAGAAGATAGGAGAACTCTTCTTAAAGTATTTAGAAGACTATTATAATAATATAAATATAAAGATAGATATTTTTCGCCGCCTAATCGACTTTTATTAGAAGAATATGCTATTCCCTAAATTCGAAATCGAATTTACTAAACTTATAGACCGGTATAATTTTAATAATATTATAAAAGTTTACTACCTTCGTAATAAAATTAATAAACGTCTCCGCTAAGCCCTAATTAATTAAAAATCCCTTGCTAATAATATATATGTAGAATAGTTTACTTTCGTTTGTAAAGTTAATTGGAAATTCGAGGACGCCGACTACTATAACCGAATTGCGAACGCTATTTATAAGGAATCGAATTCGAATTTTAATAATAATAATAGGAGTACCGGCACTAACGCTACGGGAGTAAACCGCCCCGTAAGCTAAAGGGGTATTAAAATAGACTTGGATTCTATTAATTTTGTAATTATCCTTAGCCCTGAAATTCTAAATAAACGCCGGCGGGAGGGTTTATACTATTGTTATAGATAGCCGGATTATTTAGCCCGGAATTGCTTAGGCTCTATTAATTATAGCGATCGTCCCTATATTAATAGTAAAAAGATTAGTAAGGATAAGAAGAAAGGTAAGAATAATTATAGCGGTCGGGGTAATAGTAATAGGAATTATAAGATAGAAGTCTATACTATTAAAATTAGGGCCGCTAATACTATTCCTACTACCCCTAAAGCTACCGTAAGCGGCGAATATTATAACAAGCCGGAAAACGCTTAATTTCTATACTTAATTACGTATAGAAGCCTAATTAATTATTAGTATTTTAGAGACGGGGCCCGAATTTATTAAAGTCCGGGGGTTTAGAAGAAGTACGAATTTAATTATTAAATAGTATTACAACTCCAAATTCAATCCTTTTATCTTTATATATAATTATTAGTACGTATAAAGATTATTGTATTTCCTTCGTTAATAGTAAATACTCTATATTTACTTTTATCGATTACTCTTTTGTTAGGAAGTATAACCTTCCCTATTTCTAATTCTTTTATCCTAAAAAGTTGGTCCTCGTTAATAGTATTGTTAAAAGTATTATTTCTGAAGTAATAAAGGTAAGGTTTCGAATAAACTATTATAAGGAGGTAATTACTTTTTTAATTTATAATATTTCTAATAATTACCCTATTATTTTAAATTTTCTTTAAATATAATTTTATAAACCTTAGATCGATTATAAGGAGGGTAGTATACGATTTAACTATTTAGGATACCGAGATTGCTACTTATTAATAGGGTTCTCTAATAATTAAACGGCGGCGCCCTAAACCCTTACTAACTACGTTTCCGTAGCCTCCGTTCGCTACTATAAAAAAGTAACTTCCTAACTCCCTTTTCAACTTTCTCTTTCTCCTTTAACTAAATCGGTTAAAAATACTATTAATACCCTTTCTAAGGATAATATTAATCCTACTATCTCTAAGGCCCCCCTTAATAACCCCCGGAATAAGGAAATTGAGAACGAACTCATTAAAACCCCCTTACCCTAAGATAAGGGACTTAAAGAGCGGATTGCCGCCCTTCAGAAGGAGGAAACCGAGAACCGGCCTCCTACCGCTCTTATAAATAGATTTAAATTTGTAAGCGCCCTAATTAAAGGGTTCGTAGCCCGACGGGTAAGTACTACAATCTAAAGTATTTTTAATACCGCCGCCCTCCTTATTAAAATAAAGAGCCTTACTCTTTATAAACCTTATATTCGGTTTAATAGTAAATAAATTTCGGTAGGGATACGCCGTACTATTGCGTATAAGTATAATTATATAAACGACGAATTTAATTCGGATAATATTTATAAATTTAATATAATTATTTTTAATTTCGTATATAAAAAGGACGTGCTATAATTATACGTTATTAACTATATATAATTTAAATGCCTAATTATAGTATTAAAACTATAGGAAATAAATTTAATAAAAGAAATAGCGGAGAATATTATAAATAGGTAGGGCGAATAATATAAACCCGTCTTCCCTATAAGTCTTTATTAATTTATTAATAATATAGTTAGTAAATATAGTTTTAAAGATGAAAAAGAAGTAGCTATTATAGCTAAAGCGATTCTCCTCTTAAATAACCTTACGAAGGATGCGCCGCTCTATAAGGAAACTATTTAGTAAATATATTTTGCTAAAATTACAAATAAAGACGCAAAGAAATTCTTTAATAAGGCTAACCGATTAATAAAGATTAACGAGGAGATTAAAGCGTTATTGCCGGAAGAGTATTATAATAACATCGCCGCCTTCCTACTAGGCCTCGTTAACGAAATCCCCCCTACTTATTCCTATAATTATAAAATCGAATTCCTCCCGGATAAGGAGCTACCTAACGTACGCTTACGCCCTATATTACCGATCGAAATAATAGTAATTAAAAAATAAATTAATAAAAACCTTAAGAAGAAATTTATCCGTCCCTTATAATCTACCGCCGCTTCGCCCATTTTACTTATTTAAAAGCCGGGCGGTAGGGTATATATTTATATAAATTACTAAGGTATTAATAATATTATAATAAAAATATATTATCCGCTTCCCCTTATTAAGGAAATGCTTAATATTATTTATAAGGTAAAGATTTTTACTAAATTAAATATTATTGTAGTATTTAATAGGATACGGGTAAAGGAAAGTTATAAGTAGTTTACTACCTTTATTATTCGTTTTAAGTTATTTAAATTTTTAATATACCTATTTAAATTATAGGGTGCGCTAGGGACTTTCTAAAACTATATTAACGATATATTGTATAATATCCTTAACGTCTATATTACTGCCTACTTTAATAATATCTTTGTTTACTTAAAGAATCAAAAAGATTATATTAGCTATATTAAGGAAGTTTTAAAATATATAATTAAAGCCGGGCTATAAATCGATATCGATAAATATAAATTCTATATTAAACGGACGAAATATTTAAGGCTAATTATTATTCCGAGTAATATTAAAATAAATTTAGAAAAAGTAGTTACTGTTATAATATAGGAGGCTCTAAATATTAGAAGGGTACTATAGCGATTCTTAAGCTTCGTTAACTTCTATTACCGCTTTATAAAATATTTCTCTATTATTACGGGCCCTCTATATAAGTTTACGAAAAAAACGGTAGAATAGTACTAAACGGATTAGTATTAATATTTTTTCGAAGCCTTTAAAAAAACTTTTACGAACGGACTAATCCTTTATATTTATAATTAATTGAAGTAAACTATTATAGAAACGGACGCGTCAAATTAGGTTTATAGAAGTACCTTATTATAATATAATAATAAGGGAATTTTACGACCGGTCGCCTACTTTAATTAGAAATACTCTTCGGTAAAATATAATTATAATATTTATAATAAGGAATTATTCGCTATTATTAAAGCGTTAGAGGAATAGAAGCTCGAATTAGAAGGTACCTAATAGCTTTTTAAGGTCTTTATAGACTATAAAGGGCTAAAATCGTTTATAATTAATAAGTAATTAACCCTTAAGTATATATAATAATTATAATTCTTATTATAATTTAATTTTACTATCTAATACCGCCTAGGTTCCCTATAAATCCGCTCCGACGCCTTAAGTTACAAATTTAAAAACGTATTTAAGTATAAAGGTAACGAATATTTATTAACGAAGAATAAAATCCTATTAAATAATAATATTTTTGTTAACGGGGCCTTCGTTTTAGAAAATAAATAGAGAAACGTCCTTATAGGTTCCGAATATATATATAATTTAGAAATTATAAATAAAACGTTAATAAATAATTTAGTAGCCGAAAGCTATAAGAAATTGGTAATACTTTAGGATACCCTTGCCTATTTATTAGATTTACTATATAAAAAATAATTAAAAGAGGTTAAAGAATGTTTAAAGAAGGTTTTATTTGTAAAGTACCGGGCTCTTTAGGGCTGGATTTACTACTATAGCGCTATCTTCCTTAACCCTAGTAATATTAATACCTATTTGTAACTATTCTACTAAATATATAATATTCCTACGGCTAAATACCCGAGGAGGGAGAAGACCTATTCCCTCCTCCTCGAATTATTCTTTTAGTTAAGGATATATAATATAATTCGAATCTATTATAAAAATTATCTTTCTTATATTAAAACGAAGCCGTTACGGTACTTACTATATAGGTTATTAAAATTTCTACTAATACTATTTATACCCTAAAAGGATATTTTAATCGACTATATAACGCTATTAACGCTCTACGTATATAGGGGATAAACGTTTAAATATATTATTATTGTAATCGATAAATTTATTAAAATATATTATTTTATTCCGATGGAAGGGTTAATAACGGAGGAATTAGTTAATTGTTTTATTGAACGTATTTATAACATTTATGGGCTACCTAATTTAATTGTATTAAATTGTAATTTTTAATTTATATTATAATTTTAGCGGGCTTTATCGTTATAATTAGAGGTTGCGTTTAAACCCTCTTCTATTTTCTATCTTAATATAAATAGATAGATGGAGTGGATTAATACCGAAATAGAACGCTACTTATAGATTTATATTAATTAAGTTTAGGACGATTAGGTCGATTAGTTACTTATTGCGGAATTTGTAAATAATAATTTAATTTCGGAAATTATTAACGTTTTATTATTCTTCGCTAATTATAATTATTACCCCTGTATAAGTATTAAATTAGTTAGGTTATACCCCCCCGAATTATTAAAGGCTTAGGAAATTAAATATTTCAAAATTAATAAAATTACGAATTATTTTAAAGTAATATTAGATTATATTATAATATAGGTGAAGTAGGCCTAGCGTTAGTATAAGGATAATACTAATATTCGGCGGTCGGATACTTCGAAGTATCGAATAAGGGATTAGGTCCTATTTAATATAAAGAATTTCGAAACTGGCCGTCTATATACTAAATTTACTCAGCTTTTTAAAGGGCTATTTAAAATTTTAAAAATAAATAATTATAGTATTATTTTATAATTCCCTATTAATATAAAATATAATTCTACTTTTTATATTAGTAAGGTCAAACTTTAGGAAGGAAATACCCCGAAGAAAACGGACGTCCGTACTAATTATAAACGAATAATAAAACGGACCGACGATAGGAAAAATTCGGTTAAATAGGAATTCGAGGGCCTTAATAGTTGCTGGAAGAACGAAAAGAATAGTTGTTAGGAGTATTATATTATTTAAGCGCTGCCTTACAACCCTTTATAATAAAAGTGGTCGAACGTAGCTATATATTTAGATAAAATTAGGAAATTTTATAAAGTATACCCGGAGGCGCTAATACCGCCCGATTAGGCCGCTACTAAAAAACGGAGGTAAAGGTAGCTAAAAGACGGAGCCCGGGATGGAACCGCCTTGGAGGCTATTCGGGAAGAATAATTGGAGGCGGAATATAAAGGGTTAAAGAAGTCGCCGCGGAGGGTTATAACGGCTATAGAAGTCTTTAGAGGGCAAACTAAACGATTAATAGGTATTTTAATCGTTTTATATATTATTAATTAGCTATATAGCTTCTTTTAATCCGGGGCAATATTATAGGGTTAGCCTTATAACGGTTTAGTGTATATAATTAATTTTATAACATTAGGCTATAGATAAGGCTATAGATAAGCTTTATCGTTGTTATTACTATACTAATCGTACTAGCTCTATAGCGCTCATAAGATTACTGTAGGTTGCCAGCTGATTGGCTATTAGGTGCCTAGGTATAGGTACCCTTATAAGGCTAGCCTCTAGGCATAGCCTTGAGCCCTTTCCTCTAACTCTTCGTGCAATTACGTATATTCTCATCTTCCTTGTACCCTTGCACCGTAATAACCTCCGCCTAGCCCGCTATCTATAAATATCCCGGGCTACTTAATTTCTAAGTAATACCTAGCAACTTAGCCAACTCTTATATAAAATCCGATATAAATTATAGTCTTTTATTACTAATAACTTCTTATAGGTACTTAAATACCTTATATAGACCGTAATAATATATCTCCGCTACCTATCTAACTATAACAATATCTTTACAAGGTATATACTAGGATATTTTAGAAAATCGGTCGATTATAATAAAGATATTATTATATCCTTCTTTATTAGTGAGTATAAATTTAAAATTTATTATTAGGCTTTACTATAGGCATTTATTAATTACTAGGATTAAATATAATTTGCCCGGAATCTTATTGTAGGGATGCTTTAATACCTTATAGTCCTAATAGTTCACTATATACCGATCTATATCAGAGGTTATTATCGGCTACTAATATTACTTCTATACTTACTTCCTAATTTTTACCTTACTTAAGTATACATTTAGCATTTAAAAATAAATATTCCGGATTAGATATATCCTTACGTCCTCCTCCTCCGGAATTACTAATTTACCTTTATAGTATAATAGGCTATTCTTTAGTATAAAAGACGTATCCGGCTGGGCCGCCTTTTTCCGGTATATTGCTAATAATTCTAATTCCCAGTTTAAAGATAGAATCCTATTAATAAGTATAGTACCTATTAAATTTACTATAGCGTTTATCCCTTATATTAGTACTAATTCAACGGCCAAGCCGGTTTGGAATACTATTACAATATTAATAGATAAGACCGCAATTAGCTCGGCTGTATTAGTCTCCTCTTTATTACCCGCGAAGATTATAAAATTTTTATTATTGGGTTTAAATAATCGAAACGTATACTAATCCTCTTTTTTAGCTTTAATAATTTTAAAGTCCTTTAACTTCCTCGCAAATACGTCGGCGGCGATATTCTCCTTACTAAGACGGTAAATTATACAAAATTAATATTCTAATAATATTTTAAATTATTTTACTTACTACTTATTAAGTATTCGTTTATTACTAAAGTATTTTAGGGTTTAATAATTAGTAATTATTATAAAAAGGGTAACTCCTCTTAATTCCGGCCGCTATTAATCGAATGCCTTTATTATAATTAATAGTTCTTTATTGTAAATAGAGTAATTAAATTCGGCGGGGCTTATAATTTCTAAATAGAAAGCGATTAGGTACTACTCTCTATCGTCCTACTTTTAACTTATTACCCTAGTATATACGCCGTCTAATACGTCGGTTTCTACCTTCGTATTACGATAGTAATTAAAGTAAAATAATACGGGCGTACTCAATAGAAACCGTTTGAATTCCTCGAACGCCTCCTAACAACAATCTATCTATTAAAAAGGGGATTCCTTCTTAGTAAAGTTAGTAAATAGTCGGACTATACAGCTAAAATTCTAAATAAATTTCTAATAAAAGTTATAAAAGCCTAAAAAGGCCTATATCCCTTTTATAGTCGTTAGTTACTTCTAATCCCTTACCACCGCCACCTTTTCTAAATTTACTAAAATATTATCTATACTAATAATAAATTTCAAGAATTTTATTCGGATTACTCCAAATTGATATTTCTTAATATCCGCCTATAAGCTAGCCTCCTATAATTAATTAAAGACTTTTTAGACGAACTTATTATAATCCTTTATTTTCTCTAAATAAATAAGAATATTGTCGATATATACGCTATAGAATATATTTAAATAATCGATTAAAATATTATTAATAAAACGCTAGAAAGATAAAAGTCCCCTAATAAACTTAAAAGGAAGAACTTTATACCGGTAGGACCTATACCGGGTATAGAAAATAATTAGGCCTTTATAGTCGGAGTATATCCATATATAATAGAACGCTTGCCGGATATTAATTTTAGAGAATATTTTAATTTATCTAATACGTATTAATGTTTTATCGATAAGGGATAAAGGGTAGCAATCTTTTTTAAATAATACGTTTAATTTATAGTAATTTACGTAGAAATATAAACCGTTATTTACTTTAGGGATAAATAGTATTAGAACCGCCTAAAGTACCGAATTTACCTTAATGAATCCCTTCTATAAATTCTTAATAATATATTTTCAATATTCTTTTAATTCCTCTAAAGTTATTTTATATAGTAAATTATAACCTAAGTCGGAAGGTAATTTACCTTCTTCGAATAAAATCTAGTAATTAACTTTATTTTGGTAGTTAAATAGCGTATCCGAATTATATTTATTAAATATATTAATATAGTTATAGTATTTACTAAATAATGTCTCGAGAATTAGAGTTCGGTATTCTTCGTCGTCTATAGGTAATACCTAAGTCTCAAGGTTATCGATTAATCCATTAATTTTATATAGATTCGTAGATTTAATTCGTACTCTGTAGTTAAAATAATGTTTAAAAGTTACTATATTAATAATAATTATATCCCGGGGCCGCTCCTTAATCTAGCCGAATATCTTCTTCAACCGGTAAGGGCCCTATTCGTCGGAAAGGAGGTAAGTAGAGATTTACTAGTATTCTTGCTTAATTTCCCTAATTATTTACTTTATTAACGCTATTTCGGTATCCGACGTATACTTATATTTAATTCTATTAAAAAATTCCTATTCTATTTATTTAATTAGTAATATAATAGTTCTTCGGGTACGATATTTCGTTATATATAAGGCCTAGGGTTTCTAATCTACTAGTAAATTGTTGTCAGGGGATTTAATTAAGCGGGCCGGGGGCTAGACATCCCGCTCCTATTTTAATTCGGCAATACGGGACTATAGTAGACGTTTAGTAGGGGTTATATTACGAGGGCTAAATTCTATTATTTTTACTTCTATATCCTCCGTAGCCTTTTTATTATCGTCCTACCCTTCCTCCGCAATTTTTTTATTATTATCCTACCTTTCCTCTATAACCTTCTTACTATCGTTTTACCCTTTTATTTCTTCTATAATCCTTTTACACTCTTCGACCTCTTCGGTCTCTATTAGTTCCTTCCTCCGTATTTAAAATAAAGCGCTATTACTTTGCCTCTTATCTTCTTTAATTATTAAGGCGTCCCGTTAAGTAATATCCTTTTAGAATTCTGGGTCGTATAATAATTTAGACTATTTTATTTAGAAATTTCGGGTATTAGGGGCTGGGATTAACGAATCGGGGAAATAAAGGATTCGGTCGTAGTAATTTATTAATACTTAATAATATTTAAGCTATATCCTTCCTACTATTATATTGCGGGTAAATTTAAATAAAATAATTATTTATTTATTAAGGAATTTGTATCCTTAAATTTAGAAATAGCTATTTAGGGCCTTATTGATAATATCGGGCTTAATTTATTTATAGGGGGTGATAAAACTAGGTTTGAAATTAATATACGTCTTTAATTGTAAATACTATAATCTTTTAGCAAATACGTTACTTATAATAAAGTATACGTCTATTCCTATATTGATTAATACCTTAATAGTAAAAATTAATAATCTATTTTGAATTATATTATATTTAATTAGAAAAGAGGATCCTTTACTTAAATAATTATTTAATTAAAAGGTATTTTATATAGAGAACCTCTATCTGCACGGCTATGAAACTCTATCGGCACCGTAGTCCCAAAGTAAAAATTAAGTATAACTTGGCTAAATATGAGTGTACGAACTTAAAAGTAGTACTAAACTACTTCCTGATTTTATTTTTATTTTTGAAAGTTGGTACCTTATTTACTATCACGGGCAAAGGGTAGATAGTAGATGTGAATATACGTAATTGCACGAAGGAGAAAGGAGGAGAGTGCAGACGAGTGCCCAAAAGACTGGCCTTATAAGGGCAGTCCAGCTGTAGGCCCAATGTAGGTCTACGATTAGAGGCTGTTATAGCGGCCAGTTAGCTAATAGCGATAGCAATTTTAGAAACTACTGTGCGCTAGTATAAGGCACGTAAGTAATTACGTACAATATAGGCTAACCCTATAACACTTCCCCTAATTAAAAGAAGCTATATAATTAACTAAAGTTATATAAATTAATAGAAATCCCTATTAAACGAATAGTCCGCTCTTAAAATACCTCTATAGCCGCCGCTACTATATATTATAGTAACCTCCGTCGTAGGACTAGAGCCTCCTACTCTATCCCTAGTCTTCTATATTCTCTATATTCTCTAACCGGGGCCTCCGCTTGTTAGTCTTAATATATATTATATAATAGTTATATATTTATAACGGATTTACGGGTCCATACTATACTGTACTAGTATAAGATTTATTATATGGGTAATATATACTATATATATATACCCTATATTTATGGTTGAATTTATTCGATTATATTCGAATTTATATTCGTGGTTGAAATTCCACCTGTCTGGGTGGCCCAGACTGCACTGGGCGGTCTGGAAGGTTGGGAATCTCGATCGTGGCGCGGGTGGCGCCCGGAAGTGAAAATCGAAGACAAAGGAAATCCTTTGTTCTTTAACCCTCTAAACCTTCCAACTTTGAAAACCGGTTTCTCAACCAGTTTTCAACCGTACCAAAGAAAACAGACCGTTTTTGGAATCCTCGGAAAACAAGAAACTCAACGGTAAAGTCGGTGTTCTAACTGCACAACCATAAGACCTAGAAAGTCTATAAGAAGGGAAGGATCCTTCGTTAAAGAAGGATTTTGAATAGTTAGACATCACTCATCGATATCTCTACCAATCTACTACCTTTCCACACAAACCACATACCATTCTGCTCGTCGTTAAACGCTCTACACACCCATGCCTACCACACACTCAATATCCTACCAAGCAACCCTCCTTTTCAACGTTAGAAGATTAGATTCTATCTTCCTCGTTATTCACCCTCAAGAATCGTTTGGTTCTATATTCGATATCTTCGCTGCAGTTACGGGAACCTGGGAAGACAATCTTACAAATAACCTAATCGTTAATAAAATTATCTTCGAATAGTATTATATTTAATTCTTATCGGTCAAACTCGCACTCGCTATATTCTAAATTAAGTCGCAATTAATCTTCGTTAAATCTAATTAGGAGGAGGTCGTCGTTGAAATCCTTAAGATAAATATTTGCCATACCGGCTAATAGGATATCTTAATCGATAGCGCCTAAAATTCTAAGTTAATTATAATACTTTTCTAATAAATAGATTAAGACTAGCTCACTTTATTCAACTTAATCGTTATTATTATTATTATTACCGTATTTATTAACGTCTTTCTAATCGTTTTATATTAAAATATCGCTATCGTCGTCGTTATTATTATTATAGAAGTTGCTATATCCCGCACTTTAACTTAGTAAAAATAGGAGTTTCAATAATTAGCTAGGTTATTAATCTTAGTTAAGTTATTATTAATTATGAAGTTGGCTAGCTTCCAAATTGGGACCTCCAACTTCAATTGGCCATTATTTAGGTACATAACGACTATATCCGACTTTTACAATTAGTTTACTATAGTACAAAGAGTATTTAAGGGCGGTAACCGCTAGCCCAACCTTCTTCTTAAGCATACCGACTAGATTTTAATACTAGTCGTTTATTATCTGGTTGAAAACGAAATGTTTGGTTTAAAAGAGTTATTTAGTAGAGGAGAGTTATCTAATTGAGGAGGGGAAGGATTTACTCAAATTAATACTATTATTAGGAGTGTATAGGAAGTAGAATAATCTATAGAAGCGGGTACGTATATATAAGATATATAGGAACGGTATATATAAGATATAGGGTATTAGGCTATATATTAATCAATTTTACTTCTACCTTCTAAATCCCGCTTATCTAATAATTTATCTAATTCATTTTATTTTAGAATAGTAAATATATCTAAATTATATAAGTAAATATAATTATACGCACAATTCTATATACGTAAGGTATTTAGAGTATAATTCTATACGTTAGCTTCGCTTTTAATATTAAATAGTAAATACGTCTTACGTTTAGAAGCTTCTCGAATCGTAACCTACAATCTCTATTAAGTAGTTCATTTTATTTTAAAATAGTAAATAAAGGGTGAAAGTATTAAATGTACTATTACGTAGGGAGGTTTGTAGGGTGTTTTATTTTATATAATCGATATCGAATCTCTCCCTCTTCTATTAATCTTTCCCTCTTATATTAATAAATTTCTCTTCTTTTATTAATTTCTTTAAAATTATTTACTATTTATTTAATCTTTTACTTCTTTATTATAATTTTTATCGTATAGTTAGGATATTAAACCTTAATATCCATAAAGAATTATTATTTATAATCTAATAGAAGGATAAGCTAAAATACTGTATTAAACACCCTACTACTTACAAATAAATAGGTATTTAATTCGAATCGAAGCGGGGCGGTAGTATTCTCAATTATATAATAAAAGTTATTCAAATTATTACTTTATTTTATTTCTTCCCCTAATATAGCTAAATAAATATAAATCCTTACGTAAGACTAGATCCCGACGGAAGGGAAAGCTAGAATGCCGTATTAAACCTTCTCTACTACTTACAAATAAATAGAGAACTAGATTTGAACTGCGGCGGGTAATAGCGTTCTATCTAATTATACCGACTTACTATCGGTATTATATTAAGGATGGGATTCGAATATTTAATATTAAATAAAAAGTATATACCTTATAGTCCCTACCATTCTTATTACGCCGCCTATTAAATACTAGGATTTTATTAGTTGTAACTAATCTAGTCCCTACTAAGATTGTAATTCGAAACTCCCGTCCCGCCTTATAGAGCCGCGCTAATACTCTATTCTCAACCTTCAATACTTTTATATTAATACTATTACTATTTACCCGTATCTACTAGCACTACCAATAACCTATCCCGCCTTTTTATCTCAATTCTTTTATTTATAAATATAGCGCTATATTAAGTACTAATAAATATAATAGTAATATAGAAGGCGGTGGAATCTAATCGCTATACTCCGTACTAGTTAGCGATTTAGAATTAATAAACCTTCGAAATCTATACGAATTCAACCACCTAAATATTTCTACTCCCTTTCTTTAGTTCTCCCCTTTATTAATCTTCTTCCCTTTACAACTAATAATTAGAGAAAGTCTTTTCGCACCGTCGTAAAAGTCTTCAGGCACCGTCGACCCACCCTTCCCGCTTTCCCAGCCAATCAAAATCGGTGCATCCATTTTAGTCTCCACACTCGTCTTTTTTAAGGCTTTTGCTCCCCCGACAGCGCATTCGCTCCCTCTAACAGCGTATTCGCTCCCTCTGACAGCGCGTTCGCTCTCACTAACAACGTATTCGCATTACATTCAATTGTATCGCATTCAACTGCATCGCATTCATTGCTATCTCAATCGCTGTCTCAATCGCTGTCTTAATCAATTGCAATTGCTATCTCAATTGCAATTGCTGTCTCAATTGTCGTTGGGCGAAAAGTTAGACTTTGGGCAGCGAATGCGCTGTCGGAAGAAGCGAATGCCCTATAATTTCGAGGCACTTTGGGGAAAAAGTGGAAGGTGGAGTTGAAAAAGGATGCGGCCCTTTTAATTGGCTGGGAAAGCGGGAAGGATGGGTCGACGGTGCCTGAAGACTTTTACGACGGTGCGAAAAGACTTTCTCAATAATTAAATCGATTAGTCGATACGACTGCTTCTGTCTTCTCGTTGCCGCGACAAACTTATTTATATTAAGATATCGTATCTAGTATTCAGCGAGTGATCTTAGATTATAATAACTATAAGTATTATTCTATTTATTTTTATATTTAATTTATATATTAATTGTTGAAACGCCCATCCTTCCACCGTGGAGGCGCTTCGTTGTCGGGCCCACTAGAGGTGCTATAGAAGATCTACACCAAAGGTCGTGGTCCGTGGGCCTACTTCGAAGCGCCGAAATTAGAAGGAGCGGCGGTTCTATCTATATTAGGCCAAATATAATTAATTGCGGAGCCCATATCCCCACTCTCTTCCCAATTAGGCAATTCGACGAGTTTAGCTGAAGTCGAAAGGCTACTTTTTGCCTTTGCAATAGAATTGCTCCTCAATCAGAGAATGCATTTTCGTACACCAAGTTGCAAAATGTTCGCCTAAATTTTGCGGTCATTTTGGTACTCTGTACAGCCTGTACACTAGTCTGGTTATTGAGAAAAATCAAAAAGAAGAGAAGTTATCATCGAAATGCGACCGTCGTTCCAAATACGACCTCGTCGTTCCAAATACGACCTCGTCGTTCCAAATACGACCTCGTCGTTCCAAATACGACCTCGTCGTTCCAAATACGACCTCGTCGTTCCAAATACGACCTCGTCGTTCCAAATGCAACCCCGTCGTTCCAAATACGACCGTCGTTCCAAATAACTAACTCTTCAAAATAACCAAGAAATACGACCGTCGTTCCAAATGCAATTGTCGTTCTAAATGACCAATTCCTCAAAATGACCAAGCCCCCCCAAAGTCTTTTCGCTTATATAAATAGAAAGAATAAACAACTTTGTTAATCAATTGGGCTAGTCGCTCAATGGTAGGGCTAGTGGCTTAATAGTTCTTATATTTGCTCTTCTTCTTAAGGTTGTCTGTTCGATCCCGTTTGAGGTTGTTGTTTTTTTTCGAAAATGACCAAATCCTAAAAATGACCAAGTCCCAAAAATGACCAAGTTCTAAAAAAAAAGAAAAAAAAAGAATGAAAAAAAAAGAAAAAAAAAG